>JAVUPR010000439.1:0-1200000 GCA_036785695.1 Gentiana straminea
ATTAAATTTTTTATACACTTGTAAATAAATTAGTTGAATAAAATACAAACAAATTTACTTGTAACTAAAACCGTATTGAAGTAACGATTAAATCAGAACAACTTCAAAAATCGGTCTCGTAAAGTAAATTTGATTGTTGTTTTTAACAACTAAACTCACTTGATAATCAAAGAAATGAGTAGAAGATGTAAGAAATTAGGGAAAAAGATGTAAGAATGGTGTAGGAAATTTGAAATGGATTTGGGAAATATTTATAGAATTTTTTGAGGTGTTTGAAAAAAAAAATAGCTGTTGCAATATATTACCGTTGGGCCGGTTCAACCGGCGGTTCCGGTTCCGGTCCGGTTTCACCGGTTCCGGCCTTGTCGGTTCAACCGCCGGTTCCGGGCTGGTTCCGGTTCAACCAAAACGCCCCAACTCGTACTCTAACCGTCTAACCGCCGGTTCCACCAACCGGTTGTTGCTCACCCAACCGCCGGTTCCGGTTCCCAACCGTACGGCTCCGGTTTCATTTGTCCAACTGTGTCTGTGGTCACGTGACCCGCGTGGCTCCCGCCGACCGTTTTCAACCCTCCAAAGATTACAACACCTTCACGGCCATTTCCTCTCCTTTTAAATATTTACCGTCTTTTTTGTCTTTTTTATTACTACTGTCATTTCCGTCCCATAAAAAATGTCCATTTTTTAAGGCACACAATACATTAAAATAATTAATGCGCGTACCGTATTTTAAGATTAATTGATTTATATACTCCATCGTATAATAAATGCTATTTTCGAATATAAACGAATATGTAAACATTAAAGTTATCATAGATGTATGTTTGAAAAAAACGTATTAACGTACGTATCGATATTCTAAATAAACATTTTTTACTGGGTCAACGACCCATTTTTTAAAAAGCTTTGATACTTTTGCGATGTAAGAAATAGTGATTTATTTTATTTTTATTTTGTGAAAATATATCGTCTTTATTATGGAGAAGGTGAATGGCAATGGGTCGGGTAGGGGACGGGTTTACTTCCACCCGACCCATACCCACTCCTAAATTTTTTTACCCATACCCGACCCATACCCGAACGCATAAATAAAATCCCCCATACCCACCCCCAACTAAGAATCTTGTGAGGTGACGTGCATACGAATACGTATAAATAATTTTTTTAAGACAAAACGAATTCGATTTTAAAGACAAGTTAAGACATTTTCGCAAAACGAACGTCCTATTGTGAACTAACGTTTTTTAGTTTTTTTATCGCTCTTTTCTACTAACAAGAACGTTGTGCTAGCTTTTTTCTAATTTCTACTAACCTCAAAGAAAAAGAACGGTAGGTAGGCACGGTCGGAACGGGTCGGGACGGCAGAGGAGGCGTTTTACGTTATACCCGATACCCGACCCGATACCCGAACGCATAAATTTTACCCATACCCGACCCATTACCCGACCCGCATTAAAAATCATACCCGAACGGTAGAGCAGAACGGCAGGCAGGTCGGGCCGGGCGAGATTGCCATCCCTAGATGAAAAGAGCAATGCACCAAACGCAAATTGGCCTCAATATGACATCCTTGTTATCACATTCAAACCCAGTGGATGTTATAAACTCCTTGCGGCCCACCCATATGCTGTGGCTTATATAATACTCTACTACTATAGTGTGTTCAATCTTAATATTGTCAGTCCCAGACAATTTTTAAGTAATTTCGTGATAGCTTATGAGTGATGATGACAGGGGTCTCTCTTTGTTCTTATACTTGATGGAAAATCCCAAAGCTTTTTTTTATCTTGCCCTTAGTTTATGTATTAGCTAATTAGTTGGTGTAGAAAACACTTGATTATGCTCAATCGTACTCATGTGCACTTATTGTTTCTCATTTTTTTTTCTTTTGAAGGTGGTTATTAAGGGTTGAAAAATGGCGGACCATGACTTGAAGTTGGCAGAGAGGCATATATGTTGATCAGAATGAGCAGCTAGTCGTAGGAGAAAACCATAGTGACAATTGTGCTGAAAACTAGATCATGAAGTTGGGGCAAAATTATGAAAAACATGGTGGGGAATTTCGCCCAAAACCAGATTATCGTGTTGGAGCAAAATGACGGAAACCATAATGACAGTTTTGATAAAAAATCAGAGTATGGAGTTGGGGCAAAACGGCGACAACCATAGTGGGAATTTAGCCGATTTAAACCAATATGAGTTGGGGCAAAACGGCAACAATCACAAAGTGAGAGTTTTGCCGAAAACTAGAGTATACGGAGTTGGGGCAAATATAAAACCATCACTTACTTCATTACAACACCCTTTATAATAACTTTGTTACACCCTTTTACAAATTTTAAAATATATGTAAATGGAAAAAATATTAATATTCAAAATAAAAGTATTGTAGTAAAAAAAATACTAGAAAATAAATTAAAAATACCATAAAAATTTTTGAGAAAAAAAAAACGTCACCACCAGTCCACCACACCACTCTTTTTCTCTGCTCTACTTTTTCAAGAAAAAACCAACTCCACCCACCCCTACACCATCCGCTAAGAATGTTGTCCACCCGTTCCCTGCCCACCGAAAAATGATTTTTCTCATAAATCATTTTCTTGATGTTTTTTAATCGGAATAATTATCTAAAAGAACGCAAATCGACTTAGATAAAAATGACATCAAAACAAACACTTAATTATAAGCGACAAAAAATACGTAGATACACCCAAATACCCTTAACGAAGAAAAAAAAAAAAAAAGAAGAGGCGCATGGATTTTTGTTTTTTAAACAGCCGCTGAACCTGTGTTATGTTGTTGTTGTTGTTTTTTTTTTTTTTTTTCATTTTATTTTATCAAAAGCAGGCGTTGAATTTTTATTTTTAATTTTTTCATTTTTATTCATCAAAAGCAGGCGCTGAATTTTTTTAATTTTTTTTTATACCGATTCATCGACCACCCCGACGCAACCTTACCATACGCAGACACTACGATGCGAGACACCGCGATGTAAGAACACAACGATGCTCTAACAACCCCGATGCGTGTGGCCGCGATCGTTGAGCATTTTCCATCAGGTGGCCAGAGGCGCGATGCGGTAGCCACCCCTAGATTCGGAGACGCGCGTCACGATGACCACCCCCGATGCAAAGACTACCGCCGTGCGGTGACCATCGGGATGCGGTGACCACCGCGATGCGGTGACATTTTATGAAACGACGCGCGATGCATCGCACTTATTCGGTGACCCATTCGCGATGTATCGACCTCACCGTCCAATTGGCCCGCCTGATACGGGGGCAACCCCGATGCGGTAGCCACCCCGATAGAGAGACACCGTGATGCGGCGACCACCCTCGATATACGCAAGGACATCGACAATCATTTATGTGCGTAACATCGGCAATCATATATGCGTGACATCAACAATTTTTCTCGTTGTGACTGTACATCGGCAATCGTGATATGCAAGTGACATCAACATTTTATGCGGTGGCATCGGCCAATCGTTTGGCGAATGACATCAACAATTTATGTAGTGACATCGGCAATCGTATATGCGAAGGACAATCGTGGATGAAGTGACACCGATGCGTAGCCGTGACCGTGAAGTGGCCACCCCCGATGCGACATTTGATGATGTGACACCGCGATCGACAGTGACGTACCGACCACCCAAGGATATTTGACGATGTGACACCGCGATGCAAACGACCATCGGGAAGCGGTGACCAACACCCGACGCAGCCGATATTTAAGGATGAAACATTCTTACAACGACATCCGATATTTTACGACTTAATTTCATAATATCGATTTCTTTTTTCTTGGCATGCGAATGTCGGCCATTTCAAATGGCTAATATATCTCGATATAAAACTACGATCAACATATTTCTTTCACCTTAATTCATATTTTTATGTAGTGACATCGGCAATCATATATCTCTTGATGATATCAACATTTTATCGCGATGACATCGGCAATTATATATGCGTGACATCAACAATTTATCACGATGGCAATGGTCAGCCCGATCAGATATCACCGATGCTTGTCAAACATTTTATCGCAGGTAGCCATTAATGATTGTAAGTGGCAGCCGACAATCAAAGCGATTAACGCCGGCGGTTTTGTTGATGCATACTGATTAATCCTGATAATCTCAAATAACCATTTTGAAATGTGCTCACTAATTCGATGACCGCATGTTGATGTACCGTATAAATTGTTGATGTCACGCATATATAATTGCCGATGTCACCGCATAAAATGTTGATATCAATATATGATTGGATGTCAAATAAAAATAAATTAAGTTAAAGATTTTATGTTGATCGTAGTTTTATATCAAGAGATATAGCCATTTGAAATCGATTTTATGAAGAAAAGAAATCGATTTTATGAAATTAAGTCAGAAAAATATCAAATGTCATCATAGTGTTGCTTCATCAAATGTCATTACATCCCGGTGATCACTGCATCCCGATGGTTTTTGCATTGCGGTGTCTCTGCATCGGGGGTGACCACTATCGCGGTGTCTCTGCATCGGGGGTGGCCACTACATCGCGGTGTCACTTCATCGAGATGTCTCGCATATATGATTGCCGATGTCACTACATAAATTGTTGATGTCATTCATATATGATTGCCGATGCCACCGCATAAAATGTTGATGTCACTACATATTGCCTGATGTATCATAAATTATTGATGTCACACATATGATTTCCGATGTCATACATATGATTGCCGATGTCATTGCATACATCGAGTAGTCTAAATCGCAGTATCGCTCGGGGTATTCCCTGGTGCCACCGTTATTGTCAATGATGCGATGATTATGGTGTCCATCGCCGTGTGCTTCATGGAATGTCGCCGCATCGCGTGTCTCCCGATGGTCGCCTCTTATCTTTGCATCGTGTCATTTCGTGTCATCTCTGAATCAGTAGTCAATGAATTTGAAATATTCAATGCATCGCGGTGTATGCATCGAGATTATTAGAGCAATGTTAATGTGCACTTCATCATGATATCTCTACATCATGTGTCTCTACGTAATAGGTACATCGAAGTGATCAATGAATCGAGTATAAAAAAATTTAAAAATTCAGCTCTCACTGATGAATAAAATGAGAAAATTAAAAAAAATTAAAATTCAACGCCCTTTTGATAAAATAAGATGAAAAAAACAAGCAACAACATAACACAGGTTCGTACAGTTTAAAAAACAAAAGTCCATGCCTTCTTTTTTCTTTTTTTTTTTTTTTTTCGTCTGGCATGATTTTCGCCTATCTACATATTTTCGTCTATACTAATTAAGTCGGGTTTTGATGTCATTTTTACCTATCTAAGTTCAATTTGCGTTCTTTAGATAATTCTATTCCGATTAAAAAACATCAAGAAAATGATTTATGAGAAAATCATTTTTCGGTGGGCAGGAACGGGTGGACAACATTCTTAGCGGATGGTGTAGGGGTGGGTGGAGTTGGCTTTTTTTCTTGAAAAGTAGAGCAGAGAAAAAGAGTGGTGTGGTGGACTGGTGTGACGTTTTTTTTTTTCTCAAATTTTTATGGTACTTTAATTTATTTTCTAGTATTTTTTTACTACAATACTTTTATTTTGAATATTAATATTTTTTCCATTTACATATATTTTAAAATTTGTAAAAGGGTGTAACAAAGTTATTATAAAGGCCAGTGTTGTGCTCTTTATAATAATTTTGCATAAGGTAGTTGGGGATAAAGACAATATCATTTCATTAATTAAATACAATGACAGTTTTTTTTTTTTTGAAATTTTCATATAAGCAAAAAGACTATTTTTATTTTTATTATTAAATTCTGCCTCTTTATTAAAAAGAAAACCAACAAACTTTCATACTTATCCATATTTTTTATATTTACTCATATCTTTCAATCTGTAATTCGAAAAAAAAGGTCATTTAATGCTATTCACATCAAATTACTTCTGCAGACTTGCCTTTTTAAATGTATTATTTTTTCATTTACCTTTTGGCACCACCAAATCACTTTTTAAGCGACACATTATGGGCGTCGAAGAATGGCGACGTTTTTGTTACTAAAACGCTCAGTATGGTCCTGACGCTTCACCTTTGATACATTTATAATCAGAATCAAATCGGTGTCGATGGCGTTGGAATGGAACGCTAAACGCTCGGTCCCGTGTATTTCGTATTGCGAAAACGGGCGTCGGTCCATAGGCGTTATGTGTCTGTGCAAATAATAAAAATATTAATACGGTCTACGAAAATGATTTATAGGGTGTCCGAAAGGAGTGATAAATGGACGGCCGCTGCTCGTACGTGTTTCGTATTGCCAATATAACCCACAAAAAAATTTTCACCAAATTTTTTTTATTTTTTCATTTTTATTTTGAAACCACATTCAATATATTCCGACGCGATGTTTTTAGAAAATCCGTGTCAAAATTCACTATTACTCGAAATTATTTGATTTTTGGGATTCGATTAAGTGGATATTCGATTTGAAGTAATTTCGAAAGTGAATCTCACGAAAAATGATATAATTATATCGAGCCTTTAAAGTCTCAAAACGAAAAAAAATCAAAAATTCAATGAAATTTTTTCGTTTGGATCTCTAGATCGAAGAAGACATGTGTTTGAAAATGGGAAGGAAAGGAGAGAAAATAAAAACAAAGCAGGTACTTTTTAATAAACAACGATGCTTACACATATATATATATATATATATATATTTTTTTTTTATTTTTGCTTTGTCTATAAAAAAATATAGAAGTGTTCTTTCGTACCATTATAACAAAATATGTGAGTTTAAGTGTTATTTAAAAATATTTTAAAGCTGTGTCATTATCCTAATTCTCTATAATTCTTAAACTTCTTTATGCTTTCCTCATAAATTATAGAATATTTACCCCATTTTTTAAATAAATAAGAAACATCTCATGTCTGATTCAATAAGTTCTTGCCAATAAATCCACGCCCACTGAATAGAAACATTAAACTAAAAGCCCTTTAAAATGAGCGCTTAGGAAAAAAAGGCCAAAGTAAATTTCCTAAAAAAGAATCCAATGGTGTGTGACTGAGGGTCGGACTACCGGCCACTTCGCCATCGCGTCATCCCCATATTAACGTAAGAATAAACAAATACAAACAAAGTTAAATCCGGACCTAAACCCTCTGGTAGGAGGTCGGCTCGACTAGCTTTCCATTCCACCCCAGGTCGCGTCTAAAGTGGTACAGTGGAGCTTAACCGGTGCAAGCTTCAGCGGCACAACCTAATGGACTCGACAGTCGGCTCGAGTATCCCTGTAGACGGATTAGCCCACGTACACAATATAACAGTATAAACACGGAACGAATCGTCGCCCATGAAAGCTTTATTCTTACATTTAAACTACCATGATTATCTCCTACAATCGATCGAGATCAAATCATAATTATCCATTCATTGTGGAACACAAAAATCGAGTCCGGTCCATGTGCCTGTGGCACAAGCCCCTCTATATGACAAGTCCTAAGCGGAACTACGAGAGACTTGATTCCCGATTCACACACGTAATACGTTGGCAACTTGTGGTACAATATCTCGGCCTCGCCTAAACCATACACAAATTACCCCCCGCGTTCACATCTTTTCTTGTTTTTAGGTCTTAATAAATTGTCATTAGATAATACGGCCCGGATTTGTCACCCGACGAAATCCAAAGATCGTCAATTGGCACTCTGAAAAAGGTCTTCTATTGACAATCCGGTTAAAGGTCGTCTCGCCGTCATATCATCATGGTAAAAACACCGCAAAAGAGCGAATGGCCGAATACCTACGAAGAGATACAACCGATTCTAACGCCGGTAGTCAAAATTAAGAGGCAAGAGGCCGCCATTAATTCTACCCATCAAGTGATGGTAAATCAACTCAAGTAAACATGTGGCCGCTACCGCATTGTGCCATATCGAGGCCACCACGATCGACGAAGCATACATGGAGAACGAGGATCCGAAGGATGAAGATCTACACCCGGCGAGAGTGCATCGGAAGAACGCCTCCCTCCTCCTCCACCATACCCAAAATAAGGTGTTAAGGATGACCAATCATCCTCTTCAAACCGAAGGAGGGCCGAATCGCTCGATCCCCGAGAGCCTGGACGCAACAGCCGAGCCGGACATCATTTTAGGAAAGAGATCCGCGGGAGTCCTCCCTCGTATCACCATTCACCGAGCGTGCTAAAGCTATCCCCGACCCGCAAGCATTCAAAGTGCCCAAGCCGGAACCGTACGATGGCACCAAGGATCCATAAAGTGATCACCTTTTTCAATATCCGACTCATATGAATCTTGGATTGCGCTCCGAATAAGATAAAATGCAAGGCCTTTCCTCGCATTACCAATGTGCCGAGCTCATGAATGGTTCAAAAAAAAATCCGCACGGACGCATCTCCAACTTCAAGATGTTGGGAAAGATGTTCTTAATGCCTTAATCACGGCCATGCCGTTTCGGTATAACGCTACGCATATGCTTACTCTTAAAAAAAAAAAAAAAGATGAGACCGTGCTACAAAGCAATTAAAATTGTTCAACGAGAGTCTATGCAAGATCGAGATGCGTTGACGAGCACATTCTCGATCACTTCCTTCGTAGCATGGCTACGAGAGGGAAGGTCAGTATGCTAAGTTGAACATCAAGCTTCCCAAATCTATGCAAGAGTGCATGAGATGGGATATAAGCATTTCCAAGAAGAAGTTAAGAACCGACAAAAATGAGTCGGAGAGAGGAGAGTCTAAGGAAAAGCACGGAGGAACAAGCCGAGCCGCAGTGAAAAGGAAAATCCTGGTAATGGACCGCATGACCGCCCCGATCGCGATCATTTCCGGGGGAAACGAGAGTTTTCAGAGAGGACTTCATCCCTCCGAATAGGCCACACGGTGCGCTTTCGCAATCATGGAAAGAAAAGGTTGGCTCGAATCCCACCACCCATACGAGAGATCCCGCCGAAAGTAGGGACCGCAGTAAATTCGGCACCGATCACAAAGATGTTGGTCATGATATGTAAAAGTCAGTAGGGGATCTCAAGTAGAGACATTGATGCGGCAACAATGGACGTGGAAGTCGGACGAGGTCGTAGATCGATCTCAAAATAACGAGCACCAGTCGTCGAGAGCTCGAGCGGAGGAACCGTAATCAACATCGGGGTAGGTAAGATTGAACCTCAAAAGTTAGAAGGAGAGACCGATCTCCGGATGGTGATCGGCAACCGGATAATTGCCCCATCAACACCATTAACACTATCGGGGCCCCAACAATGAATTTGTGGAAATGATCTCTATTGCAGGTGGCCAATCTCGCAACTTATTCGGCATCTTCCGTAAGTCGAGGCCGGTGCATGATGGCCAAAATATTGACGGTCCAACTTTAACCGGTAGTGTACCGAGTCGGATGCACTATAAGAAAGCAAGGTCTATCCCGTGAGGAATAAATCAAGTACCAAAGTCATTTTTCAACTTAGTTTAGGGTCAATCCAAAGGTGGAACACGTGATACTTAACACTAAAACGTAATATAAACTAAATATAATATGGAAGAAGGCATATCCAAACCATGATCCAATTGATTAGTTTCACCCTCTAATCGACTCATTGGGAACAAGTATATCCAACCTACCAACCAATCATACTCGACGTGTTTCAGGGTGCAATCTCCAATAGGTGTGTAGACACCAATGCAACAACCTACCACCCTATACCCGGTTCAACAATGGCCCGCCTTTAGTGGATTTAATCGACCAAAGCATGATTAACGCTCTAGATACGCTCAACTCATGTTGAAAACCTCACTCAAGAAACCGAATCTAAACAACTCGTCGGTTTTACTTGGCGATTCCAAAACCCCTTTTCCACACCCCTTCACAACATATATTTATAAAAGCGGTGTGTGAAATCAGGAATCAAGTGATCAAGTCAATTCAAGCATTAAGCACAAGTTTTAGAACACAAACCCATCAAAAGATTCAACTTTAACCACTACCCATTCCCAATTTCATCAATTATGGGAGGATTTCATCAATTTTCACATGATTTAGCTATGTAGATGTTTAGCTACTCATAATAATGAAAGGAGCAAGAATCAAATCGAGAGGAAATCAAAGCATAAAACAAGAAATTAGATGATTTTCATGACCCAAGATGCGTAAAAGTTAGAGTTACATCAATCTTCATCCACACCCGTTGTCACTGGGAAGAAGAAACTCCAAGGCACCAACAAGGAGAGAAAATCTATGCTAAATTGTGTTTAATCTAAGAGAAAGAGTGAAAGGATGAGCTAATCTAAGAGAGAAAAGTGAAGAAAAGCGATCTCACGCAGTCTAAGTAACTCTAAGTACGAGTAGACTGCCAAACCAACCGTAACCGCCGGTTGGAACCGGAACCGGCGGGTTCGGTCAACCGCTCTGGTCGGGGCAACCGTCGGTTTGTGGAACCGCTCGGGTTGGGATTTTTGGAACCGGAACCGGACCGGAACCGGAACCGGCGGTTGAACCGGCCCAACGGGGCTATATTTGCAACGGCTATTTTTTTTCCTCCAAACACTTCAAAAAATTCCTATAAATACTACCCCATTCCATTTCCAATTTCACCAATCTCTTCTCAATTCTTACATCTTCTTCCCTCAAAAAACATTTCTTACATCTTCTACTAATTTCTTTGATTATCAAGTTTGTTTAGTTGTTTAAAAACAACAATCAAATTTACTTTACGATACCGAATTTTCAGAAGTTGTTCTGATTTAATCGTTACTTCAATAAGGTTTTAGTTATAAGTAAATTTGGTTTGTATTTTATTCAACTAATTTTTTACAAGTGTAAAAAAAAATTCAATTTTATAATCAAATTTCCTTTACTAGACCGAAATTTGAAGTTGTTCGATTTAATCGTTATTTCAATTCGGTTTTAGTTATAAGTGTAATTGGTTAGTTAAATTAACTTTTTTCTATCACCGTTACATTTAATTTAGATTTTGTACAATGTCAAGAAGAGGTGCATAATCACAAGGCAATCGAAGTGTTACTTTCCGTGATAACACGTGATTTGTGCCGGAATCGGGTGATCTTGATGGTGGCTATAGACCACAACATTTTACAGACTCTGTCACCGGTAGTCACATTTCGGTTCCTCAATTTGATACACCTTTAGGTTACAATCCTGATGATTTGATAGTCATTACGACGATATAATGTCTCAACCGGTAAATTTTAATGTCAACCTTTACGAAGTTGAAGGTAATGATGAAGTCGACGATTGAGTGACGATGATGATGTATTTCCGAATGCTTCCCGTCCTGTGACAAGGACGTGCGGGAGTCGTGTGGTCGTAAGAACACCGTGTGGTGCTAGTGCTTGATCCTACTCCTACTCCCGAGTCGGGCCGATTTAGATGCCGATGATAAAGTACCCGATCCAGAAAGCACAAGAAAAAAGGTTAAAATCGAGATTTTTTACGGATTTTTTCACAAAGGTTTATCGGACTGATGAAATAACATTAGCTAACCCCGGAAAGTTTTTCTTCGGGGTGTGCAATTTCTGTGGCAAAAAATACCAATTTAAACATGCCGGTGGTTACGGATCGCACGCGGGGTGACATAATAAGTAAACACCCGGAAAAATTGGAAGACAACAAGGCGTCTCAAACCCAAATAAACATGCCGAGCTCGAGCGTAAGTAACACTAATCCACTCTTTATTTACACTCATGATATTGTGTAGAGATCTAACCACGGATCTTGTCATGGGAGAGGTCTTCATTTTAGCTTTCCGAGAATCCTATTTTCGAAACTTACGTATGTTAGGCTTTGCAAATGCTTTACTCGCATCCCTCGTGCAACGGTTACTCTGAGATTTCAAAAATAAATTTATTAAACGACAAAATATTATTAAAGAAAGTTTGAAGAAAAATAAATTCCGTATATGTGTATGTGCCGATATTTGGGAGGATAGGAGGACCAACAAGCTTTTTATTTGGGCGCGTCGTCTCACCGAATTGACAACACTTGAATTGTCCAAAAAAGGTTACTTGTTTTTCGTTTATTTAACGAGACTCATAATGCTTCTAACATTGCATCTTTATTAGTTGATATTTTTGAGGAATACGATTAAAAGATAAAGTTTTTTCTATTGCGCTTGATAATGCTTCAAACAACACTGCTTCTATTCCCGACTTATCCCGATATTGTGAACCTCTTTGTAATGGTCAATTTTTTCATGTTAGATGTTTATGCCATATTTTTAATTTATGTGTAAAAGATGGTCTAAAAGTTTCTGACTGGCCCTTCAATCTTCTCCTCCGTTTCCACCATTCTGCAACCTCCCCCCACCATTTTTTTTGCAGGAGTATAAGACCCCCACCATTTCCTCTCCACTTGTAAAGGCACAACCCATCTCCAAGTTTTGAGAATGATGATTAAAGATTAAAAAATTGAGGGCTTTAGATTAGACAGGAAGATGATGATGATGAAAAATTAGAAGATGAACAAGAGTAAGTGGTTTTAGAATGATGGAGTTTATGATTAAAGATGCAGGGCTAAGACGGTATAAGGATGACGTAAAGATGTAGGGTTTGATGAATGAAGGATGATTTATGATAGAAAAATTGAAAGATGAAAATGATGAAGATGAAGTAGAAGATGATATAAAAGCTGTAGACCTTTTTTGTAATATATTTTTGGAGTGGAAATAGTATGAAAATGTGGTATGTAAGTTAGGTATGGCGAAATTGTAATTAAGTATGTGGTGTAAATAAATAAATTAAAATATTGTAATTTAAGTGAGGTGCAAAAGTAGATTTGTATTATTAGTGTGTGGTATAATGTGTAAAGTTATGTATTTAGTGAAGTTTAGTGTGGGGTGTAAATAATAAACCCCTTTAATTTATGTAGTAAAAGATGGTCTAAAAGTTTTTGACCATAATATTAATGCGATAAAAACTGCGATTTCACATGTACAGTGTAGAAATATTCTTGTTAATAAGTGGTATAAATTTCTTAAAGAGAAAGGTCATCACCCCGTCAAATCGCCGCAAGATGTACCGCATAGGTGGAACACGACTTATGATCTTTGGAAAAAAACAAACAAAATTTAAAATGCCTTTTGTGAATTTTTAAGTGAACACTGTCTGAGCGAATATCGTTTGTACCCCTCTATTTGGACTGCATGCAAGACACTGATGGATGTTTTTGAAGTATTCAAAAAATTTACTGAATTTTTTTCAAAATGTTGTCAACCCACAACACATTTAGTCTTGCCTCAAGCAAGGTAGAAATAACTCGCCGAATTTGAAACCACGGAACACGACGCTACATTATTTCAATGCTTTCAGTGGTCGATTAAAGAGAAACTGGAATAAGTACATGTTGTATATTCCCGACACTTATCTCATTTCTTCTATGTTCGAATCTCGTTTAAGACTAGGCAGTGTGTCTAACATGTTAGGTGCTTACTATGATGCTTTGTCTGATATTGATAATGTGTGTCTACTCAAAGTAGATTTTATAGTTGAAGTATTTAGACTTGAAAAATTTAAACACGTTGTATGTTGAATAGCGAGCGGGTATGTATGAAAAAAGAGAAACGACGCGGTTCCCAATCCATCCGTAAGTGTTTCTACTAACCCCGCAAGTGTCCTACAGGGAATTCAAAAAAGTTCGGGATAAAATGAATTGGAAACGCCGAGCTTAAGCAAATCGTCATCCGATCAACGTACATAGATATCCAAAATTTTAAACACAATATTTTCAAGTGTTGTGAAACCGAATCCTATGATTTCGAATTCGACTTATTGAAGTGGTGCAAGAGACATGCTAAAGAATTTCCAAGTTAGCAATGGACGGCATGTTGAGTTTTTAAGTTGCCCCGTTTCGACCGTCATCGTTGAACGGCTTTCAAAGCATCGGCATGATAGCGTGCTTACCAATAAAAGATGTTCGCTTCATCCCACCACTATAGAGAAGCAAATGTGTTGTCAAGATTGGGTAATAGCCGAGATATAAGGTGCAAAGGACATATCGAGCTATAAGACGATGAGTCACGGTTCGCTCGCGGTGACACCGAAACTGCAGAGGAACAAGCACTCGAAATACCGACATCGATTAAATGTACGCAATTTATATCTTACTTATATTTTTGTTTCAATTTTTATAAAACAACTATAAAAGACTAAAAAAGTTATAAGAAATATTAAAAACTATATATAAAAAACCCAATAAAAGACTAAAGACTATAAAAAAAAACCATAAAAAACACGATAGAAACTATAAAAACCTATAAAAAAAAAACTTTAAATACTATAAAAACATATAAAAAGACTTTAAAAGAATACAAAAACAATAAAAACTATAACAAACCATAACAACACTATACAAAACTAAAAAAAACTATAAGAAACTTTAAACTACTATAAAAATGTATGAAAATAACTATAAAAGACTTTAAAAAAAACAATAAGATAAAAGACTGAAAAAAAACAACATTTATAATCAACGTATACTTAAAACCGACACAAAAAACTTATAAAAAAACTATAAAAGACTTAAAAAAAAAAACAATAATAAAAAAACTATAAAAACCTTTACAACAAACTATAACAACCTTTACAACAAACTATAAAAGACTAAAAAAAAACAATAAGAACTACGTTCGTTTTGATTTTCTTATACGTTGTATTGCGTCCGACACGATTACATATAAAAGATACATAAAGCAACCGAATTACCGCATGCTCGTTGAAAAAAATAACACAATTTACATATAAGAAAAACAATATTTAATATATCTCACATAATATTTAATAAAACAACATTTATAATCAACGTATACTTAAACCGACTCTAAAAACTTATATAAAAAACTATAAAAGACTTTAAAAAACAATAATAAAAAAAACTATAAAAACATTTACAACAAACTATAAAAGACTAAAAAAAAATAATAAGAACTACGTTCGCCTTTCGATTTTTTATACGTTATTGTGGCGCTCCGACACGATTACATATAAAAGATACGTAGCAAATCTAATTACCTAAAAGTACAAGCGTTGAAAAAATAACACAATTTTTAAAAATAACATTATTTACATATAAATAAAATAACACAATATTAATATTATATTTAAAACCGAATAAAAAACTATTTATAAATTATATATATTAGTATATTACATTCGCTTTAATAATTATAGTGAAAAAAATTGTAATTTGTTATTGTGAGCAGAAAATAATAATTCAAGCTCAACGCCGGTTTGTCAACCGGCCTAAACCGGCGTAAAACCAAACCGCCGGCTCCGGTTCCCGTCCGGTCCTATTTGCTCATTTGACTCCGGTCTAAGTATGAGTGGTTATGAAATAAGCGGCAAAAAATCTATTTATGCTTGCCTAAAAATGTGCAGAAAAATGACCGAGATACGTGCGCATTTCCGGAGATCTTGAAAACTTGACATTCTCTTGCTTGAATGCGCACATTGCCCTTAATGCGTGCGCATTCTTCTTCGAAACTTTCGGCACCGATACAACTTGATAATCTAGCAATAGCTTTTGCGTGTAGAGCTCCGATTTGAGTGATTCAAGTTGAGTTAAAGCTCATTCAATTATCTACAATTTTCATGAAGACCACAAGTCCATATAATGCCTCCAAAATGGATATATTTGCAGATAAAGTGAATGTAAGACGAAACCTGTATATTTGATGTTCCATTTCCGGACTTCGGTTATGCCTGCTAAGCCTCGTACCTCGGCTTCCGAGTTTACGAGTCGCCTATATCCTGAATCACAACATTTTACACATATACCGATCATAACTCCGTAAGATAACTAGGGCTCGAAACGGGTCAAAAACACCGTAAAATTGTGAGGTTTTCCATCTACATGTGACGGTTTCGCATCCAAGTGAGTGTGCAATGCTATTTTCCACACTATCGTAATGGTCTAAATCTACCCAAACTAAGCCAAAAGTGTCGTAAACGGGGGTTAAAACATGCACCGGAGCATAGTAAAAGTTGACTTTCATCAACACCCTCCACTTAGCGCTTGCTCACCCTCGGGTAAAATGGGCGTTTTAAACAAAAAGTCAACGTCGCACGCGTAGGTCAAGTCAATCACATATCAAAGATAACCAACGAAGTAAAAGAGTAAATGCATGCAACTTATCCCTACCTTACCAAGTAAACGGGATATGTGTGTGTGAAAAAGCTTCTCCTACATTTACCACGGTTCACCGGTTTGGATTATGGATGCTTGGTTATTGCAAGCACACGATAGACTTATACTTCGTATGCATCTCACGATAATCGGGGCCAAACCGAGGCTAAGCAAGGTCGAGTAGAACTTGCACAGTTGTAACGTTAGGCTAGAGACGGGGCTAACCGAAGGGAATTCTGGGGATTAAACAAGAAAGAGAGAAAAAATAAGCAAGATTACTCATGGGGTGTATTAACATAAAACATAGCTAGATACACCCTTCTCCCCAACTCGAAACGAAACTAGAAACATGATTCGAGATCTAAAGGAGTTGCGCCATACTTATGCTTCAAGTAAAAATGGGCCAAGATGCATGAGAATCATGCTTCTAAACTAGGGACTCGTCCCCAAGTACCAACATACGATAACAAATAAATACATGAGCCCCCAACCACTTGACTTTCTTTGACTCGGCCTTCTTCACGGTTTCATGGATTTTATTGCAAAGTTTCTTTGATTTTGATTTCACTTTTGATTTTGATAACTTTTCTTTCTTTTTTTAAGAGAAAATTTTGCGCTTTATACAAATTTATTAGGTTTGAGTCAAAGGCCATCACGTACATACTATATAAAAAACGAGCTCCTATCGTCCAAGTCGTGATATAGCTCGCTAAAACCAAGCATTGCTATATATATACGTACTCATACTGCCATACAACACTTGCTTTAGCGAAGTGTGCTTTAGAATGAAAAGAATGATCAAGCTAAACTCGTAGGTGATAATGTCGAAAGTATTTCGGGTATTTAGCTATGAATAAATGATGGATATCTAGCAATAAAAAGTGATGTTCATGTGGCGGCATGCGGTGGTGGTGCTCAAGAACAAGAATAAGATCTTGAAGAGCAAGATGAGAGAAAATGTTGTGTTTGTGATTTTGGGGTGAGCCTTAAGTGGTTGCCTATTTCTACTTTGTAAGGAATCAAGCTTATGCGTAGTTATTAGAAAATGAGAGAGCCCCTCTTATGGTGGGTGTGAATGTTGCTATTTATAAGGGCTATAAGATGGTTGTCCGATGAGAACATCACCGGAGCCGTCCGATGAGGCAGCAAAGTGGAAGTCTGCGGATACGAGATACGACGAGCGAACCGAGATCTGACGGCCGAGTGAGATCTAGCCGAGAGCGAGATCTGGCCGAGGCAATATCACGGCCGGGGCGAGATCCCCGGCCGAGCCGAGATATGGCCGAGGTAAGATCCGCCCGAGCCGAGATCCCCCGGCCGAGCTAAGATGCAGCCGTCTTCCCGGCCGAGGTGGGCACTTCGCTTGTAAGCGTCGTTGATGGATGCCGAGTTTGGAGGGCGGGTAGGTCGGCCCCAGGCGTTTTGTATCGGGCTAATTTGTTTGTTGCTCCATTCCCGTCGCCTTGGCAAATAATGATTCGTGATGGCGTAAGGCTGGGGTACAGACCAATGACCATTATCCGTTATTGGGCTTATGTCTCTTTTCTGGATTTGGTAGGGCTTTTGCCGATTTTGGCGTATCAATGACCCCTACTCCGTGCTTTAACCAAATTCTTGAAATGTTAGTTGGGGAGTAAAATCATTTCAAGGATCCGTTGCCTTGAAATATCTTGTGATGGCTCGTTATTGTAGCGGATCGTGCGATTAGCTTTGCCTAAATGCCGTACTCGGGCTAAATGCTTTTGTGGCTTTTGCGTCGTGAATCGACTTAGCCTTTCCACTTTTAACCATTACGAACTCTTTCCATTTCCTTGGAGCTTATACCTTGTCACTTTCCCTACTTAAATATTGAGAAAGGTTAGCACACTTCCCAATGTGGGATTAAGGAAGTCGAACTTTCTTGACTTCCAAGTTCAACACTTCAACTAACCAACTTCAAGCCGCAATTTCTCATTCACCCGATATCCGAATTGAATGATTCAAAGACCCCGACTTTATCTACGTCACATGTAGATTTCAAAGTCGTCATAAACTTTTGATAAACTATACAAGAGTCTAATCAAAACCGGCTCTCAAAGTGGATGTAAAAATGATTAAAAATCATTTCCACGTTTTGTTATTCAATTTTTCTCCTACAATCCCCCCCAACATGGACGAGAAATTAATGCAAATGCAGACCACGAAGAGATTTACGACGAGAAAATATTGCATCGGGAGAGGTAGCTTACGGCTTTGAACTTGCTTTGAGTCAATTAAGCTTTATCGGATCTAATCGGCTATTCAATGAACTATGTTTTGAGCTGGTCGGCACTTTATTGTAAAACCGAACTGATAGTACTCGCATAATATTTCCTTAACACCTTATTTGGGTCTCGAGGTTGTTTTCATTTAGGCATCTGAATCACCCCGAGGTTTCAAAAAGTGCGTTAGAGAATTCTAGCCTCCGAATTCTCACGAGAGCGGCCCCCGACTTCACACTTACATGAGTGATCGCCTATCAAGAGTATTACGCCATACCCCGCTTTGGAGGCAATGATCTTGGGATCTCCGGTCAACATGGTTAGGTAATCATCACAAATTTCCTTTCGTAATAGGCTTTAGTCACATTCCGAGTGTCAATTTTGACATTTTGATCTCTAGGAAATGACACTTTGGTAAGCGGATCCGCACGATTCTCGTCCCGTCTAAAAAAATCGATGCAAATCACACTATTAAGAGATCAGTTGTTTAATAGTATTGTGTCTACGATGTATATATTGCAGAACTTACCATTATACATATTGTTTTGTGCTCGACTTATAGCCGTGGCTATCAACATGTATGCTTATTGGAGCAATAGGCTTAGTCCAACATAGAATATCCCTCTATCGGAAATTACGAAGCCATTCTAGCTTCTTCTCCGCTACGCCTCCCAATGCAATAAGCTGAGATTCCATCTTGGAACAAGTTGCGCACGTTTGCTTTGTGAATTTCCATGACACCTTCGCACCACCAATAGTGAATACGTATCCACTTGTATGTTGAAATAGTGTCCTAAACTCAATCGGGTTGGACCGGATCCAACCGGGTCGGATCATTTCTACTATTTCTTTATGTTTATACATATATTAAATGGATTTTTAAATTTCTTTGTCATATATATTCTTTTAAAGAACCAATTATGAATTGTTATATGATAACATCCTTAGTATTAAACCGTGATAGAGAAACTATGATAGGCGATTATGGTTGATGAAGGATCTCTAATCAACTTTAATAAGTTTGATACTTAAATGTCTACGAGACGTGTACTATTAAACGGGGCATTGGTAGTACGAACGGACTAGTACGTGGTAGATGTCTTACGTAACTGGGGCGGGGATAGATCTCGTCTATCGAAGTGTAGAACACTTGGGTGTACGTGGACGTGTAATAGAGAATGCGTACGTTAAAATCCCGACCCTTACATTAAGTGTCACACAATGTGGCGGTTGTGTAATTAATCCTTAAGACCCCGAGTCTTCATGGCATCACGGTGTGGATTGTCGTGCTTTGACAACTTATTGAGGTTTCCCATAGCCACGGGGCGATCATGCGGTAGTGATTGGATGTAGCAAATCTTTTGAAACGTACGGAGTATACATGATTGGTCGTCCGGGAATCGCGTGTCACTATGATTGGGATCGAATATCCGAAATGGCCTTCTTTATAAGGAATGTCTTAGCTCTCGTGAATCTTTGCAAAGTGGGAGTAAACGAGTTACTTCGAGAGAGCATGATATCCGGATTATAAGATACGGTCGTTGATGTTTTGACAGGCTACGGAGAAACTTATTTGTATGGATATTATTACGACGATAGGATTATGAGACTTACTGACGGTAAGCGTTTCACATGAAAGGTAGTAGTCATTGCATTTGACTCTTCCGATGATTGGGGGTCACGGTGTGTTCATGACAGACGCCATCCCGTGATCGTTAGGCACATGAAGGGCATTTTTCGTAATTTGCACTTTTGTGTACTACGGCCAACTTACGTTCGGAAGCCTGTCGGGTCACACACATATGAACATCTAGCCGGATTAAAATGTGAGTTATAGATGATAACCAATAAGGAAAGTTAATCTCGTACTATAAAGGTTATAGTGGTAAATTAATATGGTGGTATTTATTTATTATAGATAAATATAATACAAGATTATATTGATTAATTAAAAAATATTCCGGATGCCAATTCTTTGGGTGAAGGTGGCGCAATTTGTATGTGTATAAGATACACTTGGATTGTGTAATTTAATTAATGGTATTATTATATTAATATTAAGATATTAATATTTATAAATATATACAAACATGAGTGGGTTTGCACATATGATGTGCATGTGCACACTTGTTTCCAAAATATATATTTGTATAGATTTATGTTTTTAATATATATAAGTGATATATATACACATGTGTAAATTGATTTATGGTAATAAGATAAATATAGTTAATATAAGATATTGACAATATCTTGAAAATATTTAATATGAGATATTAAATTAAATGGGATAAATCAATCAATTGTGTTTTTCTTATTTTATTGGGAAAATATTTTCTTCTCCTCCACTCATATTTGGGGCGCCAACACTACTATAAATAAGAGGTGGTGTTGGTCAGCCTTGGAAAGGCTAACGCAAGTTTAACGGGGGGGGGGGGGGGGGGGGGTGAATAAACTTGTCCACTAAAGCTAGATTTAAAAAAAATTAAGGTTGATTAAACTTGTGTGGAGTTAAGGCCGACTAAGCCGAGTTTAAGTCAAACCGACTTAAGCTTGAAAGCGAGTCAACCGACGGCCAGTTAAGTTTTAGCACTTTTCTTGATCTTGTTATTCTCTGTGAAAAATGAGTGTAGTAAATTGAATTCCGATGAATGTCGGTTTGTGAACTATGAGGTGTATAACAATCAATTATCAAAATCTTGTAAATAAATCTTGAATAAATAAGTAAGTGCGTAAAGTAAATAAGACAAGTATTATAAAGGTTACGAGTGAATTGTAATCACATGCGTCCTCTCTTCCCCTGTGGTGCGGAGGAAAATTCCACTTAGAACTTCTTGAGTGGCCCCAGTACAAAAAGTCCTAAACAATAGTCCTTGGCTAATCACTAGCGTCAACATCTAAACAAGATTGTAGAACAAGTAGAATTGTTGTTCTTCAATTGCTTGAACAACGATCCTTGGAGGGTTGAATTGCCCTCTTCACCCATTTCTACCACGAGCACGAGTCTACCCATTTGCTTATCCTGTACAAACAACCTTGGCAAAACACTTCCCGGTAACAGCTTCATGATCTAGAACCTTTGATGCAGAGAATCAAACTTGAAATTTCGAATCAATAAATTGATTCCTGTTTGTAGTTCTTCAAAGTGTATGATTCTTGATAAAATACGTAGCTTGAACACTTGAAGAATTTCTAGATATGATCTTGTTATAGCACGAGAGATGATAGTAATTCGAATAAAACGACTAATGCACAAAATTGCCTTGATGATACTTGTAAATTCATTGTTTTTATCCTTGGTACCAAAGTCTTCTATTTATAGTGTGAGGTCTGACGTTCATCGGCTTCAATTGAATTGTATCAACGTCTACTCTCTTGCAACGAATTTATATTTTCGACCGTTCTGTTTGTGTCGAGTAACTCATCAAATGAAATTTCTTATTTCTTTATAACGTTTGATACAATACGATCGAGTTTGTTGGATGGGCGACTTATAAAACTAAGTTTCCTTATCGGTTTTATGCTTGAATTTATTGTTTATCGAGTTTACTAGCCCGACTTGGAGCGTTAACGAGATTTTACTCTTCTTCAAATATCAGTACTCCAGTTTTCATCTGATTATAATTGACTTAATCGAGTACGCCCATGACTAAATGCTCATCTAAGAACTCATTGTCCTTATGATTCTTAGGTCTTCATACAAGATCCATAAAGTCGGTTCGGGTCACCACAATCTTGCACCGAAGTCTAACACTACGGTCTCGACTTGTAATCTTCATAAGCGAGTTTGAACCCTCGGTTCTTCGGTCTTCAATAAGCGATGTCTGTGTCCACTCGGTTCTTCGGTCTTACATATAATCCAAGCGAGTCTGTGTCCCTCGAGCGAAATGTATTTTTCTTCGGTTTGATCTTGCGGTTGTATTACGAGTCGGTTGTAAATACGAAGTGATTACCCGAGTTTTCTAGATGACTTCAGTTTTCGGTTTTACGATACGCCTAATTATTACGGTGCTTGTACGATGTAACTTATACAAATATCGGGACTACAATAAAACCTATACATTCGAGTTCTAGACATCTGTTATCTTTTCCTTATAACAGTGGCTTCGAAAACGCTTCATCAATGATGGGGTCAAGATAATACTTTAAACAAATATGATGAATTATCATCAAAACATAAATTTTATTTCCAACAATTTCCCTTTTGATGATGCCAAAACTCTCTCTAAAAGAAAAGCTTAAAAGATCAAAACAATGTAAATTGGATTCCATTAGAATGAGTAAAAGCTTGGAATAGTTACATTTTGTTCAAAATAGTGTAATAACTAAGTTCTCTTAAATGTGTTGCATGACTAAATCAAATTTCCTTGCTTTGTCATACATTGAAAATCATCATACAGCTTGGAGTCTGTCTTTGAAAAAGTCTTGTTGTAGTCAACTTGACTTCCGCTTCTTTCCATCTTCTCCATTGAATTAGCTTTGGTAACCTTGATTCTTTCAAGTAGTAATTTTCAAATTCTACTACATACGCTTTCATTTGTTGATCTTTGTCTTTAGTCTTTAGTTTATGCATCCAATCTTATGATTTTTCTTATATTGTGCCATTTTACGCTTTGAGAATAAATCGGATAAAAAGTAGTTCAAGGATTCTTCGGTTGTCTTTGTCCCTATATTTAGCTTTGATAGGATTGTGATCGTTGATAAACTTCATCCATAGATCTTTGTTAGAGTAACTCTTACATCTCCGGAGTTGAGTATTACTTTTCAATGAAATTTGTTAAATCGAGTGAGTTCTTATCCGCTAAGAACTTAGGATCAAGATTTGTATCTTTGCAATTCATCTTCAAGTCGTTTCATTTCTCCAAGTAACTTCGGCTTCCGCTTTTTGGCATCATATAAGCTGATCTACCGAGGGCATGGGTTGCTTTTTGATCTTCTGCGATCATACGTCGTGAGAAGCAAGTACCTCACTTAATTTCGAGTTTCTAACCCATAGATATGCTTGATTCATATGCCGGTGAGCTTGGGCATCGTGTTTCACATCTCTTGCGGTTGAGTCTTCAAGTTTTTGTTTGAGTAACAAAATTTACGAAGCGAAGCGAGGCAGACTTGATTTATTGGATCATCTACTAGTCTTGCATGAGAGCGAAACATACGATTTCCGGTTCTATAATCGAGATATCGAGAAATATTTGACAAAAGATCATTTTGGGCATCGCTTGTTACTAAGCACAATCTTCAAATTTTCATGTACTTTTGCCAATTCATCCTTTGTGAGGATGTCGGAAGGATCATAAAGTATCTTCTATTGGATCCTTAAGTACAAAAGTATTATCTTTAATAATCATCAGGTTGTTGATTAGCGAGTTCCATCGGCTACTTCTGATTGCTCGAGTTGTCTTAATCTCAAGCTGGTAATCCTTCTTGCTGAGATACAGTTTTGCATTGCTAGAGGTTGAGGTTGGAGTTTACATTTGCAAAGCGTGTAGTCTCATCGACTTCTTTTCTTGATTCATCATCTTTATCTCATCATCATTCTTCTTTGAAGTATCTTTGAGAGTAGATGATGTCTGCACGGATCTCTGCTTGTTTTTGCTGAGTTCGGTCGAATCTTTTGAAACAATTGTCAAGAGAAATTCGAAATAGGAAATGAGAGCATATAGATCTCCCAACTTCCAATTTCTCCAAGGTAGTTTTTCTTCGATCTGCAGCCAGGCGAGCATCTCAGAAGAATCCTCTCGGGTTTAAGTTTCATCTTCATCGGCTTGATGATTCTATCGACTTCAAAATTGGTGTGATTCTTTGAAGCGATTGATCTTTATATTGAGAAGTATGAGTCGGTAGTGACCTTTTCTTGTGTAACTTCGGTTAATCGGAGTTGTTGTTGTTCTTTGTTCCCGTCTCGAGTTGGTGCTTTCTCTCTTGAAATTCTCGGGGTACAAGCATCTTACAAACGATCTTGCTTATAGCTCGATTCAGACCTTTCGCTTAGTCCACTTTGTTGTTTGTGAGCCATCGCCGAGGTGTCCAGAATTCGGCTTTATTTTGTCAACATGAATACCAGGTTCGATTGGTTCTACGTAGAAAAAGTAAGTAGCTCAAGAAAAGCTTCTCTTTTCAATGGTAAAGTAGTCCAATCTGTTGTTGTTGTCACAGTTGAATTTGTGAAGCCAAAGAGTGTAATATATGGCGGCTTTCATTGAGAACAATGCGATCTCCATGAACTTTGGTCATCGGAGAGTCTCGTACGAAACGCATATTTTGCCAAAATTGCAAAATTCCTTCTACATCACGTTCTTCTTTGAACTTGACTTCCCGTAATGTTTCTCAAGCCTCGGTTGTTTCTTAATTTTATCACATACCAGTACTTGCTGTCAACAGTGTTTTGACACGAGCTTCATACATTTCGAATGTCGACTTCTCATCTAACTCTCGTTATTAATCTTCTTGTTTTGATTTTTACGAAGTGGTCATGTTTGAGTGTGAACACAAAAATTGATTTTTGAGAAGAGAGATTTTGAAGGGTTTGTTTTGTTTTCTGGAAAGGATGAGGATTTTGAATTTTGATTGGAAATAATGTGAACCGGGTTGAATAAATAGGTAGGAAATTCTGGCGGTTGAGTATTACAACTTTTCAAATTCCATGATGGTTTTGGGTAACCGATGCATGTACTGTTCTGACAATCGTGGGGTGTACACGCGAAATCCTGACAAAAAGAACCGCGGTATTTTAATGCGACATAACCGCTGTTGATTTTATCATATCAACCTTTGACTAAATTTGAGGGCGGAATAGAAACTCGGCGTCGAGGTCTGAGTTTTAGAAATAATGTCCGGGGCTCCATCAAATTTTCGGTTTGGGCGTAATCAGTTTGAGATTGTTGATGTCAATGACTAACTGCGTAAGTGAGCGCACCCAACATAACAAAGATTAATCCCCTTGACGAATCTCTGGCTTAACTGATTTAACTGACTTTGATTATTCCCAACTCAGTTCTTAATTTAGCAAATCTTTCTTTATCCAATGGCTTTGTAAAGATATCTCATTAACCGATCTTCAAGTAGGTACATAAAGAAGCTCGCCCATATCCTTTTTCTCTTGCATGATCTCTTATAAAGTGATGACGCACATCAATGTGTTTTGTTCTTGAGTGTAACACTTGGATTATCGTTGATTACAATTGCACTTGTGTTATCACACATTATGGGAATTGTTCCTTCTTCTATCCCATAATCTCTTAATTGTTTATCAGTCGATCCATAAAACTTGAGCACAACAACTTCAAATGCTATATACTCTACTTCAACTGTTGAAGTTGAAATTGAGTTTTGCTGCTTACAGCTAAAACCATGACACAAGTCTACGTTTCCTAGTAACTTGACATGTGCACGATGTGCTTTTTTGCGTCCACTTTGCATCAGGCATAATCTCGAGTCCGAATAAGAAATCACTTGAATTCTCCTTCTTTTGAATACCATATTCCAACTTCATCTTGTGTCTTTCAAATATTTCAATGTCATTTTCACAACTCGTGAGATGACTTTCCTTTGGTTTGACTGGAAATCTTGCACATACACCGACAAGCAAAAGATATGTCACGGTCTACTTGCCGTAAGATAGAGTAAGCTTCCAATCATCCTTCACGTACAAGTGTTTGATCAACATCTTTGTCTTCTTTGTCTTCGTCTAGCTCGAAGTTGGTCCCCGTTGGTGTAGAAATTCCGGTAGATTTTTCCATACCAAACTTTTTGATAAGTTCTCTTGTATACTTTGTTTGGTGAATGAAAATTCCATCATCTAACGTTTAACTTGTAAAACCAAGGAAGTAATTTAATTCTCCCATCATACTTATTTGAAATTTGCTTTTCATCAAACTTGCAAATTTCTCACAAATTTGTTCATTTTTCGATCCAAAAATGATATCATCAACATAAATTTGAACAAGTAGAGTATCTTCTCCATTCTTCATTACGAATAAAGTTTTGTCGATTGCTCCTTTGATAAATCCATTATCCACCGTAAGCGAGATAGAGTTTCGTACCAAGCTCTTGGTGCTTGTTTAAGTCCATAAAGAGCTTTCCTTAGCTTGAAAAATTTATCTGCTTGATCTTTGATTTCGAATCCAGGTGGTTGTTGAACGTATACTTCTTCTTCAAGAATTCCATTTAGAAATGCGCTTTTAACATCCATCTGGTAAACCTTGAATTTCTTATGAGCTGCAAAGGCAAGAAATAATCTGATTGCTTCTAATCTTGCAACTGGTGCATAGGTTTCATCAAAGTCTATGCCTTCAGCTTGAGAGTATCCTTTAGCTACAAGTCTAGCTTTGTTTCTGATGATATTCCCATCTTCATCAAGTTTATTTCTGAAAACCCATTTGGTTCCAATGATATTGACATGAACTGGTCTATCTACCAATTCCCATACTTGATTTCTCTCAAATTCATTGAGTTCTTCTTGCATAGCTAATATCCAGTCTGGATCTTTCAAAGCTTCTTCAATTTCTTTAGGTTCTGATTGAGATAGAAAACACGCAATCATTGCATCTAATTGATGTCTTGTTCGAACGCCAGTTTGAGTATCACCAATTACTTGTTCTTCGTGGTGATCTCTCATCCATTGATATGTGGTGTTTGTATCAAAGGATTTATATCTTGTTCGATCGGTTTTTCAAGAACTGGTTCTTGAATTTCTTCGATTGGATCAGGAACATGTAGTTCGAGTGTGGTTTGATGAGTAGTTAGAATCGAGGACTCGATCTTGATCCGAACATTACGAAATTTGTAGTCTTCCAATTTCAACCGAAACCGGATTACGGCATGACCGGTAACCGAGGACCGAAAGCGGGTTCTTGTCGGTCTTCGATTGTTTCACCGAAGGAAGTTTGGTTCATCAAATACTACATGTATTGATTCTTCATGCTTGAGTGTCCTTTTATTTAGTACTCACAAAGCTTTGCCGACACTTGAATATCCTAGAAAAATTCCTTCATCGGCCTTGGGGTTAGAAAAACATGAAGTTGATCTTTTCCATTATTGTGTATGAAACATGTGCTTTGAAGAGAGTTTGAGAAAGTGATAAACACTAGAGTAAACTTCAACTTAGTTTATTCATTCAATGAAAGAAGTATAAATAGTTACAATTGAAGGAGATACTAGCTAGCTAGAAATGACCACTAGATATGGGCGGCAAGTAAGCATGAAAAGTAAAAGAATGTCTATGACATAAAGTAACTAGAGTTTGACATATTAATTGTTTATATGTACCACAATTAATATGTCATTTTACAAATAAAGTGTACAAATAATGTACAAATAAATATTACATACTATTTGATATGTAATATTTCCACACCCCCCTCAAACCGGGTTGTATATGTTTATACGACCAAGTTTGCTACCACCGCATGCAACGAACATAAGCGGTGGAATGGCCTTGGTGAGAATATCGAGCATTCGGTCCGCCGAGGGAACATACCGGAGTTGAATAATCTTGGCATCAATCTTCTCCTTCGGGAAGTGTCCGTCAATGTCCACATGTTTGGTTTTATCATGATGGACCGGATCCTTCCGCCATGCATAATGCTGAATTATTGTCACAAAGAGAGTTTGATAATGGTCTTGAATAGGCCGCCGAAGTTCGCCAGGGACCCTTTTTATCAATAGAGCTTCACAAATACCCAAAACTAGTGCCCCGAGTTCGGCTTCAAAGCATCGTTTTCTCGAGACAAGAGGTTGTTTCTTGCTCCTCCAGGTGACAAGATTTCCCCATACATAAGAGCGAGCTCCGTAGTAGACCTTCGTCTATGTGATGCCCAACCCAATCAAGCATCGGTGTAAACCTTGACAAACGGATCTCTCGACAGACTTGATGAAATGTAGGCTTTGGCCAGTGGGTGGATTTCAAGTACCCGATATCCGTTCACGCGCATCCCAATGTTGCTCGCAGGGCAATGCATGAACCGGCTAACCGGACCGACTCCATATGCAATATCGTGTCTTGTATGGGACGGATAAATGAGTTTCCCTACAAGTCTTTGATATTGATCCTTCCCCGACAAACAATGTCACCATGCGACAGGTAGTACCGGGGGTCTGCGGGGATACGCAGGTTTGCATCCCAAAGCCATACCGCTTTCCTTCGATGAGGTCCAAGCCACATATTTCCTTTGAGAGATAGAGATACCCCTGGTTGTTTCTTGCAATTTCCATACCAAGGAAGTATTTAAGATAGCCCAAATCCTTGACTTGAAAAACCTTTGCCGTAGAGTTTTCAAATTCTCGGATCTCGCAGAGTCATCACCGGTGAGGATGATATCATCCACATATACAATAAGATAGATCTTTTTCTCGCTAGTGGTTTTGAAAAACATGGTGTGATCGAGTTGCATTGATGATATCCAGCAGCCTTTAACCACAAGATGAGTTTCCCAAACCGTACTTGGGGATTGCTTTAGGCCATATAGAGATTTCCTCAATTTACGGACCTTTCCTTGAGTGTGAGGATTGGTAAACCCAGGAGGTACCCTCATGTAGACTTCCTCGCAAGGTCACCATTGAGAAAGGCATTTTTGATATCCAATTGGTGAAGAGGCCGATCCAAGTTGGACAAGCAAGAGATATCGAGTATCCTCACAAGTGTTCGCCTTTGCCACCGGTGCAAAAGTTTCGTGTAGTCAATGCCATAAGTTTGAGTGAAACCCCTTGCAACCGCCTCCGGCTTTATACTTGTCAATTGTACCATCGCATTGTATTTGATAGTAAATAGCCACTTGTACCGATCGTCTTCTTGCCTTTGGGGAGAGTTGTTAGATCCCAAGTATGATTATCCAGGAGGGCAGTCATTTCTGTTTTTACTACAGCCTTCCACTTATCATGTTGAAGAGCTTCCTGAATATTATTTGGAATGGAGTGAGAGTCCAAGTCCTGTGTAAACATGGCAAAAGTAGGAGATAACTGATCATAAGATAGATAATTATGAATGGAATGATCAGTAGTGCAAGATCTTTTCCCCTTCCCGATGGCAATAGGTCTATCATCAATATCGCCAGGCCGCCGAGAGTCGCAGTTGCCGAGTATCGCTGGCCTGGCCCGCAGGCTCGGCCCGCAGGCTCCGTGTTAGCAGGCCTCGGCCCGCAGGTCGTCGAGGGTCGCCAGGTGCCGAGGTCGCCATGAGTGCCGAGGTTCATCCCGCCGAGAATCGCAGTTGCCGAGGATGAAGAGTTTGCCGTAGGACCGGATTTAGGTCAATTTCAATCGAGTTCCTATCGTTGATCGCCTCGGTGGACTTGTTGTAGTAGGAGTTCTTTCAAAGAATTTTACATCCATAGAATTGTAAAATCTTTTCTCGAAGGAGAATAACACTTGTACCCTTTCCGTCCTTTGCATATCCTAGGAAGATGCACTTGTGAGCTTTGGGATCCGCCTTTGCTTCGTGTTGGGCATGTATATAAACGAACACAAGGTGCCCAAAGATTTTGGAGGTAATTGGGAAATAAGATGAGAACAGGAGTGTGTGGTCGAAGGGTTTGGATAGGAGTTTTGAAGCCTAACACTCGCCGGGAAGTCTATTAATTAAGTATGTGGCAAGTGCGTTAATATAGCTTCACCCCACATATACTTTGGAACATGTGTGGTGAACATGATTGATCTAGCCATCTCCACAGTGCCTATTCTTTCTCTCAAAGAACTCCATTTTGTTGAGGTGTTTCCACACAACTACCGATATGGACAATCCCCTTATTCATCAAGAAATTACCGAGGTTAGACTCATAGTATTCAAGTGCATTATCGCCTTTAAGATCTTGATCTTAGTGTCAAATTGAGTAGAGATCATGTTGTAAAATTCCTGAAAAATTGTTCCAACTTCGGATTTATCCTTCATTAAAAACATGCCACGTGTTCCCGGTATGATCATCAATGAAGGTGACAAACCACCTTTTCCCTGTTATACTTTTTACTCTTGAAGGTCCCCATACACAGATTTGGTAAGTTTGGCAAATTGACAAATATCACATTGAAGATCATTGATATTACATCCTTTAAATAATTCAGGAATTACAGACTTTAAATAACCAAAACTTGGATGTCCTAGTCTATAATGCCATAACATGATATTGTCTAAGGTTTGAGTGTGCCACCGAGGCGGATTCGCCTTCGCCTTCTATCTTCGGCAGGTTGACCACATACAATCCCGAGCGGTGGTTTAGCCCTCCCAATCACTTCCCGTGAAGAAGGGTCCCGGAAAGTGCACCGATTCTTATTAAAAACAACAAATTCAATTCAAATCTTTTGCTAGTCTACCGATGTATACGAGATTGCATTCTAAGTTTGGAACAAATAGGACATCCTTTAGGCATATCTTATTAGTGAGTTTAACAGTTCCAAAACCTTTTGCACACGAGATAGATCCATCGCTAGCCTTAACTTTGTGAATTTGATGACATGGCATAAAGTGAGTTGCGAGGTTTTTATTGCCGGTCATATGGGAGGAGGCCCCAGTAATCAACAATCCATGTTTCATTACTAATAGAAGAGTAGAATTTACCCGCACTAGCCTCGAGTAGCTATGTCGCAGAGGGACTACCTTCTTTTTGTTGAGTGAGGAAAGCTTTGAATGCGCAAACCGAGCATTCAACTTGTTATCATTTTCTTCTTCATTGACATGCCCGCCCCGACTTTCCCCGGTAGGCTTGGAGGAGTTAGGCTTGCCATGTAGCTTCCAAAGCAAGTGTCCTTGGTGTGATTTGTGCGTTTGCGTGCTCACAGAACAACTTTCCAGTCTATCGCAGGCTTCCTAGATGTCTCGCAACCTCAAGAAGGCTTCCCGACGGCCGCGGGGTAGCACTCTCGCCAGGTTGTCAGCGGGGAGTTCAAAGAAGATCACTTTCCTCCTCGCTTTCCTCATGTTTGACCTCGCAAACATGGATTTGAGATTAGGGAGAGGTTTTGTGGCAAGGATTCTTCCTCTAACATCATCAAGAGTAGGATTCATTCCAAGAAGAAACTTGAATACTCTCTTTTTCTCAATAATGTCCTTATAAAGGGCAAAGATCCTTAACATCATTCCAGGGTGAGTTTCCAACATATCTAGGTGTTGCCATGCCCTAGATAGTTGGTTGAAGTATTGAGTTACGTACATATCTCCTTGTCTCAGCTTTTGAATCCGAGCTTCAAGTTCATACACTTCGATGTATTGTCTTTCTTGGAGTAAAGATCTCCGGCATTATCCCGCATTTCCTTTGCGTATCATACATCATAAAGTTCTCACTAATTTCTTTTGTCATTGATCTTGTGAGAATGGTCATGACTTGATTATTAGTAGTGTCCCAAGCTTCAAATCCGGGGTCATCTTCAAGCAGGGGGCAAGTTTAGAGCCGGACAGTATCCCATCTTACCTTGTCCAGAGATGTACATTTTCATAGATCTTGACCATATCAAGTAGTTGTTACCATCAAGTCTATGATTTGTGTATGAAGAAGATTCAAGTGACCTTACCGTCGAGGCACTGGGAGTCTACCGATGAAGATGAACCGTCGCCATACGAGACATTTTTGAAATAACAAACCGAGTTTGCAGCGGAATTTAGAACTCGCAAGGCTCGATACCATGAAGAGAGTTTGAGAAAGTGATAAACACTAGAGTAAACTTCAACTTAGTTTATTCATTCAATGAAAGAAGTATAAATAGTTACAATTGAAGGGAGATACTAGCTAGCTAGTGGCGGCCACTAGATATGGGCGGCAAGTAAGCATGAAAAGTAAAAGAATGTCTATGACATAAAGTAACTAGAGTTTGACATATTAATTGTTTATATGTACCACAATTAATATGTCATTTTACAAATAAAGTGTACAAATAATGTACAAATAAATATTACATACTATTTGATATGTAATATTTCCACATGCTTCCAAAAGCATGAAAGTATGAAACATTTGGTTTTCTTCCATTCCAAATTTCATAAGGAGTATTCTCATGTCTTTTGTTCATGAGAGCTCTGTTCTGTGTGTAACAAGCTATGTTAATTGCTTCTGCCCAATATCTTTCAGGTAGTTTAGCTTCACGGATCATAGACCTCCCAAATTTCTTTGAGTGTTCTATTTCTTCTTTCGCCTACACCATTCGTCGTTGAGGTGTTCCGTGGCAAGCAAGTTGGTGTAAAACACCATTTTCTTCACAATATTCAATAATCACACTGTTGAGGAATTCAGTTCCTTTATCTGATCTTATCTTCACAACTGAAACTCCTTTATGATTCTGAAGTCTTTTGAGTAGTTCTGTGAGTCTTTGCTTGGTTTCACTTTTCTTGGTTAAAAAGATTACCCAAGTGTACCTTGAAAAATCATCTACTACCACCAATGTATACTTCTTTCCACTGATACTTATTGGTGTAATAGGTCCAAATAAATCCATGTGTAGCAATTCTAGATGTCCGGTTGTTGAATGCCGAGATTTGGTCTTGAAACTTGCTTTTGTTTGCTTTCCTTGTTGACATGCATCACACAAGTCGTCTTTCTTATATGATATTTTCGGTAGTCTAATGACTAATCGCTTCTTAACAAGTGTGTTGATGTCATCAAAGTTAAGATGACTCGCTTTCTTGTGCCATAGCCAACTCGATTTCGATTTTGTATGCACAAGCAAACATGGTTTCAAAGAATGGTCGTTGTCCAATCTACTACATACATATTTTCTTTTCTTCTTCCGGCTAGGACAACTTGATAAGTCGATTCGCCGACGACAACGTTGAATTCTTTGTCGAAAGTAACTTTGTATCCCATATCACAAAATTGACGGTGCTGAGTAGATTGTAGTGTAGTCCTTCTACATAAGATACATTTTTGATTGTAAGTCCATTCCTGATTAAGGTGCCATAACCTCTGGTGTATCCAGGTTTGTCTTTACTTCCAAAATTAACCTTTGGTCCATCATTTGCAATAAAATTACTGAGACAGTCTTTACTCTTTGTCATGTGTCTAGAGCAACCACTGTCAAAGTACCATATATCCTGCAATAAAAATTAGAAGTTTTTAGGTACCCAATTCAGTTTTGGTCCATGGGGGTCGGTTGTCAGTACAACTCTGGGAATATATCCTTTTGGGATTCTTCGGATATTGTTGCACTTGTTTTCATATATGTAAGCCACACTCCCATAGTATCTATGTTTGGACTGTGTCTTATTTATATGATCTCTAAGATCTTTTGACTGATACTTATTTCCATGTTGCTTTCTATTATTAAAGCTAGAGTGATAACCGTCATTCCTTTTGTACTGAGGTCTGAACTGACCTTGGTCCTGGAACTTTTGCTGAGAACTGAGATTAGTCCTCTGCTGAGTCTTGGACTGAAACCTTTGATAGGTTTTCTGTCTTGAATGATTGTTATTATCAGTTTTAGCAATAGATGTAGTAAAATTCCAATCATCATCAGTGGGATATAGTCTTCCTTCCCCCATGAATGCGTGAATCTTTGAATGATTGACATTCTTGGATTTACTTTGATTGTAATTTTTCTGGTTCTTGACTTGATTGGTTTTTGTGGACCCGGCGTTGATTTCCCGATTCGGTTTTCTTGAGATACTGCCGATTTACCATTTGGTTTCCCTTTGTTGGTAAATCTGGTTGTTTTCTTGGAAAACTGATTTGTCCTATGTGATACTGGCTTTACTGGTTCAACAATTTTCTCGCCTTGTGGAAGTTTTCTACCTACAAACTTGATACCGCTTTGGTACTAGGTTTGACAAATTGACTTTCTTTGGTTCCATCCTTAGAAGATTGCTGTGTATCAAATCCTAAACCAGTTTTGTCTCCATAAGGTTTTCCTAATTTGAATCTAGTAATTGAGCTTGATTGAGCAAATGATTCGATTCTTGTCGTCGATCGATGCAAGTAGATCGATGTCGAATCTTTTCTTTATCGCTTTAGTCGCTTCAATATTTTTAATTCGACTTCAATCTTTCAACTTCAAGAATTAGACTTTCCTTCTCGCCTTTAATTGATTCATAACCAAACTTGAATAATTACTAGCTGATTCATCAATTCATCAAGTGTTTCTTCTAATTCTTGATTTTTTGGATTGGAGTCAGCAATCGAAGAACATGCATTTTGCATGGAAATCTGAGCTGATGAATATTTAGAGTTTGATTCACATACCTCATTTGTATCTTCCATATGTGCCATTAACGCTGTGTCATCTGATAATCTGATTCATCTCCAGCAAGGAGTGCTCTTCTACCAACTCTTCTTGGTGGCGTCTTCTTGGTCAGTTCTGGACATTTAGCTTTATATTGTCCAGGTTTCTTGCGGCTTGAAACAGAGATATTCATCGTCTTTTCTTTTCTCAGGAGTCCTTTTGATAAACTTCGAGTGACTCGGATGTCCACTCTTCATTCTTCGAATTCGTTCATCATTAGAGCCATTTGTTCTTCCATTTCATCCAATTCATGAAGATTGCTAGATGAGTTTTCTTGAATGTCATTTGATGCCGTCGTGCAAGTCTTTGTGGTTTTTGGTTCTTCCAGAGCTTTGATTATTGCAGCTGTACTTGTAAAATCTTCACTGAATTCATAAGCTTTCAGATCTAAGAAGATTTTGAATGAATCCTCTATGTCAAGTCTTTTGGATTCTTCCATAGCAGTGACCTTCATCTTCCAGCACATTGGTAATACCTTCAAGATTCTTGTGTTGATAACTTTCTTAGAGTATTCAATCTTGAGTAGATCTAATTCATCCATGATAGCACCGAATCTTGTTTCCATCTCGGTCAATAGTTTCTCCGATTTCATCTTGAAATTTTCAAACTTTTGTTTTGCAACAGAGATCTTGTTTTCCTTAATTGAATCTGTTCCTTCTCAAACAAGTTGTAGTTTGTCCCACATTTCCTTGGCAGTTGTGCAATTTTTCACCTTCAAGTACATGTTGCTGTCAAGAGTTCTAAGAATAAAGTCCATAGCAACATTGTTGAGATTGTTTCGCTTGCGATCATCACTGGTCCATTCGGATTTGGGCTTTGGAACTTGAATTTGTCTCTCACCATCAGTTTGCATGTGAGTGATATGGATTGGTCCATCAGTGAGTACATCCATCATTTCATCATGAGTAGCTGCTAGAAAGGCCTGCATACTACGTTTATATTCGTCAAATCTATCCATGTTGCACATAAGCATCTTTCTTGCATATTGATTGTTATCCATAGTGAGTGAGTGAAAATTTATTGTTTAACAACCTGAAACTGAGCTTTCAAATGAGAACAAATAGAGGAGATACAGAACAATTGATATCTTATCAAAGAAACCTTGCTCCGATACCAATTGTTGGTCCCTTGGAAAGGCTAACACAAGTTTAGAGAGGGGGGGGGGGTGAATAAAATTGTCCCTAAAACTCGGATTTAAAACAAATTAAGGTTCGGTTAAACTTGTGTGGAGTTAAGCCGACTAAGCCGAGTTTAAGTCAAACCGACTTAAGCTTGAAACCGAGTCAACCGGCGGCGGATTAAGTTTTAGCCTTTTTCTTGATCTTGTTATTCTCTCGTGAAAACCGAGTGTAGTAAAGCGAATTTCGATGAATGTCGGTTTGTAAACCGTGAGGTGTATAACAATCAATTATCAAAATGCCGTAAATAAATGCTTTGAATAAGTAAGTTAGTGCGTAAAGTAAATAAGACAAGTATTATGAGGTTCCGGGTGGTGTAATCCCGTACGTCCTCTCTTCCCCGTGGTGCGGAGGAAAATTCCACTAGAACTTCTTGAGGTGAATCGTTACAAAAAGTCCTAAACAATAGTCCTTGGCTAATCCCTAGCGTCACTATCTAAACAGTTGTAGAACAGGTAGAATTGCTGTTCTTCAATTGCTTGAACACTGATCCTTGGAGGGTTGAATTGCCTTTTCACCAGCTACCACCACAAACACAGTCTACCCGACTGCTTGTCACAACTGTCCTTGGCAAAACCTTCCTGGTTTGCTTCACAGTCTAGAACCTTTGATGTAGAATCAAAGTTGGGCTGAGAATCAATAAATTGATTCTTGTTTGTGGGTCTTCAAAGTGTATGATTCTTGATAAAATCTGTGTAGCTTGAAAACTTGAAGAATTTCTAGATATGATCTTGTTATAGCGCAGAGATGATAGTAATTCGAATAAAACGACTAATGCACAAAATTGCTTGATGATACTTGTAAATTCGTTGTTTTTATCCTTGGTGCAAAGTCTTCTATTTATAGTGTGAGGTCCAACGTTCATCTGGCTTCAATTCGAATTGTATCAACGTCTCTCTTGTAACGGCTATATTTTCTGACCGTTCTGCTGTGTCAGTAACTCATCCAATGAAATTGCTTCCTTTATAACGTTCGACTGTACGATCAGTTTGTTGGATGGCTGACTTATAAAACTGAGTTTCCTTATCAGTTTTATACTGAGTTTATTGTTTTTTAGTTTCCTAACTGACTTGGAGCGTTAACTGAGATTTTACTCTTCTTCAAATATCAGTACTCCAGTTTTCATCTGATTATAATTGACTTAATCAGAGTACACCATGACTCATTATCATCTAAGAATTCATTGTCCTTATGATTCTTAGGACTTCATACAAGATCCATAAAGTTAGTTCAGGTCACCACAATCTTGCCTGAAATCTAACTTTACAGTCTTGACTTAGTCTTCATAATTGAGTTTGAACCCTCAGTTCTTCAGTCTTCAATAACTGAGTCTGTGTTCCTCAGTTCTTCAGTCTTCTATATAAGCCAAATTTGTCTGTGTCCCTCAGCGAACTTATTTTCTTCAGTTTGATGCCGGTGTATTCTGAGTCAGTTTCTGTCTTAGTGATTTCCAGTTTTCTAGATGACTTCCAGTTTTTCCGTTTTACGACACACTAATTATTACAGTGCTTGTCTGATGTAACTTATACAATTATCAGACTCTAATAAAACCTATACATTCAGTTCTAGACATCTTTTAGCTTTTCACTAGAGCAGCTGGCTTTAGCACTTCATCAATGGGGTTAAGATAATACTTTAAACAAATATGATGAATTATCATCAAAACATAAATTTTATTTCCAACAGTGGGTGTCAAGCTCTTTTGTAGAACACATTTCCAAGATCTAATAGTTCTTGTGTAAAATAGAGAGCATCCTATAGAGTGTTGGAGAGAGGGGAAAAGGGCCGGTCTAGCAACCGGAGTTTTTCCAATAGCAATCCATGATGGGATTCCGGCGGGCTGTTCGTGTGGACTAGCGGTATAGGCCGAACACTTGGGCGGCTCTATGCAGAACTACTCTCCTTAGACGGTCAAAGCGTCGATCTTTTAGATCAACCATGGTAACCACCGTCTACTAGCTTATTTGTTTATTGCTTAAACGAAGTCGATCTTGGGTAATAGGAAATCAAAATTTTGAATTCCGTTGCGTTCCCGCGTAGATTTCCTAACGGTGGTATCGAGAGAGAGCTTCGAGCTTAAGCAATAAGCATGTTATTTTGCGTAGTTAATTTTATCGTTCTAAATCACGTAATTAAAAGATGAAAGATTTTTATTCGAAAATGATACACGAAAAGAAACGAAAAAAAAACGAGATGCGGTGGTGGTCGGCCGACCGACGGCGGCGGCGGAGGCAAAGCTAGCTCTCTTTCGCCGGCGTCGGTTGACCGGTCAATGTTGGTGGATCTCTTAAATTTTGTTTTGTGTATTTTGTGATTCAATATGGTTCATAGTTGTGATTGGTAATTTCTCCTTTGTTTAGTTGTGTCATGTAGATAACCAATGGTTCAAATAGTTTGAGCCGTTGGGATGCCACATGGCATTAAAATAATATTGACCTTTCCAAATATTTGATTTGGAATAGCCTAGGACCACTTTCAAATATTTGATTTGTAAAAGGCTGCTGCTGCGCCACTTCCGAAATTTTGATTTTGGAAAGTGAATGTGCCTAAACCAAAATTATTTGGCCTTTCCAAATATTTGATTTGGAATAGGCCTAGGCCCTTTTCAATTATTTTATTTGTAAAAAGCACTAGGCCTAGGCCACTTCCAAAATTTTGATTTTGGAAAGTGGCCATGCCTAAACCAAATTTGGTTTAGGAAGATGCCTTTGGTTTAGGAAACCAAATGCATCCCTTTTGATTAGGAATCAATAGTAAAGAAACAAAAGAGACTTAATTTTAATTTTGATTTATTTTTAGAATAGTTCTAATTAATTAAATAAATCAAAATTAAAATTATTTTGATTAAAATCATTTAATTAATTAAATGTTAATTAGTTAATTGATAGGATAAAATTATTTAATAGATTAAATGTTAATTGATTAATTAAGACGCAAGTAGTTAAAATTTTAATTTTATCTTTTTCATAAGATGTTATTGTATGGATTAGATATAGTAGATATAATATGATTATTTGGACCCCGATTGATCATGGACTTGACCGATAGGATAGATGTGAATGATTTAATTTTTTTGTTGGTTTAAAAATTGTCCTAGGCCGTTATGAAGAACGTGACCTAGTTTATTTTCTGCATTTATCATATTCCCGTTAGCTCCCCCCGTGTGCGGCCGGTGTATTTATTTTATTAGATAGAATTAAATGTAACAAGAATGGAGCAGAAGATGGATACCAAAGAAAGAAGAATAAAGATCCCTTTGGAAAATGGCGCATTAAAGATCCTATTGGCAGTTGCAGCTACCTTAGATTGTGACCTGCGATTTCGTCAGTTTGTGTTCGAAACCGCACCTAGGAAAAGTCCATGATCAAACCGGTTACTTTACACATTTATTTATTTTGTGCTTGTATTTATTTTATATGATACGATAGATGAATGACTAGGCACGATCTAGATAAATGCGTAGGATGTATGTCTATAGAGATAGATATATTTGATGAGACCGTAATTAAAATTAATTAAGTGAATTAATTTACGTAAATACTTCCACAACAAAAATCAATTTGAAATATTGTCTCCCAATATTATAGCAACGGTGAAGAGCCTTTGTTCGGAACCAACCGATCGGCCCTCGTCGGGAGTTGACCTACCACGGGTATATCATCGTTATTGAGATATGATCGTATGAGATATCGCGAATATTGGGTTATGACTTGACTAGAGTATTGCGGTGATTGGCCCTCGTCAAGACCGTCTTATTCTAGAGGCAAGGGGTTGACTACCACATAAAGATGTGAATTGTCAAAGAGTTGACTAGTCAACCACCAAGAGTCACATAGAGATGTGATTGGTAAGTGTTACATACCTTTCGAATTATTCCGGTTGATCGGCCCTCGTCGGGAATCGGAGTAACCAGATGGGATCTTGGCCACTAAAGAATTTTGAAAGATTCTTGAAAGTCAATTGGGAGTAGTTGACTAGTGGGAGCAAAATCATAAATCAAAAGACCATTTTTGATTTTGCGTGTATAAACAACAACACTCTTTTATTTTCAATTTTTTTATGTTGTAGTTTTAGCAAACTTTATATTTATGTTTTATTCTCGATTAGTAAAACCAAATTATGACTATTACCTTTTGGGAAACGTTCTCAAATATGGTTAAGTAATATTAATCCTTTTAAAATAAGCAATGGCACGAGAAATCCCGTTGTAGTAGTTAGAGACTACATATTTGATGCAGTACTCCAAGACTTTAATTATTAATGAAAGGCGGAAGCTCATCACATTGGATACGATCCAATATGATCATTCAGTCATATGATGACAATTAATTCAAACGTTGGATAAGAATGACCACATCTAATTTTGGAAAGGTTGTTTTCAAAATTATAAGATTTAAGTATCGACTTAATTCTACCATTGCTTAAAGGTTAATTAAATAGTTAATCTTTTAAATACGATTTAAAAGGTTAAATAAACTATTTAATAAACTTTTGATTTTCTTTGTGAAAGGAAATTAAAGACATAGCTCTTGTGATCTTTCTTAAGACTTATGAAGACTACACTAAGAAATATTTACAAGTGCTTGAAGATTGAAAAGGAAGTTAGGGCGTGTGCTTAAATAGAGAACTTATTGAAGTCTCTATTCTAGGCAAGTGTGTTGAGATAAATCTATATAAGTTCAAGTCAACTTTTAGATATGTGCTATCTTACGAGTGTGATTAAATTAGAAAGATTAAATGAAGATATGGAAGGTGAAGCAAACGTTGTGACATTTACCATATTCTAAATCTAGTAAACTGATAAGGGAACTAAATAAATGTTATTATGTTCCGGTTCTTATGAAGAACATGTTTTCAGTTGCTTGTTAGGATTTAGCAGACATATTCAATTGTAAAGAATAAATGTTATTCCGATAAAGTTGGAAGGTCACTGAATCTAACATACTAGATTGATGTCACTATATAGTTGATATATGTGATGAGATCTCAACTAAATATTTATATGGCTGTTATCCTTGATATTTGTAGTTGTTCTAGATGTCAACTCCCTGGAAGAGAAACGTATAATCAAATATCATTTAGATGATGTCTGAACCATGTGATTATGAATCATTTGGGTGATACGTATCTTATCTAAAGATGACTAAAATAACCTTTTTATGAAATGGTTACAAATTCTAGAAAAATTGTCTAAAGCCTAAACATACCGATGTTTGTTGGCTTATGACAATTAATGCCACAAATAATTGTTTATCTCTCTCTGTGACTATTTTTAGAAATAGTTGAATGTACTTATTGAAGTACGACAATTCGGAAAACCCGAAAAAGTTCGAGCTAGTACGAATATGAGATTGATGAGCTACTTAGGAATTAATCTTCAAATGAATTGAAGCAATTAATACCTGAAGGGTGTTTCAGAAGACGTCTGAAATAGAATCCGATTCTCCCTTGAAGGACACTATCTTTGGGATACGCAATTAGATTGTGTTCCCAAAATGGAAACAACACTTTATATGATAAAGGTGTGACGCATGCCATGCGAAGTATCCCTTACCCGTTTTGGGATAGTGCCCTTATACTTAACCGAGTTCCAAAGAATAAAGGTTGAATAAATTCCATATTAGATATGGAAGAGGATAATGTCGAATCTATCTTAACCGATGATTTGAAGTTGTCATATGTAAAGTCGAAAGGCTTGGAGCCTAGTACGACATATGCGACTATGTGGAGTATCTTAGCAAGTACGCTATATATTATTTACACTCCGTCCATGGAGCAAAATGTTTGTCCCCAAGCATCTTTGTTTTCTAGAGGAAGTGTTACTTCCAAAAGAGACGAGTGGGAGTAAATAATATCTCAAAAGAGTTTGAGAACCACAAAGATATATTTCACCACTGGAACATGAGCAGACGCCGCATAGCGATGAGGTGTAGAACACTGCTCAGAGCACACAAAAGTTCTGTAAGTCTGTGGATAACCTCAAGCCTGAAAAGGTTGCTAGTATGTTCATCTTGAAGAATGAATATCTCACGACTTATGAAAGAATGTTTGAAAGGCAAGATTGAGACATATGGCCAGGAACCATAATATCTGAATTAGATTCCTTTAGTGACAACCAGGTTTTGAACCTAGTCTGTCTTACCTAGAGGGAATGTCCCCGTAAGGTGAGCCCATTTCTATTCGGATAATACTTGTTATAACTTCGTATCATGACTATATGATAGTGTTGAAGACGTTAGGCGAGACAACTCGATGTTCATAGACGATAACATGATATGTAAGCCCACGAGATCCATTTATGGACTCAAACATGTTTCTCTAGACAATTTCTTTGTTTGATAATCAAAGGAGTTTGATTTAGTCAAAAGAAGGATATGCCCAATGTGCAAGATGGTTAGTGGGAGTGTGTTACGATTTTTGAGTAAGGTATTGGATATCTCTCTCAAGAATTGTCACCCCATGTCACGATCAATTAATGTTTGGTAGCTCAAGTTCTTTACGAAAGCACTTGGATTAGCGATTCTTATTTTAGAAATAAGAATCTATAGTGATAGATTTAACTGCTGTTAAATTATAGTTTACCTATATAGATGTGATGCTAAAAGAGTTTAGCATAGATCGCAACGGGGATCTTGCTAGCCGGTGTTCTCAAGATCTATCTATGTTAGGACGTTCGTCCTAAGGATAAGGTGAAAGATGATGCTTATGGAAGGTTTCCTTCGATGCTATGCGATAGGAACCATCATAAAGGTAATGCCGGATGTTCATAGTCCATGAAGAGTCATGAGCAAGTATGAAAGTAAATCTGGTGAATGTCGAGAATATCCTTAAACAAGTTAAGGATGGCTTCCTAGTTTATCGAAACTTGGAATCAGATAAATATAGTTATACAGACGTATATCCTGAGTCTTATGAAGGCGGGTGGGAGCTACAGTCTAGGTTTGCAATCACCTTGATTAAGTGATACAGTGAGCTGGAAATGTTCTTAGCTATGGGTCATTGTAAATTCTACAACCACCAAAACACAGTAGTGCCTTAGAGGCGCAGCGGGAGCAGTATATGAGTCTATGAGGTTCATTCCTGAACCTTGTACGGTTCTTCCACCTTTTCTATATAGCTGATATAGTAAGGGGATTCATTGCATGATGTAAGGACTAGGGTCTCGTCAGAGATTCGTGTGTGTGTTGAGGCGGTTCCTTTTGACTTGGTCATTTGGAGCATGGTATGAAGATGGTCTGAGTCCCCATGAATAGCGATCCATTCATGGCTAGGGCTAGTTGCGAGTATTACATGATATTCTTGTGTTTCAACTTGGTCTTGTGTGTGCTAGTGATTGGTTTTAGGCCAAATGGGAGATTGTTGAAATAGTGTCCTAAACCCAATCGGGTTGGACCGGATCCGACCGGGTCGGATCATTTCTACTATTTCTTTATGTTTATACATATATTAAATGGCTTTTCTCGTTGTCATATATATGTTCTTTTAAAGAACCAATTATGAATTGTTATATGATAACGTCCTTAGTATTAAACTGTGATAGAGAAACTATGATAGGCGATTATGGTTGATGAGATCTCTAATCACTTTAATAAGTTTGATACTTAAATGTCTCTGGGCTGATGCACTATTAAACATGGCATTGATAGTACGAACATACTAGCACGTATTAGATGTCTTCTGTCTTTAAGGGCAGGGATAGATCTCGTCTATCGAAGTGTAGAGACACTTGGACTGTACGTGGACGTGTATTAGAGAATGCGTACGTTAGACTGACCCACTTACATTAAGTGTCACACAATGTGGCGGTTGTGTAATTATCCTTAAGACCGGAGTCTTCATGGCATCACGGTGTGAATTGTCAGGCTTTGACACTATTGAGGTTTCCCCTAGCCACGGGGCGATCATGCGGTAGTGATTGGGTGTGATACTGAAGCATGTGGAGTATACATGATTGGTCGTCCGGGAATCGCGTATCCTATGATTGGGATCGAATATCCGAAATGGCCTTCTTATAAGGAATGTCTAGCTCTCGTGAATCTTTGCAAAGTGAGAGTAAATGAGTTACTTCGAGAGAGCATGATATCCAAATTATAAGATACGATCGTTAATGTATCGACACTCGAGAAACAATCGTATAGATATTATTACAGCGATAGGATTGTAAGTTACACGGTAACTGTTTCACATGAAAGGTAGTAGCATTGCATTTGACTCTCTCGATGATTGGGGGTCACGATGTGTTGCTAGACGCTATCCCGTGATCGTTAGGCATGAAGGGCATTTTCGTAATTTGCACGTTGTGTCTACGGCCAACTTATTCGGAAGCCTATCGGGTCATACACATATGAACAAATAAGGAAACTTTATCTCGTACTATAAAGGTTATAGTGGTATTTATTTATTATGAATAAATATAATACAATATATTAATTATATTGATTAATTAAAGAATATTCCGGATACCAAATCTTTGGTTGAAGGTGGCGCAATTTGTGTGTGTATAAGATACACTTGGATTGTGCAATTTAATTAATGGTATTACCATATATTAATATTAGATATTAATATTTATAAATATATACAAACATGCGTGGGTTTGCACATATGATGTGCATGTGCACACTTGTTTCCAAAATATATATTTGTATAGATTTATGTTTGTAATATATAAGTGATATATATACACATGTGTAAATTGATTTATGGTAATAAGATAAATATAGTCAATATAAGATATTGACAATATCTTAGAAATATTTAATATGGGATATTAAATGAAATGAGATAAATCAATCAATTGTATTTTCCTTATTTTATTGGGAAAATGTTTTCTTCTCCTCCACTCATATTTGGGGCGCCACTTCTACTATAAATAAGAGGTGGGTGTCAATCTCTTTTGTACAACACAATTCCAAGAACTAATAGTTCTTGTGTAAAATAGAGAGCATCCTATAGAGAGTTGGAGAGAAGGGAAAAAAGGCCGGTCTAAGCAACCGGAGTTTTTCCAATTGCAATCTATGATGGGATTCCGGCGGGCTATTCGTGTGGACTAGCGGTAAAGGCCGAACACTTGGGCGGCTCTATGCAGAACTACTCTCCTTAGACGGTCAAAGCGTCGATCTTTTAGATCAACCAAGGTAACCACCGTCTACTAGCTTATTTGTTTATTGCTTAAACAAAGTCAATCTTGGGTAAAAGGAAATCAAAATTTTGAATTCCGCTGCGTTCCCGCGTAGATTTCATAACATTGTAGACTTTGTATCTTTTGAATCAGATATCCAATTGCATCACAATATCCTTCTAATACTGCCGGATATCTTGTATATCGTATTCCCAGATTCATTGTAAACTTTAAGTACCTTAGTACCCTATTCAAAGCTTTCCAATGATCCTCACTTGGATTACTTGTAAACCTGCTTAGTTTATTCAAAGCACAAGCTACATCCGGTCTAGTACAGTTGGTTATGTACATCAGACAACCTATGATTTGTGAATATTTCAACTGAGACACAGGTTCACCTTTGTTCTTGACTAAGTGCAAACTTAAGTCAATTGGAGTTTAGACTGGACTTTCATGAAAGACATTAAATCTTTTTAGAACAGACTCAATATAATGAGACCGTGACAACGCAAGCCCATCAGACATTCTAGAGATTTTAATCCCCAAAATTACATATGCAACTCCCATGTCCTTCATATCGAAATTCCGTGTCAACATCTTCTTAGTATACATGATTATATCACGAGTACTTCCCATGATCAACATGTCATCAACATAAAGACATACTATTACATAAGAATTATAAGTGTTCTTGATATAGACACATTTGTCACACTCGTTAATTTTAAACCCATTTGACAACATCGTTTGATCAAATTTTTGGTGCCATTGTTTTGGCGCTTGTTTTAGCCCATACAATGATTTAACGAGTCTACACACCTTGTGTTCTTGGCCCAGAACCACAAACCCCTCGGGTTGTTCCGTGTATATTTCTTCCTCCAATTCACTATTTAAGAAAGCAGTCTTCACATCCATTTGATGGATTTCAAGGTTATAGACTGCAACAATCGCAATAAGAACCTTTATCGAAGTGATTTTAGTTACCGGTGAATATGTATCGAAAAAATCAAGACCTTTTTTTGTCGATAACCTTTGGCTACCAATCTAGCCTTATATTATCAATAGATCCATCAGTTTTAAGTTTTTTCTTAAAAATCCACTCACAACCGATAGCTTTATGCCCTAATAGGATATTAACCAATTCCCAAGTGTGATTTTGCATAATGGAGTCTATTTCACTTTTGATTGCTTCTTTCCAGAAAGGCACTTCTGGATTTTACATAGCTTGAGAATATGTTCTTGGATCGTTTTCTACCATATAGGTGAGAAAATCCGTACCAAATGATGTTGAAGTCCTAGCCCGTTTACTTCTATGAGGTTCTATTTCCTCATTTTCTGGAGTGGTATCCTCTGTGGATTCATGCTTCCGCTTTGTTGGACTCGTATCTTCTTTGTTTCTGTCTTTATTTGGAAAGACATCCTCGAAAAACACAACGTTTCTTGACTCCATGACAACATTCACATGTATATCAAGGATGTCGATTTATGCACTAGAAATCTATATGCGCTATCGTTATTTGGATAACCGATAAATATGCAATCTATCGTTTTAGGCCCAAACTTTATTTGTTTAGGTTTAGGCACTTCTACCTTTGCTAAACAACCCCACACTTTCAAGTATTTGTAGCTTGGCTTATGGTCTTTCCACAACACATATGGGGTCTTATCCATCTTTTTTATGGAATTCTATTAAGAATGACATTTGCCGAGAGGATGGCCTCCCCCAAAAGTTCTGAGATAAGCCTGAACTTATCAACATAGTATTCAACATCTCTTTTAGAGTGCGGTTCTTGCGTTCAGCAATACCATTCAATTGAGGTGTATACGGAGCTGTAGTTTGATGAATAATGCCAGATTGTGAACATATTTCATTAAACAGTGCATCATATTCACCACCTCTATCACTACGAACCTTTTTAATTCGTTTGCTAAGTTGGTTTTCGACTTCATTGTTATAGTTTTTAAAAGCCTCAATTGTCTCATCTTTGCTACTTAGCAAATAGACATAACAATTTCGTGTATAATCATCGATAAATGTTACAAAGTATTTTTTACCGCCTCTTGATTGCACAAATTTTAAATGACCCAAATCTGTATTAATTAAATATAACGGTTATGTGTTTCTTTCCACTGAAGGAAATGGTGGCTTAGTCATTTTAGCTTCGACACATATTTGGCATTTTTCAGTTTGATTAAACTTTAAATCAAGTAATAAATCTAAATTCATCATTCTACGAATTGATTTATTATTAACATGTCATAATCGATTATGCCATAAACAAGAAGACTCAAACAAGTAAGCAGAAGTAGATGCAATTTTATTAACCTCATCGGGCACAATAGTCTTAGGCACAATGGCCATTTACATTCAACTTAAACATACCCCCGGTAAGATAGCCTCTACCGACAAACACTTCAATCTTAGTCAGAATGACCTTATCAGAACCAAACATCATCCTGAAACCAGCCTTGCTTAACATAGCACCAGAAACTAGATTCCTATGAATGTCAGGAACATGGAGAACATTGGTCAATGTCAGCTTCTTTCCTGAAGTCATCTTCAGAATCACATTTCATGTTCCCTGAATGGTTGAGTGGGAAGAGTTACCCATCCAGATTTTCTCACCAGCTCCAGCCTTATAGGTTGAGAACACTCCACGGTCAGCACAAACATGTCTTGTGACTCCAGTGTCCACAAACCACTGCCTTGGATTCCTAACAGCATTGCTTTCCATCACCACAGCGCAGAACATATCATCATCACCATCAGTTTTAGCCTTATATGCCCTTGGCTGAAATGACTTCTTTCCACGGAACTCACTTGCACGGTGCCCAAATTTGCCACAGTTGTGGCATTCACCATTAAACTTGTACGCAGTCGGTGGTTTCTTAGACGATTCACCAGTTTTCTTGGAAGACAGTCCTGTTTTCTTTCTCTTCTGATTCTTGACCTCAGCAACATGAGCTTTGGCCTATCCAATATGCATAGAAATTTTCTTTTCAGATCCTCTATTGTCCTCCTCTAAACGGAGTCGGACAATCAGATCATCCATAGACATTTGCTTTCGCTTGTGTTTGAGATAACTTTTATATTCCTTCCATGATGAAGGTAGTTTCTCTATCACACAAACTACTTGAAATTTTTCACTTATTATCATACCCTATTCTAGAATTTCATATATAATGATTTGTAATTCCTCAACCTGTTTAATTACGGTTTTGGAATCGACCATCTTATAGTCCAGAAATTTACCTACTATAAATTTCTTAGCACCTGCATTGCTTTAGTAGACTCAAGCATACAATAGACACCATACAGAGTATTGTCTAAACCGTTAAGAATGTAATTTTTGCATAAAAAATAAGTATGCTTCCAACTCTCAAGAGCAAGCAGAGCTCTGTGTTCAATGTTGTCCGGAGGCACTGTTGGTTGCTCTTGTTAGATGTAGTGCCCGAAAGACAATTTATGTAATTATTTTTATGACAGATTTTATTATTCATCTTATTATTTGCTATGTGCTTATAAAGTATACACTACTGCAAACCCTAAGTATATCAGTATGTAAGCACTTAACTCAGTGTATGGCGCACGTGAGGATTGAGTTAGTGGTGATATACTTGAACCTGTTAGTCCGTAGTGAACTTAATCGAGTTTAGGGTCACATGAATAAAACACCAATAATGCGCCCGAACACCTTAGGGTGTGATAGTCTTATCCGGACTGTCGGTAGAAGGTACCCAATTGGGGCATTTATATATGATGGCATTCATATAGGATTGGACCGATTTAATCTGTATTTCTTGATATAATTCCGTAATCAGGAAATCTTATTAAATCATTAGATGATCATATATGGATTGACCTTAATCCTGAGTTGATCACATGATGCTGCTTGTCTCGGGGTAGTGTTTGATGTGTTAATAACGGATCACTTTGATATGTGATCCAAGTCACTTCTCATTGTTACTATTCCCTGATGAGTGAGTAGTTCTGTTTTTCACAGACATGGAATCCATTCCTTCCTGCGGGAAGTAGAGAGACAGTCCCCTTATTTGTTAGCCCTAAGAAAATGATCGATGGGCCCAGTTCATATTAGACTAATTAGCTACCAGTCAGATATGTCAACTAATTGATCATTAGGGGGTTAATGGTAAATAAGGATGAGATATTCTGAGTCAGGTTCACGGAGACTTCCCACTAAGAATGGACAGTCTATGGAGGGTTAGTCCGTATGTAGTGATTATATCAGTGGACGCTTATTTACTCATAAGGTTGAGTGTAAGTATATATCTATACTTGGTAGAGTTCAGTTTCGGGTTTATGGTGGCGTAATCCCGGGATTAATAATTTAAGTATGAATATTCTGTTCGATGAATATTTTACTTAATTTTTGGAGCTACTGGTTATAGGTCAATGGTCCCCAATGTGGCTCCTGTAATTCGGGTATTTTTCTTGTTATTGGGCCTCAGTGATAATTAATTGGCTGGGCCAATTAATTGATATGTGAAATATTATTCAGTTGGGCTAAATAATATAATACACATAAAAGACATTTTCTGTGGGCGTAAAACCCTAGGTGTGGCGCCTCCCATGTCATAAAGTGCAAGAATTGATTTTCTTGTGTGATTAATTATTTGCTAGTTAAATAAATAATTAATAAAAGATAATTGATTTGTAATTGATTGATTGATTAATCACAATCTTTTATAAATGGAATTATCTTTTATTGTGATTTCTTTTTAATTATTTATTTAATTAATTAGAAACTTGAAGGCCAAGGATTTACTCTCCTATATAAAGAGTGTTCTTCCAAGACATATGTGAAGATTTTTTTCGACATACACACACAAAAAAATAGAGAGAAAAACTTGTTTCTTGTCTTGGGTTTCTGGTTGAAGAAAAACTTGTATTTTTTTCTTGGAAGCATATCAAGGAGATTCTGGTACCAAGAATTGGTGTCCACCAACCACCGTTTGGAGAACACATTGGAAGATATTGGTTTCTCTTCCTGCTATTGGTAAGACATACTAAACCCCCTTGTAGGAATTTAGATCATTTATTTATGTATTGTAATTTGTAAATCGTGATCCATCCGTTGCGCAAAGAAACTACATCCTTCAAACTCTTTAGTGAGCATCCTAGCCAAGCCAAGCGTAGTCGTAGAAGAGCATCTTTTGTCGCCAACGCTTGAAATTCAGCCCGTTAAACTTTTCTAGTTTCCCTCGAGAAAGACTAGCCACATCTGCTGGATATACAGAAACCCGAATCCGGATCCAATCCATAATTGGATCGTTAGGATCTGATTCACAGCACCGATCGAGACACTTGATTTTGCACAGCGGAAGCTACGAATAAATTCACATGCGATTATTCCATGATATGATCTACATAAATAATTAATCTAACTATGAGAAGGTTGAAGATTTATCTTGTTCAAGAGGAGTAATAAATCGATAGATAGAGAAGCCGCAGTCTTCCGGATTGTATCTCCTAGCGACGGCTGGTGGACGTCGATCCTCGCCGTAGAACCTCCTCGAATATGCACAAGAAAAACTCTAGGTTTTTCTTCTCTTAATGACTAAGGCAAGAAACTAATTTTTCTTCCTTTTTATGTGAATGTGGCGCCATTTAGTTGTGTGTATTGTGCTAGGAGGAACTCTCTTTATATAGGAAAATAACTAGTCAAGAGAGTTATCCTTTTCACACCACAATTACCTATTCCCATAAGGAAAATATATTTGCCAAAAGTTAAGAGATAATTCCCAAAAAATCAATCTCTTATTTTTCCATTATTTATCCAACAAATAGATAATTAATTAATTACACATGTGACATAATCTAGAAAAATTTATTTTCCTAATTTATCCACAAATGTGGCGCCAATAATGTCATTAATTTTAATAGAAAATGTCTTTTCTATTTTACATATTATTTACCAAATAAATAATATTGCATATTCATTAAATAGACCAACTATTTAATTTATTCTCGAGGTTCCATAAAACGAGAAAACACTTGCGTTTTAGGAGCCAACCCGGGGACCATGGACCTATAACCAGTTTCTACAATAAATTAAATAAAATATTCTTCGAACAGAATATTTCTACTTAATTCATTAATTCCAGAATTACGCCACATTAAATACGAAACTGAACTCTATCGATTATAGATATAACTTATTCTCAAAACGTCGAGTCGAGTCGATAAGTGTCCATTGATATAATCATTACAAATAAACTAACCCTCCATAGACTATTCCTAACGAAGCAGGATTATTTCCGTAAAGCTTCTTCAATACATCTTATCCTTATTTACCATTAACCCACTAGTGATCAATTAGTTCATAACCAATACGAACTCCGCGGATCGATCAGTTTCTAGGATTAACAAATAAGGGGATTGTCTTTCTACTTCCCGCGGGAAGGAATGGATTCCATATCTGTGAGACACACACTTCTCACTCATTCCAGAATAGTGCCAACGTGAAAGTGATTCGGACCGCGCCTCTTAGCGATGCTTAACGAACACATCAAATCATATCCTGAAACAAGTAGGAGTATGCAATCACTTCAGGATTAAGGTTAACCCATATATGATCATCTTGTGATTTAATAAGATTTCTCAATCACGGAATTATATGAGAAACTTAGATGAATCGGTCCAGTCCTATATGACTACATCATATATAAATTCCCCACTTAGACAACCAATGCCGACGGTCCCGATAAGACGGTCGCACCATAAAGTGTTCTGGACGTATTAATGGTGGTTTAATCAATAGATCCTCATACTTTGATTAACTTCACCACGGACTAACATTTCAAGTGTATCACCAAAAACTTAATCCTCATGTATGACACACACTAAGTTATATGGCTATATATGACACGACTTAGGGTTTTCAGTAGTGTATTGCTGATAAGCACGAAGCAAATAATAAGATGAGGATAAATCTGTCATTTATCAATTATAAAAACAATTATATAAATTGTCTTTCAGGCGCTACTTCCAACAACATCAACAGTAGACCGTGTAATAGTAGGCACAGTTACACTTGATAGTGGATTCAGACTTCCAGTTTCCACAGCATCAGGATTGGGTGTCAGTGACGCATCATTAACAATTGTCATTTCTATTCAAGAACAAAAGATAAACAAATCAGATTTTGGTTCGTTCTAGACGAGACCAAACAAGGTAACAAATATTAAAGAGATATTAAGTTGGAACATAATAAGAAATAAACGTGTTCAGGCGAACTGAATATTCATTTTATTTGCATACAGATACTTTTCAGAGCAAAGAAGGCTCTGAGAAATTTGTCTTAAGATTGTTATACCCGTAGTATCGTATGCGGAATAAAATAAAGATACAGAAAATGAAGAACACTTTATTTATATATATCTGAATAAGAACGTTTACAGTAAAGAGAAGAAATGAAATTACAAAACAGTAAGGATATATTTCAAACTGAGGCGAGAAAGACTCTATGTCCTTAAGACAAATTTGCTCCGGTAGTACCCACGGATGTGCTATTGTCTCCCCGGGATACAACGCTTTTACCTGTTCAAGAGGGAGGTACTTCGACTCTAAACAACAATGAACTCAGCAGTGCTTCAGAAACTCTTCAACTATTTTATACAGAAAGATGAATTGTGTTGTATGTGTTGTGTGTCTATTTCCATTGTAGTAGAGGATCCTTTTATAGGGAGGGACTGCCCTGAAGTGTATTGAAGGAGGCATCAGTTGAAGGAGCTCTACTTTTTGGGCTTTAACTCCATCATTTTCCACTAACGACCTTTAACTCCACCATGTTGAAGTAATAATGCAACTGCACAGTGATTTTATGGTGGTCAAAGACCACCATTCCAAAGCTCCTTCTCCATCAATCACATATTTTAGAATAAGTGGTTTTTTTAAAACATGTGGGACTCGACACAAAATCATTAAATCGATTAGTTCGAACAACCTTAAAATTTCCTTTTGCAAATTTTGCTAAGGGTGTGTTTTCTTGATATGTGTCATTGTATTTGTTTGACACGCGGCTTCATTATAAGAAAAAAAATCATCGGGGCTCTTTAACTTTCCCAGGAATAGCAACAAACAATAAAAATATCTTTTGAGTGGTTAACATTAGGTAATAACCTGCCAGTGAGCAGGTTCGAGTCCTATTTAGGACGAAAAAGGGAGTACTTTTAAATTATTAATGTGCTTTCTTGGGGATTCGGAACAGCTGTGTAATTGCTAGACGGGGTGGTGGAATTAGTTTCTAGAAATATCAAAGGAAGAGAAGAGGAAGAAGAAGGAAAAAGGGCGATTGGGGTTCTGGGGTTTTTTCAGGTCAATTTCGTTTCAATCAAGTCATTTTTATCTATTTTTCAGGTCAAAGTTTTAGCCTCCAAATTGTGAGCTTCATCTGGGTTTAGTCTACTGGATTTTTCAATGGAATTCAAAAAGAAGTGTAGAGGTTCCTGGTTGGATATAATAATATAGATGACAACTTTTTCAATTTTAACCGGTGGGATAGTGTTGTTGATTACCTTTGTGGGTTTGTTATAAATTAAACAGCAAATCAAGAGTGTAACTGAATCATGTTAGTCCAGGTAAAGTGTTATTCACCTTTTCAATATCTTAAATCATCTTTAAATAGAGAGATAAAATGTTAATTGATGAGGTATCGCACACATTTTTTTTGTTCTTTTGTTGAACATATGCATCAAGAACTGCTGTTGCATTGTATTTACGTACTCCATCGATCTTTGAGCCAAGTTGCTTCCTCATTTGGTATACTGCCTCGTTTATTTTATTCAACAGAATGTACATTTAGTTGTCGGGTTATTAAATGCTTATGGAATTGTTTCTTTAGCAGATTCGTATGTATGAGGAATTTTGATAACAGATATTACACGAAAAAATGTTCCCATTAATTAATCCACCATTTCCTCTTTAGTTGCTCATAATATATACATTTCCATGGATGCATTTCTATGTATCAGGAATTTTGATTTAAAAAAAATAAAAAAGCACGATTGATTTTTATGGCATGATTCATATGTCTTGATTTTGGGCATTGAAGTTAGATAATAAAACTAGAACAAGAATCTTTCTATTTCATTCAATACATCTCAGTGTACCAAAATCCATACATATCATAACTGGTAGCTACTGTAAGTCCCACACAATCTATTATAGGGACACTTGTCAAGAACACAATAAATACACCTGGCAAATGCAAATGACACAAATACCCTCGGTACATATAATTATTTGACACCTCCCCTCAAACTAAATGTGGTTGGAATTACATTTAGTTTGTTCCTGAAGTTGCAGAACTGATTTGCAGGAAGTGCCTAAGTAAACAAGTCTGCAATTTGAGAGGCTGAGGGATTGTAGCTAACTTTGAATTCTTTATTAAGAACCTTGTCTTTGATGAAATGCACATCCACCTCAATATGTTTTGTACGAGCATGATAATCAGGATTTTGTGCAAGTGAGGCTGCTCCAAGACTGTCACACCAAGCAATAGGAGAGGAAGAACTTCTGATTTTGAGTTCAGTCATGATTTGTTTCAACCAGGCTATTTCTGCTGACAGGTTAGCAAGAGATTTATACTCAAATTTAGTACTAGACCTTGCCACTACTGGTTGCTTCTTTGAACACCCTGAGACCAAGGATGAGCCTATATAAACACAATATCCTGTAACAGATTTCCTATTAGATGGAAAGCAGGCCCAATCAGCATCAAAAAAACCTTGTATGTTCAGATCATGTCCAACAGGGATAAATAGACAGTAGTGCAAGGTGCCCTTAACGTATCTCATCAGTTTTTTTAAAGCCTGCCTGTGATCCAAGGTTGAATGCTGCATGAACTGACTTAAATAATTCATAGAGAAGGTGATATCAGGTCTTGTGGAGGTTAAACACTGTAACCCTCCAGTTGCACTTCTATAGAGGGTAGGATTATTCATAAGGACTCCCTGATATGGACTGAGGTGTTCCGCAACTGTAATTGGTATAGTGCTAGACTTGATGTTTTCCATGTTCAATCTATTTAGTAATTGAGCTGCATAATACTGTTCAGACAGTAGCAGACCAGTGTGATCTCTGTGTGTTGGCATCCCTAGAAAATGAGAAATAGAGCCTAAATCTTTCAAGGCAAATATGGAGTCCAGCATTGTAATGAACTTTTGCATCAGCCTGGAGGAGTTCCCTGTTACTAGTATGTCATCAACATAAATTAGAACATATAAAAGATCAGATGTAGTTTGCAGTATAAACAAAGAATGGTCAGTCCTGGATTGACGGAATCCTCACTGTAGCATCTGATTTCTCAAGGCCCCAAACCAGGCCCTAGGTGCCCGTTTTAATCCATATAAACATTTTTTTAACTTACACACAAAAATGTGGATACCGAGAGTCTTCAAAACCTTCGTTTAAGGCATGAAAATGGACTCAGAAATAGGGCCATTTAGGAAGGCATTGTTTATGTCAATCTGCCTTATACTCCAGTTTTTTGTCACAGCAATGGTCAAGATAACTCTATAGTAGAGGCTTTAGCCACAGGACTAAAGGTGTCAGTGATGTCCACTCCATAAGTTTGACAAAACCCTTTAGCCACTAGTCTTGCTTTGTGTTTTAACACACTTTCATCTGGCTTCAGCTTTAGTTTAAATATCCATCTGTTGGGAACCAAGTGTTGTGTAAAACTGGGAGGGACTATGTCCCAAGTGTGATTCTTCTTGAAAGCTTCAAACTCGTCAGCCATAGCCTTCTTCCATTTAGGAATATCCAGAGCATCAGACACCCTCACAGGTTTAGAAAGATGAGCAGGGAGGTTGTTTTTGGTGACAGTTGATGGATAGGCTTTAGGCTTAAAGATCCTACTTTTGGATTTGGTTTGCATGTGGTGACCAACAGGTTTAGGTGAGGGTGGAGGAGGCTGGTGAATAGGACTACATTTTCAGACTCAGATTGATGTGGACTGAAGGAAGAAGAACTGGGATCAGGAGAGTTTGAGGCGATCATAGGTGACACCGGACCGAAGTTTTGTAAGGTAGGACTTGGAAAGACAAGAGATCTAGTGCGGGGGTCAACATCGGGATTAGTGGACCTAGGACTAACCGCCACGTATCCTCGGGTTTCGGATGTCATAAGTATCGGGAGTGGGAAAGGGAATATTAGAAGTAGAGGGTATGATATGAACAGCCTTGGGGACCTAATTGAAATTGTTGGACTTATTTTAAGTTTTAGTGATGAGTGCCGACTAGCTATTATAGAGCAAAGGCAAAAAGATCTCTAGATCAAATGTATAGGCTTATTAAAGTTTGATCTTTGTATAGGTTTGATCAAACAAGCATCGTAGAAGGTCACCGACTTTCATCGCCAGACATTGTCTAGATCGCAGGTACCTGAGTCAGTAGACTAGTTTAGGAACCTGCTGAAGACTGAAGGCTAAGGGATCAAACTTAGTATTTAAAGTCAAGGATATGGAATCAGAATTTAGGGAAGTCTGTGATGACCTAAACCGATTGTATATACCTTGTGTACAAGGTCTAAGTTTCATAAGTTAAGAGGTGATTGGAACTTAGTTATGATCAAAATGGTGTAATCTAACTTCATAATAAAAAGTTAGATATAAGAGAAGTCAGCTGCAATGTTTTATAAACACAACAACTTTGAATCAGCTGACTGATATGCATTTCAGCAGACTTACATTCACAGGAACCTGCTGAACATATATTTCGATTTAATCAATGGCTAAGATTAAAGGGACGTTGGAAAGAAATGAGGTTTATCCAATGGATAAAAGTCAAAGAGTGGACGATCGAAAGCGTCAAAAAGTAAACCGACAAGGTGTCGCTATGTACTGGGGACATAAAGCAAGTCAAGATGGGACAAATCTAAAATGGCTATGTTTGAATTTCAAACATAAGTCACATGGATTTTCACCTATAAATAGAAGACCCCTGATACAAAAACAGGTGATGAATGGTGATGATTTTAAGAGTGAAAAATAACAATTAGTCTTGAGCTTCAGATTCTTATCAAGAAATCACTGTGCTGACACTACTGAACTTAATGCTACTGATCCAGTAAAACCTTTTCAAGTGTAATATGTTATCAAGCTACATCAAGTTTACACACTTGAAAACATCATGCTGCTGATCATTTCATCCTGATCAAGCTGCTGACTCTTGAATCATTTACTTGATTCAAACCTTCTTTTACAAGAAACCTGCTGAAGACAGTGAAACATCTTTGGGTGTCAAGAACTGTTGTTTGTGGTGGAGCTGGTGAAGAGGCAATCCTACCCTTCAAGGACCAGTGGAAGACTTTAGAGCAGCAATCCTACCTATTCCAATTGTTCAGTTTGTGAAGCCATAGTTATTGGTGAAAGACAAACAACTTAGGGATTTTTGTAACTGCAACCTCAAAGATTTCTAGTGAATTTCCTCCCACATCACAGGAGAAGATTGGACTGACAGGATTACATCACCTGGAACCACTATAAAAATTGTCTACTTACTTTCTGCATTTACATTCTGCACTTAGTATATTTAGCACATCACCCTACTGAAACTAGCAACTGAATCACACACACTTACACTACTGAGTATTTAATACTTGGTATCATATTTCCGTTGATTTGAATGGTGATGAGATGGTGCTGAATCAGCTTTCCGCTTGACTCCTTTGTGTTCATCTTCCTGCTGAGACACGGTTTTCTTCTTTGCTTCAAGTTGGGAAGTTGTTCTTCTTGAAATTGCAACTGCTGCAATTTGTTTTGTATCAGTAGTTGAAGCTGCAGTTTGTTTTGCTTTCTTCCCTACCTTGAGTTTCTCCAAATAGTATTGAATGACTCCACTGAGTGATTTCTTCAGTCGGAATCTGCCAATAGTTATTTGTCCTTCAGCTTGAGCTTTATGTACACTTTTCAATTCAGCTAAATGTTGTTACTTTATCTGATTCACGACATAACCGGCCCAATTAAATTCTAGTTCGTCCCAGATTATGTTCATCAGATAAGCACTGTCATCGGATAATATATTGATTCCTTTGGATTTTCCAATAACATGTCTGCTGAGCCATCTGTTGAGGAGTCCAAATTCTGGCTTGAGTTTATCAACATGAATGCCAACTTCTGCTGGTTCCTTAGATAAGGAAATCTTCCTAAGAAAGGAGTCCCTTTTCAATGGTAGACAAGCCAAGTCTATTGATGTCACAGGTGGAGTTGTGAAACCGAATAGTGACTTCATGACTCGTTCATTGATAATGATTCGATCTCCACGAACCTTAGTAAAGAGGGAGTCTCTTACCAAACGCATGTTCTCGTTGAAAGTGACTTCCAGAATGCTTCTTAATCTTGGTTGTTTATGGATCTTCTCGCAGATATAACTTCATAAATATCAAATGTATAGACATCTAAATCTGTGATAAATCTTTCTTCTTGAGATTTCTTTGAGGCGGCCATTTCTGGGTTTAGTGTGAAAACGTTTGAATTTTGGTATGAAAGGAAACGAATTTTTGTTGTTGAGGAAATAAGAAAAGATGATGGATAAATAGGGGTAATGTACTGGCGGTTGATTGGTACAACTTTTCAAATTCCATGATGGTTTTAGTAACCGATGCATGTACTGTTCTGATAGTAATGGGGTGTACACGCAACATATTCGACAAAATCATGCGGTAAATAAATGCGATATAACCGCCTGTCATTTAATCTTATCAACCTTTGACTTAAGTTGACTAAAATAAAAACCGATGCTTGAATATCGCTTAATACTTCGCCGTTAGTCAGTTTGAAATTGTTGATGTCAATGACTGATCTGTTAAGTGAGCGCACCCAGCAGAACAAAGATCAATCCCCTTGATGAATTTCTGGCTTAAACTGACTTAACTGACTCTTATTATACCCAACTCGTTCTTAGTTTGGCAAATCTTTCTTTGTCTAATGGCTTTGTAAAGATATCACCAACCGATCTTCGCATAGGTACATAAAGAACTGTAATATCCTTTTTCTCTACATGATATCTTATAAAATGATGTCGCACATCAATATGTTTTGTCTTTGAGTGCAAAACTGGATTGTCAGTTATTGCAATTGCACTTGTGTTATCACACATTATGGGAATTGTTCCTTCTTCTATCCCATAATCTCTTAATTGCTGTCTGATCCATAAGACTTAAGCACAACAACTTCCAGCTGCTATATACTCAGTTTCAGCTGTTGAAGTTGAAATTGAATTTTGCTTTTTGCTGAACCATGACACAAGTCTATTTCCTAGCAACTGACTTGTGCCTGATGTGCTTTTTCTGTCCACTTTGCATCTTGCATAATCTGAGTCTGAATAGGATATCAATTTGAATTCTCCTTCTCTTGAATACCATATTCCAACTCCATATGTATCTTTCAAATACTTCAAGGTCCTTTTAACAACTATGAGATGACTTTCCTTTGGTTTCACCTAAAATATTGCACATACACCAACAGTAAAAGATGTGTCTGGCCTACTTGCTGTAATGTAGAGTAAGCTTCCAATCATTCTTCTGTAAAGTGTTTGATCAACATCTTTGCCTTCTTTGTCTTCATCTAGCCCGATGTTGGTCCCCATTGGTGTAGAAATTCCAGCTGATTTTTCCATACCAAACTTTTTGATAAGTTCTTATGTATATTTGGTTAGGTGAATGAAAATTCCATCATCTAATTGTTTGACTTGTAATCCAAGAAAATAATTCAATTCTCCCATCATACTCATCTGAAATTTGCTTTTCATTAAACTTGCAAACTTCTCACATAACTGTTCATTTTCTGATCCAAAAATAATTTCATCAACATAAATTTGAACAAGGAGAGTACTTTCTTCATTTTTCATTCTGAATAAAGTCTTGTCGATAGTTCCTTTGATAAATCCATTATCCACTAGAAATTGAGATAGAGTTTCATACCAAGCTCTTGGTGCTTGTTTAAGTCCATATAGAGCTTTCCTTAATCTGAAAACTTTGTCAGCTTGATCTTTGATCTCGAATCCAGGTGGTTGTTGAACATAAACTTCTTCTTCAAGTATCCCATTCAAAAATGCCCTTTTAACGTCCATCTGGTATACTTTGAACTTTTTATGAGCTGCAAAGGCAAGAAATAGTCTGATTGCCTCCAATCTTGCAACAGGTGCATAAGTCTCATCAAAATCTATGCCTTCTGCTTGAGAATATCCTTTAGCTACAAGTCTAGCTTTGTTTCTGATGATATTCCCATCTTCATCAAGTTTGTTTCTGAAAACCCATTTGGTTCCAATGACATTCACATGAATTGGTCTCTCTACTAATTCCTATACTTGATTTCTTTCGAATTCATTCAGTTCTTCTTGTATAGCTAATATCCAATCTGGATCCTTTAAGGCTTCTACTATCTCTTTAGGTTCAGATTGAGACAGAAAGCATGCAATCATTGCATCTAGTTGATGTTTTGTTTGAACACCAGCTTGAGTATCACCAATTACTTGTTCTTGACGATCCCTCATCCATTGATGTACTGGGGCTTTCATCAAGGGATCTACATTTTGTCCAACTGGTTCTTGATTTTCTTCAACTAATTCAGAATCATTTTGTTCAGGAGTAGTTTGTTGAGTAGTTGGAAACCGAGAGAGATCTTGATCTGAAGATTCTGAAATCCTTAGTCTTCCAATGTCAACAAAAACTGATTCTGGCAAGACTGGTAACTGAGACTGAGAAACATGTTCTGGTTTGTCTTCAGTTATTTCACCAGGAAAATTTGGTTCATCAAATACCACATATATTGATTCCTCATGCTTGAGTGTCCTTTTATTTAGTACTCTAAATGCTTTGCTGACACTTGAATATCCTAGAAAAAAATCCTTCATCAGCTTTGGGCTGAAAAACATGAAGTTGATCTTTTGCATTATTATGTATGAAACACTTGCTTCCAAAAGCATGAAAGTAAGAAACATTTGGTTTTCTTCCATTCCAAATTTCATAAGGAGTCTTCTCCGCCTTTTATTCATGAGAGCTCGTTCGTGTATAGCAAGTCGTGTTGATCGATTATGCCCAATATCTCTCGGGTAGTTTTGCTTCACAGATCATAGTCCTTCCTCGCTTCTTTGAGTGTTCTATTTCTTCTTTCGGCCTACACCATTCGTTGAGGTCTTGCTGTGGCAGCAAGTTGATGTAAAACACCATTTTCTTCATAGTATTCAATAATCACTTTGTTGATGAATTCAGTTCCTTTATTTGATCTTATCTTCACAACTGATAGACTTTTCTAATTTTGAAGCCTTTTGAGTAGTTCTGTAAGTCTTTGCTTGGTTTCACTTTTCTTGGTTAAGAAGATAACCCAAGTGTATCTTGAAAAATCATCTACCACCACCAATGTATACTTCTTTCCACTGATACTGATTGGAGTAATAGGTCCAAATAAGTCCATATGTAGTAGCTCCAGGACTCTGGTTGTTGAATGCTGAGATTTAGTCTTGAAACTTGCTTTTGTTTGCTTTCCTTGCTGACAAGAATCACATAAGCTATCCTTCTTATATGAGATTTCTGGTAGTCCAATGACTAACTGTTTCTTGACAAAGTTTAGATGACTCAGTTTCTTGTGCCATAACCAACTGATTTCTGATTTGATATGCACAAGTAAACAAGTTTCGGCAACAGCTGTAGTCTAATCTACAACATACATATTCTCTTTTCTTCTTCCGGCTAAAACAACTTGAAATGTTGTTTCGCTGAAGACAACGCATAAATATTTATCAAAAGTAACTTTGTATCTCATATCACAGAATTGAATGGTGCTGAGTAGATTGTAATGCAATCCTTCTACATACGATACATTCTTGATTGTAAGTCCATTTCTGATCAAAGTACCATAAACTTTGGTGAATCCAGGTTTATCCTTACTTCCAAAGTTAACCTTAGGTCCATCCTTGGCAATAAAGTTACTTAGACAGTCTTTGCTCTTTGTCATGTGTCTTGAGGAACCACTGTCAAAGTACAATATATCCTGCAAAATAAATTAAACATTTTTAGGTACCCAACTCTGTTTGGGTCCATGGGGGTCAGTTGTCAGTACAACCTTGAGAATATACCCTTTAGGTATCCTTCGGATATTGTTGCACTTGTTTTCATATATATAAGCCACGCTCCCATAGTATCTATGCTTGGACTGTGTCTTATTTATATGATCTCTCAGATTTTTTGACTGAAACTGATTTCCATGATGTTTTCTATTATTAACACTTGAATAATAACCATCATTTCTTTTGTACTGAGGTATGTGCTGACCTTGGTATTGAGGTTTCGGCTGAGGAGTGAAGTGATTCCTCTGCTGACTTTTGGACTGAAACTTGTGATAAGTTTTCTGTCTGAAATGATTGCTTTTATCAATTTTAATAGTAGATTCAGAGAAATTCCAGTCATCATCAGTTGGAAATAATCTGCCTTTCCCCCGACTTTGTGAATCTTTGAATAATTGATATTCTTGGATTTACTTTGACTGAAGTTTTTCTAGTTCTTGGCCTGATCAGCTTTAGTAGATTCAGCAGTTTATCTACCTTTTCGATTTTCATGATGTACAGGTTTACCCTTTTGATTGACCCTGTTGTTGTATACAACTGACTTCTTTAAAAATTGACGCTGAGACTGATCTGATTCACGTTGAACTTGTTTCACTGGTTCAGCATGCTTCTTAGTTTGAGGACATTGTTTTGGTTTTAGGTTCAGTTACTTTATTTGTTCCCCCCTTCGAAGTTTACTGTGTATAAAATCCTAAGCCAGTTCAATCTCTATATGGCTTGCCTGATTTGAATCCAGTTGATGAACTAGATTGAGCAAAAGATTCAGTTGCTGTTGCTAATGCAGTAGACTGACACTGATTCTTTCCTTTATCAGTTATGCTTAGTCTTAACGTGTTCAGTTCATCATTCAATCTTTTGACATCTAGAATTAGAGCTTCTTTCTTAGCTTTGATTGATTCATAACTAGCTTGTATGGTGATAAGCTGATTCATCAATTGGTCAAGAGTATATTCTAATTTTGAGTTCTCTGGATTGGAATCGGCTGTTGAAGAACATGCATTTTGCATGGAAATCTGAGCTGAGCTGTATTTGGAATTTGATTCACATACCTCATTGGGATCTTCCATGTGTGCCATTAAAGTTGTGTCATCAGATAATCTTTCTGTACCAGCATCGTAGTCAGACTCATCTCCAGCTAATAACGTTCTTATGCCGGTTCTTCTTTGCTGAGTCTTCTTTGCATTCAGTTCTGGGCATTCAGCTTTATAATGTCCAGGTTTCTTGTAGTTGAAACGAAGATATTCATCATCTTTTCTCTTTTCAGGAGTCTTCTTGATAAACTTCTGAGTTACAGGATGACCATTCTTTATCCTTCTGATTCGACTCATCATGAGTGCCATTTGTTCCTCCATTTCATCCAACTGTTGCAGATTGTTTGTGGATGTTTCTTGAGAGTCATTTGATGCTGTTGCAAGTGCTGTGGTCTTTGGTTCTTCCAGAGCTTTGATTATTGCAGTTGTGCTTGTAAAATCTTCACTGAATTCATGAGCTTTTAATTCTGAGAAGATTTTGAAGGAGTCTTCTATATCAAGTCTTCTAGATTCTTCCATAGCAGTGACCTTCATCTTCCAACACATAGATAAGGCCTTCAAAATTCTTGTATTGATAACTTTCTTTGTGTATTCAATCTTGAGTAGATCTAGTTCTTCCATGATAGCACTGAATCTTGTCTCCATTTGGTCAATGGTTTCTCCAGATTTCATCTTGAAATTCTCAAACTTCTGCTTTGCAACTGAGATTTTGTTCTCCTTGATTGAGTCAGTTCCTTCACAAACTAACTGAAGTTTGTCCCATATTTCCTTAGCAGTTGTGCAATCTTTCACCTTCAAATACATGTTGTTGTCAAGAGTTCTGAGGATAAAGTCCACAGCAACATTGTTGAGATTGTTTCGCTTGCAATCATCACTTGTCCATTCAGCTTTGGGCTTTGGAACTCGAACTTGTCTTTCACCATCAGTTTGCATGTAAGTGATCTGAATTGGTCCATCTATAAGCATGTCCATCATCTCGTCATGAGTAGCAGCTAGAAAAGCATGCATACGACGTTTGTATTTGTCAAACCTATCCATGTTGCACATAAGCATATGTCTTGCATACTGATTGTTATCCATTGTGAGTGAGTGAAAACTAATTATATGAAAACTAGAAACCGACCTTTCTAATGAGAACAACTAGAGGAGATTTTGAGCAAATGAGCTTTTAACATTGGCTTGTTAAAGATACACTCGCTCCGATACCAATTGTTGGTATCGAATAAGCGATTACCGTTACTTGCTCTAAATCGAACAGAGAACGCCGCTCCGATACCAATTTTTGGTCCCTTGGAAAGGCTAACACAAGTTTAGAAGGGGGGGGGGTGAATAAACTTGTCCCTAAAAACGGATTTTAAAAAAAATTAAGATTCGGTTATAACATGTGTGGAGTTAAGTTGACCGAGCCGAGTTTAAGTCAAACTGAGTCAACCGGCAGCGGATATAAGTCTAGCCTTTTTCTTGATCTTGTTATTCTATACGAAAGCTGAGTGTGCTAAACTGAATTCCGGTGAATGTCAGTTTGTGAGCTGTGAGATGTGTAACAATCAGTTCTCAGTATGCTGTGTAAACAATATAAATGCTACAATAAATAACTATGAGATGTAGATGCGTAATGTAAATGAAACAAGAGTTATAGAGGTTCCAGGTGGTGTAATCCTGTCAGTCCTCTCTTCCCCTGTGGTGTAGGAGGAAAATTCCACTAGAACTTCTTGAGGTGAGCTGTTACAAAAAGTCCTAAACAATAGTCCTTGGCTAATCCTAGCTTCACTATCTAAACAGTTGTAGAACAGGTAGAATTGCTGCTCGTCAATTGCTTGAACACTGGTCCTTGAAGGGTTACATAGGCCTCTTCACCAGCTACCACCACAAACGCAGTCTACCCTCGCCGTGACAAGCTGTCCTTGGCAAAAACCTCCCGGTTTGCTTCACGATCTAAAACTTTGATTAAGAATCAAAGTTGGGTTGAGAATCAATAAATTGATTCTTGTACGTGGTTCTTCTAAGTGTATGATTCTTGATAAATCTTGTGTAGCTTGAACACGTGGAAGATTTCTTGATGTGATCTTGTTAGCGCAGATATGATAGCAATTCAAATAAATGAAAGTAGTGCACACAATGCTTGTGATTTTCTTAATTTCGTGTTTTTTTGTGTTTTTTGTGTTTTTTTATCCTTGGTGCAAAGTCCTCTATTTATAGTGTAGGATCTAACGTTCATTTACTTTGAATCTGAATTGTATCAACATATATCTTGTAACGGCTATATTTTATGACCGTTCAGATCTGTCAGTATTTCATCCAATAACATTGCTTCCATTACAATGCTCGACTATACTATCAGTTTGTTGGATGACTGACTTATAAAACTGAGTTTATCAGTTGTCAGTTTCTTGACTGACTTGAAACATTGACTGAGATTTTACTCTTCTTCAAATATCAGTACTCCAATTCTTCATCGATTATAATTGACTTAACCATAGTACACCATAAGCAAATATCATCTAAGAATTCATTGTCCTTATGACTCTTAGGTCTTCATACAAGATCCATAAAGTCAGTTCAGGTCACCACAAACTTGCCTATATTCTAATTTTACGGTCTCGACAAGTAAACTGAGTTTGAACCCTCAGTTCTTCAATCTTCTATAACTGAGTCTGTGACCCTCAGTTCTTCATCTGTTGAGTTTAAACCCTCAGTTCTTCAATCTTCTAGATAAGCCAACCGAGTTTGTGTCCCTCAGCGAACTTATCTTCTTCAGTTCCATATAGGTATAGTCTGAGTCAGTTTGTCAGTCAGTTTATCTTGACGATTTCCAGTTTTCTGAATGACTTCCAGTTTTCAGTTTCACGACACTATAACTATTATAGTGCTTGTCTGATGTAACCTACACAAATATCAGACTCTAGTAAGATCTATACATTCACTTCTAGACATCTTTTAGCCTTTCACTACAACAACTAGCTTCAGCACTTCATCAATGGGGTTAAGATAATACTTAGAATATATATGATGAATTATCATCAAAACACAAATTGTATTTCCAACAATAGACCATGATTAAGAACCCCTATTTGGAGCAAAGCTTCCTTGTGGCATTGTCCTTAACATAACAACACTTTGGTTAATGATGAGAGTCAACTTTACTATGTTTTGGTGCATGTTTTAACCCCGTTTACGACACTTTTGGCTTATATTGGGTAATTTTAGACCATTTATAGGGCAAAATGCATTGCACACTCACTTTGAGGTGAACCATCATATTGATGGAAAACCTTGGCATTTTACAATGTTTTAGACCATTTTCGAGACCTATTTATCTTGTGGAATTATGCTCGGTATGTGTTTGAATGTTGTGATATAGGAAATATGTGACTCGTGAGCCCGGAAGACAAGGCATGATGTTTAGAGAGGCATAACCGAAGCCCGGGAATGGAAACGGATCAAAAGTCGTTGGTGCATTCACCATATGTTAACTTCATCAGCAATTTTATCCAAGATAAAAGCATTTTTTGGACACGTAGTCTTCATGAAAGTTGTAGAAAATTGCATTATATTTCCAACGCACTTTGAATCACTCAAATTGGAGCTCTGCACGCGAAGATATTACCAAATTACTAAAGGCCGTCAATGCTGACAGGGCAATGCCCACGCATTGAATCGAATGCGTACGCATTCCTGGAGCAGAATGTGCGGATTTGGGGCATTTTGAGCAATGCGTATGCATTGGAGTGAATGCGTACGCATTCGGACATTTTTGGGCACCCATATATACATTTTTACATAGATTTTCAGCAATTCTTCACCCTCCAAGAACCCTAACTATTAGTATAGCTCGAAATTCCTCCCTTTTGGTTCTCTAAACTCTTTCTTACTTCAATTTCTCTTAGATTAAACATAATCTAGCTTAGAATCTTGCTTAACTCTCTTGGATTTTGCATTTTGTATTCTTCTTCTTCCCCAAGTGACATGGGTGTGGATGAAGTTTGATGTAATCCGACTTGTACTACGATTTTGGTAATTAGTTATTGTTCTCTTTCTCTTTTATGGCTTTAATCTTCTCTTTGATTGTTATTTCATGCTTTAATATGAGTAGCTAAACATTTCATAGCCAAATTATGTGAAGATTGATGAAATCACCCTCTAATTGATGAAATTGGGAATGCGTAGTGCTTAATTGTTGTTATATTGACGAATTCATGTCTTAAAACTTGTTCTTAATGCTTGAATTAGATTGTACACCTAGTTCATGAACTCACACACCACTTTTATAAATGTATGTTGCGAAGGGGTGTGGGAAAAGGGGTTTTAAGATCATTTCTTATAATCAAGCGAGTTGTTTAGATTGATTAGGGAGTGAAGTTCAATCGGTTGTGAAATCGGGCAACTCTAGCGCGTTAATCTTGTTTCGGTCAATTAAATTCTTAAAGGCGGACTGTTGAACCGGGCAAAGGGTGTTCGATTGTTGCATGGCGTCTTACACTAGCTTAGGAGTTTGCACCCATGAATGAGTCGATATAAGTAGAGGTTGGTAGGTTCGTTAATCCCCATTCCCGAGCGAATCGTTTAGAGGGGCGAAAGTAATCAATTGGATCATGGTTTGGCTATGTTTCTTTCTCTCTTTAGTATCTTTAGTTTATATTTCGCTTTAGTATAATTAAACTTGAAACATCTTGGTTAACTTAAACTATGTCCAAAAACGACTTTGGTATTCAATAAATTCCTCATGGGATACGACCTTGCTCGCTACTATAGTGCATCCGACTCGGTACCCTGTCGGTTAAAGTTGGACTATCACTATTTTGGCCATCAAGTTTTCTGGCGCCGTTGCCGGGGAATCATATCGATATCTCATAAGTCTTTTGAAGACTTAGGCTTAGGTTGTTTTCTTTATCTTGTTTTTTTTTCTTTCTTCTTTCTTGATGTTGGTTTTTCGTTGAAGAGTCACACCATTTACTACGGTAGTGGTGGTGACTAGATACCGTGATTGCGTTCTTGTTTTTCCCTTGAATCGCAGTGTATGGATCCATGTGGCTATGAGGGCTCTTCTCCATACTCATTTGGAGGCTTTAATTTTAGTGGTATGGGTTTCGGATTCCAACCATATTATCAATTCAACCCGTACACATCACAATACAATAATGAGTGGGATAGTCCTTCAAGTTCTCAGTTTCAACACACCAATGCCTATTTGCAATATACACAACCTTCACAAATATCTCTTCCTCCCCAAAAGAGCTCAACCGACATACTCTTGGAGCAAATCAACAAGACTTTGCAAGAGCAAGGCCGTGTGTTAAAAGAGCAAGGCCGAGCTTTGCAAGAGCAAGGTCGGGAGTTGATGAATATTAAAACGAATGCTACTACTCTTCAATCGGAATTAAATAACTTGGAGAACCGGGTAGAGCAATTGATTGAGAAGAGGAAGGTTGAGATGAGGGCTAAAAATGATGAAATTTTATTTTCTCCGCCGTTGACTCTTGAGGTAATCACCCATCATGAGTGTTATGAAGAAGGTATGAAACATGCTACTACTGAATCATTTATTCCTTCTTCTTTGAACCTTATTGAAAAAATTGTGGTGGTGGATCACATTGAATATGTTGATGTTGTGGTTGAGCCAAAATGTTATTGTTTGGTGTTTGAATCTTTGTTACTTGGCATATGCTCTTATTCGGGGAAGTTAAATTCATTGTGTTACACGGTGAATTTCTTGAACCAATCTTGGTGGTGGGGATTGAGCCCCTTCTTTGTCTTGTCCCATTTTAAAGGTATTCACAATTATTTTGATTTTTGTAGGGAGACGCAACGGTTTGCTCTCATTTGGTATAACTATCCTTAGCATTGTTGCGGGTAGAAAGTCGAACTAAGGACTTTAAACTTAGAATTTTTTAGGTAGATATATATATATATATATATATATATATATATATATATATATATATATATATATATATATATATATATATATATATATATATATATATATATATATATATATATTGTTGTTGTTCTAAATAAAAGTGGATGAATTTTTTTTTTAATTGCCATGTTCTTGAAGCTATTAAGCAAAAGATGTGCAATTTTTTTCTTTCATTCCACTCGGGTTTTGTTGCTTTTCTTTTAGTTTCTTAATAAGTCAAGCCAATGACGTAAAACAAAGGCACTCGGGGGAGGCAACCCACCATTTCTCTTTTTTTTTTTGCTTTAGTTTTTGTGCTAGGAGTGGTCTAGGGTGATACTTTGGGGGAATGGATACCATTTTTGAGTGGTTCTTCTTCGATCCGTTGTTGGCTCGTGTCTTTTTGCATGAATGTTGTTTTAATTGTTTGATTGTTTTTGCATCGCATGCGCCCCGAGTCGGTTCCCTTTTTTGGTTTCATATGATCGTGTATGTGACTTTGCGCTCTTTTATTATATCTCGATATTTGTTGCTTGCTTTTGGCACGGTGGTTGTTCCCCGTGCATGCATTTTCTTGGTGTTTTTGTCTCATGGCTTCAGGTATTCGAGTGGAACTTTCATGGATATGTCACGTACATGGTTTGTGCCTTTCTGCCGGGTTAAGCTAAGCCTTCTTTCTCTTTATCATTCACACACTGAGGACAGTGTTGCATTTAAAGTGGGGGGCGGTAGGCTTAGCTTTGATATGTGCTTCATTGTTTTTCTGGCCATTGTGTTGTATGCTTAGTGTTTGGTCACTACTTTAGCAAAAATTTGAGCACTTTTTAAATTTTTCCATGGTATTGATGTTGCATTCGTATGTTGAGCCTTCACATTTTTGGTAGGCTTAGCTTTGATATGTGCTTCGTTGTTTTTCTGTCCATTGTGTTGTATGCTTAGTGTTTGGTCACTTCTTTAGCAAAAAATTGAGCACTTTTTAAATTTTTCCATGGTATTGATGTTGCATTCGTATGTTGAGCCTTCATATTGATAGGATAAACGGTGTAGTGAATGTTTGAATTCATGTTACTTCGCTTACTACCTTATCTTGGAAATGAGATTTTCATGCACGTATAGCTTCGATTTCATGAGCCATGGTAACTAGTGACCGATTATGGTAGACTTAGGCACAATTCGGCTACCAAGAACTCATATCATTAACTTCGAGACGAAATAGAAGAGCCGACCTTGGTAGAGTTTGGGATGACAAGTTATGGCATTTCTTTGACCCAACCGAGCCAAATAGCCATCCCATGACATATTTCACAAGTAACCCCCCTAAGCCTTGATAGGATGGTTAGACCCCCATCCGACACTTAGCCGTTCGTATTTAGCCCGTAATTACCCGACCGTTGCGCCTTATTTGTAGTCTACATTTTCTTGAACACCCTACGAGTTGAGCTTAATCTTTTATTTTCATCACACTTGCTTAGGCAAGTGTGGGGTGGTAGAGTGGTGTGTATATTGAGAGGAGTTGGTGTTTTTACGAGCTATTTCATGATATTGGAGGGTAGGAGCTCGATTCATTTTATGTGTATGTGATGGCCTTTGACTCAAACCTAATAAAAATTCAAGGTCAAAATCAAGATAAAAAAGAAAAAAAAGAAAAAAAGAAGAAGAAGAAAAGTCATGAAAGGAAAATAAAAGGTTGAGTCAAAGAAAGCCAAATGTATGAAACTCATGTATTGATTTAGTATGTGATGTTGGAGGTTGGGATGAGATTTTAGTGAAGAAACATGATTTCTTATTCATTTTTGCCTCGTTACACTTGAGACATAGTGCAATATGGCATTTTATTTCTTGGATCATGTTTCTAGTTTCTTTTTGAGCTAGAGAAGGGTGAAGCTAGCTACGTTTTGTATTGTTACACCCCATGATTGAGCTTGCTCGTTTTTATCTCTTTGTTGTTTATTCCCCAGAAATTCTCTTCGGTTAGCCCCGTCCCTAGCCTAACGTTACAACCTTTCAAGTCCTACTCTACCTTGCTTAGCCTTGGTTTGGCCTCGATTAGTGGAGATGCTTATAAAGTATGAGCCTATGGTGTAGTCGCAATAACCTAGCATCCATAATCCAAACCGGTAAACCGTGGTAAATGTAGGAGAAGCTATTCACACACACACATCCCGTTTTCTTGATAAGGTGGGGTTAAATACCATGCATTTACTCATTTACTTGTCGGCTATTATTGATATGTGATTGGCTTGACCTACGCATGTAACGTTGACTCTTTGGATTCTTTCAAAATGCTCATTTTGCTTGAGGGCGAGCAAACGCTAAGTAGGGGGGGTGGTTGATGAGAGTCAGCTTTACTATGTTTTGGTTCATGTTTTAACCCCCTTTTACGACACTTTTGGCTTATATTGGGTAATTTTAGACCATTTATAGTGCAAAATGCATTGTGCACTCACTTTGAGGTGAACCATCACATTGATGGAAAACCTCGGCATTTTACAATGTTTTTGACCCTTTTCGAGACCTATTTATCTTGTGAAATTATGCTCGGTATGTGTTTGAATGTAGTGATACAGGAAATAGGTGACTCGTGAGCCCAGAAGACAAGGCATGATGTTTAGAGTGGCATAACCGAAGCCCGGGAATGGAAACGGATCAAAAATGGTTGGTGCATTCACCATATGTTCACTTCATCAGCAATTTTATCCAATATACAAGCATTTTCTGGAACACTAACAAGGTTAATCAATTCAATTATGACTGGATAATCATGAGTTAATTGAGAAACACTTACAAGGTTTTTTGTCAGGAAGGGAACATATAGGGCATGGTTTAAGTTTAAAGGAACAGTGGTGTGTGGGAAGAATACATTTACCAGTATGAGTAATGTTAAAGAGCTCACCATTTCCTACTACAACAGTGTCTGAGCCAGGATAATCCGATGCAAGATGCGGAGTTGTTGATGTACGAAGTGATATGATTGGTGGCACCACTATCAAAATACCGGGAGAGTCTGCAGAAGTAGTTTATGGTGAAGCAACAGAGCAGTGTTCTGTCTACAACCCCCAAAATTGTTATTATTACTTGGCACAAAGTCCTCCTCAAATATGTGCCAACAAGTTATTACCGTGTGACCACTTTTCCCACACAACTGACAGACAAGTCTGTTGTTAGAGTTAGCATTCCTTCCTCATCTTCCTCTATTATTTTGCCTCCCCTGCCTTTTGTACTCTAATTTTGTGAGAAATTAAAGGGTCTAAGACCAGGATTTGCACCTCTGGGTCTATTTCCGCCAACTGAATTTGCAAAGTTAGCACTAGGATGCATAAGATTCATACCAAAATCAAGCATTACTTCCTTGATTGAACCTGGCCAGCAGTCGTTCGTGTGTTATAAGTTGTGACTTAACTTCTTGCCATGTCAAGGACCCAACTCTAGCTATTAGATTCACAATAACAGCTTCATACTCTTTCTTCAAACCGCCCAAAGTTGCCAGAATGAGTTCTGAATGAGAGATGGGGTATCCGGCTGCAACAAGATTATCTGAGTAGGACTTCATTTGGGCTAGATAATCAGCCATGGATTTCCCTCCTTTGGTAGCTCTAGTCAAGGCACTTTTGTATTCCAACATGCATGACTCAGACTGACTATTAAATAGGGTTTCAAGAGTCAACCATATTTCTCGAGCAGATGTGCAGCCAATAATTTCATGTAGGGCTTGCTCAGTCATTGTACCCATTAGCCAACCGATCAAAAGCTAATCCGTTAGGTTCCACTCTTCTTGGGTTTGAATTCGCCTGAAGGGAGTGGGTGATGAACTAGCCGGAAATAGACTGGAACTCCGATCATCGGACAACACATGATGTTCTAGTTTGTGTCCTTTGATAACAGGCAAAACCACAAATTTCCAGAGAACATAGTTGTTCCTATCGAGCTTCACGCTACAGGCTTGATTCAAATTACCGGTGAAAGGAAGATTGGAATTTCCGGAAACACCAAATGAGGGTAAAGATGGAATTGTAGGATATGTAGGAGGTAAGCCGGTAGAAAATAAATCAGACCTTGGATAGCTCATCGGAAAAGTACTAGTTGGAAATAGACCGGATTGCATGAACAACGGTGGAAGGCTACCGATGGGCATGCTGAAGCTGCCAAAAACCGGTGCGGTCGGAAGTGATAATGCCGAATATTATCACGGTGGTCTAGCGGTGGTGTACGGTGTGGATATACGGCTTATTTGATAGATTTGTGGTGACGGAAACCGGTGGTGCACGGCGGCGAGGTGGTGGAGTGGATGAATGTTAGAGAGAGAGTGAATTTGACAAGAGTTTTGTTCTTTGTCTAGTTTTGCATCCTTTTATGAAGTCACACAAGCCCTCATTTTATAGGCAAGGAGAGGAGCTAAGGGCGTAGGATAGGGATAGATAAGCATAAAGTACAGTGATATTAAGCGGACAATACTGCTTGGCGATGTTGTTATGTGGTCGCCCGGGTCGCAATCTGTGAGTTTGCTTCCTTATCCTGTTGACTTCCCTTCAGTTGCTCCCTTCCATGGCTTGTGCGATCTCTTATTGGTTTCTGACTTAGATCGCAGGTCGGCCCCCTGAGCGACTAGTGACCTTGTAGGTTTGAACGCTCTTGGCGGGGGTCGCCCTTCCGCGACCTTAATCCAATTGGTCGTTGCCGACGCTATGGCCGGGGTCCTGTTCCATCCTGGTGGCTAGATAGGTTGTTTCCGGGGACTCATAGGTTGCGGTGTATTTAGATGTATCAATGGCCCCCTACTCTATGTCTTAGGCATTTTCATGGAGTCCCGAGCATAGAGTAACAAAGTGTACAAAGATCGCCTAGCTTGCTGGAGTCTTTCCGACCTCTGTTGATTTATGCGACCATTTACTTAGGATCGCGCTATTAAGCGGACGACCTTAAAATGATTTGGGTCTTTCTGACCTTGTCGTCTGAAGCGACTCGTTCACTAAGGGCCACGCTATTCGAGCGTCTTGCCTCGAAGTGATTTTGGGTCTATGGTGACCTTGACGTCTGAAGCGACTTGTTCACTAAGGGCCACGCTATTCGAGCATCTTGCCTCGAAGTGATTTTCGGTCTATGGCGACCTTGTCGTCTGAAGCGACTTGTTCACTAAGGGCCGCGCTATTCGAGCGTCTTGCCTCGAAGTGATTTTGGGTCTACGGCGATCTTATCGTCTGAAGAGACTTGTTCACTAAGGGCCGCGCTATTCGAGCGTCTTGCCTCGAAGAGATTGGCTTATAGCTTATTTATGCCGTGCTATTAAGCGGACGAACTTTTCTTTGGAGAAGACATGGTGGTGCGAGCTTGAATTGAAAGTGGCGATTCCGAGTATGGAAACCCAAAAATCCGAAGGGCCGAAAGTCGTACAGAAGAGGTTGCGAGCTTGGAGGAGCAACTTGCGCCGTCAACAAGGCCGCCGAGGAAGCGGTCCCGCGGCCATTGCGGCCTATCAGCGCTCTGACCAGTTCTTTTACTATCTGGAGGCGAGTTTTGATCAGGGCTTCAACCACTTTGCTCGCTGCCTTTGGGCATATCATGGTAGAGAGTCGGTTAGCTTTGAGGAGATGCTCCAGCGGGTTAACATGTCTCAGCGGAATCCTGATTTGTTGGCTCTTCATCCAGATATTCCTTATGCTCCGCACCACATTGTCTCCATCCAAACTAGGCAGGTAAGGGATGGCGAGCCGGTCTGGGATCCTCCTCCGGTTAATCCTGTCAAATTTGCTGTCTTGAAGAATCCTCCGACTGTTAGCGATCCGGATAGCGAGCCTGCGGGCACTGGCGATCATGCTGACACTCCGCCAGGCCAAGATTGAAAATCGAACAATTTGTTTGCGATCTGTAATCATTCAACTTTGTTTTGTTTAAACAATTTTAATGCTTTCCTTCTGTCGTTTTGTAACTTGATTTGTGGCCAGTTTCGGCCTTTTGACTTATGCATTTGATTTCTTTGATTTGCGGCCCCATTTATTTCGGTGAGGTTAAAACGGTAGCTCGCTAAAATAATACGACCCCCGAGCCCCGTCTAAATTGAAAATTCTAACATGCGGCCCCCCTTGGTCCGGTCAAGGATTTGTCGTGCTTGATCGGAACAAAGCAAAACTAGGCTAGTGGTCTCCTTGCACTTAGTGTTTGAAAAAATTCCAAGTATGCGGCCCCCATTGTTTCAATTGAGGTAGCTGCGGTCTTGTTTCAAATGACTTCGAAAATTTACTCTGTGGCCCCCTTGTTTGGGACAAGAACTAAGGCGACCGCCACGAAATACGTTATGTTCATTGTCGTGAAGTGTTGAAAATTTTCAACATGCGACCCCCTTAATTTCTTGGCGAGTCGAGGGCGAGTTGGAGCGGGACAGGACTAACCTCTTTTGACTTGAGTGAAAAATTCTTCGCCTCGAGGTAAGCAGCGGGCGTGCCACTGAAAAGTTGATGTTCTGACTTGATTGGACGGCTCCTTGACGGGCTTTTGACCCGTTCGGTAATTGCGCAGTCTATGTAGCCTTGAATCTTGGGTTGCTCAACTGTCTGACGTTTGACCACATTTTTGAATTTCAAATTTTTGGTAAACCGCGTGAGTGCTGACCGCTTATCCCTCTTGGAGCCTCTATAAGAGAGGGGGTGGCTCCCTTGTTCTCCTTCATTTTCTCTGCAAATATTTATTTTTTGATCATGTCTTCTCGATCTGGAGAGGGTAGTTCGGTACGTGTGTACGGGCCCGCCCTATGTGTGATGTTTCTTCTTTCTTCCTTACTTCCTCTCCCACCGCCAAAGATCATTTCTGGCGTTACTTCGATGTGGTCAAGTTTGTGAGGGAGAGAGGTTTGAACGAAGACAAGGTTGAAGGTGATGGCTCTCTGCTCCGGATTCGGCTTTCTGGGTGGTCGGATTTTGTCTCTCTGCCTATGATTCCTTTCAACCTCACCATGGTGAGGGAATATTATTCCGTTTTGTCGAAGACTTCTCTCGAGGAAGCTGTTAGTTGCGTTGTCCTCCGGGGCGTGTCAGTTAACTTTTCTCTGGAGACTATCAACGTTGTTCCTCGCATTCCTGCCATCAATCCCTCTGCTCATTATGAGGTCGCTTGGAAACTTGGAGACGAGGAAAGTAGGCTTGTTCGCCTGCGACACGCGGTATGCAAGCTCTTATCCAACCGTCCACGTCCTCGCGCTTTAGGCCCCGTATTTGAGCTGTCCCGTAGTAACCGAGAGTGGAAGAGGTTTATCAATTCGCAAGCTCTTCCGACTAGGGATTTCAATGTCATCAGCGAGGCCGAAGCCCTTCTTCTTCAGGCCATTCGTGACCCTCAGGTGGATATTGATTGTGGAATCCTGATTCACCGCGAGGCTATTAAGTTTGCCACCGCAATGGGTTGCACTCGCCGTATTCCTTTCAGCTCGTTGATCTCTAGATTATGTACTGATGTAGCCAGAGTACCGGCTCATTCACTGGATCGCTGTGGGTTCGCTTGAAGTAGTTTAGAGTAGATCGGTAGGCAGCCTTGTTGATGTTTGTCTGCTATTTGGAATAATGTTTGAAAATTTGAGATTGCAGCCCCCTGTTTAAGGTTAAGCTTGCGGGATCTACGTCCGTGGGCTTGCCAAAACAGCGACGGGCCTCTATTGTAGCTGAATTGTATTTGTCGCAACTAGCCTTTTACTTTTCTAAATAAATAGTTTGGTATTACATGTAATATCTTTTCAAGTTGTCAGCGTGCCAAGGCCTATTGTACTCGCGACCTTGACTGTCTTTCAAGACATAAGTTCCCTTTTTTATTATCCTGGCGACCTGAAGCGGTCCCTCCCAGTTTTCAGATAACTGGCCTTTTTTGGCCTCGTGACCCGTGGCTTGTCTCTTGCGCAAAACGTAATCTCCCACCGCGAAGTGGTGATCGCGGATACACTTGTCATGGTGTCGCTTTGCCGCCTGATTGCAATTGAGCAGACAACCGTAGGAGTTGATTCTCTTTTTCCTCCGCTAAGTCGAGGTCGAGTTGTCGGCTTAATGGATTTCCGGCCTCATTGAAGTGCGCGGCCCTAAGACTTGGCAGGGCCATTTCCACCGGGGCCATAGCTTCCGACCCGTAGGTCAAGGCAAAAGGGGTCTCCCCTGTAGTTTTTTTTCTCGACGTCCTAAGGGACCACAAGGCCGCGGGTAAGTGGTCTGGCCATTTTCCTGCTTTTTCGTCCAAACTCTTTTTCAGCACGCTTAGAACCTGTTTGTTTGCATTTTCGGCTTGCCCGTTTCCTTGTGGATGGAATACCGAGGATTGCCAGTGTTTGACGTTGTGCTCTTTACAAAAACTCGTCGAATTCCTCCCGGAACTACGGCCCGTGGTCGGACACTATTACCCGTGGAACTCCGAATCTAGTCTAGACTTGATCGAGCAGAAAGTAGATCACATTCTTGGTTTCAATTTTCACCAAGGCCTTAGCTTCGATCCATTTGGTGAAGTAGTCCACGGCCAAGACCACGTATTCACATCCGAGCGGCCTCTTTTCAGCGGCCCTATCAAATCGATAGCCCACATGTCAAACGGCCATGCCGGGACGACAATGCTTTGTTCAAGCGATCGCATCCTCCGGGGATGTCCGTGAACTTTTGACATTTGTCGCATCTCTTGGCATATATTCGAGCGTCTTCTGCGAGCATTGGCCAATAATATCCGGCGAGTAAAACTTTCTGAGCGAGTGTGCGGCTAGCCAGATGGCCGCCACACATTCCCTCATGCAGCTCCGTGAGTACCCCGTGAACTCCCTCAGGCAACACACATCGCGACAAGGGTTTTGAGAAAGATCGCCTATATAACACATTGTTCATGAGGGTATATCTGGCGGCTCTTCTGATCATGGCCTTGGCCTCTTTAGGGTCAGGCGGTTGAATTCCTGATTCAATGTATGCTTTTAGCTCATCGATCCAACATGAATTGGTAGGTTGGAAATCCATGACCTCGGCCCGATTGATAGCGGGCCCGGATAGATGCTCTACCATGATGGCAGGGTTGCTTATTTCGTCGTCGTCCGTTAATTTCGACAAATAGTCCACTCGGTGATTGTCCTCTCGATGGATATTGGTGAATATACAATATTTGAAGCCGCTCTCGAGTTTTTTAACGAGATCAATGTACTTTTGGAGGATGTCGCAGTGGACCCGAAACGATCCCGTGACTTGATTGACCACCAGTTGTGAATCGCCGAATACTTCCACGTTTTTTACCTTCATGTCCCTAGCAAGCTCAAGTCCTTCTATGACAGCCTCGTACTCTGCTTGATTATTTGAGGCGGTGAAATCAAACCTTAACGCTTTTTCGATTTCTTCTGAGGTGCCTGGATCTAGCAAGATAATCCCGGCACCACAACCTTTGTGGCTAGCGGCCCCATCGACATACAACTGCCAGCAGTGATTTGGCTTCCGGGGTTCAGACACGGTGGTTGTTGTGGCCGTGTCACCTGTTGTAGGTCCCGATTGTTCCCCTCTCTGCTCATTGAAACTTGTCTCCACTATCAAATCGGATAAGGCCTGAGCTTTGATGGCTTTCCGAGGCTCGTATTGTATATCAAACTCTGTGAGCTCAATGGCCCATCGCAGCAAGCGCCCAGATAAATCCGGCTTGTGTAGGACTTGGCGCAGCGGAGTGTCCGACAGCACGGTAATTGTATGCGACGTAAAATAAGCCCTTAGTTTGCGGGCAGCTATGACAACATAGTAGGCCAAATTTTTGATATTGAAATAGAGACTCTCAACAGGACTGAGAGCCTTAGAGACATAATAAACGGGTTTTTGGAGGGTGCCGTCCTCCTTGACAAGTGCTGCGGCTACGCCCGGTCCGACGCCGCGAGATACAAAAGCAAAGAATCCCCAGGCTGGGGATCGACCAACGGTGGCGGGCTTGACAAATATGCCTTGAGATCTTTGATGGCTTGCGAGCATTCTTTCGTCCATGAAAAGGACTTGCTTCCTTTTAGGATTTTGAAGAAAGGCAAACTTTTTCGGCGATTTGGAAATGAACCTTCCCGGAGCGATGATCCCGCCATTATGTCTCGCACCTCTTTGATCATGGTCGGCTCGTTCATGTTCATTAGAGCCTCTATCTTCTCGGGGTTCGCTTCGACTCCCCTCTGGTTTACCATAAATCCTAGGAACTTTCCTTCCTGAACCCCAAATGTGCATTTGGCGGGGTTGAGCTTCATTTAATGTTTTCTCACGTTTGCAAAGGTTTCGTGAAGGTCCGTCAGATGATCCTGACGGCTTGATTTCCCGACCATATCATCGATATAGGCTCCATGTTTTTGCCTATCTGCGAGCTGAAGACCATGTTTACCATCCTTTGATATGTGGATCCCGCATTCTTCAGGCCGAATAAGATCATCTCATAGTGATAGAGTCTGTCTGCGGCTCTGAAGGCGGTCATTTCCTTATCCTCGTCGGCCATTTTTACTTGGTGATACCCAGAGTAGGCATCCAGAAAACTCAGCATCTCAAAACCAGCGATCCCGTCTACCATCTTGTCAATTTGAGGTAGCGCATAAGGATCTTTGGGGCAGGCCTTGTTTAAGTCGGTGAAGTCTACGCACATTCGCCACTTTCCGTTTTGCTTATTGACCATCACTACGTTAGCCAGCCAAGTCGGATATTGAAGCTCATTGATTATACCCACGGCTAGCAATTTATCAACTTCGCCTTTTATGGCGACTTTTTTCTCCGCGGAGAATTGCCGTGCTCACTGCTGGATTGGTTTGAAGTTTGGGTCGACGCTCAGAGAATGTACCGCGACCTCAGGCTCCACACCCCTCATGTCAGTCACCTCCCAAGCGAAAGCGTCCCTATTTTCTTTCAAGAGCTTGATCAGCTCCTTTCTCTCCTTTTCTGTAGCCTGTGATCCGATCTTTACTTTCTGATCGGGATATTTTTCATTTATGACAGCTTCGATCAACTCGTCCTCGGCTGTGAAGTCTGGAATTCCTTGATTCTTGATTTTTTGGAGTCGACCCTGTTCTTGGTCATGTAGCCGAGGAAGAATCCCGGTCGGCTTATGGCGACCCCAATATCGTCTTCCACGTGAAACTTCACCCTTTGGTGTGGTACAGATACCACCATCTGAAACTTTTTCATGGCCGGAATCCCCAGAATCATGTAATAATAGGAGGAGATATCGATGACCAGAAAGGTTATTACCTCTGTCCGACAAGGCTCATAATTGCCAAGGGTGATGCTGAGATCTATGGTACCTTTGACCCTCACAGTGTCGTTGGTGAAACCCTCTAACATTCCCAGATAAGGCTTCAGCTTTGCCTCTCCGAACCCGATTTGTTTGAGACATTCAAAATAGATAATATCGCAGCCTGCGCCGGTGTCGACCATAACTCGGTTAACACCGTGGAGCTCATTAACTCCGATCTTGAGGATGATCGGCACCTCTATGATGCCTTCTACAGTTGTCAGTTCGCTCTTAGTGAACATGATTCATTTCTCTTTTTTTCTCCCAAGACTATCGGTTTCTCGAAACCTCGTGTGTTGATCGAATGTATTTGCGATTTCAGCTGACTATTGCTAGGAAGGCTTCCGTGAATAACCTGGACCTCCCTCTGATAGATGCGAGGACCATCTCGTATATACTTGGCAGCTGGCCCCTCTCTTATCAACCTTTCAATTTCCCTTCTCAGAGTAAAACATTCATCTGTAATGTGCCAGTGATCCTTGTGGTACTCACGGTATTTTGATTTATCACGAGTGTTGGCGTCGCCCTTCATAGGCCTAGGTCTCTCATTATGTTCACGAATTTCAAAAAGTATCTGGGATGGTTTTGTGTTGAGAGGGATGAAATCATTTTCATTGAATTTGTATGGCGCCTTGGTCTCACGGTCTTGGTTCGCGCCCCTACTGATGTAAATCAACCTGATGATATAATTTCCGATGATTTACCCCTTTTTCTGGTGCAATTAGCGATATTTTGACTTCAACTTGAGCAATTTGTATGATGATTGGAACCATATTTTGTGTATATAGAAATCATAGAAAAGTCATGTTTCTAGCTATATTATATTAGTATTAGACGATTTTGTTATCAGATTTACACGTGGTATCTTTGTGTCTATTTTGCAGCACAGATATCACGGTGGGGAGTGTGGATTCTGACCTCACGGTGGCTTTTGATTCTTTTATGATGATTTTGTGCTGTGGCGAGGATTTCAGCCCACGAGGATTATTGATACACATTGGAAGGTTAAATCTAAGCCAGTTGGGAGAATAAATTATGATTATGTGATTTCAGATACAGATGACCCAAGCCATGTCACATTGACCAGAGTCAAGGGGTAGTTGGGCATTTAATGCAGATGTCATTCAGCCAACTACCACATATTGGACTTGACCCACGCCAAGAAGCTTTGACATGCGCCAGTAGTGCATTTTGACCTTGACCTACGCCAAGGTGGATTGACCTGAGTCAACAGTGCAGAATTAGCAAAGAATTGCTCTCTTTTAATCTTCCATTCACATTATTATCACACACACTTCATCTTCTTCAGCTTTTTCCATCTTGCAGGCACCACTCCACCCCCTGGCTTCCATAGACGAATTTTAGTAGAAATTAACCGTTGATTTTGATTGTAAAAGCTAAGGATTCTAGTTTAACTCTTTTAGTAAATTGAATTCAACACACTAGTGTTAGTTCATTGAAGCTTTTGGAAGTTGGATGAAGAACACCAACTCGAATTTGTACTCTTGATTTGGTAATCCTTAATCATTATTTTCATTTCAATTGTTCTTATGTTTATGAATGTTAATTTGAGTTGTTAATGTTTGTAGGCATGAGTGGCTAGGTTTATCTAGCCAAGATTATGTTGTAGTATTAGTTTATCCTCTTGTCATTGATTGGGAATGATTGTTTGTGTTGCTAGCTTTGATTGTTGTGAAGCTTTTCCTACTTGTATTGTATTGATTGCTTGCACTAGAGTAATTGCCTAGTGTTAGCATTTACACGTTTAACGGATACCGAACGGAGATGTTAGACGTGGGAAGAGGGTAAGAGAACCGGAAGGTAAAATCGACCTCTTCGAGGCATTCGATTTCTTTTCGGGGGATTCTTGGCTTTACCATTGTATTCACGTGCGTAGCATACCGAATCATTAGGTTTAGATTGCCTAGACCAAGGAGGAGGTAAAGAGCAAATCCATTCACTCGTATGAGGGGGAATTGCTTGCTTAGGAATGCACCGTTTCACGCTTTTATACATAAAAGGTAGGAAGTCATTCCCATGACGTTACGAGAGGATAGCTAGGTTACACATTATCTTGGTTAGTTTCTTTTATCATTTTATCATCTTTGTCATTACAAGCACTTTACTTATGCAATTGATTACCATTTCAACAATTTGTGACCTAGATCGAATTAATATGAGCTTTTTAGTGTATAAACTCACAAGATAGTTCCCTGTGGATTCGACCTTGACTCACCAAACTAGACTACAGTCGACCCGGTACTCTGCCGGTTAGATTGGACCTCTCGGTTTGGCCTATCACCTACCGCGTTCCTTCTTACGATCGTCCCCGCGATCCTCTTTATGCAAGTTGTGCTCAGCTCTAGATTTTGATTTTCCCGTGGGAGACGGCGCTTCACTTACCCCCATCATTCTAGCCCTTTTCTAGCATTTCCCTTAGGCCCGCTCTAGGGGGCCGAAGGTTAAACTCCGTTTTCATCGGACCCTTGGCAATTCCTGTGAGAAAGCAAGTTATGATGGCGTCGTCGGGAATGTTCCTCGTTTGATCGTAGATCCTAACAAACCGCACATAATAGTCCTTCCCTGATTCATTTTTGCCCATGCGGACCTTGTAAAGATCCTCAATGGTTTTCTTTGGTCTGCTCACTGACTCAAGTTCCTTCACAAATTTTTCAGATAGATCTTCCCAACTTTAAATCAAACCATGAGGGAGCCCGCAGATCCATGAAGCGGCCTTGTCATGCATACTTCCGACTAGAGCGATACACCAGGCGGACTTGTTCTGGGTCGCTAGAGTGATGCGACCCTGGAAAGCTGTGAGCCAATCATGTGGGCAAGTGTTTCCACTATAGTAGTTGTAGCTGGGGTAACTGAATTTTTCTTTGTTAGTGGGCAATGTTTCAGCTATCCTCTTGGCTAGCACGTCGATCCCAGAGATTGGAGCATCTTTTTCGGCGGGGCTCGACTTTTTAAGCTGAGCGAGCTCTTTCTTCATTGTTTCCATCTGTTCTGCGAGGACCGGATCGTATCTCAGTATAGGCGGGGGCGGGTTGGCCGCTAACTCAATCCCATGCTCTGAGATCGCTCGATTCCGTGACTCCTCCTGTTGGACTCGCTTTTCTCTTATTATCAGTCGGGCATCTCTTTCATTTCTTCATTCTTGTCTGGGTAGTACACCCCTCTCTGGGAGGCTTAGTCGGCTTAGGACCGGACCTTTTTCTTTCTCACCCAGCCTTTTAAAAGCGGATCCTCTTTCTCCACTTTTTTCCTTGAGATTTTCGTGGCTAGGTCGGGCAGGAGTTTGGATGACCTCCTGCTCTCCCTGGCGGCCTTTACGACATGAATATTGGATGCTCTCTTCAACCTCTACCCTTTGTAGTTGACTCGGCGTCCCACGGCGCCTTGGGGTTGAGCTTGCCCCTAGACTGGATCGCCTCCCGCACTGGCAAAGGTTCCCAGCCTAGTGCCACTAGTCAGGAATTGGTCAAGTACATTCTTTCAGTGTACTTGGCATACTCAATCATTTCTGCGATATCAAACTCCTCTTGAAACCCTGGTACTTTTTCTGGTACGTCCCGACTGTGTTGCGGCCTAGGTGCCCCAATTGCATTCTTTGCTCTGTGAGCCTCTTCTAGGGCTGCTTGGGCCTCTTTAGACTTTGATTTCTGATTTATGATGTTCCGAGCATCGCGGGCGGCTAGAGCATCCCTCTGAGGCCTACTCCCATCAGCAGTGGGACTGTCCAGTGTTTCTCCGGCGCCCTCAGTACGGATTTGATTGGGCGCGTCCCCTTTATCTGGGGTAGGGGGTATCAGCGCGCCCTTACTTCCTGCCATCGCTAATTATGCGAGGTGGTAAACTTGAAAATTGGGTCGTTTCACAGATTATTACCAACTCTGACAACTCGCTCCTAGCTAGTGAACTCGCTATGTCCGACAAGTTTAATCGCTTTGTACTCTCTTTGTTTTCTCACGGAGTGGTTTGGAGGGTTGTTAGTTGTTGTGTCGCCCTCCGAGAGTTGGTGGGATATCGTTCGGATGGTGGTAACTCGGGCGAACTCCGGTCGGCGATACCAATTTACGGGAAAAAATGTGATGATTCAAACGCAATCACCCCGAGAGACTAGTACAACCTCTTGTGGAAGATGCATACATCGTTGAGTGGGGGAAATTTCTTTTGAGGTGGAGTATTTCGGGGATATGACAAGAACACAACCTTTTTTCGGGGGTTTTTCGGCGATATGGTGAGGACCGTACTTGAAGATATTTAGAGAGGTGATTTCTCAAACGCAAGTTTGGTATTCCCATGTATCTCGACGGATTTGAACGAAGAACACTACGAGAGAGGTGATTTCTCAAACGCAAACTCGTGAGTCTTGTGCAAATCGTGATAAATTTACCTCAAAGTTTGGGTGATCTCTTCTCCGGGCGAGAACTCGTTGGATTTGAGTGGATTATGAAGATGATGATCAACCTCTCCACCATATGTAAACTTTACGGGGTAGTTTCCTCACTGGGAAGCCGGAAACTATGGTGTTTCCCGGTAACGGAGCCAACTGATAATGCCGAATATTATCACAGTGGTCTAGCGGTGGTGTCTGGTATGGATATCTGGCTTATTTGATAGATTTGTGGTGACGGCAACCGGTGGTGCACGGCGGCGAGGTGGTGGAGTGTTGATGGGAGTCAACTTTACTGTACTTTGGTGCGCAGTTTAACCCCCGTTTATCACTTTATTGGCATATTTTGGGTAGATTTAGACCTATTTGAGTGTAATATCGAGAGTTATATGCACGGGGAGTTAAACTGTCATATCGATAGTAAACTCCGCCTTTTTGACGATATTTGACTCTTTTCCGAGCACTTTTGTCTTGCGGAATTACGCGTGGTGTTTGTTCGTCTATGTTATTGCAGGACTTAGGTGACTCGAGGACCCGGAAGGCGATGTTTTGGACTAAGAGATATGTTCGTGGTACGAGAATTGAATGAAAGTGGAAGAAAAGCTAAGTTTGGAGTGAAGCCAAGGCAAATGGGCGTTTGCCATACCCCAAACGGGCATCTGAAGGAAGCTCACCTCAAACGGGCGTTTGGCAAAGTCAGACGGGCGTCCACAGAATTAATACTTCATTCAGAAAGTTTGGTTTTCAGCTGGACGGGCGTCCAAATGACCCCCAAACGGGCGTTTGGGTAGGTTCAGCCCGATTCAAGCAGCTCATATAACACAAACGAGCGTCCAGGGTTCCCAGACGGGCGTTTGGCCCTCAAGTCATGATTCACCAGACGGGCGTTCAGAGAAATGCAAACGCCCGTCCACTGAAGACGAAACCCTAATATGATCATATTCTCCGGGCAAACGGGCGTTTGACATGACTCAAACGGGCGTTCGTGACCGACGACATCGATTTCGACCTACTCTATAAATACGCGGCTCATTCAGCCCATACTCATGTTTGGCCGACCGGAGACTTCTTTTGAGCGAATCGCGTGTAGTTTTTGAGTATTTTAAACACCCATTGATACCCATATTCCATATATTAATTCCATTGATTCTACATACTTTTTATGAGATTAAACTTTTGTTTCAACACCAAAGATTCAACTTTTTGGATGCAAACTATTTCTTCATATTTTCTGGATCTGATTTTCAGCAGCTACATGGTAATGAAATCCCTTTTGTTTATTGTTTTCAGTCAATTTCCGTTCTTTATTCCGTTAATAGCATGATCATGAGTAGCTAAATTTATGTGTAGTCGAATTATGTGAAAGCGAGCGAAAACCCTAAGGAGGATGAGATAGGGAGTAGTGTAGTGCATAATTGAATGTTTAAACGATTAATCCACGTCCTAAAACTTATTTTAACGTCTTTGAATTGGATTCATCACCTAGTTCACTGTCACACACATCAAACTTATAGATGCATTTTGCGGTGAGATGTGGGATAAGGGGTTTTAGGATCGTTGCGTAGATTCGGCCTAGTTGTTAGGTCCATTTCCAATACAGAGGTTTGCCATCGTTGTTCGAGCGAATCTAGAGTTTAATCATGTTAGGTTAATCGGTTTTCTAAAGGGAGAATTAATTAACTTCACATAGGGTGGTTAGATCGAGTTGTTCGGTTGACGATGACAAATTATGTCACCTTAATGATTTGAGCCCTAATTTAATCTAAGTGATGAACACACAAGAACCCTAATGCCAAAAAGGGAATGAGGGATGGATTCTATGTATGCGGCCGAGTCCAAGACTGTATCTTGGATTGCCTACGTATCCTGTTAGGTTCCAGGAATCAAGCCTTACGTAGTTCCTGGAATGGGGGTATTTATAATGACAATACTTGCCTAAACCCTAAGGTTAAGTCGGCTTGTGTTATTGTCATCTTTACCCTTAAATGGGCCTTAAACCCTTGCCCAAGCTATCGCTGTGGGTGGGCCTGGACAGCTGGCGCGGACTCTGTCCTCGGTGTCGATACTACCGACTTGCGGTGATCGACCCTAGACTCATTGTCCTACACTGCTAGCTGGTGTGGACTCTATCCTTATGGACTTGTCATCTCACACTGCTCGGTAGTCGATAGTCGATAGTCGTAGCCTGGCTTTTATATGATGGCCTTGGCCTCGAGCCTGGGCATCGACATGGATATACTGGAGTTATTTTACAATGTGATGACCAACCGATAGACGACACGTGGAGGGAGTGAAACCCTGTATCGTCATAAGCCCCCCAGACTTGAGTGAGGTGATTCCCGTTATCCGAGGTCGAGTCCGTCACACTAACCGTCGTCGAGTTGGGTCTCCATTTGGGCGGGCTTTTTCCCGCCACTTGTCAACCCTAATCGCATATTGCAACGTGGCACGATATCCGGCATATGAAACGCTTCGAATCCCGCAAAAGACGCGTCACCGCCTTGATTGTCGCGATTTCCGTGGGGTTATAACTCCCCATCCCCCACGTCTTTTCGCTCCATTTGCAAATCTATCGCTTCATATATAAAGGAAGAGGAGACAAAGGCCGCCGCAAAACCTCTTCGCTATCTCCTTCATCCCAATCTCCAAATTCCAAACACCAAGTAAGACTCTTTTCTTTTATCTTAGTGTTGTTCATCTTTGTTTGATTTATCTATGTCAAGTAGTGATAGCGCCACTGAATCAGATAGGGGTAGTGAAACGCCCATTCATAGCCAATCTCCGGCGCCTGTTATCTCTGACCTTCTTCTCCGGCAAGACTCCGGTGAGCCTGTAGCTTCCCCTCCTCCTGTCCCTAACCCGCCTAAAAAGCTAGTAACTAGGATGGACGGAAAGGGTGCAAAAGGGTGTCTCAAAGTGCACATTCCTCGCAGGATGTCGTCGAAATCTACAGGAAGTATAACATTGTTAATCCTCCCTTCGAGTCTCGACTTCCTTCGGTAATCACATATTTGCCGACGAGCCCCCGTAAGGATTCTCGTGCGGTTTATGAGAACCAACCGGCGAGTGGATCGAGGTTTCCCCTTTGCCCACCGTTCGGCCATCATTCATCATTACGAGATAAGTGTTTCCCAACTTGCCCCGAACGGTGTCGAACTCGATGGGTTTTATCATAGCATGTCGAGTGGCTCGTGTCCGTTTTTCGGTGCCCGTGTTCCGATACTACTACAAGATCACTACCACGCCCGACAAGTTGTGGTATTCCTTCCCAGGAGAGCAAATCGACATGAGTTCATAACCAAGGGGCCTTCTTCTCACGGGGAGTGGAAGCCTCGATTCTTTTTTCTCCGTCATGGTTTGGATAACCCCTACATCGGTCGTGGAGGTCGAGAGAGGGAAAACAAGACAAGCTTGGGAAGGCATCGCCTCCTCACGAGGCTCGACTCTTGAGTGGGCACAATTTCGAGGTGTGTACTCGAGACCCGAGTCTCTTGTATCACCCGGCTCGCTAGAGGAAGCCGGGCCCATGCCGTATGTAGGCCTGAACGTTCCTGATCACGAGAATCGTAGGATGTTTACTTATTTGCTTGTTTTTACACACTAGTAGTTCTTTAAGTCGATAACTTGTTGTTTGTTGGTTCAAACTAACTTGTCTTTTTCCCGTATTGCGGTGGGCAAATTCTCCAAGGTCACCAACCCCCGCCGCATTCCCGAGTCGACGGTCGTGGTCGCTCCACCTCTCGGGGGTCAGGCCGCTGCCGACTTGCCAGTGGCTGAGATCAGCATGCCTTCCTCTTCTCGAGAGGGGGCGTCCCTCCACCTAGAACCAACCTTGCTGCGATCGAATCGTCTGCCGGAGCTGGAACGACCGAGGTGCCCTCGACCACCGGCGAGCTAACCGTCCGATATGGCTCTCTTCGAGATGAAGACGAAGAGGAACCTATCGATCTGACCTCGAACGTCGAGGCTAATGTTGAAGAGCCGGCGGTGCAAACAAAGAAAAGACCTTATGTTGCCGAGGTGGTAAAGGAGCAGCTTCGAGAAGCGAAGAGGAAGAAGGTTGCTGAGACCTCTGCCGAGCCAGGAATCGGTGTTGACTGGGTTTTTGATGATTATACCGGTGTGGATGACAAAGACTTGTCTTATGTTCTGCGGAAGCTGAATCGCCTCGTAAGTCGATCCTTCTTTTTATATTCGCTTTCCTCGAGGCACGTGCCCTGTTTATTTATTAACTCGTTCTTCTATTTTGTAGCATACTCTTGTTGGTCGAGAGGTCGCTCGTCGGCCGGCCAAAACAGGAGAGTCGGCGAACGAGATCAAGAAGGTGAATGGCAGTTACTCCAAGACAACATCGCAAAAGACGCCGCTCTCTCTCGCCGTGGAGAAACAATATAAGGAGTTGAAGCAAGAGTCGGTTGCCGAGCTCGAGAGGCCGCAAAATAGGTTGGCGGCCGCCGAGGCAAAGCCGGCCACTACCGAGAAGCGAGCCGGACCGACCGCGAGACGAAAGGCAAGATCGGGTGGCAGAGAGCCGCTCAAGCCGGCTCAAGACTACGAGAGGCCGCGAAGTGTCGAAAGCCGCGGACGAAGAAGTTAGGAAGGCTCGCCAAGATCGAGATGCGCTACAGCCGAACTATATCGAGCGCAGCGCAGTCGAAGAGGCTAAGACCGAGGCCATCATGGAGTACCGCAAGTCATCCAACCTTGAAGATGATCTGAAGTGATCTGGCGCGGGCTTCGATGATGGGTGGATATACCCCGGCCGTGGATCGGGTGAAGGAGGTCGTTCCGAGCTTCGACATGTCGACTCTCCGTACGCCTATGTTCTACAATCCCGACTCGGAGAAGCCGTACGATCGCACTTTGAGGAGTTTCGCCGGGGAGAGTCCTTGGCTATAAAGTATGCTCCTCCCTCGTCTGCCCCGACTGCCGATCCGACCGCTACTGATCCGACCCCTGCCACTACTGAGCCGACCCCAGAAGCCGACCCTTGATCTTGATATTCTTCAATCTTTTGTTGATTTATAATTCAAACTTGAAGTTTTGTAATATTATTTTGACAATCGATTTGGGCTGGTTTTTCGACCTGGCCGTGTCCTTATGCTTCAACTTTTCATTTGACTTTGCAATTTGTTTCTTTATCTTCTCTCTTATTGCTTTGCTTGTCTTCTCGATATTCGCTACTCGCTATTCACTTTATTCGCTGTAATTGTTCTTGTTGTTGATACTATGCTGCCCCCCAAGTGTATTATGAACCCTTGGTTCTTATTGCACTTGAGGTCGACTTGCTTACCTTAGTTTTTTGCCCCTTAGGCTTATTTGACCTTTAGGTTGAGCAGTTTAATGTAAACCGTCCCTCGGTTTTAGGTCTTTTTCGCCTCTTAGGCTTTTTCGACCTTCGATCGGAACAGGTGGTCCGACTATGCGAACCGTCCTTTGTCTAGGCCTTTTCGCCACTCGGGCTCATTCGGCTTTCGATCGGGACAGTGGCCCGACTATGCGAACCGTCCTTTGCTTTAGCCTTGTCTCCGCTCTTGGGCTCGTTCGGCTCTTAGCTTGGACCTTTGGCCCGACCCCGCGAACCGTCTCTATGCCTTTGCATTCGTCGCCCATTAGGCTAACTTAGCTTTGGCTTTATCGAGATGTCCGACCTCGCGGATTTCTCTACTCGTTTTCGATTATTTTTGCCTTACTTTTTCGTCACATTGGACTTGTATCGTTTTGGCTATAAATCCTAACAAACACGTAAAGCATCTCGAAAAGATAGAAATTTATTAGAATACTCATAAAATTGTCTCATGGACTTATTACAAGATTCGAATTGAAAGGTAAAAAGTTCATTAAAGTAAAGCTTATCTCAAATATAATACTTCCTCGCATTGTTGGCATGCCAATGTCGAGGAACAAGTAGTTCCATCTCGCCCGACCAAGTTGATAAGACCCTTTGGGGTGGACCTTCGGATCCGATAAGGTCCTTCCCAATTCGGGGTTAATTTCCCGACCGCTTCATGTCGACTCGCTTCATTTTTCCTTAGAACCGCATCGCCAACCTTGAAGTACCCGTGTCTTACTCTCGAGTTGTAGTACCGAGAGATCTTTTGCTTATACCTTGCCATCCCGGGCCGAGGCTATCTCTCTTCGCTCTTCGACATTGTCCCTTTCTTGTCGGAGTTCGGGATCATTTGTCTCCACATTGTAGGCCGAACTCGAGGAGAAGGAACTCCGATCTCGGCGGGAATCACCGCTTCACACCCATATACCAAAGAGAAAGGAGTTTCTCCGTTGATGAATTAGAGTCGTCCTATATGACCATAGGATGCTCGGAAGTTGAATTGCCCAATCTCGACCTTCGCCTCTAGCCTCTTCTTTAACCCCTGCCTTGATCCGTCGGTTAGTCCGTTCGACTTGACCGTTTGCCCGGGGGTGAGCCACCGAGGTGAATCGCTGGTCGATTTGGTACTCGCTGCACCATTCTCTAACTTTTCGATCCTCGAACTGGGTACCATTATCCGAGATTAGAGCTTTCGGAATTCCGTACCCGCAGGATGTCGACCCACAAGAATTTTTTAATGGTTGCAGCTCGGATGTCGGGCAAAGCCTTAGCTTCTACCCATTTTGTGAAGTAGTCCACCGCAACGACCACGAATCTGAGATTTCCCGGAGCTCGAGGTAAAGGTCCTACAATGTCGACTCCCCACTGGTCGAAAGGCCATGCTGACGAGATGACATTCATGTCTTGCGCTTGTTGATGAGAGATATTATCATTAATCTGACAAGCGTTGCATTTCTGGACAAGATTATTTGCATCTCGTTGCATCGACGGCCAAAAATATCCAGCTAACTTACATTTTCGAGTCAACATTCTGGCTCCACAATGATTCCCACAGGCTCCTCTATGAATCTCTTCTAAGAGGTATTCGCCTTCACTTTCTGAAACACATCTCAACCAGGGGTTCACAAAAGATTTTCGATACAAGATATCATCAAAGAACGCATATCGAGCTGATTGAAGTCGGACTTTCCTGGCTTGCACTTTGTCAGATGGCAGTATTCCGTCTTTAAGGTAGAGAGCGATCGAGTCCATCCACGTGGCCTGCTGAGTGATCGGCTGGGCCTCCGTCTCGATGTAACTTCGGTCGGTCAACAACTCGACTAGAACCTTCTTACTTGACATGAAGTTTGATGCCAACTTGGAGAGCGCATCGGCTCTCTTGTTCTGACTTCGGGGGACTTGCTCAAACTGAACTCGTCTTGAATTTTGGTATGAGGCTTTGGACAACTCGCTAAGTAATTCTTCATGGTTTCTTCCTTAGCCTCATACTCCCCTTTCACATGATTGACTACTAATTGTGAGTCACCGTAAACCGACAAATCTTCGACACCCAAAGCCTTTAAGGCAAGCTTTAAACCAAGAATCATAGCCTCATACTCGGCTTCATTGTTCGTTGCTTTAAAGTCGAATCGAAGGGCGTAGGGAATTCCTCGCCTTTGGGCTTACCGAAGGAGCCCCGCTCCCCGCCCTCCTTACTCGATGCGCCATCGACCCGAAGAGTCCATTTTTTTCCTCCGGGACTTTGCTTTTCTTGATCGAGTTGGACGGAGATCCCTTCGCCCAAAAAATCCGCCAAGGCCTCGTGCTTTTATCGCAGTCCGAGGGACGAACTCGATATCGCATCGGGCCATCTCTATCACCCATTTCGCCAATCGTCCCGAGGTGTCGGGTTTTGCCAAATTTGCTTTAGTGGTTGGTCGCTGACTACCACAACGGGATGAGCTTGAAAATGTGGCCTTAACTTCCTCGAGGCATGAATCGTGCATAATGCTAACTTCTCACCGGTGAGTACCGGATCTCGGGGCCATGCAAAGCCTTGCCGACAAAGTAGATTGGCACTTGGCCATGTACCCCTTCTCGAACCAGACCGCACTCACCGCCTCCTCGCATACTGCCAAATAAACTAACAACTTTTCCCCTTCTCGAGGAGAAGTGAGGGTAGGTAATTCTGATAAATAAGTCTTCAACTCTTCAAAGGTTGTCTGACATTCATCATCCCAATGAAAAGGACTGGCCTTTCGGAGTATCTTGAAAATGGTAGTGCACGCTGTGCTGACCTCGATAGAAATCTGTTGAGAGCTGCCATTCGACCCGTGAGCCTTTGTACTTCCTTGATATTTCGTGGTGCGGGCATGTTCTTCAATGTATCAATTTTATCCGGGTTCGCTCGAATCCCGTCCTTCGAAATCATATAGCCCAAGAACTTACCCGACCTGACTCCAAAAGTGCACTTCTTCGGGTTTAATCTCATCCGCGTTTCTCTCAACACTTCGAAAACCTCTCGAGCATCGACCAGGTATTGTCTCATAGATCGACTCTTGATAAGCAAGTCGTCTACATAGACTTCCATACATCTACCAATTTGTTTTGCAAATATCTTGTTGACTGCCCTCTGGTATGTTGCCCCAGCATTCTTTAATCCGAATGGCATGGTCACATAGCGTAAGGTGCCGAATTTCGTGATAAACGCCGTTTTTTCCGCATCTCGAGGATCCATTAAAATCGATGATATCCTTTATATGCATCTAAGAAACCAAAAACTTCAAAATCAATGGTTGAATCTACTAACCCGTCGATTTTGGGCAACGGATAAGAGTCTTTCGGGCATGCTTTGTTAAGATCTCGTAAAGTCCACACACATGCGCCAACTACCATCAAAGCTTCTTGACTAAAACCGGGTTAGCTAGCCACTCGGGATAGAATACCTCTTTCACTATCTTGGTCGCTAGTAGCTTGCCGACTTCCAACTCAATAGCCTCAAGTCGATCCAACGCAAAATTTCTCTTTTTTTGTTTGACCGGCTTCCTAGCCCGATCAATCTCGAGCTTATGAACCGCGATGTCGGTAGATAGCCCCGGCATGTCGTGGGCCTTCCAGTGCAAAGATGTCTCTCGAACTCGATCAAAACTCAACCAAGAATCGTTTATCTTTCTCTCGGGATCCAAATTCCCACTTGCACACACCGATCGTCCTCTCCTCCCGTAGTCGGACGTTTTCAATCGCATCACCGGAGACCCAACTCTTCTCCTCTTCTTCCTCTGGAATAAGTTCCTCGACTAAGACTTGTTGGACCGCCATTTTCCCATTCATGACAACCGAGTTACAACTCCGAGCGACTTCAACGTCTCCTTTTACTTCGTGGGAACCATTCCTAGTGGGAAACTTCATACTATTATGAAAAGTTGATATAATAGCACGCAGTCGAAGAGCGCAGTCGCCCTAGGATAACATTGTACGCGAAGGAGCCTTGACCACCACATAGCTTAATTCAAGTGTCCTTCCTTTCTCGCCGTCCCCAACCGTCGTGAGTAGCTTTATCGAGCCCAGGGGGTGGACTGCTTGCCCTGTAAATCCAAACAGGGGAGACGCTATGGGGGCTAGATCCTTCTCTTTCAACTTCATCGCTTGGAACGCCGAGTGATATATGATGTTCACTGCACTCCCGTTATCGACACAGACTCTCGATACTCGGGCTCGGCTAATAACTGCCTCAATAACTAACCCTTCGCTATGACTCCTCGACTTGGGGATATCATCTCGAGGGCCGTATCCGACTTCTGTCGTGAACCTGAGCTGTTTGCGCTCTCTCGAGCTACAAGCTGGCTCTGCATTGGTCTGGTCTTTATCACTCTCACCAGACCAAAGATTGTGTTGACATAGTTAATCGGTCGATTATCTTCATATCTATCTCGACCAAAGTTTTCTCTCGTTGTTTGCTTCTCGACCCGGGGATCGATTCCTCCGAGGTGACCGATCCCTTCGTCTCTCGGGCATCACGACCTCGGTTCCCGTCTTGATCGGAGTTTTTTCTCTTAAATTCTCCACGCCCCCTGGGCCCATCATACCGAGATCGGTCAACAACTTCGTCTAGCTTTCCTTCCTGAATGCAGACGTCGATATCTCTCTTCAGGTCGATACAATCTTCCGTTGTATGACCTATGTCTTCGTGAAAATCACAATATTTGCTTGCATTCCTCTTTTCTCGAGGTTTCTTCAACGGTGGCGGTTTCCTCGCCAAGTTTTTTGAAAGCATAATCGACAACACCTCGATCGAGGTCGATTGAGCGGGATAAAGTCCTTATCACGCGAGGGTCCCTTCTTGCCCCCACGGTCCGAGGTGGACGTGTCGATACGGTCCCGCACCGATGGCTTACTTTCGACATCCCGCCTCTTGGACCGATTCCCGTTCGGACCTCGGGTGTCCTTCTTGGATTCCATCCCGCCGGATTGGGTGTGCCGCCGCACCGCCTCTTCCCCTTGCAATCTATGCACCACATTGACACATTCGTCCATGGTATGGGGAACGTCCCTCGCTCAACTTCATGTACAACTTAGTATTACGCAGCCCCCTACGAACGATGTGATCGAAGTCGGTCATCCGCGTCCTTGACCCGCATGGCCTCGAGATTAAACCTCTTCAAATATTCCATCACCGTCTCATCTCTTTGTCGCCTCACGTTCACGAGGTGCGTGGCACTCGATGAAACTTCTTGTTGACTATAAACGCATCTCGGAACTTTCGAGCGAGCATGGCAAAACTGGAGATCGACCCTGGTCGTAGCTTCGTGAACCATTCTCTTGCTCGACCTACGAGTAGCGTCTCGAATGCCCGACAGCGCATTGCATCGGGTGCCCCATCCAACCTCATTTGAGACAGATACCTGTGGAGATGGTCCTCCGGGTCGGTGGTGCCATCATAAGGTTCTATCTTTGGTATCTTAAACCCCTTGGGTTTAGGAAAGCTCTCGATCTCCTTCGTGAAGGGAGACTCGAGCCACAACGACACCTGACTCTTTCCCAAAATTGCATTCAACTCCTCCCTGGCGCTGTCATCGTCCCCTCTCTGGTGTTTTTGGTGGATCTCGCGTCTCTTCCTTTCCACCGAGCTAGATGATGCGCTTATTTCCTCCTCAGGAGTCTGTTTAGGTTTGTCCACAACTTCTTTCTGGCCGCCTTCCGCCATAGCTTCTTTCTGGGCGGCGTCTGCTTTCCTGCGCGCCGTAACTGCCTCGGCGATTATCCTGGACATTACCTCCAAGTCCGCCCCTGCCAACTGATCCGCAAGCGTCCGATATTCCGGAGCAAGAGCTTGCTTTTCCGGTTGGTGGGGTCTCCGGACAGATTCAAAGCTTGATCTTTTTCCCCTTGTTTTTGCCGAGGATCGTGCCGAACCGCATCCAATGCCGGATCCTCTTCTCCTTGCATATCGTGGTCGATTGGCTCGTTCATCCGGGAGCCTTGATCAACTCGCTTTGGATGTGGTTTTGGATGCGCTTTTCTTGGGAGGCATCGTGTTTCTTGCGAGTCTTCGATCAATAGAAGGCCCTCCTTCTAGCGCCAATGACGATGACAAATTATGTCACCTTAATGATGTGAGCCCTAATTTAATCTAAAGTGATGAACACACAAGAACCCTAATGCCAAAAAGGGAATGAGGGATGGATTTTATGTATGCGGCCGAGTCCAAGACCGTATCTTGGATTGCCTACGTATCTCGTTAGGTTCCGTGAATCAAGCCTTACGTAGTTCCCGGAATGGGGGTATTTATAATGACAATACTTGCCTAAACCCTAAGGTTAAGTCGGCTTGTGTTATTGTCATCTTTACCCTTAAATGGGCCTTAAACCCTTGCCCAAGCTATCGCTGTGGGTGGGCCTGGATAGCTGGCGCGGACTCTGTCCTCGGTGTCGATACTACCGACTTGCGGTGATCGACCCTAGACTCATTGTCCTACACTGCTAGCTGGTGTGGACTCTATCCTTATGGACTTGTCATCTCACACCGCTCGGTAGTCGATAGTCGATAGTCGTAGCCTCGGCTTTTATATGATGGCCTTGGCCTCGAGCCCGGGCATCGACATGGATATACCGGAGTTATTTTACAATGTGATGACCAACCGATGAAAGACGACACGTGGATGTGGTCGCCCGGGTCGGAGTGAAACCCCGTATCGTCCTCGCTACCAAGATAATAAAACTAGAACAAGAATCTTTCTGTTTCATTCAATACATCTCAGTGTACCAAAATCCATACATATCATAACTAGTAGCTACTGTAGGTCACACACAATCTATTAGAGGGACACTTGTCAAGAACACAGTAAATACACCTAGCAAATGCAAATGACACAATACCCTCAGTACGTATAATAATTTGACAAAGTTTGACAGATATTTCGAACAAATAATGAATTTTTTTTTACGCCAACAATAATGAACTTAAAGTAAGTTGTACAAGTGTATATAATAGAAACCGGCAGATGCATTGATGTTATCTTTGCATTTATTGTGTGTCATGTTTGAGTTTAAGTCTGCTTTTTTGGAAATACATGCTTAAATGTACCAAAAAAATAACAATGTGATGTGTAGACTAGACATAGACTAACAAACTTCAATATATATTTGATTTCGTATTATTTTGATTTCTTATTAATTTTATGTGCATGCATGATTTGCTTTCTACGTGCATGTTTAGTGGTCTTCAATTACAAGAAAGAAGATTGTTGAGTGTATCAGCCCATCTAAACTCTGACTTCAATGGCCTATGGAAAGGTATGACCATAAAGATTTTTCCCCGTGTAGTACCTTGAAAATAGATACTTTAGTAAGGCTTGTTTGGACATATTTTTTTCTTATTTTTGTCAAGGTAGAGTACTCCATTCACTAAATGAAAAATAATGAGAGCAAAGTAGAGTATTTTTTTTGGGAGATTATCTATCCCATTATCTAGTTCTACATAATTAATTAGACAATATTCTCCTTAAAACCGTGCCCAAACCATTTTTTCTTCTTGAACTTTAACAAAAATTAATAGTATTTTAATCAATAGATTTAAAATATTTTTCACCATTACAACATCTAATCACACACATATTATCTCTATAATTCTACTATATTTATCTTCCACTCATATTCCTCCGCATCAGCTAAGCATCAACAAACAACAATCATTTCCCCCAATCACCACCACTACTGCTTTTAGAAAGCAATAACACCTTAAGGGTGGTGGTTGTAGTGAATTTATATTCCACGATTTTTTTTTCTGACAGAATCTAAACTAAAGATTTATGATAAAATAATGGAAAAATTAGGTATAAATACAAATTTTCTCCTTATTTAAGATTTAATACACACTTATTTTTTAGTTGCAATAAGAACAAAATAATTTCAGTCGGACTAAAATACCCTAATTGTGTCGATGGATTCCAATATAGTTTATGATACCTCCGACAAAGACATATGGAGATTATTTCGGAAGTCCAAAAATATTCTGCCACACAAAAATATCAAAAGGCAAATTCATCTCCAGGAATTTGAAGTCACTACTCTCCCTCCTCTTCCCGCTCTGGTTTTTCCTCTTTCTTGTTTTTTATGATTCTTTTTTTCCATGGGCTCGTGATTTAGCCAAGGAATTCGGAGTCATCAGAGCTGCGTGATGATAGCCGACCCGAACTGCACCACGTGTCGTCCAAAGAGGACGTGTATTAAATGCTTAGTCCTTAAACATAGGACGATAAGGGCCGGGGAGCCCCGTAAATATACCTAAGGGCGGTGTCCCTTACCCGGGGTGGGAGACCGGCGTAAGTTCCTCCTCCAGCGACCGCAGTCGGTCAAGGTCCGGCGAAGAGGAACCGCCGGTTCGGCTATAATGGCCTTGGGTGCTCGCCGTAGTAGACGCCGTAGCAACCCCGGCGTTATTCCACGTGTGGGATAACCATATGCAAATAAGGAAAGAATCCCCAAGTCATAAAGACCGTGATATTGACATTAAATATGTCCATAATTATCTCTAAATTATAGTGGTTAATGCGTGTTTATCCTTAGGGAATAATAATAAATAATAATACTTGCAGAGCAAGAAATAGGGCGAGATGCCCCCTATATAAACAACCCTAAGGAACTACGAAAGGCTTGATTCCAATTCAATTATTGGATACGTAGGCAAACTCAAGAGAAATAACTCGAGAGCTCAATCTAAACACAAAAACAAACACGTCCCTCTTTACACACGAATTAGGGTTTTAGGGGATTTAGGTCTTTATCACAAAGATAATCAGCCCGGATTTATTCATAGATGAATCCCAGCATCGTCAATTGGCACTAGAAGGAGGGCCTTCTTTCTGATAATCGATCGAAACAATCCCAGAATTCTTTCAAGCAATCATGCCACCAAAGATAACTTGTAAAAAGACAGCGGATCCAACGGATCCGACTCAGCAGGGTGGAACAGCTTCAACCGTCCAGGGAGAAGCCCAGCTACAGCTGACGACCAGCCTAATCCAGCCCTTCAAGATCCAGCCAATCAAGCGTTGGTTGAGGCCTTAAATAATATAGATAATATCACTATTAAGGAAATCTTGGATGAAACCCTCAAATGAACGGATCCCCCAGAGGTTTCAGAAACCAATCTCCATCAACAGGCTCCTAAAAAGCCAAAGATCGTAAAGTCAAGTGCCTACACGGAGTACGAAAATCTGCATCAACCTAACGACACGGCTAAGGCCGAACTGGACGCTCTGCTCGGAAGATGATCAGACTAATTACTCTGTGCGTCGCACTTCACCGAGTACATCGATAACTACCCCCGACCAGCGGGGTTTAAAATTCCTAAGATTGATTCTTATGATGGATCCAAAGATCCTTATGATCACATGCATCAGTACATCGCACATATGAATTTGTACAACGCCTCAAATGAGATAAAGTGCAAAGCCATCCCAAAGACCGCCGACGGGGAAGAGCCGAGAGTGGTTCAACAAGATTCCTCCCTGTGTCGATCTCGGACTTTGGGACCTTAACTCGGAAGTTCGTCCATGCCTTCATCACAGCTCTTCCGTTCCAGAGAAATCAGACTCACCTGTTAACTTTGAAGCAAAAGCATGATGAGTCCGTACTGCACTTTATAAAGCGCTTCAATGAAGAATCCACATAGGTGCGGGACGTAGATGACCGATTGTTGGTCGCCTCTTTCGTGGCAGGTCTGTGAGAGGGACGGCTACACGCCAAGATGAACAGCAAACTCCCTCAGACAATGGAAGAATGTCTGGATGTGGCCTATAAACATTGCCAGGGAGAAGAAGCCAATCGACTCAAAAGAGAGATGGAAAGAGGTGAAGGAAAGAAAAACAAGTCTGAAGGCAAATCAGATAAGAAGAGAAAGTCGGTTTGGAATCGAGTAACTGCACCCATCTCAGATCGGCTAGGGAAGAAGGGAGCTCTGCAGGACAGAGACTTTATTCCTTTGAACAGATCTCGCGAGCAGGTCCTTGCGATTATGGAAAGAAAAGGCATAGCCAGGGTCCCACCACCGATGAGGGGGCCTAGAGAAAAAAGCGATCCCAACAAATACTGCAAATATCACAAAGACGTTGGGCACGACTCAGAGCAGTGCAAAGATTTAATCCGAGATATTGATGCGGTAGTGATGGAGGGAAAACTTGATGAGGTCATAGATCGGTCTCATCAGGCCGAGCCGCGTTGACGACGTGAATTCAAGCGTCGGAATAACAACGACAGAGATAACCGATATGAATATCGAAGAAGAAAGGATCATTCACCAGATCCTGATGGTCAATTGGACAACCGCCATGTGAATATGATCAATACGATCTCAAGAGGGCCGAACAAAGACAAGCGGGCGAAGACACGAGCAAAGAGTGGTCTCGCCCCCACTCCTTCAAATAAAAAGCAAGAATGTTGGGAGAAGTGGTTTATGGTCCAAAGGATTCACTACCATTGGTAACTAACAACGAAAGGTTAGTAATAGAAACGGTGATCAGCAAGAACCAGACAAAGCGAATATGCGTAGCCACAGGCAGTGCCATGAACGTCCTCTACTACAATGTGTTTAGAGCGATGAAATTGAAGTATTCTGATCTAACCCCCGTTTCAGCTCCTCTGTTCGGCTTCGCCGGACCCCCAGTTCATCCGCTGGGTGTGATCAAACTTCTTACTACTTTTGGAGAGGGAACCAGGGGCAGAACCCAAATGGTGGATTATGTGATGGTAAAGGCGCCATCAGCCTATAACGTGATTATGGAAAGACCAGCACTTATCGATCTTCGAACTGTAATTTCACCAGCTCATGTTAGTATGAAAATCCCAACAGGGTCTCTGATAAACTGATGTAAGTCAACAAGATGATACTTTTTATGATTTTTTATCCCCATTTCCCATGCTTTTATTGATGTTTTCATATCAATTCGAGTCATTATTTGCTTAGTTTCATCCAAATGTGTAGATTGTAATTATTATATAAAATATCACATTTTGATAGTTTTGTACCGGTTATAGTAACCGGAGCGTCGTTTCGGGTTTATGCTTGGTATTTTGGTGTTGTATTGCAGGATTAAAGGTTGACTAAGACCCTGAGTGACGCCATGTGTTTACCATAAACACGTCTTTTGATGGCTAGGAGAGTGTGTCGGAAGCGTAAGAGTTCAATCGGGTCATTTGTCTTTTGTGTTTCTACCGTAGCCTATCTTCAACGGACATTTGATCCATCTTAGAGGCATTTTCTGTAGACGACTTCTGAATGAGAGCTGTAGATGAAGAAACGAGCTTTCCAACGCAATTTTCATCACATCAATCAGATGTAACGCCCCTTTCCCGGAAACCGAGTCCCTATCCGGAAAGAGCGCTCGGCACAAATATTATCAAATAAATTCAACAATATATGTAAGCCTTACGTCATACATCAGAACTAAAACGACGCGGAAGATAAAACGACTCGGGAAAAACAAAAGATCGAACACACGGTTTTCAATGCTGTAAAACTAAATCCAATAAAGAATACTAAACATCCAACGTTAAATCCAAAAGAATTTAAACGGAACTAATCCAAAATAAAGACAACATTGTTTGAAACTAAGTCAACAACATTATTGAAAGATTCAAAAGTGAAAGAACAAATTCTTCAAGAGCTCCATCTCACACATCCTCGTCAAAGAACTCATCAGCATTAGCAACCTGTTCATCTTCTTTGGGGAAAGAGAAAGACAAACAAAAAGTAACGGGGTAAGTACATAAGTACTTAGTAACGCGTAGAAGATCGCATAACGTCGGTCTCATAAAGAAATAAAAGTAACGCCGTCTTTTATTAATTCATTCCGTTATTACCCCTAGCTAACTATCATATTGTGTTCATAGCACAACATTAGATTCCAAAGGTATCTAGCTTAACTCAAGTTTGTTACATCATGAATAACAAGCGCACTATGCCTAGTAATAGGATGTACTAGGACAACTGGGTGCAACCTACTTAGAGACACGCTCTAGTAGCCCCGGGAATATCTGAGTCCCGATAGTGTGATAACCGGCAGAATGCACCAGACGCTTTATCTTGCCAATCGATTGACCGGCGTGGGTATAGTCTACTTTGTCTGGTCAGAGAACACATCGCGATATTGTAATATGCCTTACCAAGCATTGCATGATGTTTAAGATTATTAATCTAGCACATACGTTTGATTAGATGTTTAACTAGCCACCTAAGTTGATTCACATAAAAGGCTCACCTATCAGTCTACTCCCTCTTCTTAAGACCACTAGACTCTAACAAAACCTAGCACATACACAGACATCGATAAACCCTAGATTATCGAAGCACAAGGCAAATCCAAAGCTTTCGACGGTCCCACACTTCATCTTTTTAGGGAATCCATATGGTGCCAAAACTAAACGCATCAAAAGCTATTTCAAGGCTTTGTCACATAAGGTTAAACAGTAAAAACATGATTATGAAGCCTGAAACCAAGCTGACAAGAAAAACAGTGAAAAACAGAATAAGTAGGTCAAACGCCCGTCTGCCTTGGACGTGCGTCCACCAACCCCCAGACGCCCGTTCGTGAAATTCAGCCACATCCTGTATCTAAACTGGACCCTCAAACGCCCGTCCGAAATACCCCAAACGCTCGTCTGAGCTGCCGCTACCTCAGACGCCCGTCTGCCCTTTTGCAGACGCCCGTCTGCCTGGGAATTTCTCAGAAAATCTGCAACTGCGTACACACGATTTCCAACCCAATTCCGCCCCAAACTCCAACATAACCAGACTAAAAACAGTGCAAATAACATACAAATTGCTCTACAACCTTACGACACCTTAGTCATACAATAAGAACACCACGTTACCTTAATTTGCGAGCTACTACGATCCACGCTACCAAGCCTTGAAAAGGTTAAACCTTTAACTCCAAACCCATACACGATCAGTCCAAAGACGATCACTACGATGTTTAAACTCAGAAAACGCAGCTTAACAACGACGATGAATAAACCCTAATACCAAAAACGATGAGGGAAAACTTACGTTAACGGATTTAGGGATTGTTGATATCAAAACGATCCTCGTCTCGCGGTGATCCTTTCTCTCTTGAGATGTCTGTTGAAAAGAGTAACGGTTTAGCTTCGAAATTCGAAAGCCTCTTCTCTCTTTTTTTCTTCAAAACTTGCGCCTCTTTCTTCAGATTTTTTTCTCTTTTTACGTAAAACAACAACTAGGTTAAATTTAGGATTAGTTTTCCTTTTATAATCCCAACTAAAATCTAATTATTCCTTATTAATTAAATCCAATTAATCCTTTTCCTTCTCTTTAATTACATTAATTAAATAACATAATATTCTGATTTTTGCTAAAAGACCGAATGGCCATTTTTTCAAAAATCGGGATATTACATCAGAGCTCTACAACTCATGTTATGGCGATTTTACTGAGGTGCTGTGAAATCGGCGCACGCCAACTTATTGTGCCGCGCACCGAACGTCAATGTAGCTATTCAGAGAGTTTCAGACCTTTTAGTGACGCACGCCAAGAGTCAGGAAAAGCAGTTTTCAGCCATATAATCCCTTTTTAGATCGAATTTACCTAATTTGACACCCCACTTCTTCTTCCCCAACTCCCCCTTTCCCTTGAAGGCACCAAACCAGCCCCAAGGGCTCTCCTAGCCGAATTTCATATAGAAATTAACTCTTGATTTTGATTGTAATATTAAGGATTCTTAGTCTAGCTTCTACTACTTGATTGGAGTTAAACTACACTAGTGTTGATTCCATTGAAGGTTTTGGAAGCTTGAATGAAGAACACCATTTTCGAGCTCTTTACTTGTGATTGGTAATCCTTAATCATTATTTTGATTCAAGTGTTCTTATGATTATGAATGTTAGCCTTGTTATGATAATGTTTGTAGTTATGAGTGGCTCGGTTAAACTAGCCAAGATGATGTTGTAGAATTAGTTCAATCTCTTATGTTGATTGGGAATGATTGTTTATGTTGTTAGTTTCAACTGTGATGAATCTTTTCCTACTTGCATTGTATAGTTTTCTTGTATTAGAGTACTTAACTAATGCTTGCATTTACACATTTAACGGAGACCGAAATGAGATGTTAAGTGTGGGAAGAGGGTAGGAGAACCGGAAGGTAAAATCGACCTTTCGAGGCATTCGATTTCTTATCCGGGGATAGTTGATATTGTCATTGCACTCAAGTGCTTATCATACCGAGTCATCAGGTTTAGGACACTCGTATAGAGTAGTTTCATACACTCATATGAGGGGGAATTGCTTACTTAGGAATGCACCGTTTCACACTTTTGAACACGAATGGTAGGAAGGTAGGAAATTATTCCCATGATACTATGAGAGATTTGCTAGTCTACACGTTGTCTTGGTTAGGCTTTTTATCATTTTATCATCCTTTTTAGTAGTAGTTTTAGATACATTTACCATCTTGAATTATTGCGACTTAGATCAAGATAATAATGGATTTTCGGTGTTCAACATCACAATCCTCATGGATACGACCTTGACCACTAGACTAGACTACAATTGACCCGGTACACTGCCGGTTAGATTGGACATCTAGAAAGTACCGATCATAAACCTCTTAAAAGAATTCAGAGATGTGTTCGCATAGAAAGCAGAGTATATGCCAGGATTATCTCCAGAGTTGGCAGTTCACAGGTTGAACATAGATCCGAACAGAAAGCCTGTTCGTCAAAAGAAAATGCACTTTGCCTCTGAGCTCATCTCAGCAATTAAGCATGAGGTGACAAAGTTGTTGTAGGCCAACATAATCAAAGAAGTTATATATCCTGAATGGTTGGCAAACCCTGTACTGGTTAAGAAACCAGATGGGAGCTGGAGGATGTGCATGGATTTCACAGATCTCAACAAAGCATGTCCAAAGGATTGTTATGCCCTCCCCAAGATTGATCATCTAGTAGACTCAACAGTGGGATCTGAAGTGTTTGCATTCTTAGATGCATACAAAGGTTATCATCAGATCGTAATGGATCCAAAGATGCAGAAAAGACTGTATTTATAACAGAATTTGGGACGTACTGCTATGTCACTATGCCGTTTGGCCTGAAGAATGCCGGAGCAACCTATCAAAGGGCTGTAAATGAGATTTTTGCCGAACAGAGCGGAAGATGTATGGAGGTATATGTTGATGACCTCCTGATCAAGAGCAGGTCTCTTGATCAATATTTGAATGATGTCAGAGAAGTGCTTGAGGTTTTGAGGAAGACTCAGATTATACTTAACCCCAAAAAATGCACGTTTAGGGTTAGATCAGGAAAATTCATAGGGTACATGATATCCAGAGACGGGATTAGAGCAAATCCAAATAAGATTGATGCACTAAAGGCTATGTCCCCACCAAAAAACATCAAATAAGTATAGCGGTTGACGGGACAAATAGAGGCATTGAACAGGTTTATATCTAGATCGGCACAACGTGCCTTGCCATTTTTCAAAATTTTGAGAAGAGCTAGTCCTTTTCAGTGGGACGAGGAAAGTCAGAAGGCCTTGGAAGAACTGAAATCATACTTGGCCGAACTGCCAACCCTAAAAGTTCCTCAGGTGGGAGAACCTCTGTTCATTTACTTGGCGTTGTGTGAAGAAGCGCTGAGCGCAGTACTGGTTAAAGAACAGGACGGACAGTAGATACTGGTTTTTTTGTAAGCAAAGCACTCCATGGACCAGAGGTCAGATACTCAAATGCAGAGAAGTTGGCACTAGCATTAATGCATGCCTCAAGGAAGCTAAGACCCTACTTCTAGGCACACCCGATTATAGTGATCACCGATCAGCCGTTACGGAAAATCTTAGGACGACCAGAAACCTCAGGAAGGTTGGCGAAGTGGGTCATCGAGCTGGAAGAGTATGATATTGATTTTCGTCCCCGAACTGCCATCAAAGCACAGGCGTTAGCGGACTACCTAGCTGAAAGGGATAGCTGTTCGCCTAGAGGGTGATCAGCCAAAACAGGAAGAAAATAAATGGAACTTGTATGTCGACGGTGCAGCAAGCAAAGAAGGAGCAGGGGCAGGCCTCCTGCTCATCAGTCCAAAAGGGGAAGAATTCCCCTACGCTTTGAGGTTTGATTTTCAAGCCACCAACAACGAAGCTGAGTATGATGCCCTAATTACAGGGCTCAAGATGGCAAACAAGTTAGGGGCAAATAGTTTGCGCAGTTTACAACGATTCACAACTCATTGTAAACCATATAAATGGAGAGTATGAGGCTAAAGATGAGCATATTAAAAAATATTTAACAGTGGCTCGAACTCTGCTGGAAAATTTTCAACAGGTCCAGGTTGACCAAATACCCCATACAAAGAACAGACAAGCGGATGCCTCATCCAAGTTGGCGTCAAACTTTGTATTAGGGAAAAAAGTGCTGGTAGAACTCCTCAGAGAACGGAGTTATGATCAACAAATTGTTCAACCGATCAGGCAGGCCAGTACTTGGATGGACCCAATAGTGTCCTATCTCAGAGATAACATCTTACCTCAAGACAGGGTTCAGGCTCAGAAGATGAAACTATTAGCGACTAGATATTCACTATTCAAAAACGTGCTTTATCGCAGGTCGTATATTGCACCATGGCTCGGATGTGTAACAAGTGAAGAAGGGAACTACCTTCTCAGAGAGATACACTTAGGAATTTGTGGGAATCACCCAGGAGCTCGGACCTTAGCAAGGAAGTGCAGGTTATTTGGCTACTATTGGCCAACAATGTTGGAAGATGCCAAAAAGCTAGTGGAAAATTGAAAATCGTGCCAGGTGAACATAATCTGTCGCATCAGCCTCCCCAAGACATGGTTCCGGTGGTATCCCCTTGGCCCTTCGATTAGTGGAGGGTAGATCAAGTGGGACCACTCCCGCGAGCTCCCGGAAATGTCCGATTTCTTATTGTAGCAGTGGACTATTTCACCAAGTGAGTTGAAGCCGAACCGCTGACTACCATAACAGGGAAACAGATACAGAAATTTCTGTGGAAGAACATAGTATGAAGCTAATGGGCAGGTTGAACAGACCAACAGGCAGATCAAAACTGGGCTGAAGAAACGCCCAGAGGAAGAAGGAGAGAGTTGGACCGAGCATTTGCCCAACATTTTATAGGCCTACAGAACAACTCCAAATTCAGCCACAGGAGAAACTCCATTCATCTTAGCATATGGAAGTGAAGCAGTAATTCCAGCCGAGATCGGCCTATCATCACCATGAGCAGTGCTCTACTCTGAAGATAAGCAATCAACTGAGTTCAGGCCCAATGATGACCTAAAAGAAGCTCGGAATGTGGCCTTCATACGAATGGCTAAGTATAAACAGCGAATTTCTAGGTACTACAACACCCGAGTTACACACTCATATTTCAAAGGGAAACTTGATCTGAACTGGAAAGGCCCATCAAAGTGGTCTAGGTACATAGGAAAGGAGCATATCAGCTGGCTGATGCAAGTGGCAGGACCATACCACGCAGCTGGAATGTAGACAACCTAAGGAAGTTCTATGTCTAGGACATGCTCCAGACTTTACTTATGCATTTTTACTTTTTAAAGTTTTTGTCTCAATAACACGTATTCAAACATCAATTATTAAATAAATGTTTATTTGGCACATGTACATTGTCTATTTCATATGATTGATCAAAGTTTGCAAAGGACAAACTCTACTAGTCTGCAGGACAGACCCATACGAACTGAGCCGCAGGTCGGACTCAGGAAAAGTTTACAAAAGACAAACTCAATTAGTCTGCAAGACAGACCCAGCGAACTGAGCCGCATGTCAGTCTCAGAAAAGTTTGCAAAGGGCAAACTCTATTAGTCTGCAGGATAGACACAACGAACTGGGCCGCAGGTCGGACTCAGAAAAAGTTTGCAAAAGACAAACTTTATAAGTTGCAGGACAGACACAATGAACTAAGCCGTAGGTCGGACTCAGGAAATTTCAAACAAAACTCTATAAATCTGCAAGACAGGCCATCCGAACCGAGCTACAAGAACAGCCGATCAGAGCTAAAACAAACTTAGAAAGTTTGAAGAAATCAAACTCTCCAAGTCTACAAGACAGACGACCAGCGATCACACTAAAGTACATCACTCAGAAAGCAAAGCTTGTAAAGGATGTAGAGGGGGTAAAGGACCCTAGGCTATGCTTGAAACCAAAGCAAAGTCAAAAACAAAGGCCAAAAAGCAGCACTAAATGACTGAATGCCAAAAAAGAAAACTTGATTACAAAACAAGTGCCAAAAAGGCACAAATTGTCAAGAACAAAAGATAACAAAAGTTGGAAATTATTACAAAAAGTTTCAACATAATCTTTCAACAAAATAACAAAGTCCTGGTCCTAAGAATCGGCAGGAGGATCTTGTTGCTGATCTGAAGGCGTACTAGATGGTCGAGTTGAAGAAGTACCGGCTTGCTGAGCGGCAGGTCTGCGACCACACTTCGCAGCCAGATCTTCACCGGCTTGAAACTCCTTCAGTCTGGCCTCATAGAGTTTATTACCACCTGGCTTACAGCGCCTACCATGTTGAAGACCCTCGATCATCAGCTGAGGACACTGTTCTTTGGCCTGATTCACGCCTAAGGTGTACCCATGACTCAGAATTGGGCCAAGTAGAACCTTAAGAGCCCCAGTGAAATAAGCAGAGCTCTTATACTCTTATATGTCTTTGGCGATCCATGCAGGCATCGTGGCCTCAAGTCCCTCATAATCAGCTTGGAGCTTGGCCAAGGTCTCCTCCCTTTTAGCACCAGCAGTTCGCAGATCGCTCAACTCGGCTTGCTGAGCGTGCATAATCTTTTCCAGGTCAGCGATATGAGCATCCTTGAACAGGGACTCGTCCTTATGCTTGTTACGGCTGGCTGAGAGGTCAGCAATCCGTTTTCCAGCGAAGCTTTCTGGGGAAGAAAAATTGTTAAGTCTATTCAAGACTTCCTTCCCAGCCTTGATAACCTGAAAAGGGGCACACAGGAGTAAGAATCATCGAAATAAAGTTATACAAGGAAGGTATAAAGAATAAAGTAAAAAGAAGCTCACCACAGCAGCCAGATCCTTATCCGGCAGATCAGACATACACTCAGCTTGGGGAATGGAGCTCCCCCCAGATATGTCATGATCACCCTAATCAGGCCTGCTCCTCTTCCACCCAGACCGGGGATGCACTTGAAGCTGCCTTCCTCCCGCAGTGGACTCGGAACCATCCAGGATTATCAAGCTATCATCCTGTTCACCAGTACGCTGGTCGGCAACCGTCATCTCATCTTGCTGAAGAATCCCTTCATTGTGAGGATCCTCAGGATTGATCTCCTCATTGACCACATTAGGCTCCTGCTCAACGCCAGCCCCAAGAGGCTCTGGGTTCAGAACTTGTTCGTTGGGCTGAGGCACAACTTCCTCCTCAATTGCCTGCTCGAAAACGTCAACAAAAAGTCGGCCACTAAACAAGGAAAAAAGACATAGTGTCATTACGAGAAAAAAGAAACACAAAAGCAACAAAAATATGCAAGGTTAAAACATAAATAAACTCTTACAGTTGTTGTACTCCTCTTGGGTAAGCCTCAAGTAAGGCTCAGGTCCGGAATTGGACAGGCGACCTGCCTCGATCAGTTCGGCGGTCCATTGTTCAAAATCCAGAAGAACACCAGACCCGGCGATATCGTTCAGTAAGGCTTCACTAACCCCAGTGTGGCACACATCGGCTGGAAGTTGAAAATTATTCCAGCCGCTCAGCTCAGGATGTCTGCCACGGTGGATGAAGAAGAAATGGTTCTTCCACTCATGAATAGAGGACTTCCCCTTAGACAAGATGGGGATGCCCCTTTGGTGGTCAGCACGGCTAGGAAAATAGTACCACCCGTTATGGTTTCTAACTTTTTTTTGTTGATAAAATGTCTTAAAAAGGTCTAAAGCGAACTCCGTATCCATCAGTCTACAGAAGATCGTGAAGCCGATGATCGCCCTAACTCCATAAAGGGCGATCTCGGCAGAACTCAGGTGATAGTGCCCCAGAACGGCCAGGAAAGCCGGGCAGAATGGGACCCTAAGTCCACAGGCCAACTGCTCCTTGTACACACCCCTCAGGGGGCTGATGAGCATACGGGTTTACACCCTCAGGAAGTTGGGGGTCATGTTGGTCCATATCAATATGGTATTGATTACAGATTTGCAGGATGTCATCCTGTGTAAGTTTCGACCTAACAACAAAATAGCCAACTACTGACCTAGCCGTCATATGGGCTTTAAGGCTTTGATTCAAGGAGGTAAATCCGAAAGAAGAGTGGGGTCGAGATGGATTATCAGGCTATGGATCTACGACGAACTGCTCAAAATCACGACGGGCAAGGATTGTGTTAAGGGCATGAATGTCTACTGAAGCCCTAGATTGAAGAATTTCTACTTCAAACTCAGATTGAGACCCAAACTCTTTCTCAACCGAACTGCTAGATGCAGTGCTCGCCCTTATTAACTGGAAAAAATAGAAGCATAAGAGAAGAAGAACTCAGAAATTAAAGAAGATTAGAAGTGCTTACTGCTGAATATACAGAAATCTGGATCCGATCCATAATTGGATCGCCAGATCTGATTCATAGCACCGATAGAGACGATCGATCATGCACAGCAGAAGCTACGAATAAATTCGCATGCGATTTTACCATGATATGATCCACATAAATAGTTAATATAACTATGAGAATGTTGAAGATTTACCTAAACGGAGAGGAAGAAATAGTCGACCAAAAGGGAGAAGCCGCAGTCTCCCGGATTGTATCTCCTAGCGACGACTGGTGGACGTCGATCCTCGCCACAGAACCTCCTCGAATATGCCCAAGAAAAACCCTAGGTTTTTTTTCTCTTAATGACTAGAACAAGAAGCTAATTTTTCTACCCTAATTGATGATGGTGGCACAATTTTCAATGTGTTATTGTGTTGGGAGGAACTCTCTTTATATAGGAAAATAATTAGTCAAGAGAGAGTTATCCTTTTCACAGCACAATACATATTCCCATATGAAAAAGATATTTGCCATAAAATAAGAGATAATTCCCAAAAAAAAGCAATCTCTTATCTCTTTTCCATTAATTATCTAACAAATAAATAATTAATTAATTACACATGTGACATAATCTAGGAAAATTTATTTTCCTAATTTTATCACAAAAATAGGCGCCACTTTTGCCATTATTTTAATAGAAAATGTCTTTTCTATTTTACATATTATTTACCAAATAAATAATATTTCATATTCATTAAATAGACCAACTATTTAATTTATTCTCGAGGTTCCACAAAACGAGAAAACACTCGCGTGTTAGGAGCCAACCCGGGGACCATGGACCTATAACCAGTAGCTACAATAAATTGAATAAAATATTCATCGTACAGAATATTTCTACTCAACTTATTAATTCCGGAATTACACCACCATAAATCCGAAACTCGAACTCTATCGATTATAGATATAACTTATTCTCAAAATGTCGAGTCGATAAGTGTCCATTGATATAATCATTACTTACGTACTAACCTTCCATAGACTATCCGTAATGAAGCGGGATTATTTCCGTAAACCTTCTTCAATACATCTTATCCTTATTTAACATTTACCCACTAGTGATCAATTAGTTCATAACCAATACGAACTCCGTGGATCGATCAGTTTCTAGGATTAACAAATACTGGGATTGTCTTTCCACTTCCCGCAGGAATGAATGAATTCTATATCTGTGAGACATACACCTCTCACTCATTCCAGAATAGTGCCAATGTGAAAGTGATTCGGACCGCGCCTCTTAGCGATCCTTAACGAACACATCAAATCTTATCCTGAAACAAGTAGGAGTATGCAATCACTTCAGGATTAAGGTTAATCCATATATGATCATCTTGTGATTTAATAAGATTTCTCAATCACGGAATTATATGAGAAATTCAGATTAAATCGGTCTAGTACTATGTGACTACATCATATATAAATGCCCCACTTAGAGAACCAATATCGACGGTCCGGATAAGATGGTCACACCTTAAAGTGTTCTAGGCGCATTAATGGTGGTTTAATCAATAAACCTCATACTTTGATTAAGTTCACCACGGACTAATATTTCGAGTGTATCACCATAAACTTAATCCTCACGTGTGACACACACTAAATTATATGGCTACATATGATACGACTTGGGGTTTTCAGCAGTGTATAATATATAATCACGAAGCAAATAATAAGATGAGAATAAATCTATCATTTATTAATTATAAAAACAATTACAGAAATTGTCTTTCGGGCGCTACTTCCAACAATCTACCACTAGCCCGTATAGACAAGCAACAATTGTCCTTCGGGCACTACATCCAACAATCACCCACTTGCCCGTAAAGACAAGCAACAATTGTTTTTAGAGCACCACACTCTTATTCTTTCTATCTACAACATTCTCCCACTTGCTCTAAATCGATGAGACATATCTCCCAATTTCATACCCGCAAGCGCTTATCAATGACATTAGATGCCACACGACTTGTCAAACCGATCGCCCTAGGTTGTCGGCTCGAGACGATCTTTAGGACCGAAACATCGTCTCTCCGCACCGTCCGTCCGATCGTGGTACTCTCTCTCAATATGTTTTTGACCTCTTGTGATTGCGAATATCCTTTGCATACGCTACCTCTCCACCGTTTTCATGCAATGAACCTTTCAAGCTATACTGCCTCTCTAGCTGCTCCAGAAGCTGCTATGTATTCAACTTACAAAGTCAAATTGGCAGTGTTGGATTGCTCCAGACTATAGCTCAATCACTATAAGAAAACACTGAGCCCGAGATCAATTAACGATCATCCTTAATCTGACTGTAAGTCAGAATCAGTGTAGTCAATAATACACAGGTTTGTACCTGAGTATACAAGCATATTACTCCTCATTCTCCGAAGATACTTGAGGATGCACTATACTGCTTTCCAATACTCGAATCCAAGATTCGACTTTAATTTACTTTAATAATCTGACTTTCTCTATCCAAAAGAGAATCTATCCTATTTTCTCTATATCCAAAGATTGAGAGAATTATTCCGTGAGGGGTTGGGTAGGAAACCTCTCATTTGAATATCTCATACGAATTTTTATCTTAACCAATAAGATGGATGGGATACGGCCAACAACTTGTTCTCGTGAATTCGACCGAATCAATTTCTAAGAATATAGTCCACTTCTCTGATTCCGAGAAGCTTTGGCTCGTCAGTTCTTGACTTCAGATAACACACCCATGTTGCTTACAACTATTTCAGTGTTACCTTGCATTTACACTAACGTCTACTATTTACCAATATTGATTCTCTAGTCTACAAAAGACTCATCAATATTCTGGTAAAGCCCATATATTTCAAACATGTGGCTTTTAATGACCTGAAGGTTTACTTTAATCCACCAATGGATATGAGCAAAGGCAGTTAATATGCCATTGGCTTTAAGCTAAAAACCCTTCTGTTCTGAAAGAATTCAAGCTCTGTTGTTGGGCAAGAAATTGTCAGGGCATCACCCCTGGTAATCTTTCTGCTTTCCATGGAGTCAAGCAAGGTTGTGTGGTGAGAAAGTCTCAGGGCATCACCCCTATTAAACTATTGACTTCTCAGGGAATTACCCCTAGACCACTTGGCTTTGCTTAGAAAGATAAACTTTCTCATTCATTCGACTCCTTTTTACGTAGATCCAATTGCTCCCATTGGGCCTGAGACACTCAAGTGGTTCTACAAGATTGTGAACAGAACCGGAGTACCAAAACTCCATGTACAGGTATATGGCTTTAAACCAACCTTTTATTATCAGAATCCTATACAGCCCTTCAAAAAGACCACATGTTATCAATCACCCCTAGCAGACTGTTAAGTCTGCATAATCACAGTGAGTCAATGGATAAACCATACTCCCACTGCATTTGGGTGGATTAACATTCTGATCTGGTTCAGTAGTATTTATAGTGTTATCCCCAACAACCAATGTTGGATGTGGTTTGATTAAATCAGATAGTAACTCGTTGAGTAACATTACTTCAAGGTCCAAGGTTGTTATTTTGAACATTCTTTTAGAAAGGATGTAACAGTGTAACCGTCACTATCGATCTTAAGAATCTTATAACTAACCTTTACTCATTGCATTAAGATATTTCACGAACAGTCACCATCTGGACGTGTATGTAAAATCTCCAGTCCTACCTTCAAGCATGAAGTGATAAACGCCTCTATTTACGGAAGTGAAGTAATGGTAATTCACTCCTTATCCATAAATTCATAAGCATCTTCTAAGTAGACTTCTCGATATTTACATAATAAGGTACACCGTTATTTTGCAACTAATATCTTAATTGAGTTAAGCAGTGTAATGTAGCATATCAATTACTATACAAGACATTACATGGTTTATCCTTTCAGTGAAATCATTTCACTCGGAGGTAGACCAAGAATCAGTGTCAAAACCATGCCATAGCCTATATCTGAGCATGGAATACTCATTTCTCTGGTAATGTCAGAGATTCCTCCAAATATTCAGATAAACTAATCGGCGTTACGAGTAGTCATTAGACAAAATGTATGTTACTCAAAAGCTCCCACTAGCTTGTATCCTTCATAAGACCCCGAAGGTCAATATGAACAAGTTGTGTTACTTCTTTAGCTCTATTCCTTTCCTAATTGAAAGGTTACCTAGTCATTTTTCCTTTGAGATAGTGTTCTTCGACTGGGAGATAGGAATCACCCTTAGCCAGTCTTCAGATATTATCTTTAGGATATATGCATTAATCAATAGATGTTGAAGAATCGTTTATCTAAATGCGGAAACCATTTGTCTTAATAGTTTATGATGTGTTACATATACCTTTTCAGCATTACTTAATGGTTCTGACTTTATCAAACAAAAGTCCGAGTATCGGATTCGTACTACAAATGTCATATTCACTTTCTATAAGGCAAATATATATTCTATGTGAAAGTGAATCAATTTGTTCCAATGAATCTGAAAACAGAAATTAAATTTCTGCATTATTCAAGGACTAAAATCTGAAATTTGTTTCCTTATATCCCTCCCACTATCTTAGCTGAAATAAATGCCCGTTGTCTACTCTTTAATCATTAATGCCTAGCTACCTTGTTCTTACAAAATAACTTAGCTTCCGGGTCATAATCCCGGTTAAGAAAGTCTCTTAGGATTCATAGGTCAGTAATCCGAAATTACTTTCCTTATCCTATGTTTTCTTTTATTATTAATATTTCGGTTTAGCCTTTAGCTTATTTAGTTTTGATGACTTACACTTTTAGACATTTGCCTTCCCATTCTCGACTTTCTATAAAAGGAAATGGCAGTGAACTAGTAGTTCATTTGAGTAGACACTAACTGTGGGATGTCTAGTGAGATTGATACCAAATCATTCTCGTCATCTTTGAACTAATTTTTTTTTGTCTCTCGCTCAACACAAGTGACAGCAGTGACATTCTTAATAATGCCACTTAAGTTTGAAGGCTCAAGAGGAACGTCATCTTCTGAAAAAACTAATTTGCATTCTCGATTTCTGAGTTCAACGTTCTTGTTACTTTTCCACTTTTATGAAGTCGTTACTAGTCAATTTATCGTATTTAGCAGTTTAGATACATTGAGATGATATGTAGTTGTAAAATAAATTATGACAGAAATATAAATCAAATCATACACCACAACATATAATAATTTTAGGAATTATAAACGTGATGTCATGCATGCAGTTTATCCTACCATTCCAAGGATTTAATCTCACACCTACAGTGACACCTCAGGGTAGGTCAAAGAGGTGCCGATTAAATTGAGACAATCTCTCTCAACAATTAAACCATTAGAATCAGACATCTCCATTTAATTGTTGATTACCTTCCTTTTTCAGCCAAGATATTTTCTAAAATATCCTTTAGAGTGCTACCTACTGTTTCAGATCTCAAAATATGCCCTGAGTATGCCGCCTCAGGGTCGGTCAGTGACTCGACGAGTACCCAAAAACCTATCCTTTCGGAGACCAAGCCTTGAATTTTGATAGCGGTGAAAGCCACCCTCAGGGGGCCGAAATCAAAGCGGCACGAGGCGTCACCATTCTCTCACTTGTTTGTGTCAACAGTAGAGATCATGGGGTCGGTTGTCACCTTCCCCGCTCCTACTCATTATTTTGAAAATTAGGTAGTCTTATTAGGATTTTCAAAATTTCTTCACAATCCGGAAAAAACAATAAATCATGAATATTTAAATTAATCATCCCACTAGTTCATTGGTTCCAAATACCGTCTAACTAGTGTCACTATATTCATGATTTTCCAATTTTATGGATTTATAAAAATTCCTTGTGTAGACACTACACAATTAAAATTCACCAAGAATTTTATAATCCTAATACATTAGGACTTATTATTTTCCAATAATTCGAAAAACAATAAATCACAAAATTTAATGCTCCCACTAGTTTATCGGTTCCAAATACCGTCTAACTAGTGACGCTATATTCATGATTTTCAAATTTATCAATTATTTAGAAACTCTCTTGTGTAAACACTACACAAAAATTCATCAAAGAATTTTAAAGTCCTAATATTGTCATGATAAAAATTTAGGATCTTAGAATTTTTACAATAATCCGAAAAAAAATAAATCATAAAAAGCAATCACCAACTTATCGGTTCCAAATACCGTCTAGTTAGTGTCCAATATTTTCACGATTTTCCAAATTTTGATTATCAAAATTCTATTTATGTAGACACTGCATAATTAAATCATCAAAGAATTTTAGATCCAAAAATTAAGTTTATCATGTGAATTTTATATCCCGATAAAATTCTGATTCCTTTAATTAATTTTTAATCTAAATTAATTATCGTGTTCATACATGTCTAATTAATGTCAATATTAATTTTCTACATGTATCAATATGTTAGGAGTGGAACTAATGAATATGATGCATGGCATGGTTATATCACATAAATAATCACAAAAGAAAATAAATTCGAAAAATAAACCACTGAGATGGACCATTGGTACCCCTGTATCTAATCTAAAACTAAATAAATAAATAAACCCTAAGTTCAAAAAGGTTTACTAATTATCTAAATAAACCCTTGCAGCCGCCGCTTCATATGATATTTTTCTGGTCCAGATCTTCAATAAAAGCCCTTATAGCCGAGTTGGTTAAAACGCCTTCCTCCTTCCTGCAGGTCATGAGTTCGATCCCCATCAGCACCATTTTTTTAACCCGCTGACGAGTTTCAAGTCAATTTTCTGGAAAAATCTCATAAAATAAAGGGGTCGCTTCGGGGGGAGGGGGAGTCGAACTCAGGTCTGCATCTTGCTGATGTAGCGCGTCAATTTTCTAGAAAAATCTCATAAAATAAAGGGGACGCTTCGGGTGGGAGGGGGAGTCGAACTCAGGTCTACATCTTGCTGATGTAGCGCCTTGACCACCAGGATGATGCTTCAGATTGTTTGATCTTCTTCGAAAATAAATTAATACAACAAGGCCGCGCCAACCATAATTATTCTAACTACTAGGAAATTAAATTACAACAAAATAAATTACATAATTTCCTATACCCAGAAAAATTTGGGTTTACAATAGATCTAACGGTATAATCGTCGCCGCAGAACCTCCTCGATTATACCCAAGAAAAACCCTAGGTTTTTCTTCTCTTAATGACTAGAACAAGAAGCTAATTTTTATTTTCTATTTGATGATGGTGGCGCAATTTTCAATGTGTTATTGTGTTGAGAGAAACTCTCTTTATATAGGAAAATAACTAGTCAAGAGAGAGTTATCCTTTTCACACCACAATTACCTATTCCCATAAGGAAAATATATTTACCATAAAATAAGATATTTTTCCCAAAAAATCAATCTCTTATCTCTTTTCCATTAATTATCTAACAAATAATTAATTAATTAATTACACATATGACATAATCTAGGAAAATTTCTTTTCCTAATTTTATCACAAAAATAGGCGCCACTTTTGCCATTATTTTAATAGAAAATGTCTTTTCTATTTTACATATTATTTACCAAATAAATAATATTGCTTATTCATTAAATAGACCAACTATTTAATTTATTCTCGAGGTTCCACAAAACGAGAAAACACTCGCGTGTTAGGATCCAACCCGGGGACCATGGACATATAACCAGTAGCTACAATAAATTGAATAAAATATTCATCATACAGAATATTTCTACTCAACTTATTAATTCCGGAATTACGCCACCATAAATTCGAAACTAAACTCTATCGATTATAGATAGAACTTATTCTCAAACCGTCGAGTCGATAAGTGTCGATTGATATAATCATTACATACAGACTAACCCTCCATAGACTATCCGTAATGAAGCGGGATTATTTCCGTAAACCTTCTTCAATACATCTTATCATTATTTACCATTAACCCACTAGTGATCAATTAGTTCATAACCAATACGAACTCTGTGGATCGATCACCGTATTTATGACAAAAAAAACATGCAATATCAAATAATTATTCTTTTGAAAGTAATGATAAGAAAACGCACACCTTTTTTTTCTTGTACTGAAAAAATAACACTCACAACAAACACCTTTTTTTTTTCTTGTACTGAAAATAACACTCATATTTGTATAATAATAATACATTTGCTATTACCGAAAATAAGACCTCACGAAAATGGCATAATTATATCGATTTGAGTATTATATTTATAATAAATTAAGAAACACACATTAGCTTTTATGAAAATACAACTCACAAAAGTAATCGTTTGATAAAATACATACCGTTGCTTGTATCGAAAATAAAACTCACATTGAATTGACGGATTGATATAGAAAAATAAGCATCCATCGCGAGTATCAATATTTTAATTTATTATTGTTATTATTAGTACATATATATATAGACACACACAAAGCATTGATGTTATATATATATATAAAAAAATAGTCGATCCGTAAAGCTAGTATCATGAAACCACTTCACAATCAACTTACAATTCATAATATTACTAAAATTTTAGCAAGTTGGGAACCAACTGCTACTTTCCGGAGAATTACCAAAAACCTAGGGATACGTATAAATATATGGGCAGATGCATTTATTGCTTAGGATTTGGGGGTGGCACATAGCAACATGATGGTGTCAAGCAAAATATAAAGCATAAAAAAAAAAAAAAAGGGACGCCGTAAAAAAACAAAAATTAAAATGGAACTCACAGTGCTACGCCTTTAATATCAACTACCGTAAAACTCTATTTTTTATCCCTTCCTTCTGAATTAGTGGTTTAAGACTCATACCCCTCTCCTATTTATAGCTTAATCCATAAAAAGAATATAGGTTGTCAGTGTTGTTGTAAAGCTTGCCGAGTTCATGATTTTTGGCTAATCGTATACTATTAATGGTAATTGTCATTGTGTTTTTTAATAAAACGTGTTACTGTGATACTATTATTGTGATATATTCTTATCGTGATATGCGATATTGTTATTGTGTTAGTGTAAACGCTGCGATTATTCGGATTTCAAAAACTACGTGGAAGGGTATCATATGAGATCTCAAAATGAAGTGAAAAAAAATATGAACTTTGGTGAAAGAATTTTGATGACCGGTATTCTAAATCAAAAGTTACGGTCGTTTATAAGAAAAACGCTCCGATTAATGCAATTATTTTTTTTGTTTTTCAAAATTTACGTCGGAAGGGTATCAAATGAGATCTCAAAATGAAGAGGGAAAAAATATGAATTTCGGTTAATAATTTTTTATGATCGGAGTTCGAAATCATAAGTTACGGTTGTTTGGAAAAAAAATGACTTGCTTGGAGCTTGGGACGCTCGCACGTCTATTTGTATAGTAAGGGTATTTTTGTCCGTCTGAAATTTTTTTATCCTTTTTGCAACTAAAAAATGAGTGTGTCATGTTTATTTATTTTATATTGAAATTTGGACTTTTGGCTCATTCCCCCTAAAATAATCAATGTGTAATGGCACACTTTGTCAACATCTTTTTGCAGAGAATAATTATGGTGGGGGGTGATTAATTCTCACACACATAGTAGATGTGTGTAGGTGTGATATGGATTGATCACAACCCTACACTTGGTATACCTCTAAAATAACTCCCCACCATAACTCTTCTCCTTTTTACATGGGCTTCCGTGACAACTTCCAAATGTAGGAACCCAAAACCAACCCCTCCTATTTTTAGCATCAATTTAAAGGCCACGTAGCTGTGTACAGGGGTGGCTAAGCCCACCCAATTGTTATATTTAGTACACCAAAAAAATCTATATAATGCAGTCCAACACAGTTAGTTTTCTTAATAAATCCCGCCGACCATACGTTAATAGTCCACTAGCCCACCTAAAAATTAATTCCTGGCTCTGTCACCAAATATGGTGTATTTCTAGCATCTTTTTTCATGGGCTTTTAGAGGGGAATTTGTCATCAGGCCACTAAGGTTACCTAACGGAGTAGAAGAGACCTCTAAGCAACCTAAGAAAAAGAGAGAAATATGTTTGAATTTGAATCTTCTTTATGTTTAGACATGACTAATGCATGCCAGAGAACACTTGGTACATGAATGCTACACAAGTTCAAAATTGTTATATGCTATGGGGTATTTTTATAGTCTCGTTTCCTACCTACGGTAAACCAAAACACAAAAGATTGATTTGTGGCTAGAGTTTATTGTGTTTGAATAATGCAAGTTTTTTGTGTTTGTTCGTAATCATTATTCATACATCGCTATAACATTTACACAACAAAAAAAAAGTGGTGGTTTTTTTGAAATACTTTGATACGCGTTTCACGGGTAAAGCGGAAGGGTATTATCCAATGTCTAAGTTGTACACAAAAGAAGAAGTTTCTCCCTTTCGGGATGCTGGCATGCACACAAGTGTTGCTTCATCAATCCTAGACGTACCCACATTACCGGCAAAATAGTTTTTCTGTCCCACAACAAAAGCAGTCATTGATGAGATTGCAAATGCAGCTGAACATGAAGGAGAGTCGTTTGCACAACCTTCATCAGCCAAAAAAAAAAAAACACCGAGGTTTGATTCTATAGCTGCAACTTTGCCTGCTGATGTTATGGAAGAGCCAACTCAATCATTGAAATATTCCTCTCCTTGAATCCGTGCAAGTGAAAGCACAATCAAGAAGATCAAGAACAAAGAAAGTGCATTCCAGTGGGAAAGAAAATTAGCCACTATATTTTTCAGTTTGATGTTTTGTATAGTTATGGTAAAGCCAGTATGGCCTTTTATATAGCCAATTAATGTTTCGCTATGGTGTAGAAAAATAGTTAGTACATTATCTCTCGTAAGTACTTACAGCTCGAGATTAAAACATCATTAAATGGTGTATTAAGTTGCATGTGTATTTTTTAAACTGTATGACTTGTTATAAATAAAAAAACCTTGACGGTGTTATTCTTATATATGAATCTGAACAAGTAATATTATATTGCATTGATACTTGCATATTTAATCATCATAGATTAACTGAATTGTGCATATGTATTACCACTAGTTTACCAAACAACAACATATTTACAGACGAAGTATTAGATGGGAGACCAGGCATTATTCCGTTTATCTGAACATAACTTGACCCAATAAATTCCACCGAACACAACGTTCCATATCAACAAAATTCCAATTTAGACAAAACAGAGAGAAAACCAAATTAGAATACATGATGAAACAGGTTTATACCATTGGACGGCAATAGGAGCTTGGAATGTGATACTAAAAAAATTAAATTAATTTAAATTAAAACCATCTCCATCACTAATTAATACCGTATATTGCTTCATATGTATTGTATAACGTAACCATTCATAGTTTATGTTAGTTTTGTGACTTGATCTCTAAAAGCGATGGAACTAATCCGAAAGTTTGAAAGTGAGTTTTGTGAAGTGAAAGCGAGTTTTGGGAAAAAGCGAGAAAATTGAGTTTTGGGGGAAACGAGTTTTGGTGGAAGCGAGTTTGATGAGTTCTACATCCGAATTTGCGATTACAAGTTAGTTTTACGGGAAAGTCGGTTTGGAGCTGAGTTTCGTCTGGTGGATAACAATTGGAGTTGGAGTCCACATCTAGGGTATTTATTACAATTCCGACAAAGATCTTTGGCGGTTAGTTTGGGATTTGTGCCTATAAATACCGAAGTTGTAATCAATGCAAAGCGTGTCTTTCAAAGTGCTATTCACACACTTGTGATAACCTTGTAATTCAGTGCATAGTAAAATATCTCATTTTTTGTCCGTGGAGTAGTCGGCACAACGCCGAAAACCTCGTTAAATCGCCGTGTTCTCTTTGTTTCTGTGTTTTATCAATTTCCGCCTTATTTTTTGCTAGATTGCATCTGTTTTATCTTTATTCAAGTGCAAGTTTCTCGTCTGTGTTTCAACAAACTGGTATCAGAGCGTCAGGTTCAAGATTCAGAGAGATTTGCAGGTTGAACGGAGTTGATCTTCACCAAGACCGGTGACCGGTGCTAGGATTTTGTGATCAAAGGTCTGTTCTTTAGCAAGAAAGATGACAGCAGTTAATGTAAATATTGATAAATTTACAGGGAGAAACAGTTTCAGTCAGTGGCAAATCAAGATGCGGGCCTTGTTAAAACAACAAGGATTGTGGACTCCTTTATCCGGTAAAGGAGATGCCAGTGCAGCAGATTACGCCAGTCTGGAGGAGAAAGCACATTCCACCATCATGTTGTGCTTATCGATGATGTTATCAAGGAAGTTGCTGAGGAAGACACCCCTGCTAAGTTATGGTCAAAGCTTGAAACACTGTATATGACTAAGTCATTGACCAACAAGTTGCTGCTAAAGCAGAGGCTATTTAGCCTAAAGATGCATGAGGGGGCTCAGCTGAGAGATCATCATGATTAGTTGAACACAATATTACTTAATCTCGGGAATATTGATGTGAAGATTGAGGATGAAGATGCAGCTCTAATTTTGTTGGTATCACTACCAGCTTCTTATGAGAATTTTGTGCAGTTCTTCATAGTTGAGAAGGATACAGTTGCTTTGGAAGATGTAAGGTCAGCTTTACATTCCAGGGAGTTGATGCTGAATATACAGAAATCCGGATCCGATCCATAATTGGATCATCAGATCAGATTCACAGCACCGATCGAGACGCTCGATCATGCACAGCGAATGCTATGAATAAATTCGCATGCGATTTTACCATGATATGATCCACATAAATAATTAACATACCTGTGAGAAGGTTGAATATTTACCTAATTTAAGAGGAATAGTAAATCGACAGAGGGGAGAAACCGCAGTCTTCCGGATTGTATCTCCTAGCGACAACTGGTGGACGTCGATCCTCGCCGCAGAACCTCCTCGAATATGCCCAAGAAAAACCCTAGGTTTTTCTTCTCTTAATGACTAGAACGAGACACTAATTTTTCTCTTCTTTTTAATGAATGTGGCACCAATAATTTTATATCATTGTGTTGGGAGGAACTCTCTTTATATAGGAAATTAACTAGTAAAGAGAGAGTTATCATTTTCACAATACAATTACCTATTTCCATAAGGAAAAGATATTTGCCAGAATATAAGAGATAATCTCCATAAATGAGATAATGATTATAAAATCAATCTCTTATTTTTCCATTAATTATCTAACAAATAATTAATTAATTAATTACACATGTGACATAATCTAGAAAAATTTCTTTTCCTAATTTTCTCACTATGTGTGGCGCCACCTTGTCATTTATTTTAATAGAAAATGTCTTTTCTATTTTACATAATATTTACCAGATAAATATTATTGCATATTCATTAAATAGATCAACTATTTAATTTATTCTCGAGGTTTCATAAAACGAGAAAACACTCGCGTGTTAGGAGCCAACCCGGGGACCATGGACCTATAACCAGTAGCTACAATAAATTGAATAAAATATTAATCGAACAGAATATTTCTACTCAACTTATTATTTCCGGAATTACACCACCATAAATCCGAAACTGAACTCTATCGATTATAGATATAACTTATTCTCAAAACGTCGAGTCGATAAGTGTCCATCGATATAATCATTACATACAGACTAACCCTCCATAGACTATCCGTAATGAAGCGGGATTATTTCCGTAAACCTTCTTCAATACATCTTATCCTTATTTACCATTAACCCACTAGTGATCAATTAGTTCATAACCAATACGAACTCCGCGGATCGATCAGTTTCCATGATTAACAAATAAGGGGATTGTCTTTCTACTTCTCGCAGGAAGTAATGGATTCCATATCTATGAGACACACACTCCTCACTCATTCCAGAATAGTGCCAACGTGAAAGTGATTCGGACCGTGCCTCTTAGCGATCCCTAACGAACACATCAAACCCTATCTTGAAACAAGCAGGAGTCTGTAATCACTTCAGGATTAAGGTTAATCCATATATGATCATCTTGTGATTTAATGAGATTTCTCGATCACGGAATTATATGAGAAATGCAGATTAAATCGGTTCAGTCCTATATGACTACATCATATATAAATGCCCCTCTTAGATAATCAATACGACGGTCCGGATACAACGGTCACACCTTAAAGTGTTCTGGGCGCATTAATGGTGGTTTAATCAATAGACCTCATACTTTGATTAAGTTCACCACAGACTAATAGTTCAAGTTTATCACCATAAACTTAATCCTCACATATGACACACACTAAGTTACATGGCTACATATGATACGACTTGGGGTATTCAGCGGTTTATTACATATAAGCACGAAGCAAATAATAAGATGAGAATAAACCAGTCATTATTTAATTCTAAAAACAATTACATAAATTGTCTTTCGGGCGCAACTTCCAACAATCTCCCACTTGCCCGTATAGACAAACAACAATTGTCTTTCGGACATTACATCCAACAATCCCCAAATTGCCCGTAAAGACAAGCAACAATTGTTTTTAGAGCACCACACCCTTATTCTTTCTATCCACAACATTCTCCCACTTGCTCTAAAGCAAATGAGACATAACTCCCAATTTTACACCCGCCAAGCGCTTATCAGTGACAATAGATGCCACGCGACTTGGTAAACTGATCAGCTAGGTTGTCGGCTCGAGGCGATCTTTAGGACCGAAACGTCACCTCTCTCTACGATCTGTCTGACCAGGTGGTACTTACTTTCAATATTCTTTTGACCTCTTGTGATTGTGAAGATCCTTTGCATGAGCTACCTCTCAGCTGTTTTCACAGTAAAATGGTATCGGCTCATGAGACTGGAATCATTTCCCGATCCAACAAAGAACTTCTCAAGCCATACGGCCTCTTTAGTAGCTTGAAAGCTCGCTATGTATTCGACTAACGAGAGTCAAATTGGCGATCTTGGATTGCTCGGAGGGCCCGTAGCTCCGTCACAATGAGTAAACACGAGCTTGAGATCGATTCACGATCATCCTTAATCGACTAATAATCGAATCGGTGTAGTCAACAACACTCGGGTTTGCACCCGAATACACAAGCATATGATTCCTCGTTCTCTAAAGATACTTGAGGATGTACTATCTTGCTATCCATTGCTCGAATCCAAGACACGACTTTAATTGACTTTTAATAATCGACATTCTCTATCCAAAAGAGAATCTATCCCATTTTCTCTATATGTCGAAGATTGAGAGAATTATTCCGTGAGGGGTTGGGTATGAAACCTCTCGTTGAATCTAGCATTCGAAAATGCATCATCATCTTAACAATAAGATGAATGGGACACTGCCACTACTTGCTCTCATGAATTCGACCGAATCAAATTCTAAGAATATAGTCCACTTCTCTGATTCAGAGAAGCTTTGGCTGGTCAGTTATTGACATCAGATAACACACCCATGTTGTTCACAAATGTTGCAGTGTTACCTGTATCAACACTAACGTCTACTACTTTACCAATATTTATTCTCTTGTCTACAATAGACTCATCAATATTCTGGTCAAGCCCACACATTTTAAGACATGTGAATTTCAATGACCTGAAGGTTTACTTTAATCCACCAATGGATTTAAGCATATGCAGTCAATCTACCATTGGCTTTAAGCTAAAACCCTTATGTTCCGAATGAATTCAAGCTCCTTTGTACGGCAAGAAAGTTTCAGGGCATCACCCTTGTTAGTCTTTCTGCTTTCCAGGGAGTCATGCAAGGTGGAATGGTGAGAGTGTTTTAGGGCATCACCCCTGGTTAACTCTCTACTTCTCAGGGAATTACCCACTAGACCACTTGTCTTTGCCTTGAAAGTTAAACTTACTCATTCATTCAACTCTTTTCATGTAGATCCAATTTCTCCCACTAGCACGAGACACTCGGGTGGTTCTACAAAAGTGTGAACGAAATTGGAGTACCAAAACTCCATTTTGGCTTTAAACCAACCTCTTATTATCAGAATCTTATACAGTCCTTCCAAAAGACCATAGGTTATCAATCACCCCGAGTAGACATTGTAAAAATCGCATAACTGACGAGTCAATGGATAAAACCATTTCCCACTTTGCATTTGGGTGGTTTGATATTCTGATCTGGTTCAGTAGTATTTATCAGTGTCATCCCCGACAACCAATGTTGGATGTGGTCTGATTAAATCAGATAGTAACTCCTTGAGTAACTGTACTTCAAGGTCTAAGGTTGTTATCTAAACATTCTTTTAGAAAGGATGTAACAGTGGAATCGTCACTATCCAATCTTAAGAATATTATAACCAGCCTTTACTCATTGCCTTAAGATATTTCACGAACAGTCACCATCTGAACGTGTATGCAAAATCTCCAGTCCTACCTTCAAGCACCAAGTGCTAAACGCCTCTATTTACGAAGTGGAGTAAACGTAGTTCACTCCTTATCCATAAATTCATAAGCATCTTCTAGGTAGACTTCTCGGTATTATATAATAATGTAAACCATTATTTTGCAAATAATATCTTAATTGAGTTAAGCAGTGTAATGTAGCATATCAATAACTATACAAGACAATACATGGCTTATCCTTTTAGTGAAATCGTTTCACTCGGAGGTAGGCCGAGCATCAGTTCCAAATACTATGCTATAGCCTATATCTGAGCATGGAATACTCGTTTCTCTGGTAATATCAGAGATTCCTCCAAATATTTAGATAAACTAATCCGTGTTTCGAGTAGCTATCAGACAAATTGTCCACTACTCGAAACGCGGATTAGTTTATCTAAATATTTGGAGGAATCTCTGATATTGTCCACTACTCAAAAGCTCCCACTAGCTCGTATCTTCATAAGACCCCGAAGGTCAATATGAACAAGCTATGATACTTCATCAGCTCTATTACCTTTTCTAATTGAAAGGTTAGTCATCTTTCTTTTGAGATAGTATTCTTAGGCGGGAGATAGGAATCACCCTTAGCCGGTCTTCGGATCTTATCTTTAGAATATATGCACTAATTAATAGATCTTTAAAGAATCGTTTATCTAAATATGGAAACCATTTGTCTTAATAGTTTATGATGTGTTACATATACCTTTTCAGCATTACTTAGTGGTTCTGACTTTATCGAACAAAAGTCCGAGTCTCGGAATCGTATACAAATGTCATATTCACTTTCTTTAAGGCAACTATATTATCGATGTGAAAGTGAATCCATTTGTTCCAACGAATCGAAAATAGAAATTAGATTTCTGTGATATTCAAGGATTAAAATCCGAAATTTCTTTCCTTATATCACTCCCACTATCTCAGCTGAAATAACGGCCTGTTGTCTACTCTTTAATCATGAATGCCTTGCTACATTGTTCTTACAAAAAAACTTTAACTTCTGAGTCAAATTACCCGGTGAAGAAAGTCTTTAAGGATTCATAGGTTAGTGATCCAAAGTCACTTTCCTTATCCTATACTTTCTTTTATTAATATTTCGGTTTAGCCTTTCGCTTATTTAGTTTTGATGACTTACACTTGTAGACATTTGCCTTCCCATTCTCGGCTTTCTATAAAAGGAAATGGCCTTGAACTAGCGAGTTTATAAGAGTAGACACTACTCGTAAAGCGTAAGGATGTACGATGAGATTGACATCAAATCATTCTAGCCATTTTTGAACTAATATCGGTTGTCTCTCATTCAACACGAGTGACAGCAATGGCATACTCAACTATGTCACTTAAGTTTGAAAGCTCAAGAGGAGAATCCTCTACCGAAAATTAATTGCATTCTCGATTAATGAGTTCAACGTTCTCGTTACTTTTCCATTTTTACGAAGTCATCATCAATCAATTTTAGCGATGTGTGCATTACGGACTCAAGAGCATCCTTTCATATTTGCCCTCACGAGAGAGTGTGTTAGACTTATTTACGTGTTTTGATGATGAGTGCCGGACTAGGTTGTTATAGTGCAAAGGCAAAAAGATGTCTAGATCAAATGTATAGGTTTATTAGAGTTTGATTTATGAATAGGTTTGATCAAACAAGCACGTAAAGGGTTGAGCGATTCATATCGACGGACACCTGGTCCATATCGGTAGGGTAGATAGGTCAGTAGACTAGTCAGGAACCTGCTGAAGACGAAGAAGGCGAGGGCTCAAACTCAGTTACAGAAGGCTAAGGGATCAAACTTAGTAATTAAAGTCAAGGATATGGAATCAGAATTTAGGCAAGTCTGTGATGACCTAAACTGATTACATATACCTTGTGTACAAGGTCTAAGTTCCATAAGTTGGATGATGTTTGGAACTTGGTTATAATTAAAAAGGTGTAATCTAACTTCACAAATAAAAGTTAGATAAAAGAAGTCAGCTGCATTGTATTTTATACACAGCAAATTACGGATTCGACGGTGATAGGTATCTCGACGGATGATGAACACTGCGATAATATACCTCGATTAATTCAAGATTATTGGAAGATTACATGGATAAGGACGACCAACTACCTCGACTTATCAAACAAATCAAAGGCGAGATCAAAAAGACGTTGGGATGATTCGAGTTTTAACCATTGGATATAAGTCAAAGGGTGGACGGTACTTGCTTGTCAAAAAGGAATTCTGACAGTGTCAGTCCTATGAATAGTGACAGAATGCAAATCATATGGGACAAAAACAAGGAACGGTTACATTTGAATTTCAAATACAAGTCACATGCATTCTTGCCTATATATAGAGGACTTTCAACTCGAAACAAGATGATGAAAATTAACAAACTTTGAAGAGATATTTTTGGTGAAAAACACCTGTTTGAACTTCTTGAACTTAAAGCTGCGATCTAGAGAAATTCTTCAAGTGTTTTCTACATTCAAGCTACATCAAGGATACACACTTGGAGCCTGCAAGCTGCTGATTATATCATCCTAATCAAGCTGCTGCAATTGAATCATTTATTTGATTCAATCTTTATTTTATAAAGAACCTGCGAAGACAGTGAAGCACAGTGGTGTGAAAGACCTGTTGTTTGTGGTGGAGCTGGTGAAGAGGCAATCCTACCCTTCAAGGACCAGTGGAAGACTCAGGAGCAGCAATACTACATGTTCTCAGTTTTCAATTTGTGAAGCCATAGTTATTGGTGAAGGACAAGCAACTTTAGGAATCTTTGTAAAAGCTACATCAAAGATCTCTAGTGAATTTCCTCCAACATCACGGGAGAAGAGTGGGTGACGGATTACACCACACGGAACCACTATAAAATCTGCCTACTTACTTTCGGCATTTACATTACGCACTTAGTTTATTTTACACATCAACCTACTTGAATCTAGCAAGCGAAATCACACACTTACACTGCGAGTATCTAATACTTAGTATCATATTTAACAACAAGTATTAAGGCTTAATTTTGATATAATTCCATTTGCACAAATTCAGCAAACTTAACTATCGGTAGACTACGTTTATCGGCGGGATGCGAGGTATCGACGGACTGCGAAGTATCGGCGGACTGCTTTGAAGTTGCGAATTTGTTAACTCCAAAGTTTTAAGTGTTAAGTTTATTCACCCCCCCCCCCCCATAAACTTAACCAAAGCCTTTTCAAGGGACCAACAATTGGTATCGGAGCGTGCTTACATACCGAAGAAATCCTACTTGTTGTGCTTGTGAAAAATCTTTGAAACTTTCTTTCAAGTTCTAATTTTCAAAGACTTGCATCATGGATAACACACGGTATGCTAGAACTATCTTTGATGTGTTCTCTAGATAAATTTGATGAGTATAAACGTCGAATGTAGGCTTACCTTGCTGCAACTCATGATGAGATGATGGATGTTCTAAGAGATGGACCACTGGAGATTACCAAGGCAGTAACAGTGGGTGATACAAGCGAGTACATTCTAAACCAAAAAGAGAATGGAATGCAGAAGACAGAAAAAGAGCAAACCTCAACAATATTGCTATTGACATCATTTACAGAACCTTGGATAGCAATATGTACATGAAGGTTAAAGATTGCAAAACTGCAAAGGAACTTTGGGACAAGATACATTTGATCTGTGAAGGCAATGATGCAATAAAGAAGAATAAAATCAGTGTGGCCAGAAAGAGGTTCCAAAAGTTCAAAATGCTGCCAAATGAAACCATTGAGCAAATGGAATCAAGATTTAATGCAATCATGGATGAACTTACCCTGCTAAGTGTAAGTTATTCAAAAGAAGAAATAAACACCAAAATCTTGGAGGCTCTACCTGCAAAAGATGTTTGGAAAATGAAGGTATTTGCAATAGAAGAAATGAGAAAGTTGCATGAAGAAGACACCTTCAAGTTGTTTTCGGATCTCAAGGCTTATGAATTTAGCAAAAAGCTTGTACAAGGCGAAAAAGAAAAGCCAAAGACCACTGCATTGGTGCTTCACATCAAGAAGAAACATACGGAGGACAAGATGATCTCGCTGGATGAGATGTAGGAAGATTGCCCTCACGAGCAAGAAAATCGGGATGATGAAGACTTGGAAAGGCCCTTGCAAGAAACTTCACAAAAAGGCCTCTTGAAAGAAAGAAAGAAGAATCAAAGAAAGATAATGACTATACGTGCTTTCATTGCAAGAAACCAGGACACTTCAAACACGAATGTCACGAGTTAAAACAAAGTAAGGAACACGATTATCTTTGCTTCAAGTTTGCAAGAAGCACTGGACACTTTAGACGATTGTCCGGACCTGCGAAGACCAAGAGTCAACAAAGAAGACATGGCAAGAAGGCTATGGTTCTTGAAGATGAATCGGGGTATGAAGTGGAATTTGAAAAAGGAAATGAATCGGATGACACGACTTTGTTTGCGATATGGAAGATTATGCTTTGATGGCCAATATGGATGGCGAGGAGGTATACAATAATGTATCCATCAATACTCCTACTGGAAGTGATTGTGAATCAACTTGTGGTTCAAATCCTAGAAATTCTGATAATAATGAGACTTTGGATGCCATCCTTAATCAGCGAGGATAATACAATCTGGTTATGAGATTGTGAAGGTGAAAAAGAAGCTCTTGAATTAGAAGTTGGAAAATTGAAATTTGAATTAAGAGTTCTCAAAGGTAAAGAAAAGGATGTTGGACGGAATCGGTGTAAACTGCGATCATTCGGCGGCCCACGAATCTGTTGAACCATCTTGCTCCACTCTTGCATACAAATACGGAAAGCCTTATGGTGATAAGACGGGGCTTGGATTTGGAACTCAACAATCCAAAAAGAGTGGATCCGGTAAGGTTCTTGAACTAGCACCGAATTGGTCCTAAGTTTGTACCGCCACAAGATCCAACTCCAAGTAAGGTTCTTTGAGGCGGTAAAACCTACGAGAATAATTCAAGGAAGGCAAATCGAAGTCTAAGAAGTCAACGACTCTAAGAAAAAGAACAAATCCAAAAATAGAATCTGCTTTGGACCTTAGACCCTGCGATAGCGGACACTGCTACCAAGTCTATTTGAACCACAAAAAGGTAAAGGTCGAAATACTCCAAGGATAAGAATCCCAAATCTAAAAATGTCAATCATTCAAGGGATACTTATCTCGGGGGAAAAGGTAGGCTTGTTCCCTGCGATGATGATTGGAATATTCCATACTGCGATAGAAACAACCGGTATAACCATCTTGCTAGGGTAAAACCTAAGCAATGGAATCGGCAAAGGACTCGGCGAGAGGACTTATAAGAGGCCTCGGCGGGGACCTCGGCGGACTCCATATTACGGGGTTGTTCTAACGGACGGACAAACAAATGGTTATACTAATGCTTCTAACACCAAGAATCACTTCAAACGACATTATAAACCAAAAGGCCGGAAAACATATGTGAATCCTACACAACCTACTGTTAGAACTTATGGATGTGTAGAATACATGTATGAACCAAAGTATGACACTTTTAGGAGAAGACCTTATGGAAACTTACCAAAAGTCATGCTTACTACAGACCACTATGGACCCAAACAGGTTTGGTTACCTAAAATGCATTAACTTTGTTTTGTAGGGTGTCTGGTACTTTGACAATGGATGTTCCAGACATATGACAAAGAATAAGCACTGTTTATCGAACTTTGTGGCAAAAGATGGTCCAAGGGTGAATTTTGGCAACAAGAATACACTGGATACACAAGAGGATATGGCACACTTGTCGAGAAATGGACTTACAATCAAGAATGTTGCATATGTAGAAGAATTTGGACTACAACTTGCTTGAGCCTTTGGACAATTCTGTGACATGGGATACAAGGTCACTTTTGACAAAAACAAGTTTGTATTGTCATTAGTGAAAGAGGTGATCAAATTGTACTTCTTTGGTAGAAGACAACAAAACATGTATGTTGTGGATTGGTCTCTTGCGAGTTCCAAAACACTTGATTGATTGTGCATACCAAGTCGAACTCAATTGGTTATGGCACAAGAAGTTGAATCACTTAAACTTTGATGATATCAATCGGTTGGTGAAGAAGAAGGCTGGTGATTGGTTTACACGAGATCACATTCAAGAAGGATGCTATATGTGATGCATGTCAGCAGGGTAAACAGAAAAAGTCAAGCTTCAAGTCAAAAACTAAACAATCAACAAATAGAGTGTTGGAGCTTATGCATATGGATCTTTTTGGACCAATAACTCCAACAAGTGTAACTGGAAAGAAATACACCTTAGTGGTTGTGGATGACTATTCAAGGTACACTTGGGTGATATTTATGAACAAGAAAAGTGAAACACTCAAAAGCATGCCTAATCTTTTAAAGAGATTACAGAATGAGAAAAGTTCAACAGTAATAAAGATAAGATCAGATCAAGTGCGAATTTCTCAACAAAGTTATAAGAGAATACGTGAACGGAATGGTGTCTTACATCAACTTCTTCAGCTTGGTACACCTCGGCAAAATGGGGTTCTTTGAAAGAAGAACGAGGACTTTAAAGGAAGCGGGAAGGACAATGATATGTGAAGCATTGCTACACGAAAGATATTGGGTGAAGCGAGTTAATACGACATGCTATACACAAAACAGAACATCGGTGAACAAAAAGGCTGCTTTGAAGACACCTTATGAGATTTGGAATGGAAGAAAACCTAATATATCCTATTTCCATCCATTTGGAAGCAAATGTTTTATCCTAAATCACAAGGTTCATTTGAAGACATTCAACCAAAGTCGGATGAAGGAATTTTCTTGGGATATTCTTCGATCGACAAGGCATTCGAGTCTTGAACAAGAGGTCAACGAAACATGAAGAAACAATCCATGTTGTGTTTGATGAACCCTAAGTTCAACTTTGGTATGGAAGATGAAGATTGTGAACTGCTTGAGAATCAACAAGTCAACGATCCAGTTGTGTTGAAGTTTTGGAAAGATTCAATGACTTAAAAGTTTCGATTCGCCCTGCTTGAACACCTCTTTGGTGACATTGCGATGCAACAAGCTGAAGCAATTCAAGGATCTGCTTGAACCCCTTGTTGTTGAAGAAGCTACGACAAACCCTACGAAGATGAGGTTCACGATAATCAAACTAACCGAGAATCCACAATGGTTAAGGAATCACCCTCATTTGAACAAGTTATTGGCAATGTACGGCAAGGTGTAAGGACTAGAAGACAAGCTGGAAGCAATGTTTACTTGTTTTCTATCTCAAATGGAACCAAAAGTTGTTGAAGAAGCTATTTCGGATCAGATTGGATAATAGCTATGCAAGAGGAATTGAATGAATTTGAAAGAAATCAAGTTTGGACACTAGTTGAAAGGCCAAGTCATGCAAATATCATTGGTACTAAGTGGGTATACGAGAAATAAACTTGATGAATGCGGTACCATTGTGAGGAATAAGGCCGGACTAGTTGCAAAAGGCTATTCTCAAGCGAAGGAATAGACTTTGATGAAACTTATGCACTGTTGCAAGATTGGAAGCTATTAGATTATTCTTGGCACGTCTTTGCATATAAGAACTTCAAAGTATATCAAATGGATGTCAAAAGTGCATTTCTGAATGGTATTCTAGAGGAGGAAGCGTATGTACAGCAACCTCCTGGATTTGAAGTTAAAGATCAAGAAGATAAAGTGTATAGACTCAACAGAGCACTTTATGGATTGAAACAAGCACCAAGAGCATGGTATGAGACTACTATCTCAATTCTTGGTGGACAATGGTTTTACAAAAGGCACCATTGACAAGACTCTTTTCGAGAATCGGTGAAGGGAACGGCACCTGTTTGGTACGGATTTATGTGGATGACATAATATTTGGTTACGAAAATGATTTACTTTGTGAAAAGTTTGCAAATCTAATGAAGAGTAAATTCCAAATGAGTATGATGGGAGAGATGAACTACTTTTTGGGATTGCAAGTTAAACGAGATGAAAGATGGAATCTTCATTCATCAAACCAAGTATACCAAGGAGTTCTTTGAAGAAGTTTGGTATGGAAAACGACAGCACCAAGATATCAACTCCAATGAGTACAAACATCAGATTGGATGAAGATAAAGAAGGCAAAGATGTTGATCAGACTTTATACAGAAGGATGATAGGCGAGTCTCTTGTATCTTCTTGCCGCGGACTGATATATCCTTTGTTGTAGGTGTTTGTGCAAGATTTCAATCTAAACCTAAAGAAAGTCATTTAGGTGCAGTCAAGAGAGTTCTCAAGTATCTAAAGGAAACTGCGGGAGTAGGGATATGGTATTCCAAGGATGGAAGCTTCAAAGTTATATCCTACTCGGATTACGATTATCTTGGATGCAAGATTGATAGAAAAAGCACTACGGAGAACTTTGTCAATTAATGGGAAGTAAATTTGGTCTCTGGTTCGGCAAGAAACAGAATTCAATATCAACTTCCACTGCTGAAGCTGAATATATAGCTGCTGGAAGTTGTTGTGCACAAGTACTATGGCTAAGACAACAATTAAGGGATTATGGAATTGAAGAAAAGGAAATTCCAATTATGTGTGACAACACAAGTGCAATTGCAATCACAGAAAATCCTGTTTTGCACTCAAGAACCAAACACATTGATGTGAGACATCATTTTATAAGAGATCATGTTGAAAAGAAAGATGTTGTGGTTCTATATATCCCTACTGAAAATCAACTTGCTGATATTTTCACTAAACCACTTGATAGTGAAAGATTTGCCAAATTAGGAGAATTTGAACTTGGAATTATAAAAGTTGGTGATATTCGGCAATGTCTTGGAATTCACCAAGGGGATTAGTCTTTGCTATGTTGGGTGAGCTCACTTAGCAGATTAGTCATTGGTATCAACAATTCCATGTACTTATGTTTGGACAATTGAGCAAATGAGGTTGCCAAGGGGATTGGTCTTTGTCATGTTGGGTGAGCTCACTTGACGGATCGGTCATTGGTATTAAACTTCATCTTGTATTATCAATTGAACAAAACAAGAAGAAATTAAGGATCAGCTGAGTCACTTTATCAGCAGGCTGCTGAAGTGCCTTTATCGACGAGACCGGCGAGCCAACCTATTTGAGGACAACCTATTTGAATGGAACGTTACTCAGTCAAAGTTATTAAAGTCAAAAAGCAGAATTGGCGGGATATTTATTCTATCCTTTATTACCATAGTTAACACGATCTAACGGTTATCAGACGTTATGGAAGAGTTATGGAACACGTGTCAAGCCACATTTATTCAGATTAATCGTGGTTAACATCGATGTACGTGCAATGACAGTTGCAACTACTCACTGTCTATATATTCAGACTGTTACACAGCAGATTCTCTACTTGCAAAATGCGCTTTATCCTTTGCGAATTTCACCTTTGTGTGAACACGGATTCATAATCAATCTTCTTCATCTCATTCTTCTCATTCAAATGGCGGAAAAGATTGATGTCGAGTTGAATCAAGCCAAAGTGTTAGAGGCTTTGTTGTGGATGCAAACAAAGCTGAATTGGCCATTAATATCGGTCGAAGAATAAGGAGGTTTCTTTGGTTTGGAGAATATACTCAATATCGGATTGGAAACAATATCATACACAAATGTTATTGATTTACGGAAGAACATGGTTGTGGAAGAAGAAGCTGAAGCATTCAAGACAATTGTGAATCTTTGAGGAGATTGTAGTTTCCCTAGTCTGCGAGGGAAGTGTTTGGATTTGAGGAAGTAGTGGATGGTCCAGTAAATCCTGAAGCAATGGGACTATCCAAGATGGCTTTTGTTGATCAAATCAAGACAAACGCAGCCACCAAATCCATTCTAGGCATCAATTGCAGACATATTGGAAATGAGTACAGTCTGCTGAGCAAGCTCATTGCAAAGAACATACTTGGATTAGTTGGCAGTATGGATACTCTATCTGGACCCAAGATAGAGTTGATGATGATTATTTGCGGGAGCATGAGAGTTTGATTGGAAATTTGGTTACTTCATTCATTACATGAAGAAGGTAGCCAAGGAAGATAAAGATGGAAAAAGGAAATCCAAGGCCTTGCCCTTAGGATTAATGGTTCGGACCTATTTGAATCACTTGGAGGTTCACGATATTGAACTTTGAGAAGATCAATCGATCTAGATACAAGAAAGAAATTGAGTATGCTATTCTGGTCTAGATGATGATGAAGATGTTCTTGACCCTGCTTGGTGATGATAGTGATGGAGATGATGGTGATCTTGGTGGTGAGCGAGGTCCGGCAAACTAAGAAGAAATCACTAAACCTCTTTGCACCAAAGAAGACCGGTGAGAAAAAAAAGTGCTGCGAAACAAGAAAGATTGCTTGAAGTATTAAAGCCTAAAAGAACAAGAAAGCAAACGGCACGGACTGATTGCTTGAGTCGGTGAGGTCAGTGAATACGAAAATACGACCCTGCTTTATTCTTTGCAAGAAGAAGCTGTGGTTGAGATTACGAGGGAACAACGAAGGAAGCTAGTAGAAGAGGAAGTCTACTAGTGGTTGAAGATGATGAACCACTTTCCAAGAGAAGAAAAGAAATTATGCACAAGAAGAAACATGGAAAGGGGAAAGAATTGAAAACCTTGGAGGCACAAAGAATCCAAGAAGAAGCATCAGTAAAAGAGGAAGAAGAGGCTATTGAGGCTGAGCCCTTGACTATCATCAAGCCTGTGGAAATTACTGACTCATCACCAGAAGAGGTTGTTAAATCTGCGAAGGTTTGCACGAGGTTGTTGTTGAGCAATCTCTTGGAGATATACGAGTCTACGACCACGAGCTTTCTTTGTAGTATCTGCGAAGACCCACGACAAACCCGCGAACTGAACTGTTGTGGTAGTTGAAGAAATGGTTGAAGACCACTGCAAGTGTTGCAAGAACTCGGGGGAAGAGCGATCTGCTTTGCTAACCTGGCGATGAGCATGTAAGTCAGGAGGAACCAAGTGTTGTACAGATAGAAGTAGTAGGCACAAATTTACAATCTCAGCAACCTACTGACTTTGACACATCTATTGAAGAAACAATGAATTTACTTGTGGAAGCTTTTGGAGGTCAGCAAACCACTGAACCTGCCATTAGAAAGCCATCTATGCCATATGAGAAGGCATCTAAAAAGGGCAAAGTAGATCCTAACTTCAAAAAGGTGCAAAACTACTTTCAGTGGAAGTTTGGATTCTACAAGAGACAGAAACCAGCTGCTGATCCAATGAGTGGATTTGAAGAATGGGCATTTGAGCGATTGGGTGTGGACGACTGTTGGATTTAATAGACACTAGCATGCTGCAATCCAGGCTGATGGATCTTTTGGATGAAGGAAAGAAAAGTGGAGCTATTATGTTCAGAGATCCAAAGTACACACCAGACAGTGATTCATCAGATTCTGATGATGATACCCCCATGTTCCCTGGGGAGACCAGTGGAGTGGCTAGAGAAACAACAACTGAAGCTACTGGTCAAGGAGCCATTGATGGCATAGAAGCGGAACCCCGAGGCGGTAAGTCTGCGAGGGCCGACGAGATTTGGAGAGATGGATGAGGATCTACAGGATCTCACCATGGATGATCTGGAGGCATTGATCAATGAAGGAATTAATTTGAGTGCTGGTAGGCTAGCTGATGAATCTTCTACATTCCATGTTGTAGAGCCTCTTGCAAGGCGAACTTAACGAGTGAGGATTTGGATGAAGAGAAGGTCAACGACTTCGGTGAACTAGTGCCGGCTCGGAAGAATCTATTGAATATCAAGATGGATTTGACTTTGAGGGCATTCTCACTAAAGCGCCATTATCCTAACCAAGATTGGTCATGCTGAAGGATTCCAAGTGGATAATGAGGCTATATTCAATCCACAGAGAGTTGAAGAGGAGGTACAGGTTGCTGAGTTACAAACATCACCTGGACACAGGTTGGAACAGGAGGTACAGGCTGCTGAGTCTCAAACAGCACCTGGACAAAGGTTGGAACAAACTTTGGGTATGGAGGATACCCATGTTGCTGAAGAGGCTGTTGTAGTGGAGCCTACTTGGAGACAAGACCCGAAGGGAAAGATAGTTAGCGAGGCTAACATTAATGAGGATGAGCGAGTTCTTGGACTATGACTTTAGTGATGAGGAATTCCGGATGCTGAAGAAGAAAATGTTGATATTGATCCCCCACGGGCATTTGTTCCTATCTTTGAAGAACCGCCCTTGATCCTATCTTGGAAGAATATCAAGGACCTAATCTATTTGGATTAGATAGGAGTTGGGCAATGGTTGTGAGCAATCGAGAGGCAACAATATAATGTGGAAGAGCACTGCGTGATAGTGCTTGGTGGAAGAATGGCTTGGAGAAGTGCACGAGGAAGTCTTGCATGAGTTGAGGACCGTAAGGAATGACATGCAACGATTAAGGACTCAATTTGGATAGACAAGAACGAGAGATTTGAAGAAGCGATGAAAATGATAAATGAAAACGGACAATCTACTTGATACGGTTGCTTCAAATTTTGCATCTACTCAAAATCTTGTCAATGATATGATGCTAGATGTGAGGGGAATCAAGCTAGGGAATACTTTGAAAGAAAAGTTTTGAAAGATCAATTTACATCCATTCAACAAAAACTTGACAAGCTTGCTTTGAAACCTAGAACCTGCTTGAGCCTGCTTCTTTGCACAACAACTGCTATGCACGATCCTAAACTTGCGAGAGGATAACCCTTGGAGCAAACAATGCAAGGAAGGATCACGGCAATTGATACTAGAATTTGAAATCATTGAAGGACAACTAAGCAACCTAGTTATCACACGGGAAAGTGTGCATGGCTCTTGTCCCGGTTTGTTGATGATGTCAATAAGGGGGAAGAGGCAACGGCGAAGCAAAAGAAGGCTGCGAGAATTTTTGCAAAGAAGAGATGGGAAGGCGATACAAATGCTTTCGGACAACCGGCACACAGCGGACTTCCACTCACGATGAGCTTCTCCAACAATACAAGAAGGTATACAATAACGGACATAGACCCTATCATGACAAGGGGTTTCATGAAGGTACGAACTTATTTTGGGACTTAAGTTTTGGGAAGCAAGAATCAAATCCTTGAGGGCCAAACACGAGAGGTGGTAGAAGTGGAATAGGTATACGTACCACAAAGGCAAAGGACTCGGTGAATGAATTTAAAGAAGTGTATATGAGGTTAGGCTTCGGGGTAAATCAAATATCCCTTACTCTACACGAAGCATGGCATTGGTGGAAACATGTAAATCCACATATTGACTTCTCTCTGATTGAGAATGATTGGATGAGAGATATGGTGAAAGAAATCAGAGAATACCAAGAACAAGCAGAGAAAGCCAGACAAGAAAGGGAGAGAAGACAGTAGATCAGCATACTTTAATTGCATTATATTTTTGCTGATTCTAGACTGCAATATCTTTGAACAAATGATTATAATGAAAGATGACTATATTTGTTCTATTTTTTTTATATATTTTTGCTTTCTTTGTTAGGTGAGGGTATTGGCATCATCACCAAAAAGGGGAAATTGTTAGACTTATTTACGTGTTTTGATGATGAGTGCCGGACTATTTGTTATAGTGCAAAGGCAAAAAGATGTCTAGATCAAATGTATAGGCTTATTAGAGTTTGATTCATAAATAGGTTTGATCAAACAAGCAACTTTGTAATGGTGGTGAGCTTTATCGACGGACTGGTCCATATCGATAGGGTAGATAGGTCGGTAGACTAGTCGGGAACCTGCTTGAAAGGAAAAGGTGAGGGCTCAAACTCGATTCTGAAGGCTAAGGGATCAAACTTAGTAATTAAAGTCAAGGATATGGAATCGAGAATTTAGGCAAGTCGTGATGACCTAAGCGATTACATATACCTTGTGTACAAGGTCTAAGTTCCATAAGTTGGATGATGTTTGGAACTTGGTTATAATTAAAAAGGTGTAATCTAACTTCACAAATAAAAGTTAGATAAAAGAAGTCAGCTGCATTGTATTTTATACACAGCAAATTGCGATTCGACGGTGATAGGTATCTCGACGGATGATGAACCTGCGATAATATACCTCGATTAATTCAAGATTATTGGAAGATTACATGGATAAGGACGACCAACTACCTCGACTTATCAAACAAATCAAAGGTGAGATCAAAAAGACGTTGGGATGATTCGAGTTTTAACCATTGGATATAAGTCAAAGGGTGGACGGTACACTTGCTTGTCAAAAAGGAATTCGACGAGTGTCGATCCTATGAATAGTGACGAGAATGCAAATCGGATGGGACAAAAACAAGGAACGGTTACATTTGAATTTCAAATACAAGTCACATGCATTCTTGCCTATAAATAGAGGACTTTCAACTCGAAACAAGATGATGAAAATTAACAAACTTTGAAGAGATATTCTTGCGAAAGTGAAAAACACCTATTTGAACTTCTTGAACTTAAAGCTGCGATCTAGAGAAATTCTTCAAGTGTTTTCTACATTCAAGCTACATCAAGGATACACACTTGGAGCACATGAAAGCTGCTTGATTATATCATCCTAATCAAGGCTGCTTTGCAACTGAATCATTTATTTGATTCAATCTTTATTTTATAAAGAACCTGCTGAAGACAGTGAAGCACAGTGGTGTGAAAGACTGTTGTTTGTGGTGGAGCTGGTGAAGAGGCAATCCTAACCTTCAAGGACCAGTCGAAGACTCAGGAGCAGCAATACTACATGTTCCCAGTTTTCAATTTGTGAAGCCATAGTTATTGGTGAAGGACAAGCAACTTTAGGAATCTTTGTAAAAGCTACATCAAAGATCTCTAGTGAATTTCCTCCAACATCACGGGAGAAGAGTGGTGACGGGATTACACACACGGAACCACTATAAAATGCTACTTACTTTTAGCATTTACATTACGCACTTAGTTTATTTTACACATCAACCTCTTTTGAATCTAGCAAGCGAAATCACACACTTGCACTGCGAGTATCTAATACTTAGTATCATATTTAACAACAAGTATTAAGGCTTAATTTTGATATAATTCCATTTGCACAAATTCAGCAAACTTAACTATCGGTAGACTATTGTTTATCGGCGGGATGCGGGGTATCGACAGAACGAAGTATCGAGCGGTTCTTTGAAGTTGCGAAATTTGTTAACTCCAAAGTTTTAAGTGTTAAGTTTATTCACCCCCCCCCCCCCCCTCTAAACTTAACCAAAGCCTTTTCAAGGGACCAACGAGTGGTTCTCAAGTTATCGACGGATAGATGGTGGTCATATATAGCTATGGCAAACAGCAAGGTCTGCAAGGTAGTTGAGATAGGCTCAGTTCTGTTGAGGACAGAGGATGGAAGATTTTGTAAACTGAGTGAAGTTAGACATGTTCCACAAATGACTAAAAACTTGGTATCTCTCAGTTCTTTGGACAGCAGGGGATTCGGTTTTAAAGGGAAAAGTGGTGTGTTGAGTGTCTACAAAAACTCAGTTGAGGTTCTCAAGGGAATCAAGAAAGAGACTCTGTATATACTACAAGGGTCAGTTGTTCTTTGGTTCTTACATTGTGGCATCAGCGAGATTCATCGATCTGACTTACAAAGCTGTGTCACGTAAATTTGGGTCATATGGGTGAAAAGGGATGCAAGTTCTTTCTCGGATTGATCTTCTTGGGGGATGTAAGGTCAAGAATCGGACTTTTGTTAGCATTGTGTGTTTGGGAAGCTTCATAGAAGCAAGTTCTCAAAAGAGGTACACGACATAAAGTCATCACTTGATTACATTCATTATGATTTTGAGGGCCATCAAAGGTGGAGTCATTGGGTGGTCACAGATATTTTGTGTCCCTTATTGATGACTATTCAAGAATTACTTGGGTGGTGCTGATGAAACACAAAAGTGAGGCATTCAAGAGTTTTATGCAATGGAAGGCTCTAGTTGAGAATCATTTGGGGAAGAAGATCAAGAGGCATCGTACAGATAATGGTCTGGAATTCTGCTGGAATGAGTTTGATGAGTTGTGTAGAAATAAGGGTATTGCCAGACATCATACAGTCAGGAATACTCATCAACAAAATGGTGTAGCTGAGAGAATGAATCAAACTCTTCTGGAGAGAGCAAGATGCATGCTCTCTCATGCTGGTTTGTCAAGAATATTTTGGGCAGAAGCTGTAAGCACAACTTGTTACTTAATCAACAGGAGTCCTCACACAGGGATCAGTTTCAAGACACCAGTTGAAATGTGGTCAGGAAAGCCTGTTGATTACCCGGTTCAAAGGTATTTGGAAGCATAGTTTACTATCATGTCGGTGAAGGGAAACTAGAACCAAGATGATCGGGGTCAATCGGGTTATAATATACTTGACCACCATAAACCAATACTAGCAAGAGGACTAGGCCCGTCGTAGTATAGCTATAGTGAATCAAGGTCGATCCCACGGGGAACCAATTGTGGATCATCTTATATACAAACAATTAATTAAACATGTCAAGGACATAGAGGCGGTCTACGACCAACATAAGACAAGAAAAGTAAAGACACGACTCGACACAACGTAATTAACCTCCCCGATTATAGTCTTTATCGTTTGGACCTAGATAATTTATATAATAAAGCTGAACTTATTAGCTTGTCAATCCGTTTGTATCTATCTTAGATTGGCTACGGGAGTCATCCTCTTTAACTTGACTTAGCACCGGTTAGGTTGCTAGATCTTGTGCTACATTACGTGACTTCACCTTTTGGGTATCCATCTCATATAACTTGCACGCTTACGACACTAAGGATGCCGATATTAATCGTACACCTCGTCTAGGCAACATTCCTATGGTTAGGCGTACTTCTAAACGATCGCATCGGTCTCGTCCTATTAACAATTACTGCACGGTTTCATGTTAATCTACGATTTACGTATAACTAGGTGAGCTCAATTCCCAAATACAAAACCTACCTAGATCTACATTTGAAAGTCCCGGAAGATCATTCATGAGCCAACTTTAGGAGCCACTATATTGGTATTTCCTAATCATACGCTAATTAAAACGGACGAGCAACGTAGCCGTAGCCATACCTGCGAGATGATAAATTCTATTAAGTTAACCTAACCATAAAGACGTGGCTATTTAACGGATAAAACGGGGCTCGGTCGACCGAATAGGTGGGCTCGGTCGACCGAGTGAACTCATTCGGTCACCCGAATCAATTTCGTCCCAGATTACATCCACGAACATATCTCTCAGCGTTTCATCATACAGAACAGATTAAACAGTAACTCGTAAAGCATTCATATAAACTAACATAGATACGCATTAATTAAACAATGCAGATTCATGGATAGAAACTAAGTAGATGACGTAGGTTATGGGATCCCCATAGACAAGGCTTCGCCACATCCATAACGACATAACCTAGATCTACATCATCTAGCTATGATTAACTAACTCAAACGATAAAGCATAATTGGGGGGAATTAATTACTTAAAAGAAAAGAAACAGAAAATAAAGGCTTACATAATGCGGCCCTTAAATTCTTGGAAACACCCTCGATAAACTACATTGAATCAAGATATGAATAGAGTGATTTTATTGAATGATATTCTAAGGTATGTCTAAAGTGTGTATTACAATTCTCGTATTTGCTTGCTTATATAGAGGTTTTTGCCGACTTAGGGTGGTTCTAGAAGATAAGCACGATATAAGCCGGAAACCGACCCAAACCTAAGGCTCGGTCAACCGAAGAGCTGCACTCGGTCGACCGAAGCTATAGGCTCGGTCGACCGAACCTAAGTTTGCATGTTTAACACGTTTTCTTCGTCTAGCTTGTTCCCCTTTGCACGCTTGCATGTTGATCCGATTAATCTTCCACTTAATGCTCCGATTTTCTTCCTTCCTTATCTTGAGATAATTGATTGAATGACATTAATCCTCTCGATTTGTTGTGATCGCAAAATCAATAATTATCGCACAATAAATCGGCTTTAAATAATAAAAACGGCTAAATACCAAATATCATATTAATAATCACTTAACATTAAATAATAAATATAAACATGTGATTTAATATGAAATATATATTATTAATCTCGATTTAAGGTCAACGTTGATGACTTTTACGGGTATAATTTGACCGTCATCAACTACCCCCACTTAGACTTTGATCGTCCCGAACAAAGCATCAATAAGTCATTCCCAAGACAACATTTTCTATGGTCGGGTCATACTTACGCAAGAAACTCAAGTCAACTCATACTAGTCATGCTCATAAGATATCCATTATTCACTTACTACTCTTTATGAATCGAAGTGATGTGTGCATGTGCATTGGTTTTATATATTGTGGCAAGATTAGAGTTTATGCTAACTTCGCAATCTCAACCTACCAACCTCAGCATTCATACTTCTCAAGCCTTTAAATTTTTGAAGCACTAGAGCAATAAGCAAGAGCGTATCTATAGGGTTTTTGGACTTGGAGACCGAGTACTACTCAAAGCCTCTTAAAGAGTTGAATATTCTTTTCATATCTTCATATTTTTCAAATACTATCAATCTCAAGGAAGAAAACTTTTTAGAGTATCCCCTTATCTTAGATCATGTATAGCATCGAATATTACCACAAGCGCGGGGCTACTTTGGTAATGTTACTACAAGCCCGAGTGTCTAACATTTTGCTAAAACACGGGTACGTCTCAAGCTTATTACTCCGCTTTTAATGGCTAAAATATAAGAATGCATCGGCGGATAGATATTGACACTAAGTCTACATAACCAATCATCATGCAATGTACACATAATTTCTTCGGATTATTATGATTTGCGCGGTATACTCGATTCATTTATTGAGTAATTGAATAATAAATAACTACTTGCAAAAACGGGCATGAATATCCTTAAATTTACTTAACATAAGTATAAAATGATCACGTACTCATGAAACTTGGTTTATTTCCTATCAATTCTTAGCTAGGAACTCACAATTCTAAGGGTACGAGATAAATAATATGGTATTTATTCAATTTTTTCAATCATGTGCCGTTTCATTCAATTTTCAATTATAACATAACATGGCTAAGTCTCTACCCCCCACTTAAACATGGCATTGTCCTCAATGACAAAAATAAATGAGAATTTAAGAAAAAGACTTAGCTACGGAAACGGCTCTCAAGTAAAGGAAAAGATCGGAGTAAATTTCGGCACGTTGTGGAGAAGCAAGTGAACACACTGTATAAGCAAACAAACTCCACGAAACCGTAAAATACCATGTCTATGGAAGTTATAAAATAATGTGGCAGTAATGAGGTATAAATACCTAAAAACAGTTTAAGCCACTTTATTTTATACAACCAATGACAAGGGAAACCAAAAAAGAAAAATACTAAATAGAAAGAAAAATAAACAAGCAACTAAAGATGGTGGGCTTCATCTACAACCTCCACCGCCTAAATATTCTTAAAACCGGGTGGAGAAGACAAAGATCAAAAAGCATTACCCCGACGTGGGAAAACACGAGGGTGACTTTATCGAAAAGGTATTCAATCCGGGAAAAGAGAAACTTGGTAAGGTATAACGAGATTGAATGCGACCTATTGGCTAAAGATAAAATCAAATACTTAGCGCGAAACTTCTCGCTTGCATTGGATATCAACAACTTAGGGAGATGTAGCTACTCCTCGAAATTACTAATAACCCAATGTATCACGTAAAAGTCATAACCGTCATCAACAAGGTCGGATCGGTGTGATAGTTGTAGAACAAAACTTATCATCTAGAAATGCCGGAATAGACGGAAAAAATGTGAAATTTAAAACTTCCGGTAGAAAGATAAGTTGTACTTTGATCGAACCAAAAACCTTTAAAATCTAGCTAGGGTCAGAGCTACACTTCCCCCAACTAGGATCATGAAAATCAAAATGATAAAAAATAATCATTAAAGCTTAGCAATATTTCAAATTCCGCAACACAAAGGTATTTTGTAAACAAAATGGAGGTTGAGAGTATGATGGGTTTAGAAAAAGATACACATAAGGATGGGAAGAAAAGATAAAGGACGGGTAAGAAATTGTGTTTTTGGGATTGAGAATTGTTTAAAGGAATGGGATTGGGTGGGAGAGTGAAACGGATGGAAAGAAAGAGAGGCGATGAAAGAATGGTTAGAAATGTGAGCTGTTGGGGCGAGATTGGTGAGAGGATCGAAAAGTTTGAAGGTGAAAAAGTGTAAAGGGAAAGATAAGGATAGTTGCGGAATGAATTGCACACCACTTTGGATTTTCACTTGGATCACCATTCTAAAAGTTTTGGAAGTTGACCAAAATTGTTCTTGTTCGCACCAATCATTCTGTTACATTTTCAATAATTCTCAAGCTCTCTTAATGCTTCCATCTTAAGGTTGATTGCTAAATTTCCTTTTCTTTAGCAATTTCTCGACTCTCTCTACGGAACTACTATTTCACGTGGCCTATATTGAGTAAAAAAGTTTTGCACATCCTTAGCCCAATGGCCATCGGAACACGGCAAAATAAAAAACCTCAACATATGTCACGTTACTCTTATTTGACTCAAAGAAAACAAAACCTAAAATCCTAAAAAGAAATCCTAAGGGTTTTAAAGAAGTAGTTACGAGTTTAAAGTCCTCGGCTCGACTTTCCAAAATTATCCTTGTCGGTTATCATTCTTGGATCACGAGATATTGACCCTACGAGCACTTATTAGAGGTGGCTTGTCGCTTTTGCGGATTAATACCCTTCCACTTGGTTGTGAGACCTAGGAAACGACATTTATCCATACCATTTATCCAAAGCTCTTACCTCGGCTCTCGTTTTAGGAATTAGTGAATTCTAAGAAACTCGGTTAAAATTACGGTTTTGGCCTTGACAATAAGAAACAATGAATCAAAGTACTCCGAATAAGGTCGGTTATGTAGGCAAGCCTACGCCGTCTTATTCGTTGGAACATATGTGACGGTTCGGGCCAATCCGTCAAGATTAAGCCCCGTTTAGCCCGAAGGCTTATCGGCTATGCTAAGTCTTGTTGAGCTATCTTTGTAACGTACATCACACGTGGAGGGGAGTCGATTGAGCCGAGGCTCGGTTGAACTCGCCCAGCCATGGTTAGACCATTTCCGAACCAATGTACTAAGAGTCTCCGATTTCTAAATTGTCACCCAAAGCGTAATCTCGTTTCTGTTTAAGGTGGGTTCACCGAGAAGCCATCACCATAAAACTCAACGAAAGCAGAAGATGGTGTTCTCTCAAAACTCAACGTCTTCTTTAGATTGTGAATGCTTAAACTACACAATTTGTTGCTCCCCTGGCCAGTAGAAGCAATCTCATGCATAGGACAATGAGATTTTAACAGAACTACGAGGAACTCTTTATTCACTGCTTCCTTTCAACGACTACATGTTTCCTTACACCCTACAGATGAGACGATTTGGGGAGAACCTTCCACACTAATAAAATTAATCTTACAAACCAACTCCGGGCCAAGATTCATACTAAGGTTCATGTATAGGCTAACTTATGCTCAAAAAACCAAAAGGTAGTAAAACATAAGCAAAAAAAGGTAGTACCTTGCCTTCAACATTGTACCACGAAGAATTTAAGCCTTTAAAATTTTTTTCGGAGCCATCTTGGTGCTTTAATGGTATTGCTTCCATCGCTTTTCCCATCTTAGATTCGTAGCTCCACATGTTTGTTGGGTTATTTTCTCAGCGCCCGCGAAAAATTACTGACTCGGATTATTGCTTCCCTGGTTTCTGCAAACAGAAGAAAAACAAAAACAAACAGACCGTATTGATTTTAACATGGTTTCCCATCTTTGCTATCGGACTACGGATTAAACATACGGGGATAAACGGACACGCGAAATTCCGGACTCGAAAAACACAAATAAGAAACCGTGTAAACAGAACAGAACAAGAACAAAACAAAAAAAATTATAAATTCTCGGTCGACCGAATGAGGTTTCTCGGTCGACCGAATAATTTTTTTTTTTTTTTTTTTTTTTTTTTATTTTAAGAATACGGAATTTTCGGACGGAAGCGGACAACCGAGAGGGACTCAAAAACGTAAAAACGGACTCTAAAACGAGAAAACTCGACATGAATAAAAAATTATTTATATATAAAATTGACCGTTGGTTCCCCGGCAACGGCGCCAAAAACTTGATCGGGGTCAATCGGGTTATAATATACTTGACCACCATAAACCAATACTAGCAAGAGGACTAGGCCCGTCGTAGTATAGCTATAGTGAATCAAGGTCGATCCCACGGGGAACCAATTGTGGATCATCTTATATACAAACAATTAATTAAACATGTCAAGGACATAGAGGCGGTCTACGACCAACATAAGACAAGAAAAGTAAAGACACGACTCGACACAACGTAATTAACCTCCCCGATTATAGTCTTTATCGTTTGGACCTAGATAATTTATATAATAAAGCTGAACTTATTAAGCTTGTCAATCCGTTTGTATCTATCTTAGATTGGCTACGGGAGTCATCCTCTTTAACTTGACTTAGCACCGGTTAGGTTGCTAGATCTTGTGCTACATTACGTGACTTCACCTTTTGGGTATCCATCTCATATAACTTGCACGCTTACGACACTAAGGATGCCGATATTAATCGTACACCTCGTCTAGGCAACATTCCTATGGTTAGGCGTACTTCTAAACGATCGCATCGGTCTCGTCCTATTAACAATTAAGTTGCACGGTTTCATGTTAATCTACGATTTACGTATAACTAGGTGAGCTCAATTCCCAAATACAAAACCTACCTAGATCTCATTTGAAAGTCCCGGAAGATCATTCATGAGCCAACTAGGAGCCCTATATTGGTATTTCCTAATCATACGCTAATTAAAACGGACGAGCAACGTAGCCGTAGCCATACTGCGAGATGATAAATTCTATTAAGTTAACCTAACCATAAAGACGTGGCTATTTAACGGATAAAACAGGGCTCGGTCGACCGAATAGGTGGGCTCGGTCGACCGAGTGAACTCATTCGGTCACCCGAATCAATTTCGTCCCCAGATTACATCCCTGAACATATCTCTCAGCGTTTCATCATACAGAACAGATTAAACAGTAACTCGTAAAGCATTCATATAAACTAACATAGATACGCATTAATTAAACAATGTAGATTCATGGATAGAAACTAAGTAGATGACGTAGGTTATGGGATCCCCGTAGACAAGGCTTCGCCACATCATAACGACATAACCTAGATCTACATCATCATCTAGCTATGATTAACTAACTCAAACGATAAAGCATAATTGGGGGAATTAATTACTTAAAAGAAAGAAACGAGAAAATAAAGGCTTACATAATGCGGCCCTTAAATTCTTGGAAACACCCTCAATAAACTACATTGAATCAAGATATGAATAGAGTGATTTTATTGAATGATATTCTAAGGTATGTCTAAAGTGTATTACAATTCTCGTAGCTGCTTGCTTATATAGAGGTTTTTGCCGACTTAGGGTGGTTCTAGAAGATAAGCACGATATAAGCCGGAAACCGACCCAAACCTAAGGCTCGGTCAACCGAAGAGCTGCACTCGGTCGACCGAAGCTATAGGCTCGGTCGACCGAACCTAAGTTTGCATGTTTAACACGTTTTCTTCGTCTAGCTTGTTCCCCACTTTGCACGCTTGCATGTTGATCCGATTAATCTTCCACTTAATGCTCCGATTTTCTTCCTTCCTTATCTTGAGATAATTGATTGAATGACATTAATCCTCTCGATTTGTTGTGATCGCAAAATCAATAATTATCGCACAATAAATCGGCTTTAAATAATAAAAACGACTAAATACCAAATATCATATTAATAATCACTTAACATTAAATAATAAATATAAACATGTGATTTAATATGAAATATATATTATTAATCTCGATTTAAGGTCAACGTTGATGACTTTTACGGGTATAATTTGACCGTCATCATGGTATGTCTCTTGCAAAGCCAATAGATACTCATATAGCATCAAATGTTCATTTGTTAGTTTATGCTTCATAGTCGGTGAAGAAAGAATATATATCAAAAGTTCCCTATCTTTAGTGCGGTTGGCGATCGATGTATGCCATGGTGTGCACTAGGCACGATCTAGCTCGGGCGGTCATGTTGTCGAGCGGAGTTAATGGCTCGACTGGAAAGGAACACTGGAAAGCTGTGAAAAGAATGTTCAGGTACCTTAGGGGTACAGCTAATGTTGGTCTCATTTATGGAGGTGATACTCAGAGTTTGGTCACATGATACTGTGATGCTGATTATGCAGGTGATGTGGACAGTAGAAAATCAATGACTGGTTATGTTTTCACATTGGGGAATTCAACAAAGCAAGTTTCAGTTGTGCCTTGACTTGCTTAACATTCAAAGCTTATAATCGGTTTTCTGAAAACTCAGTTGAGTGGATTCTTTGGAGAAGTACGGTACAAGTACATCTGGCATTGACAAATGCATACGGTACAAGTACATACGAATTATGCAATCGGTGACGTTGAATAAGAGTTCAAGTCAAGGTGGAGATTTGTTAGTTTTGTGACTTGATCTCTAAAAAGCTGGTGGAACTAATGCGAAATCTAAAAGCGAACTTTGTGAAGTGAAAGCCGAGTTTTGGGAAAAAGCGAGAAAAGCGAGTTTTGGTGGAAAGCGAGTTTTGGGGGAAGCGAGTTTTGGTGGAAAGCGAGTTTCTTGAGTTCTACATACGAGTTTGCGATTACAAGTGAGTTTTGTATCCCTGGATATGGCCTAGTGGTGAAGGCATGGGTGCGTAGTTCGACCTCTAACCTAAGTTTGGAGGTCGGCGGTTCGATTCCCGTAATGGGGTTGATTTCCGATTGATAACACCCCGGTGCGAGAGGTTTCAAAGGCGGCCCGTGTTGGAGCTACTAGGTTACGATTAACCTCTCTCCTCACTTTCTGTGGGATCGGGGGTGAGGGGACCTTAATGGTAGGGTTTACCATTTTTTTACAAGTGAGTTTTGTGGGAAAGTCGGTTTGGAGGCGAGTTTCGTACGGTGGATAACGATTTGGAGGCTGGGGTCCACATCTGGGTATTTATGACAATTCCGATAAAGATCTTTGGCGGTTAGGGTTTGGGATTTGTGCATATAAATACCGAAGTTGTAATCAATGCAAAGTGTGTCTTTCAAAGTGTTATTCACACACTTGTGAAAACCTTGTAATTCTGTGCATGATAAAATATCTCATTTTCTGTCCGTGGAGTTGTCGGCACAACACCGGAAACGACGTTAAATCACCGTGTTCTTTTTGTTTCTGTGTTTTTATCAATTTCCGTCTTATTTTTCGTTAGATTGCATCTGTTTTATCTTTCTTCAAGTGCAAGTTTCTCGTCTGTGTTTTAACAGTTTCACTATTAATACATAGTTTGAATCGATAGAGGATCCGGGGGTAGACAGGGGTGGACGCACGATCCCGGATGACGGAGGCGATAATTTTAAGGATTTTTTGCAATCAAGAAAATATATAGTTGTATTTTTTTCCCATCTTCTAGGATTCGGAAAAAATAAAAACACTATTATACATCAGAAAAAAAAAAACAAGGCTATAAATATCGTTTTATATGATTAAAAAAACCACTATATATCGCATTATCCGAACAAATTAATTGACTCTTCTAGTTCTATCAATAAAGATTTAAAACACTACAAACAATATTTTTGAAAGAAACCAATATTTCGAAACCGATTAATTAATAACTATGCAATTTTATTTACATGATAAAAGTTTTATATCACATTATCGAATTATCATAGATGATAAGGGCGAATATAAATTTTATGGGTGGCGAAAAAAATACATAACTTATACATAGTAGTGTATTTTCCGGATCCGAGGTGGCCCTCCCTTTGGGGTGCATACGCTATTTGGTAAACCTAAGTGGGCCGTAAATGATACGATCAACTACTTAGACCGTCATCATTGTTTTGTCTAAAAATGCTAACTTTTGAGTTGACAAGATCCTTATACCTCACACTTATAAGGAGGTAATATTTCTCCCACATTTCCAAAGTGGGATATCACAAGTACACACTTAACATATGAGAAACAAGCATAAATCTTGAAAACAAGGTCAAGCGCTCGCTTGACCATCTATGGTGCACGCCTAAGCCACCAGAACCCATTCTGTCAAAATTCCTGACCCCCGGGCACACACCTTGGAAGATCAGGCACACGCCTGACATATCAAGCGCTCACCTCATCATTAAGTCAAGCGCATTCTCTGTCCAATAGATTCAACTTCTAAACTTTATATCATCTCAGATGCACGCATGGCATGTCCAAGCACACATTTGGTCAAACAAGCTAAAAACCAAACTACACCGGCTTCCGAAGCGCGCGCCTCACCACTTCAGACGCACACCTGAGCCGAAATCTGCAAGAATTGCTGACAACAAGAGGTATGAACTCTTCCCCGATTCAACCCAAATTCCACACCAAAATATGTCATTACCCTACTTAAATACATCAAAACCTGCAAATTGTATGCAACCGCCGAGAACGAGATTGAGGTTTTCAACATTTTTCTTTTTTACGTAGAAGGATAAAATAATGTTGTTATAAAAGTGTATTTATTGATTGAAGAATATAAATAAATGTTTTTGGCAAATCTTATACTAATATTTGGAGGGGTTCGGGCTTATGGACGATCACTATTTTAATCTATAAAAAAATAGGGAAAAAGACAATAAGGGGTACTGAACTATTTCCATCATAGCTTTTATTGTCCGGTGTTGTATTCCAATAGTTGTCTGGCGGTCGTCCGGTGCTTGTCCGGCGTTGGTCCGGTTGTAAACCTTGTCTTGGTCCTTTGTTTTAATAATATCTTTCGTTTGGATGAAAAAAAAAACTATTTCCATCATAGCTTTTCAGCTCTAGAAAAGATCAGATCGGGCCTAAAGATACAGTTCATTTCACCTTCTTATAAAAAACAGGGTTCGTTTCCATCGCGCCCAGAAAAAAATTAAAGAAATCTTTTCATCTCCTGACTACTACTTCCGTCCCAAAATATAAATCGTTTTAGATTTTTACGCGAGATTAAGAAAGTAAATTAAATTGGTTATATATCATTCATTTCGATATATAATAAGTCTAAAATGACTTTTGACCGTTATTAATGCAAAAAAATAAAAAAAAAATAAGTGGGTAAATAATAAATGAAAGGTAAAAAGAGAAAATTAGTAATATGTGTTTCATTGGTTTTCTAAATTGATTTATATTATTAGACAAAATAAAAATGTTAAATGAGCTTATATTTTGGGACGAATGTAATTTTTTTTTTTAAATATCACTAAAAAGAATGTGGTATTTTTTTTTGGAAAAATTAGGTATAAGTCCATTTTTCTCTCTTTAATTAAGCATTAATCCACACATCTTTTTTTAGTTGCAATAAGGACAATCAATTTCAATCGGACTAAATTACCTTATCTTCCAATCGTTGTTTCTTCTTCCTCCTTCTCCTCTACTTCCATTTCCCGCCTCTGTCTACGCCCCCAAATATGGAACCCCAAAGTGAAAGTAATGGCGGACAAGAAGATCTTGGAATACGGCTCATTTAATCTCAAAAAATATGAGATAAACTAAAAGTGTTTGAAGTTCTTTTGCACAAATCAAGTTTAAGTTTAGCAATTCGAACCAGAGATGGCGGTTGGTGGCCGGGGAAGTCGAAGTAACGGCGGCGGAGATGGAGGATCCTGCGTCAAATCAGCTATTATCAACTTATTCTCTTATCGGATGTCGACAACCCTCTGAGCAGCTACAAACCCTGGTGCACTCAGGCCATATTTCTGTAACCTTTAGCTTCAATGGAAGCTTAAGAAAAGAAGATGAAGAGATGTCAAAATATGTGCTCTCAACTTTCAGGTCTATGGAAAAGGAGATAGAGAAGAAGAAAATGGAGGTCAATGAGAGTGCCGCTTGCTCAGTTGGGCTGTATTGATAAAGAAACTAAGTGATTGGCTACTATTCCTGAGGTGTAGAACTTTTGGGTTTTGTTTTGTTTCCAGATTTCTTCTGATTTGTAATTTTAGCCAGCCTAATGTTTGGGGAAAGCAAAGGGGATTGCAAGATGTTCTAAAATTGTTAGGTCATTAAGACAAATCGAACAAAATTCACTCTTGATTGATAATTTTTTTTTGCTTAATCTTACACAGCTCTCTCGAAACTCTACTAAAACTTTACTGTCCGAATTTTTGTTTTATTTTTCCCTTGATGAAACCATGAAACTTTATTTACAATTACTGAGACAACTTCAAGGAAAAATATGTTCTTCCGACGAAGAAAGACAAGTTTGACTTGAAGGGCTATATAACCCCTTAAACATTAAGATTATGATAAATGTAGAGGATAGGTAGTGTTGTGTGGTTCAAGAAAATAATTCCAAGCTTTGCACCGGTACTTATGACTTGTATGTCGGATGAGGCTTATAACTTAAAAAACAAGAAATCGTGACGAAAACACGTGCGGCCTATGCAAATGCCTACGGGATAACCATTATCACCTTTTCATTGTATGTTCCTATGCAAGAAAAGTATATAACATAGTGCTAGGATACACGCTTTACGTTACTATAGGTGTTTGGGGATGAGAGTACATCCGAGTCGACACGGGGCATGTACGGAAATCTAGCTTTTGAAGAAATTTGTTGTATTTGGCCTTAACGGTATTGTTTATGAGATATAAACGGAGATGAGAACTGCGAGAACCTATGCATAGAATTAAAAATGAGTCATTGGTACGCAGGGCAATCCTAACAACCTCGAGGTTCGCTATTTTTGATAGTCAAGAGCGACGGCTTCACGTATCTATTCTATCTAATTATATCACAGGGAAAAAGATCAAGGTGGCCTTTTCCACCGGAATTAACGGGAAATTGTGTTCATTGATTGTTTGGTAGGCCTTTTGAGGTTATTTTGCACTCACAGGAAACCGATGTATAATATGCATTTACGGAATTGATTAAGTGGCTTGAAAAATCAATACGCCAAAATAATAATTAGGAAAGCAGAGTCCATAGACAAAGAAAAACAAACATGGAACATTAAGCTTTTATGAAGTGAATACATCTGGAAGATTCCAAATTTTAAAGTATTTGCAGTGTAAAAACAAATAATTGAATTTCGGAGTCCAAGAAATTCCCATCTAAAGAACTTTGTACCCCATCCAAAAATAAAAACACTAGTCAAAAAAGTGCGTACATTGTTATTTTTTGCCTCTTTTGTTCATAAGCCACCCCAGATAAGCTATGCTAGTAGATAGTATGACAGGAAAGATATGAGCCAGATATGTGTGCCTTGAAGTAGTCACTTGAATTAAGCCTTAAATGAGCACATTGCGATATTGATGCGATTCATTGCGATACGATGCGATGCGATGCGATGCGATCTTTTGTATGCCTTATATGATCTTGTTAGTGATATTGTATGCCTTATATGAGCCTTATATGAGTCGGATATGATATTTCGTCCCTTGAATTAAGCCTTAAATGAGCCGGATATATGTGCCTTGAAGTAGTCACTTGAATTAAGCCTTAAATGAGGCGATATGGGAGAATCAAGAAGGTATTCGTTTGAAATGAACAGATTATGTCTTCATTTTGTTTGACTCAAATGTGTGTGTAAACTTGGATTTTGATCTGTTTTTTGGTGTGCAACTTTTTCGATTACGAGAATACAAGAAAATGGTGATGAAGTTATACAAGCCTTCATAAGCCTGCGCAACTCTACAAAGAAGAAGAAACAATGGCGGTTTGCGCATATTATGGAATTCAAAGGCGGCGGCAAAATTGTCTAGTCTAGATACCTTGTTAAAGAAACCTGAGCCCCACGACGGAGGTAATTCACCGAACGAAAACGGTAATAGACATGCCTCTTCGGTTCGGATGATGAAAGAAACATGGGAACGATTGTTTAAGGCTTATGTCTGCTGCAAGAGAAAGCCGATTGGCATGGTGGCCTAATGTGATTGAACCCAAGAACAAGAAGAGGCTTAAAAGAAATGATCTAAAGAAAAAGTAGTATCGAAACATGCTCGAAAAGAAGTAAATATGAGTGCTTGAGCTGTAAGAAGACATTCGGTTCATATCAAGGACTTGGGGGACATAGACCTTGGAACAAAAAATCGAAAGGAGAGTCATTTTGAGCACGATGCGATACTGCGATGCGATGCGCGTGCGATGCGCGATGCGATACTATTCATACTACGATCTTGTGTGCCTTAATGCAATAGATAGGCCTAGTTCATAGGCTTACTATGTGCCTTGGTGTCTTGAGGTTTTTGATCTACATTGTATCATCATGTAATAGATAGGCTAGTTCATTGGCTTGCGAACTTGTAATTCATCACCTTGTGAATTGCGGGCATGATAATTTAGTTCTTTGAACTTGAATATCCTTCTTATAATTTGGCTGATAGTTCAGACTGTTTCGGACTTGTATTGTTTCTTATGTATTACCTTTTAGTCGATGTACTATTGTACTAAATCTATAGTACGTTGTATTGATCTTCTATGTATTACCTTTTAGTCGATGTACTTTTTAGGCTTAATTCAAGTGATTAACTACGAACATGCATGTTATAAACACCACACCTTAATTAAGTTAATCTATGATATTCCTTTTATCAATCAAAACCACATAAACTTGACATAGGCTTAATAGTTAATCACTTGAATTAAGCCTTAAATGAGCCTTATATGAGCCAGCTATGTGCCTTGAAGTAGTCACTTGAATTAAGCTTTAAATGAGCACGATGCGTGCGATGCGTCTTTGTGTTAGTGTAAATCTTTGCGATTAAATTCGGCTTTCAAATACTACGTCGAAAAGGTATCAAACGCGGTCTCAAAATGAAGATAAAAAAAATATGAACTTTGGTGAAACAATTTTGATGATCGGTATTCTAAATCAAAAGTTACGGTCGTTTATAAGAAATAGCGCTCCGGTTAATACAAATATTTTTTCGACTTTCAAAATATACGTCGGAAGGGTATCGTATTTGGGCTCATATTAAAGAGCCAAAAAAAAAAGAATTTTGGTGAAAAAATTTCGATGATCGGAGTTGTAAATCAAAAGTTACGAATGTTTGGAAAAAAAAAAAAGATATCAAACGATTCAAACCTGAAGGCTGAAGCGGATGAAAGTTAAACTGAAGCATTTGAAACGTGCGTCACTTGAATAAAAGGGTATTTTTGTCCACATGAAATTGTTTGTCCTTTTTGTAACTAAAAAAATGTGTGTCTCCTATTTATTTATTTTGTGCCAAAAATAAGACTTTTGGCTCTTTATCTCTCTATTTTTTTTTAACATTTTAGCCATTGATTAATTCAAAACGATACATTTAGCTAGGATCTTCAGAACAATTTAAGAGGAATATACGTACGGAATAGGATCATCTCAAGTAAGCTTGAAGAAATATTTTTCAGTATGCGTGATCCAACCGTACACCCCAAAAAAGTGTAAACATCTAGCCAATTTGATTAACTTTTTCCAAAACTACATAGTTTAGTTCATTATATGTAAAAATATTAACTTTACCCTTAAGTTACTTGAGAGGATCTTGGTCTATATACGGACTACTATGTAATATTCCGTTGCAAACAATGAATGAGATGTCTTTCTAAGGTAAAGTTGTCAAAAAAATATTAATCTTTACTATTCCCTATCTTGTTCAACCTAAGCAGCCCCCAACTCTTCAACCTACCTCCCAAAATCTTGCATATATGCCCATAAATTCGGTGTCGTCTTCTCAAAAAAAAAAAAAAAAAAATTTGTTCTGGACGGAATTATTATGATTGTTACCGGAATACCAGTATTTTGAGCACTGAGTTAAAATAAAATAAAAAAATAAAAAAAAAAATCTAAGAGCATGAATATCAGGTGATAAAGACGGTGAAGAAGATCTCTTACGGCATGTTTCATAGTAAAAGACAAGATTACCCCTCTTTCGGCAGCATATCTATCAGAACGGGTTGAAAAATCCCGTTTTTAATTCAAAATAAAGGGTTCGTTAGTTTTCCCTAATGTTTCCTATAAATAAATAAAAAAAATTGATATGTTTTCATCATTTACTATACATAACAACAATACATAATTAACGATCGATGGACGTGTGTTTCTGTTTAAATGGTTTTTATGTTTTCATTTTCATTTTTTTAACGGATACTATACATAAAAACAATACATAATTATTTCCTTTCTCCAAGCTTTTGTTGGGTTTGCTATTTTCACGATCATCGAGCGAATGACTATAAAAACAATGTTTCCGTTCCTTTTCATTTGATAACTTTGCAGTAAAAACACCTATATTAAGAATATAGGTAATTATTATATGGGCTTGAGATCACATGTCTCAGTTGTGTGTCTAGTTTCGGTGTCTAAGTAAAAAGTATGTCGTTTTATGTGTATTTTATTTTTATGTCTTGTTTTTTTTGTTTTTTTTGCAAAAATTCAAATACGCATGAAACGATGTAGTTTCTACTTACCAGGCAATAGAAATTAATTTCACTATTTTGGACATGCGATATAATCCCAATTATATGTCTTTAGAATTTAAATATTTTTTTTATTGTCTAGATTTTAAATAACTAAAACAACCTTTGAATACAATCAAATCATTCATACTTATAACAAATAATAAATACAGGTAAAATCAATTAATAACAATAAATATTGTTTTGAATAATGTTCGACACCGAATAAAATGAAATAGAGACTATTATATCAAAAGAAATAAACAATATTGACAACGACGTCAAATAAAAAAAGCGAAATACAATTTAGAATTTCATGTTGCATCAGTAAAGGTTCCTTTCACAATTAAATAAAGACACGGGTTCGATAGGTGGGTTATAACCCTAGTAATTTCGTTTAAGTGAAAAGAAAAAAAAAAAGATTTCTTTCACAATTAAATGAGTTTGTACATCCCTCGTGATGGTTACATACCATAAGGCCGGTTTGCTCAATTTATCAACGCAATATTTTTTCACATACCACACACTATTTCGCCTTGATATGAGTCAGAAAGTGATTTAACTATTCAAACTTAATTTGAGTTTATTGGTTGATTTTAGATTCAGCACTTGTTAGAAAGCATATTTCATACATTATGACTAAAAATATGATAAAACTAATTTGAACATTTTACCTAAAATTGAATCAGAATAAATAAACACGATAACAAAATGATAATTTGAAAATAAAATTGGAAATAATCTTTTATGTGCTAATGCTTCTAATGATATGTATTCTGTACCAAATGCTATATAGGATTCAGGGGTTCTTGCAAAATAAGTCTATCATGTGTATTGTTGTAATACACAACGTTCCATACATATTAATACATTTCAATCAGACAAAACAGCGAAAATCAAATGAGGAGAAAACTCAATGAAACAGGCTGATGCCTGATACCATTGGACGGCAATAGGATTCCCACCGACACAACTACAAGAGGATTTGCGTTAGCTACTGTTTTAAAAAATTTAACATGAAAAATAACATTGCAATATATACTCTGTTATTTACTGTTAAATATAGATTTTGTAAATTTTTATTTACATTTACCGCATTAATTCAGATTCTTTAAATTTTCTTTTATATCTACCGCATCATCTAAAATAGATAATCTGATTCATTTTATCTTTGATAGAGATTCTGTAAACTAGAAAAACGTTAAAAAAAAAAAATTGAGGAAAAAGAACTGTTATAAAACGGATGGAGATAACCGGATACGAAACGAGAAACGAAGCAATCAAACATAAACAATCAAAGGAGATAACGAAACAAGAAGAACACAGATTTAACGTGGAAAACCCTCGGTGGGAGAGGTAAAAAACCACGGGCGAGAAAAGAGATATTTTATTATGCTTTGAATTTCTGATTTCAACACACTCGGATAATGAGACAACAAGCGTATTTATAGGCACAAATCCACAAACCACAGCCGCCGGGAATCTTTGTACGATGTACCATAAATACCCCTACACGTGTCCTCGCTTTTAATGACAACGTATAGGCGTCACATAACGTAATTAACGGATGTGGGACCTGTTTGTATTCCAAAGTACTCGACAGACTATCACCCTGGCGACGGAAGCTCGGTAGACTCCACCCCTGCGATGCACGGAATTGAATACACTTCTCAATTTGTCCATCACACGGTGAGTCTTGATTGGTTCCACCGGATGTAGAGTTTAAGTCACTTTCCGACAAATCTCCACCTTGACTTCAACTCTCACTAGAGTCAAACAGATTGCATAACCAGATGTACTTGTAAATGGATTTTCAAGAAGAAGGAAGGAATAACTAAGGCAGAAGGGGTCAGGTATAAGGCACGTTTGGTTGCAAGAGGATTCAGTCAAAAGGAAGGATTCAGTAAAGTGACTTAAACTCTACATCTGGTGGAACCAATCGAAGACTCAGCCTGTGTGATGGACGGTTGAGAAGTGTATTCAATTACGTGCATCGTAGGGTGGAGTCTGCGAGCTTCGTCGACGGGGTGACTATCGGCGGGGTGATAGTCTACGCGAGAATCTTGGAATACGGCGGGGTCCCACATCCGTTAATTACGTTATGTGACGGCTATACGGTGTCATTAAAAGGAGGACACGTGTAGGGGTATTTATGGTACATCGGACAAAGATTTCGGCGGCTAGGGTTTAGGGATTTGTGCCTATAAATACGCTTGTTGTCTCATTATCCGAGTGTGTTGAAATCTGTAAAATTCGGTGCATAATAAAATATCTCTTTTTCGCCCGTGGTTTTTTACCTCTCCCACCGAGGGGTTTTCCACGTTAAATCGTGTTCTTCTTGTTTGTTATCTCCTTTGATTGTTTATGTTTGATTGCTTCGTTTCGTTTCTTGCATCCGAAGTTATCTCCATCCGTTTTATAACAAGTGGTATCGAGACGGAGTTGGAGAAAACAACCGTACGATCAACTTCATCTTCACCAAGGCCTTGACAAGGTGCTAGGATCTGTGATAAAGTTGTAATCTTTAGCAAGGAAAGATGTCAGCAGTAAACATAAAAATCGATAAATTTACAGGAAGGAACAATTTTGGTCTGTGGCAAATCAAGATGCGTGCACTGTTGAAACAGCAGGGTTTGTGGAATCCTTTATCTGACAAACCAAATACAGGTGCAGCAGATTATGCCAGTCTAGAAGAGAAAGCACATTCAACCATCATGTTGTGCTTATCGATGATGTTATCACGAGGTTCTTTGAGGAAGACACCGCGACCAAGTTGTGGAAGAAGCTTGAAAGCTTGTATATGACCAAGTCACCGACCAACAAGTTGTTGTTGAAACGAGAGGTTGTTCACTTGAAGATGCATGAAGGAAGTCCACCGAGGGAACATCTGGACAATTGAACACAATATTGCTTGATTTAAGGAATATTGATGTTAAAATTGAAGATGAAGATGCGCCCTAATCTGTTGGTGTCATTACCGGCATCATATGAAAACTTTGTGCGATCTTTCATAGTTGGAAAGGATACAAGTAGCTTTGGAGGATGTGAGGTCCGCCTTACATGCCGGGGAGCTTAGACACAAGGCTCTTTTGGGACGGACGATCGAGTTTCTTGGGCTAGTAGCTAGCGACAATAGTGGAAAAGGATATGGGCGAGAAGAAGAAAAAGAAGTCGGGGTCCAAAGGTCCTAAGTCTGCGATGTCCGTAATTATCGTAAGGAGCGGGGACATTGGAAGTCCAATTGTCCAAGGAAGAAGAAACGCGGGGAAGGCAATTCGGCACGGTAGCCTTGGCTGCGAGCAATACGATGAGGATCCGGTTCTAGTTGCGGGGGATTCTACACACCACAATGATGTGTGGATACTTGATTACGGAGCATCCTACCATATTTGTCCAAACGAGAGAGTGGTTCTCTACTTATGAGCGAGATAGATGGTGGTCAAATCTATATGGCCAAAGCAAGGTACGTAAAGTTGTGGGAATTGGCTCGGTAAAGTTAAGGACGAGAGGATGGTAAATTTTGTACACCGAAAGATGTAAGACATGTTCCACGAGATGACCAAGAATTTGGTATCTCTTAGTCTGCTTGGATGCAAGGGTTCAATTTCAAGGGTGAAGGTGGACGGTGAATGTCTTCAAAGATTCGGTTGTAGTCCTCAAAGGCATCAAGAGGGGAACCTTGTATATATTACAAGGATCTATCGTATACGCGCTTCTTCGTTGTTGCATCCTCGGCGGTTCACCGGTCTCTCACGGACTCACGGTGTGGCATATGAGACTAGGTCACATGGGTGAAAGGGGTATGCGATTCTTTCTTCGACGAGGTTTTCTTGGGGGATATAAGGTCAAGAATCGGACTTTTGTGAACATTGTGTGTTTGGGAAGTTGCATAGAAGTAAATTCTCGAGCGGGGTTGCACAATACAAAGGCAACACTTGATTATATCCATTCAGACTGGCAGGGTCCATCAAGAGTTGAGTCATTGGGTGGTCACGGATATTTTGTGTCATTCATAGATGACTATTCAAGGATGACTTGTGTGGTGATGATGAAGAACAAAAGTGATGCATTCAATAACTTCAAGCGAGTGGAAGGCCCTAGTGGAAAATCGGTTAGGCAAGAAAATCAAGAAGCTTCGTACGGATAATGGTCCGGAATTCTGCTTTGGACGGATTTTGATTCATTTTGTGCGAAATTTGAAGGTATTGCCGGACATCATACGTAAGGAATACACCTCGGCAGAATAGTGTAGGCGAAAGGATGAATCAAACTCTACTTGGAGAGGGCAAGATGTATGCTTTCTCAATTTGGTTTATCAAGGAGATTTTGGGCGGGTTTGTTAAGACACTTGCTACTTAATCAACGGGAGTCCTCACACGGGGATCAATCTCAAGACACCATTTGAGATGTGGTCGGAGCAAGCACATTGACTACTCGGTTCTAAGGGTTTTGGAAGTACGACTTACTATCATGTTAGTGAAGGGAAGTTAGAACCAAAAGCCAAGAAGGGAGTGTTTGTGGGGTATGGTGATGGAGTGAAAGGATATAGAATTTGGTCATCGGCAGAGTCCGAGAGTAATCCTCGGCGGGGACGTTGTGTTTGATGAAAATTCTATGTTAAACTCATCGGTGGGGAGGTGCGAGTACGAAACCGTCTTGAATCGATAGTGTTGAGAAACGAGGTGGAGCTTCGGGTGGAGTCTCGATATGCAACAATCGGTGGATCCAAATCAACACTATACCGATCCGGATAATGAACCGAGAACCGATCCAAGCCGACCTGCTCGAGACCTCGGCGGGGCGTCATACAAACATTGATCGGCGAGTCTAGCGCGCGGCGGGCTAGAAGATCTAATGTTGGGATACCTCCAAGGAGATATGGGTATGATGATTTGGCTGGATATGCACTCCAAGTTCTTTGAAGAAGTAGAGGTTCTTGAACCTACTACTTACGGGGAAGCGATGACATGTATAGAAGCATCTCGGTGGCATGCGGCCATGGGAGATGAAATGGAGTCATTGCGAAGAATCGGACTTGGGAATTAGTCAAACGACCTACTGCGACAAGGGAGTTGTGACTTGTAAATGGATTTTCAAGAAGAAGGAAGGAATAACTAAGGCGAAGGGGTCGGGTATAAGGCACGTTTGGTTGCAAGAGGATTCGGTCAAAAGGAAGGGGTTGACTTTGATGAAATATTTTCACCGGTGGTCGGACACACTTCAATCGGGTGTTACTAGCAATGGTGGCACGGCGGGATGCGGAACTTGAGCAATTAGATGTGAAAGCGCTTTTCTACATGGTGAGGTGGATAAGGAGATATACATGACACGGCACGAGGGTTTTCAAGTTCTGGAAAGGAAAATTATGTTTGCAAGTTGAAGAAATCATTGTATGGTTTGAAGCAAGCTCCAAGGCAGTGGTATAAAAGGTTTGACAGTTTTATGCTTCAGCAGGGTTACAACAGAAGTCCATATGACTGTTGTGTTTACTTCAGTCTGCTGAAAGATGGATCATATATCTATCTTGTCATGTATGTGGATGACATCGATAGTAATGCAAAGCAAGGAAGTCGATGTTCAAAATCGAAGAACCTTCTTAGTGCTTGAATTTGAAATGAAGGATTTGGGTGCGGCCAAGAAAATCTTGGGGATGGAGATGCGGAGAGATAGGAGTCGAAGAAGTTGTTATTGTCTCGGCGGGGTTATGTGCGAGAAGATATTGGCCAAGTTTGGGATGTCTCCGTCGTAAAACCAATAGATACTCCTATGGCATCAAATGTTCATTTGTCTGTTTATGCTTCACGATCGGTGAAGAGAAGGAGTATATGTCAAAAGTTCCCTATGCTAGTGCGGTTAGCGATCGATGTATGCCATGGTTTGCACTAGGCACGATCCGGCTCGGGCGATCGGTGTTGTCGGCGGGTTTATGGCTCAACCCGGAAAAGAACACCGGAAATTTGTTAAAAGGATATTCGGGTACACGAGAGGTACGAGTGATATTGGTCTCATTTATGGAGGTGATGCGGTCCGGTCACGGAGTTCTCGTGATGCCGATTATGCGAGTGATGTTGACGGTAGAAAATCAATGATTTCGGGTATGTGTTTACATTGGGAAATGCGGTGGTCGGTGGAAAGCTACTCTTCGGGCTACGGTAGCCTTATCAACTACGAAGCGAATATATGGCTCTTGCTTGAAGCGACTAAGGAGGGTATCCGGTTGAAGGGGCTAGTCGGTGATTTGGGGTTGCATCGGGATCGCCGTGAGATTTATTGTGACGAGTCTAAGTGCAATTTGTTTAGCCAAGGATCGGGTTCATCATGAGAGAACCAAGCATATTGATGTCGGGTATCATTTCTTGAGGAATGAGAAGAGGGTTGTGGTGAAGAAGATTGGCACAAAGGAGAATCTTGTCGATATGTTCACTAAACCGAGTTCGGCCAGAGTAAGTTCCGGCTTTGCCTGGACTTACCGAATATTCAAAGCTTATAATGTTTCGGAAACTTTGCGAGGGCGGATCGGTGGAGTGGATCTTGTGGAGATAGTACGGTACAAGTACATCCGGCATTGACGAATGCATACGGTACAAGTACATCCGGTTATGCAACTGTTTGACTACAGTGAGAGTTGAAGTCAAGATGGAGATTTGTCGTAAAGTGACTTAAACTCTACATCAGTGGAACCAATCGAAGACTCGGTTTGTGTGATGGACAACGAGAAGTGTATTCAATTACGTGCATCGTAGGGTGGAGTCTGCGAGCTTCGTCGACGGGGTGACTATCGGCGGGGTGATAGTCCGCGAGTACTTGGAATACGAGCGGGGTCCCACATCCGTTAATTCTATTATGTGACGGCTATACGAGTGTCATTAAAAGGAGGACACGTGTAGGGGTATTTATGGTACATCAGACAAAGATTCCTGGCGGCTAGGGTTTAGGGATTTGTGCCTATAAATACAGTTGTTGTCTCATTATCCGAGTGTGTTGAAATCTGTAAAATTCAGTGCATAATAAAATATCTCTTTTCTGGCCGTGGTTTTTTACCTCTCCCACTGAGGGGTTTTCCACGTTAAATCTGTGTTCTTCTTGTTTCTGTTATCTCCTTTGATTGTTTATGTTTGATTGCTTCTGTTTCTGTTTCTTGCATCTGAAGTTATCTCCATCCGTTTTATAACAAGAACTTTTATTAATCAAGATCTACCAAACAGGCGGCCAAAACGTTACCAGGGGGTAAGGCACCCCAAGATGTTCGGGTCGAAACTAGTAAAGCATATCTAGCTAAGGAATGCGTAGGGACATTCCCCATATGCCGAATAAAAGTAAAAGACACAGATACAAAGCTAGAGAGTAAAGTCAAACAATCATTTACTAAACAGCCGTGGGCCGTAAGGTCTTCTTCGGGTCTGCGGAGCCGCGAGACACATGCCAAGCAATCACTCTCTACCTCGAGCCGCTGGATCCCCAACTGCCGCGCTTTCTTTAAAGCCAAGGAGATAGCCTTGAGCTCCATGTACTCCACCGGGTCTCCAGGATCAAAGTGGTAGGCGAAGGAATGAAGGACTGTCCCTTGAGAATCACGGAAAAGAACACCAATCCCCCCGGCCGTCGCAGTGACTGATGTATCAACATTGCCCTTGATAACTCCTTCTAACGGCTGCACTCACTTATCTACCAGATGGTGGGCGGAGGTCGGCATCCAATAAAGCTCCACAGCCTTTACATACTCAGCGGCTGCTGCTAGAGAACGTGTGCACACTGCAGAGACATAGACTGCCTGATCATCAAACACTGCAGAGCAACGCGCCTTCCAAATCCCCCACATGAGCCACACAAATCTCGCAGTGCCTTGAACTCCCTGCTCCTCCAACAACCGCGCAAAGAAATCCGCAAAGGTAGCAGAGCGGAGGCGCCCTAAGACCCCGTAGTATGGCGACACCCTACAAATCCTAGCTGCCATCTCGTACTCAAAAATCACGTGCCTCAAAGTTTCCAGCCTCTCCCCATATGCCAGGCAATGACCATCCCCCATATGCCTCCTCTGCAGCCCCTGCCAATAGCTAGACAATCATGCAGGCACCTTCATAGGAAATGTTGAATACACGGCTGCACCGGACGCTGCCAGCAGCTTCTCCAAACCCGACTCTCCCTTCCTGATGTAGTCGGCCTAGCAGTCGAATGTCTGTAAAGAGATAATGCTAAAAAGTACAAGGACCGAACAGTATAAACTCCTTTACGATCGTAGTACCAGATCCGTGTGTATGGATGGCCTCCAGAGGCAATGCTGGTCAATAATGGCGTCTGACTCCCAAGGACTGAATAACTGCCGAACCCTCTGCACATCCCACACCCTAGAATTGGGAATAAATAAATCTGAGACCTTGGAGTCTGTTGGAAGCTCATGCCCAGCAAAAGGGATACGGAACGAAGGCTGCCGACTAGTCCAAGCATCATGAAAAATATAAACCGAGTCCCCATCACCCATTCTCCATCTCATTCCACTAAACAATAGGTCCTGCCCCTCAAGAATGCTGCGCCAGAGAAAGGACGGCCAACGTCCTAGCCTAGCTGCAAGGATGGTACTGTCCTCAAAATACTTTGCGTGTAAAACTTGAGCCGCCAATGAGCCCGGACTGGTCAAAATCCGCCAAGACTGTTTTGCCAATAAGGCCAAATTGAAACATTCCAAATCGCGAATCCCAAACCCCCAAGGTTCTTCGGTAGGCAACAGGCCTGCCAATTCTTCCAATGTACCTTGCGCTTGTTGTCAGTATCCCCCCAAAAGAATCCCCTAATCCCTTTTTCCAGTTCCCGTATGAGAGTAATAGGGATCTTAAAGCACTGCATGATAAATGTAGGGATAGCCTGAAGTGCCGACTTGATGAACACCTCATTCCCAGCAGGCGAGAGCAGTTTATCTTTCCAGCCAACCACCTTTTACGTATCTTATCCCTTAAGAATACAAACACCTGGCATTTGTTCCTCCCTACCACATAAGGCATCCCAAAATACTTGCCGGAACCATCCCCTAAGGGTATCTATAGCTGATCAGACAACGCCTCCCGTTCCTCCACCGAGACTCTTTCCGAGAAATGTAGACTAGATTTATGGAAAATTAATAACTTGACCAGAGAGAGCATCATACCTGTCAAACAATTCCGCCAGTGTTTCCGCCGCCCCTTCCAAAAGCTCAAAAAACACCATACAATCATCGGCAAACAACAAATGAGAAATAGACACCTCCGCCCCTCTGCCAAAACATGGGCTACAACTTTCGCTCAAAATCATGTCTATCATGCTAGGACAAATCATATTGATGTGGATGTGCATTACATCAGAAATCTGATCATGGATAAGAAACTTATAGTCTGCTACATACCATCTACAAGACAAGTAGGCGACATATTTACCAAGCCTCTACTGTTTCTACTTTCGTAATTTCAAGAGCAAACTCAATGTGGTTGATCCACATAATCGTTTGAGAGGGAGAGAAATAAGGGTGGCAAATTTTCCGATAATCCTGACCCGTCCCGAATCCCATCCCGAAATTTTCCCGATCGAGAAATTTCGGGATTTTTCCCGACCCGAAAAATACGGGAAAAGGGATCGGGTATAAAACTCAATCTCGTCGGGTTCCCGATCCTGACCAGAATATATATATATATATATAATTTTATGTTTTTATTTTTTTTTCATCCCGATATAAATACCCGCAACCTAAATACTAAAAACACAAACATACTTCCGTCGTTTCTCACTTTTTCTGCACATCTCTTCTGCTCTCTAATATTCGAGAGTGTTTTTTCTCATAAAAGCCACCTGCTTCCACCGGCCGTCGAATCGGTCGTCGTTAACTCATTTCTCTGGCCCCCACCTTTTGAATTATTATTTTGATCAAATAATTGTTGTCATTTTTTTAAATTAACATGAATACTTTTTTAAAATCATATGTTCGGAACATTCATTCTCTACCCGACGAGATCCCGAAGTCGGGTATCCCGATTGTCATAACCCGACGCTAATCGTGTACGGGCTCGGGAAGAAAAATAGAATCCTGAATCTTGTCGGGACGGATTTCGGATAGGAGTCGGGTCTCGACCCGATGACACCTTTAGGGAGAAAAGGCTAAGGGTATTAATAATTAACAAGTGTATGGTTAGATTAGGTGACATGTGTCACAATTGTAGCACCTGATTTTATATACGTTGGATAGCCGTTGCTGATGTATTAGTACTAAGAAAATCTATTCTAAACATTATCCAATCTATTCTAAAAGATTATTGAAGCTGCATTCTCTTCTCCTTCAATGGAGATTTTCTCTCTTCTACATTTAAAATCTAACTGACTCTGATATAAATAAATAAATGTTTTCTTTGACTCCGATATAAATAGTTGTTGTGATGTCATTTATCCGGTTACCAAGTCGTTGAGAATTAAATAAGATGCCTTCAACCTTAAAAAGACGTAAATTTTTATTTACGACCAATTAAAAATAGTATATTTTCAGTAATTTTATGGATATTCCAGAAATTGAAAAATCAGGTTGTGTCAGGTTTGACACTTGCAAATAATGTTATGCTTTTTCTGACATGAAAAATCAGGTAAACGTAAGGATCCTTACGTTCAAACGTAAGGAAATTCAAATGCCATCTGATACAAAAAAACACTCAACATACATTCCTTACGTTTAAACGTAAGGAAACGTAAGGATCCTTACGTTTAAACGTAGAGAATCCTTACATTTAAACGTAAGGATCATTACGTTTAAATGTAGGAAAATTCTTGTCCATTCAATTTATTTTATTTTTGTGATATTTTATTGACATTTTGTTATTTAACACCTGCAAGATTACAGGATTTTTTAACATCCTGTAGGAAAATTACAGGATTTTTTATATCAAAAAAAAATCTTGTAAGATTTTGCTTGCAGATGTTAAATAACAAAATGTCAATAAAATATCAAAAAAAATAAAATTTGAATGGACAAGAATTTCCTTACGTTTAATCGTAAAGATCCTTACGTTTTAAACGTAAGGATTCTCTACGTTTAAACGTAAGTATCCTTACGTTCAAACGTAAGGAATGTATGTTGAGTGCTTTTTTGTATCAGATGGCATTTGAATTTCCTTACGTTTGAACGTAAGGATCCTTATGTTTGAACGTAAAGATCTTTACATTTACCTGATTTTCCATGTCAGAAAAGACATGACTTGATTTGCAAGTGTCAGACCTGACACAACCTGATTTTCCAATTTCTGAATCCAGGATCACAAAATAGGGATCAGCATTTTAATCAAATAGAATATTTTGGAAAGGTAGTTTTCTTAACAAATTCCAAATTTATCTTTTGTTTTATTGATCGGAACTACCAAATCAGATTTGATCTTGACCAAGATAAAATTTATGATATATTTCCTATAAAAAAATGTTCAGTACTCTTTTTTTTAAATTTTTTTTTTAGGAAAATGATCGGTACTTAAAAGTGAAACTTTTTTCTTGCAAAAAAAATAGTGAAACTTTTAGACGAGTATTTTTTAGGGAAACTTGTGCTTGTAACTCTGTATAACAACATAGTATTTTTTTGATAATGTGTTGTTATTAAGAGTTACAGGCACAAGTTTCCCTATTTTTTATTATTTATTTTGAACGCAAATTTTTCCCAAATTAGTATGAGTGATACTGATAACCATAAGAATACTGATAAAAAATTCAGGCATTTGGCCTCTTCTGTATCAAAAAGAAAAAGAGGTGGCGAGGCAGAAGGATAAAATATGATACAAAATAGGAAAAATGACAATAAAAAAAATATAGTGGTTGAGAAGGACAACAACGCGTACATTACACGCGTGTTCTTACGTATTCAACACAGCGTAGTAATAACATCTTCGTTTTGTCTTCTCAACCACTATCTTTTTTACTTATTCTTTTTCCTCATTTTAGATTAAAAATCCACGACCTTTAAACTAAAATATAAAAAAAAGAATACTGATAACCATAAGTGAAATGTAAAACAATATAAACATAGCCGAAAGAAAGAAAGAAACGGGTGGAGTTTTGAGTCAAAGGGGGGAAAGAGCCTTGGCGAAAATGAAAAGCATAGCCTCATTGTCTCAATCAACACAATGGCATCCGGCAGCTCAAAATTTTCCATCAAAACGATCTGACACAGTATTCCCTTCACGTTTGAATGAAAAAACTCGCATCACACCTTCAAGAAAAGTGAACCCACTTTCTTGTTCTGCATCAAACCCTTCAAAAACTCCCAATCGACCAATCGAGAAAGAAAAGGTGCCGCCTTTGGTAGTGGTTGGATCAGCCAATGCAGATATCTATGTGGAGATTGATAGATTGCCAAAAAAAGGGGAGACTATTTCTGCTAAAACCGGACAGACACTTGCAGGTGGAAAAGGGGCAAATCAAGCTGTATGTGGTGGGAGATTAGATTATCCGACTTATTTTGTTGGACAAATTGGCGATGATGCTCATGGGAAGTTGATTGCTGAAGCACTTGAAACTCGTGGGGTGTCTCTTGATTATTTGAGAACTGTTTCTGATGTTCCTACTGGCCATGCTGTTGTGATGTTGCAATCAGATGGGCAAAACTCAATTATTATTGTTGGTGGTTCCAACATGTCATGCTGGCCTGAAATTCTTTCTGAGGAGAGCTTGGAGGTTGTGAAGAAAGCAGGGATTGTTTTGCTTCAAAGGGAAATCCCTGATTCCATCAACACTCAAGTTGCAAAGGTTAAAACCTTGTTTTCTTTCTTTCTTGTTTTCTTTCTTAGCTTCTAATTTGGAAGTGTATTGCCTTGAATATTAGTGTAGTATGCTGGAAGTACATTCTTTGCTTGAAATGGCTGATAAGACACCAAGCTTTTAGTATATGTTAATGTGGAGTGTATTTGTGTTTCTCAATTATATTGGGTCAGTAGCAATTTCTTCACTGTAACTTGACCAATGTGCCACTTTATCTCTTATCTCTCACTTTTGTTTTCTGAGTCTCTGAATTTACCAAAGGTGTCCAACACTTTTAAAGGTCTTATGGCTATGAAAGTAGAATATGTCCTGCAGTAATTAAGCACTTCCCCTTTTAATATATCTATTCTTCATAACTTAAGGAAATCTGATAATTTGAAAGAGCATTCATATCCTAGATGGTCCATACTGAAAGTAATTACCAAGATAATATCTTGTAATGGAGCAGTGTCCTGAAAATTAAGCTGGCTATCAGAAACGTGTATCTCGTGCAGAGGACTGACCGAGTGTATTTGTTATACAGAAAGTCTTTGTTGCATCTTTTATTGGGTTCTAGTTATCATATTGACGTGCATCTTGAAATACAGTATTATCCCCAACTGAAATCAGCTTTCAATGTTATTACTTCAAAATTGCTTTTAATTCATGAACTATGAACGATTGTTTTGGTAGATAATCTTATAAGGAAAATCATGGAAGGACCGTCTAATAGTAGAACCAAGAGAAAGAGATGTTTTGACCCTCCCTCTTGTTAAATTCTTGAACTTATGCCTCTTCGGTCTGGTATTTATCATTTCGTGTGTAATGATAAATTGATAATTAAGCAAGAAGGATGTATTTTTCTATATTTTGTTGTTTTATCTGTATATTAACTAAAATGTGGCTAGACTCTGACTGTAGATTTAATATCTTCAGGCTGCAAGAAATGCAGGTGTTCCTGTTATTCTAGATGCTGGAGGAGTTGATTCACCCATACCTCAAGAACTAGCGTCTTTTGTTGATATTTTGAGCCCAAATGAGACCGAACTTTCCCGTCTCACAAATATGCCAACAGATAGTTTTGAACAGATCAGCCAGGCTGTCAGAAAGTGCCATGATATCGTAAGCTTGACGTGTTGTACTTGTACATGTATTTCGGTTCACTGTAATAATGTTTTTCCAACGATCCATTTTCTTTTCATACAAAAGATGAAGCTTTTACTTGAGATTTTGGTAGTCCAATAGAAAATATGACTGCAAACTTTCTGCACCAATTGTTCACTAAATCAATGCAACCATTTAATTTGACTATATTACTATAGATTATAAGTGTGTTGTTATGTATATATTTTCAGGGTGCAAAACAAGTTCTTGTGAAACTTGGGGACAAAGGATCTGTTCTATTTACTGAAGGAGAAAAACATATTCATCAACCCATCATATCAGCTTCGAAAGTTGTTGATACAACAGGAGCAGGCGATACGTTCACTGCTGCCTTTGCCGTTGCTCTGGTGGAAGGAAAATCCCGAGAGGACTGTTTGAGATTTGCAGGTAAAAAATAATACGGACCCACAATATATATTTAAACGTCGTTTCTATTCGTTATATTATTAATGTATAATGTAATGACTTGCAGCAGCAGCAGCTTCCCTTTGTGTGCAAGTGAAAGGAGCTATTCCAAGCATGCCTGAGAGGAAGTCTGTTGTGGATCTTCTTCAGTCTACCTGATTTTTTTTTTTTTTTTTTTTTTTTGTAATAAAAGAACTCCTGATTATTTGTCAATAAACATTTTGCTCATTAAAGCATGTAGGAGCATTTCTATTTTTGGTGAAGGTAATGAAAAAGAAAATAAATTATTTCCTTGTAAATTCCAACATCAATCAAAAGTCGAGACGTTTGTTTTTAGTTTATTAGAATTGGCTTTTGAATCTTTGGTTGTAATAATTTGAAGAGAGCTTCGTAATTTTCTTAATGAGACTGTCTTTTCACAAAACATGTTTTACACATTCCAAGGGTGAGAGTGGGCTTCGTTTTGACATTTACACACGTATCGTTCGACATTCAATTGTATATTATTCGACCATTTTACAAGCGCGGAACATTATGTTTCCGGACCGATTTTGGTCCGAATAAAGAGACATTATTATGTACGCTTGAGAAACAATACGGACCGTTTTACAGACCGAAAAATAACGTTTTCCGCTCCTATTTCTAATTAGAATATGACCACGGCGCTCTGAAAATTTCGAAAACGTATCGGATCATTCTAGGCCGGACGTATAATGTTTTACGACCGCGTTCGAGGTCGAATAAGCTAAATTATTCGACCACGTTTGAGTAGGTATAACCCTATCTCAAGTAAGAATATAAAAACATTGCTATAAAAAATTCGAAAACGTATCGGACCATTTTAGAGCGCCAAACATGTAATGTTTTCGATCGTGTTCGGTCGAATAAACTAAATTTTTCTGACCACATTTGGGTAGGTATAATGTCCTACATTCTGACTAAACGCCGGTCAGAATGTAGGCGCATAAATCAAAAAAAATAAGGGCAAAATTGTAAAACAAAATACTGTGTAATAAGACAAAATTTTGCGTGAAAAGATATTTCCTTCTTAATTCAGTTGGATATTGTAATAAAAACCGCATTTACATTTCATTAGTTTAACTTGACATTTAAGCTTCCCGAGTCTGTTTTCATGTTTCCGCTTTGAAGTCTGATGTTGAAGACATAAGACTTACGTATATTATTAGATAAAATTTTAATTATATCCAGAAAAAAAAGACGTCACAAATGATGTTATATAGTAAATGTAAAAATGGTAAACCCTACCATTAAGGGTTCCCTCACCCCCGATCCCACAGGTGTGAGGAGAGGTTAATCGTGAACCTAGCAAGTAGCCCAACACGTGGTACGCCTTTTATAACCTCTACTGTTGAAGGGTGTTATCAATCGGAAATCAACCCTTTTACGGGAATCGACCGCCGTGACCTCCAAACTTAGGTAAGGGTATGCACTACGCACCCATGCCTTCACCACTAGACCATATCCAGGGGATATTATATAGTAAATGTAGTAATGAAGCATGGAAGTCGTGAATAGGACAAGGAGTTGGTGCCAATGCAATGTTAAAAATTTCATTTGGCTGGTATCAAAGGGCCACAAAAAAATTAAAAGAGAGACTAGCAAAAAAACTACTTTCCAGGAGCTCGCTGCGTTTCATAAGCGCCATGGGCAGCTCCGTATTGACGATAACCTTCCAAACCACCTTGCGCCTAATGCATTAAACAACAGAGAGGGTGTATATAAAATTACTAAAAAGCATAGCAGGAGGAGGGGATTGCAATCAGCAAAACCAGTGTAAAAAAGTGAGTACTATTAACTGCACTGTGGTCAAAATTAGAAGCGCGCTTACCGGACGTGCCGGATTTGTTGGGTTGATCGGGTTTAATCCGTAATTAGATGTAGGGTAATGATTTCCAGCATAAGTAGCTTCGGAATTTTGATAACTGGCATTATAACCCGGCCCTGTTTGTAAAACAACCATCATTCCCGAAGCATTCATGTTAACTAGGCAAATTGTTTTAGCAATGCCAGACAACAGGCTACAAAACACAGATATACTTGGTAATGCAAACTTAGAAACAGCTGATCCAAATAACATGCAATGGCCACAAGATAAAATCGACATACTGAAAAAGAAGAAAAAGCAGGTTTAGAGTAATAATAATGTCCATTTCAGCTCCTTAACATGAAAGATCATGCATTGCCAGTACTATAAGACCTAAACGCTTCAACAAATGTTTCATCTAAACCCGAAGTTTCATTTCTGGGCTGCCTTAATGTAAAACAAAACGGAACTACCTTGATAGCCATAAGCCGAAGCAGCATGTGCTCCTTTTTCTGCATTAGCCAATTCAGACCGAAGTTTTTCCACCTCTCGCGCCATTGAAAGCAACTTGTTTTCCATCAACTGCCCATGTTCATAATTTTCTGCATATCCTTTTTTCTCATACTCAATGGCAGCCCTAAAGCAAACATAAAGCACACAGTGGTAAAAATCCTAGCTTTAAGCGCCATCAGTTAAGGAAAAATATAGAGCAGTTACCTTGCTCGCTGTAATTCTTGTTTCAAACCTTCAATTTCAGATCTTATTGGAGGAATCTGATGCAAATCTGAAGTCATTCTAGTCAAGTCTTCATTCATTGCTTGAGCCTGTGCAATAAGTTCTTGCTTTGAACCGGTTAATTCATTTATATCCGCACCAACCAGCCTAAGCTCATTTCTCTTACCATCAACGCCCCGAAGCTCCATTTCAGCTTTCATGAACTTCTCATGAAGTTCTTGTATCTCCACATCCTTCTCAGCATGAAATGCACCAGCATATTTCTGAGTTCTGTGTAGCTCAAATTCTGCAGCTTCCAAATCCTGCCTCAGTGCGACATGTGTGGCAGCAAACCTCTGATTATCAACCAAAAGCCCTTGAATATCATCATGTTGAACAGCCAACTGCTCCTCAAGAATAGCAAGAGGGGGCTTTCCATATCCAGGATCTCTCGATTCTTTCGATAACGCAGGATGGGACACCTGCTCAGGCCCAACACCTCTTGCATATGGAGGAGGGTCATGGACAGGTGGAGGCATCCGTCCACGATTTCGTGTAGACATTAATACGTCCCTGTGGAGCAAACATTTATTAAATTGTGAATAATTTCCAAGCAATTCATTAGCATATTTCTTGTGTTACATCATTAAGAAAAGGATTTCAAGTGCTGAATACAATTCTCCCAAAAAATAATCCATATATACCCTAGGCTATTCAATACAGTTCCAAGATCCAGGCTTTTGATTTAGAAAGAAAAAATTACATACCCATCACAATTCCCCCAATAAAAAAAAGAAGAAAAAGCAACATAATAACAGCTTCACAATCGAACTGGGAAAAAAAGGGATACTTGGGTACTAGATTATTAATAACCTGAATCTAAACAGGGGAAAAAACAACATAAAGTAGGCATATACATTATTCAAAATACCGCATAAAAGACCTATTGATTTCTCTACAGAAACGCAGATAGGGGAAAAACATCCAGGTGAACCGGAAAGATAAGGTGATGGTTAATAACCTTCAAACCAATTTGCTGCAGCTAAGTTCAAAGTTTGTTTCACCTTGAGCAGCTGGAATTCAGTCGCGGCTGTATTGTCTACAGTCTCATCTTCTCTCCCCAAGAAATCGAAGTAAAGAACGTCGTGTTCCTTTATTTTATTTTTTTTTAATTTTTTTTTTAATAGTGTCCATATTTCTTAGGGCCGTTTATTAAATCTGAAATCTGAAGTCGGAAAATTTAAAGTTTGAAATCTGAATACATTAAGTCTGAAACTAAATAGAGTGTTTGTTAACACTATCAATCTGAAAATGTTTATATTACAGTTGTATGCATTAATATTTGGGAAATGAGGGAAAATGACAGAAATATTTCATCAATTGAGTAGAAGGACAGTCTTTTGAAATTTTTACATAAAGGACAAAACTATTTATTCACTGTCGAAATTCACTTGTGTTCAAAATTCACTGTTTAAATTCACTGTCGAAATTCACTAATTTTTAAAATTCATTGTCGAAATTCACTGATTTTCGGGATTCACTGTTGAAATTCATTGATTTCGGGATTCACTAAGGAGATTCATTGATTTTCGGGATTCAATGTTTGTCCTTCTCGCTATAAAAATTATGCAGTTGTCCTTCTTCTATAAAAATATATGTAGATGTCCTGTTACTTAAAAATATTTCAGATTGTGTCTTTATCCCTAATTTCCTTTAATATTTTTCATATATCAAAATAACTATTCAAAAATATTTATTTAAAATAAAAAAAACTATATTGTTATAGTAATATTTTTCACATTATTTTTATAACATCTACAAAATGGCAAACAAATACGTAAGTAATAGACAATAATTATTAAAAATAGATATTTGTTTATAAGGGCTAGTTTGAACACTTAATAAGCATTTATGACATACTTAAATCTTATTTGGTTATAAGAACACATTTTTTCCAACTTTCCTAAATTACCCTCAAAATCACCATTCTAATTTTCTGAATATATTAAGATGCCGGGGCTTTTACAATCGGAGATCCTCTTCCCAACCTGCAAGTTGATTCATATCACCCATGACAAGTTGAAGCTTCATGACTACGTTGGCAATGGCTACCCAATCATCTTTTCTCATCCAGGTAATTAATTTGATTAATTCATTAATCAATTTTTTTTTTCTCTTTAATTTTCTTTTCAATCTCTAGCTGATGATTGCCTACGATCGAAGGCGTGGGCAAAATTAGGATTTTAGTCCTCTAACTTGACATATTTTGGATTTTAGTCCTGCTCCTGCTCCGGAGGAAAATAGTCCTCTAAGTTGGCTTTTTTTTTTGGATTTTAATCCTATTAGCCGGAAATAGCTTATTGGGCACCGGAATCTTTAAAAAAATGCTTACGTGGCAGCCGAGTTAGAGGACTATTTTTAAAAATTCCGGTGCCCAATCAGCTATTTCCGGCGGATAGGACTAAATTCCTAGTTAGAGGACTAATTTCAGAAAATCGATTTTTTTCTTTATTATTTATAAAGAAAAAATCGATTTTCTGAAATTAATTCGGAAAAATATCAAATGAGATATCAAGGAAAGAGGACGAAAAAATATGATTTATGGCACACATTCTTGGCGCGGATATTTGTTTGCCTTATTTTTTTCTTATTGTAATTTATAACTAAACTTGACTAATCTTTCATCGTACATTGCACGGTAGAATTTCAAATCCGTCGGTCTTTTTTTATTTTTTTTCCTTTTCTGCTCAAACTACTAACGGTACACGTTTGATAAAAATAAGTACACGGTTTTATTCAATTGTAGTGCCGAAATCGAATCGAAAATTTTCGGTTGATTGAAACTTAAAATTGAAACTGCACTGTCTGTTGGAGTTAATAAAAATAAACCGTATCGAAATACACACTTTGGTACGGTTTATGTAACAGAGAATCGAACAAAAAATTTCGGTTTCTATATAACACTAACCGAAATTCCGGTTTTTAAAAAAAAAAATCTGCTTTTAAAAAAATAAAAATATGTCACATGTCAGCTCAGGATGTTGCCACATGGCCAATTGTGGAGCAATCGAAACATACCATTTGGTTCGGTTATGTAACGGAGAATCGAACAAAAATTTCATTTTCTATATAACGCTAACCGAAATTCTGGTTTTTACCGGAGGAAAAAAAAACCTGCTGTTAAAAAAATAAAATTATAAATTATAAATAAAATTATGCCACGTGTCAGCTCAGGAGGTTTCCACGTAGCCAATTGTGGAGCAACCTCCTTAGCACTTTAATAACAATATTTAATATGGTGTCCACATGGTCACATGTGGGCACACCTTCTTGGCGCGGATATTTGTTTGCACTTATTTTTTTTTTGTTGTAATTTATAGCTAAACTTGACTAATCTTCCATCGTACACTACACAATAGAACTTTAAATCCGTCGGTCTTTCTTTTTTTTCCTTTTCTGCACAAACTACTAACGGTACAAGTTTGATAAAAATAAATACACGGTTTTATTCAATTGTTGTGCCGAAATCGAATCGAAAATTTTCGGTTGATTGAAACTTAAAACTGAAACTGCACTGTCTGTTGGAGGTAATAAAAATGAACCGTATCGAAATATACTTTGGTTCGGTTTTTAACAGAGAATCGAACAAAAAATTTCGGTTTCTATGCAACGGTAACCGAAATTCCGGTTTTAAAAAAAAAAAAAAAAATGTGCCACGTGTCAGCTCAGGAGGTTGCCACGTGGACAATTGTGGAGCAATCGAAATATACGCTTTGGGTCGGTTTATGTAACGGAGAATCGAACAAAAAATTTCGTTTTCTATATAACGTAAACCGAAATTCCGATTTTTACAGAAGGAAAAAAAAAATCTGCTGTTAAAAAAATAAAAAATTAAATTATGCCACATGTTAGCTCAGGAGGTTGCCACGTGGCAAATTGTGGAACAACTTCTTAGCACTTTATAGATATAAGATAAGAAACAACAGCGCCGTTTCCTCCTTTTTTTTTGTTTTTGTTTTTGAATTCAGCGCTTTTTATTATTATTAATGGATGGTAATTTGGTCTAGGTACTAATTTTGTGTCCTTATAACTAAATAAGTTTCATTGGCGTCCTATTTGCTTAATTAAGTCTAATATGTGTCCTTTTGGACATTTGGCCCTATTAAAAATATATGAACATGTTCGGATCATATAACTGTAATAAATAAAAATTAAAGACCATTAACGACAAAAATATTTTTAAAAAGGGATAAGCATGATTTTTAAATTACGTATGTGATAAGCATTATTAAGCATGATTTTTAAACTTTGGCACATAATTTTCAGAGAAAACTCTATGATGATGCCTGAAATCGTTCAAAGTAATTCTAATCATTGAAGCTGCAATGCGAGCCCGGAGGAGGTGATCAATGGTAGAATCTATAGAGAGTATGCCTGTAAAACGAAGAAATCATTAGATGTCCCAGAGTTCTATCTCCGGAACAACCATTTGACGCTTAAGTCAATAATTGATAGTAAGGTGAAATTTCAAGTAAGTAATTGATATAGTGATTGTAAGTGGAATCACGTATCATGCAAGGAGAGATAAACGGTCCATTTATATAGCATGCCTAGGTGGAGCTGAGGGTCCAACCAGCGGTGATGGCAAGAATGAGTAGAGTAAGAGATTGTTTGTGGCAGATGACGACATGCGTCTTGCCTGATGGAAGAGGTGTATGGACCGACCTCCGCCAAGTATTTTGTTGGAGGGTCCTTAATGCCGAGCTAGAGTCGGTACGATCTGGGCATCGATGCCGAGCTGAGGACACTTAGACAATAATAAAGGCAGGTGACGCTGAGATCAGCTCGGACCGTAATCAAAGATGGTCTTATGCTCGTAGCCTAGCTATGTGAGTGCCGCGTGTACGGAGACCGATCTAGCCCATGTCAAATGCCCGTCATACCTGAGCTAGGATGTATAAATCACAAGTTAGGTCTGCTTATGGGTGACGTGGAACGAGTTGAGAGGCTAAATCCGAACAATCTCTGACGTATGTGATGCGTGCTGAGCTCATGCCATCTTATAAACCTCGAGATTTGAATGACTGTTCCAATCTCAGAGACATCCGTCTTTTAGCAAAGTGTCATCGTTTGAGAAGAGTTGTGAGTGCCAAAGACTCTTCTGCTTCTCTGATCGATGCTTATAAAATGAGACATTCCCCTTGCTTGAAGATCTTTACATCTTGTTGTTTTTGACAACTGATTTTGTGAGAGAAGTTTGCTTCATCACCCTTATCTTCAGATTGACCCAGGATTTTAACTTTTTTCTGAGTTTCAATTCCATGAATATCCATGGAATTTTCCAGTATTCCAAACGCATACGTACTATCCGTTCAATGAAGCTCTAGATAAGGAAATTTCGGTGGGAGCTAGGGTTTCCCGTTTTGAAATACCTTATGTGTCCTATTCCAGGTAAGGGTCTTTGACCTTTAATGAATTCTATACCTCTCTCCATAAGAATTTTCAAGGTTTGATGTTGAGCGAGCCCAAGTGAGTGACATTCCCACCACTTTTCACTGGACTAAGGTTGTAAGGTTGTGTGACTTGTACTGGATATGGGTGTATTCCAACCCCTTCTTCCTTCTTCTGACCAAAGAGCCGACCGACGCCCTATTGGTTATTGTACCGTATATTCCGAGCAACTAGAAGTAGGCCTCAGGTTTCTCTTTATTCCTGCCATCGGATATGATTTTTTATGTTCATTTACATACATACTACTCTTACCATCCCAAAATACAAGTCATTTTTTGTGTTTTAGCACATATTAAAAAAGTGATTAATTTTAAGGAAAAATGCCTAAAATGTCCTTTGATTGTTCATTAATGCAATAGTTATAAAGTATTGAAAAGTAGTTGAAAAATAATTGTTAATAAATTCTGAGTATGATAGAGAAAAGAGTAATAAATGCTTTATTGGTAATGTAAAATGACTTATATTATGGGACAAACAAAAAGAGATAAAGTGATTTATATTCCGGGACGTAAAGAGTACTAAGAAAATAAAAGGATCAATAGTAAATATGACTTTTACTAATTTAAAACAATACAATATTGTCTTTCCGGTTTCCGCTCCTAACAAGCATCTTTCTAGGTTGTAAAGACAGTCGTGAAACGAATTGGTGTCAGATGATTCTGGAGTATTACAACTTCTCATGTAAGTCCTAGATTGCAAGGATTCTAAAAATGTAAGCTCTGGAGAGATAGACTCTTCAAAATGTAAGCCCTGGAGGAATAAGCTCCTTCAATTGTAAGCCTAGAGGAATATGGCCCTTGAAATTTAAGCCATGAAGGGATAGATTCCTTAAAATGTAAGCTAAAAAAGAATAGATTCCTCAAAACGTAAACCATGTAGGGATAGACCAATAAAATTGACTCTAGTGACACTCTTTACCAATTATGCATTCATAAATAATAAAATCAATAGATATAATATACTCAAGAAAAAATTACGTATGAAAAATCTACCAAAATGCATGAAAGTTGCGCAAATTTTACTATGGTCCTGGACCAAGTATGACTTAGTGATCCAGAACCAATAGGAAATCAGAAAAAAACACATGGACCCTGACCGTGTAAAATATAAATGCCATATTTTTAAAGGAATAAATATGACATGGTGGTCCAGGACCACCATAAAACTGCCGAGTTGACTCGTACCGTACAACATGGGATTTGCTATCGCTAACCGGTGGAAGCCCTTATATGATGCAAATACATGTATGACTTCTCCGAGTGAAGTATACAACTCGAATTTATGATTAGCAATAAATAATCACATATTTTTAAAATCGACTCTTGACCTTATATCGTTGTTAAAACTAAGGTGTTATAAATTACTAAAATCTAACGCGCTTTGGCAATAAGCATCAACAGCTACAATAATGTTAAAAATACAAGGAAACATAAACTAAGACCAGGATCAAGCAAGAACAAACTACAATATACTACTTTGTGCATGCTATAAATGATAACAAATAGCATTTTATTTACTCTATCAAGTACACACACAAGCAGGCAGGGAGTTAGGTGTTCGGAACGAGCTTTCTTGATCCTCCTAAATCTACATCAAAAGATGGCAGCATATGAAGATGAACGGCTCCTTTTACGGGTACATTGCTGTCAAAAGGGATTCTACACTGTTCAAATGGTTTGAAAGCAAACCAGATACCTATAAACATGTACAAAAGTGAAAACCATTGTATTTAGAGATAATATATGAATTATTATGATTTAAGAGCAATGAAGACTTACAGTATCAATTATTCTCTTAAGTTGATTCCATGGTAATAGATGAAGCAGGATGGCTCAAAGTTGATTTAAAATCTGATAAAGGAAATCAAAGGATTAGCATCCATTTTACTTTACAACCTAGAGAAAATTTAGAACAGGGAGAAATGGGCACCTTCTGATTCCATTTTTAGCCAATCTTGACCGCATATTAAAGCTTCTCGAGCATCTGGATTGAGTGAACTTCGATGATAGTCAAGAACTCTATCCCCGTTGCTAAATGCCAAATCTTTTTCAAGGGTAGAAATAGGGATCCCCAAAACATCACGCGCAATTAAAGATAAAATGGGGTACCTTGGAGTGTGAACCTTCCACCAATTCAATATGTTAAAATCGTGACTACGGGGAAAGACGGGTTCAGCTAAATACTTGTCAAGGTCCGAGGTTGTGCTTTTACTTTCCGAGGTTTCATGTAAGAACTTGTCGAACCCTTTAAGTCTATCCCTAGAGGTACTACTACTAGTACTTGGCAAGCAGCCATTTGTGCTATCTTGATCAAGAGCGTACTCGTTATAAAGTTCCCTAACATCATTAGCAACCTCTTTGATTCGTTCTTGAGCATCACAACCGTAAATCAGGGGATAATAATACTCCACCAACTTCATCTTGAATCTGGGATCTAGTATTGCAGCTATTGCTAGAATCCCAATGCATTTTGTCCAATAACTATCAAATTTGGTTTTCATTTTCATTGCTAGAGAGCTTAGGATATCATCTGGATTCTTGCACCATTCAATCAAATGTCTGTGAATGTCACATAGTTCAGGAAAGTATATATTTGCTGTTGGATATTTAGTTCCAACAAAAACAGTGGTAACCTCAACAAAAAGTTTCATAAATTCAGTAAAACCAGTTACCCTTTCCCATTCGGTTTCTGACAACGGCGTTGTGTAGGAAGAATCATGTTCCTGAAGAGTAGAAAAAACATCCCTGAATTCTACCGCGGCTTCAAGCATGGAATATGTTGAGTTCCATTGCGTTGGGAAGTCGAGAACTAAATGTCTTTTCGTATTTATTCCAACCTGCTGAGAAAGTTCATTGAATTTTAACAACATTGCTTGTGAACTTTTAACATGCCTTATACTAGCCCGAACTTTATCCACTACCTCTGCAAAAGATTCAATGGCATCTTGCGCAATAGATTTCAAGACAAATGTAGCACAACGTACATCAAATAGTTCCCCGTTTTTAGGGAGAGGCTTGATCTGAGATATCCAGTCCTTCATTTCTGAGACAATATCATCAGACGCAGGGCAGTCATCGACTGTCATTGAAAACAATTTCTGGTCAATAGCCCAGTCAGTTACACAGTTTATAACAACTTCAGAAAGAATGTCATCAGTATCAGAAGGATCGAGAGTCACGAAATTCAATACCCTTTTGCGGAGATTCCAGTCCATGTCTATATAGTTTGCTGTTAAGCACAAATACCTAGCATTGTCAGATGAAAACCACATGCCAACTTCAAGATTAATTTTGCTATGCAGATTATGCATCGATACGTATACCTTCTGTTTCTCTTTCCCATATATTTTCATACAATCCAGTTCAACCGTGTCACACGAGACTTCAAACAATGGTTGCAAATTCTTAGCGAAAATCTTGAAGCCAGCATGCTCAACAATAGCAAGTGGATAACCATGCAACATGATCATACGAGCAAGATCCATTTCACTTCGTTCTTGATCGAATTTGGCACTTCCATGGCTGAAGATTTGAGTGGCTTCCTCTTTCACGGGCTCCTCATCAATTCTATAAGATATCGGGTTTGCATGTAAAATCTCATCTTTTTGCAACCCATTGTCAAACGTAAGATTTGTCAGACTGACATCGCTATCTGTACGCTTTCTTTTGGCACTTAAAATCTGGGAAACATCGTAGTTTGATCTTTTCAGACAACGAAGTAAATGGTTCCTTAAATGAGTTGTTCCACTACGACTGGATCCACTAAGCTTCTTTTTGCAATGAACACAAACTGCATAACAAACATCCCCCTTTTTTACTCTTTCGAAATGATTCCAAACAACGGATGTTAATCTCTTGGATTTTTTTGTTTTAGTCTCAGACGATTCTTCCATCTTATAGAATTGATCCTCCAAGTTTTATCTGAATCAGATGATCTGCAAAATCAAAGTAAGAGATATCAACTACTTCTCACAAATTCTTCATGAATCTCTAAATTGTCTATAAAGCACTCATAAAACCCTTTCAGAAAGAAACAAGGCAATTTCACAACAACAATATTAAGCATTAAAGCATTAAACTTTATCTCCTTTCCCAAACATCACCACAAACAAACTAACAAAAAGCATTGCTAAATTCCGATTTAAAAAAAAAAGAGGAAATCGGCTCCTGAAAATCTCCACTAAAAATAGTGACATCACATCAAGTCAGGGCATCAAAAGGGAAATAAATTTTTTTATAGCCGATTTATTGAACCAAAAGGGTGAACTAATTAACATAGCTAAAATATTAAGCAAAAAAATAAGCTCATTCGGGTAGCATCGTTAATGGGTCTGATATAACTCCGATTACCTGACGTAAAGTCCCCGGCAGATCGCCGATGTTGCCAGAGGTGGATCCGATTGAAAGATCCGACGGGAAATGGATACAGTTAACCTACCGGACGGCACTCACGGGTAAACATGATCTGGCGAATTTGGGTACACCCGATTTCACTAACTATGGGTACACCCGATTTCCGAGTTGATACGATTGATGGGGCCGGTGCCGGATTTCGTTTCACTTGTGTAGTGGATCCGGGTTTGGGTGTTTCCCTTCATACCACACAAGCCGAATACGTTTGGATAGTGCTGTGTCGTTTTGCAGTTTTTTCAATTTTCTTTTCAGGGTTTTTTCACCGGATTTTTTTTATCTAAACTTTTCAGTAGTTTTGAAGAATAATTGAGTCTTTATTTACACCGTCACGACTTTATCAGTGTACCGAACCCAGAATTTTGGTCTAGCGGTGCTAATTGAGTCACAAATGATCCAATCAATTGTTTATACCGTCGTTTTCGTTTGGCCTAAAAAGACTAATCCAGGAGTTAATGAAAATATTTATGTCTCACGTTTATATAGGGTGAACATTATATTATTTTACGGATGTGAGATTTTACGTTCTCTCCCCTTATAAGGGACCGACGTCCTCGCCGGAAGCTTGGCGGGACTTGTCTCGATCTCATCTCAACGAGAAGATTTCAAGAGGTGACCCCCCACCGTCTCTCGCGGTATGTCACATAGAATAGTCGGTTCTGAATACCATTATGTAACGTCCAGAACTTGGGTCTGGTGGTGCTAAATGAGTCATAAATGATTTGGTCAACTGCTTAGACCGTCATCCTCGCTTGGTCTAAAAGGACTAACTCGAGTATGATCTTATATCTCACACTTATATGGGGTGAGCATTTTATTACTTTACAGACGTGAGAATTTACAGAAACATCATTTTGAAAGTCGAATTTTAGCCAACATTCGAGCTTCCCAGTGTTGATCTTGGTTCGACACTGCAGGAAGTCACATATTAGTTTTCGACTTTCACATGGTCGATTATGTGAAAGTGACGTTATACGGATAATAACCCAAAGTAAATATGATGCATGCGTTATAAATATACATGTATAATGAATATAACGAGTAATATGAATATGTCAATTACATAAAATACATCTTAGATATATGATGTAGTCTCCCTTAAAAAAACATAATGATGTAAACAATAGTCGTCTTTACACCGTTAAGCCATTTGTGATAATTATCATGGATAAGCCTTGGCCAACTCTTACTAGTCGACTCTTCCCACGTATATATATGTGTGTACTCTGTACATGTTAGCAAGAAAGAGAATACAAAAAATGAAGTTGAGTAATCCTTAAGAGACCTATTTTCCATCTTTCAAATACACGGAAGAACTATTCTCACAGTAATAACTGTTCTCACTCTCTGTGAGTTGTTTTCTCTCTCCTTGAGAGTCTAACCGTCTTTCTTCTTCATTCTAGTATTTTCTTCTTCCTGTTTGCTCTCTCTGTTGTTTGCATGCCCTTCTTTTTCTTCTTTTCTCAGTAATCGCCGGTGTTCTCTGTCATCTCTCATCTATGTCTCACTATTGCTGCTATGAGCGACGAATTGGAACATCAATTTCTAAAGTTCAATGTCTCAGAAGCTGAAAGCTGTGGAGTAACCCTCCCGGCAGAAACAACGTTTGAAGCTGAAGAGGAATGCTCCAAAAGTGTGGTTATCAAGGTCCTTTCAGATAAAGCGGTGAAATTTCCGCGTTTACAAAATGTCTTTAAGATCATCAAGGATTTCACAAAGGGTTTCAAGATCAAAGCTTTGGTGTCCAATAAGTACCATATTTTTCTTTACATGCATAGAAAGATCTTGATAGGGTTATGGTGGTCTGCCCCTGGTTCTATGAAAATTTCCTTATTGTAGCCAAGCAATGGAGGAGAGGAATTGCAGATGATGACCAAGCTTTTAGATGGGGACCAATCTGGATTCAACTATGGGACCTTTTACTGGAATGGAGCACTAAAGCTGCTACCGAGCATGTCTATAAGCCTTTTGGAAGGGTAATTTCCTCAAAACCCCATCGGTTGATAGCATGCAGAGAAGCTACATAAGATGTTTGGTTGAGATTGACGTATCAAAACCTATTCCTAGGGGTGCATTTGTTGAGAAAGACGGGCGTAAAATTTGGGTAAATTTTAAGTATGAAAAGTTAGCCTACTTCTGTTTTTACTGCTGTGTTATAGGACATGCATCCAAGACTTGATATGCTAAAGTCTTGGATCTTTGAAATGAGATTAATAAGGATGATCAGTATGGTCTTTGGCTGAAAGCACCAGGTCTGAAGGATAAACACACTAAAGAAAGAGTTATAATTGAAGATCCCTCCCCAGAACTACCGATTTCTCCTCGTCGAGAATAGGTTAATTTAGTGCAGGGGCTTAACTTTTTGCAGGGACAATCTTCCAGAGATGTCCAGCAGATGGAGAAGGCCTATGAAGTTGTTAAGGGTGAATTTATACGATTTATATTGATATATTTTATGATAATTTCCCTCATATTTGTATAATTTGCATACGAAACGAGTGTTTAATGGATTTATTGAGCAAATGAGTTTTTAAACGGTTTAATCGCAAAATTGGTTAATTTATGTGTTTTATTGATGATTTTATGTTTATTTGAATATTATTACTCTTTGCGATGTTTTTGATGACGTGTAGATGCATAATTGCGGTTCAAAGGATGATTAAATGAAGATAAATGTCGGATTTAATTGATGAGAAAGAGATAAGGAAGAAATTGGATAGAAGAAAAGAGATAGAGTTGAAGATTTCGAATTTGGATCCCATTTGAGCTGGCGTCCAAGTCCCGTCCAGGATGGACGAGCGTCTGAAGAAGTGGACGAGCTTCCAAGACAGGAAAATTGATTCAGAGAAGTTTGGACGCTGGAGTGGACGGGCGTCTGATGAAGACTCAGCCCGACTCGAAGTTTTTGTTGAAGACCGAACGAGCGTCCAGATAGCTGGACGGGCGTCCTTAAACCGACTTAGCAGCAGCCGCCTCAATTTTCTATAAATATCAGCGCGGATTTCAACCCTAAACATACATTATTGAGACCTATTGATACACAATCATTAGGAGAAAACCCTAGGCGGCCCCAATTTGCCCCTTGGGGAGGTTTGGGGTTGCGATTTTTCTTGTTTTATATTCGTTTTTTCTATTTCGTTTTTTCTTTGTTTTATCTTTGAATGCTTGGAGGGTGAGCAATTGTTCAAACCTTGTGAATCCGTTTCAGCAGGTTCTTTATTTTCAATCTAGATTTGTTTTGTGAATTTGATTAAAGTTGTATCTTTTCCATGATTATTTGTTAAGCAATCGATATCGAGAGATGTATTGCTTATTGATGTTTACCGTATGACGAGAGTCAGTGTAAACCTTAGATCACCATAGGAAAGATGGGATTTTTAATCTTGACATAACGAGAGTTGATAGGTTGAATATCTAGGTTGCTAGATTGAGAGATCTTACACCTTGGTTTGAGAGCGTCAATCTTATATATCGAGAGATGAGAGATTGATAGGCGAGTTATCTACGAGAGTAGAAATTCATACATTTGATAGGTGAACCACAATTTTAGTTGAATCATCACAAGATAGCTTTAGAGAGGAAATTAAGGGTTGCGGGATTGGAGGAATATTTGTTTGTTCATTGTTTAATCACCATGATCATCTTCTTGTTTACCGTTTATTTTATAGTTTATAGTTTAGATTTCGTTTTCGCTTTTATCCTTCCTGGCTTTGGACTGACAATCCTCTGTCCAGTTTATTTTCCGTTTTAGTTTAGGTTTAGTAATAAATAGTAGTGACAATTTTATTAAGAAGTCTCTATGGCCCTGATAACCAAATGTTGGATCAGTTATGTTGAATCAGTTAGGTAATCTTGGATCCATAACTGATTCAACATTTGCCCCAAGGACTCATCTTGTTTTGGAATGGATTGGTAATGAGAGAAATAACTCAAATATGGTGGATAACCCTATAATTTCAGAAGTAGAAGTTTCTATGGAAACTGGAAATCAACGAACCATAAATTATGGAGGACAATCGTCAATTGCAACCAGTAGTCAAGGGGAAATGAAGCGGAACATTTTACTCACGTTGAGGAATCTTGTGACTGTAGATCAGGATGGTGAAGCTGTAGCAGCTAGTCAAACTCCTATCACAGATGATTCATGATTGGTGGAAAGGGATATTTCTACCCCTCTTCCTAGCATTTGTACGCCAATGGGCAGTGATGAAGCTGCTCGAAACTTTTTGTCAAAAAGAAAGTTGCCCTCTATATGTTGTTTTACTTCTGATGCTTCGGTTGAACCGGATATGAAGAAACTCCGTATTCAGGATAGGGTGGAGGCAGCCATCCTGAAGTGGCTCCCACCACCACAATGAGAGTCCTAGTGTGGAACTGCCTTTGGGGGGACCCTTGGTAATTTCCCAGTTGGAGGAGGCTTGCAAACTCCACTCCCCAGAAATTATCTTTTTGATGGAAACTAAAAACAATTTTGATTTTATTCGAAAAGTTTGTAGAAGTCTTAAGTTCAAAGACTTTTGTACTTATTGGTCTGGCAGGGGGGCTGGCTCTTTTTTGGCAGGAGGTATATCTTTGTCTACTATTTATACTTCTTATTGTACTATTGAAGCAAAAATTTTCGATCCTACTGCTAATTGTTTTTTGTGGTTAGTGGGTGTTTATGCTGACCCTCGTCCTATTGGAAGAAGAGAGTGTTGGTCCTTCCTCTCCAATAGGAAAGTTTTTGGGTTGCTCCTATTGTGTTGGCAGGTGATTTCAATGACCTACTTGATGTAAACGGAAAGCTTGGTGGTTCACAAAGAACCTGCAGCTCTGTTAGAGACTTCAGAAACTTTGTTAATCAAAACTCTTTTTGGGACCTTGGTTATCAGGGCCATTTTTGGACTTGGAGGATAACTTGGGAGGGCCAAGTCACCACTTTGGAGAGGTTAGACATGTTCCTTTGTTCTTTTATTTGGAAAAGTTTGTTCCACTAGATTTGTTTGCAAGCATCTCTTCTTGTGGCTTCGATCATTGCATGATTTTGGGGGATACTAACCCTTTGAACTCGAAAAACATAAATCCTTTATTTTTTTTTATCAAAGATGGCTAGGTATGGATGGTTTCAATGAAGCTGTGCACAAGGGTTGGTCCTCTAATTTTCAAGGTTCTAGCATGTTTAAATCCATGTGTAAAATTAAAGATGTCAGGGTTAATATCCTTAAATGGAAGGCTGATAAGAACTTAAATTCCGAGGCTAGAATAAAAGAGCTTAGCCCTTTTAGATGTTTAATTACACCTAAATAATTCCACTGCTATTGAAAGTAAACTTAAGGATGCCTATTTAAAAGAGGAGATATTCTGGTCTCAGAAAGCTAGAACCAATTGGCTCAAGAGTGAGGATAGAAACACTAATTCTTTCATGCATCTGTCTCTTGTAGAAGAAAGAAAAATCAGATCTCTGCTCTAAAAAAGGCTAACTCTGATGCCTGGTGTGATTCTTTAAGTGAAATCTCTAATGAATTTGTTGATTAATACTCCTCTCTTTTTTCTTCCATAGGCGTTGCTCCTAGCCTTGAAATACTTCTTTAGGCTTGGAAAGGAGAATCTCCTATGATATGAATCTCATGCTTATGAGCCCAGTAACTGAAAAAGAAATCAGGAAGGTTGTTTTCAACATGAAATCCTACTCTGGCCCGGGCCCGGATGGTATGACGCCACTCTTTTATAAGAAATTTTATCACGTTATTAAAGATGATCTGTGTAGCATGGTCAATAGTTTTTTCTTTTCTGGTAAAATGTTGAAGGAACTCAATCATGCTTGCCTCACCCTCATTCCAAAACATCCTCACTCCTTTGAGACTTCACACTTTAGGCCAATAAGCTTGTGCATGTTTCTTATAGAATAATCTCCAACGTATTGGACAACAAATTTAAGAGGGTGTTACCAGATTTGCATTAGTTTTAATCAATCAGCCTTCATCTCTCGCAGATACTTAACTGACAACTATATTTTAGCCCATGGGATCCTTAAGCCGATGACGCATTGCAAATCTAAGAGAGATAGGTTCATGGCCTTGAAAATTGACATGGCTAAAGCTTTCAATAGAGTAGAGTGGTTTTTCATCATATTTGTCATGAGCAAGCTGGGCTTCTGTTCTGATTGGATTGACAGGGTTTTAGAGTGCATCTCTTCTGCCTTCTTTTCCTTCATCATCACGGTGTCGGATTTGGATTTATTAAACCTTCGAGAGGGATTAGACAAGGGGATTGATGACCAAAATAGTAACGACCAACCTTAACCGGTAGAGTAATGGGTCGGAAGCACTATAGTAGCGAGCAATGTCGTATCCCACGATGAATTTATGGAATGCCAAAGTCGTCTTCGGATTTAGTTTAGGTCAACCAAAATGTTTCAAGTATTCAATTATGCTAAAACGATATGTAGATTAATGATAATAAGAGATATAAAGAGAGACATAGCCAAACCATGATCCAATTGATTACTTTCGACCCTCTAATCGATTATTCAGGAATGGGATTAACCAACCTACCAACCTAACACTCATACCGACTCATTCATGGGTGTGAACTCCTAAGCTAGTGTAATACGCCATGCAACAATCAAACACTATTTGCCCGGTTCAACAGCCCGCCTTTAAGGATTTAACTGACCGAAACAAGATTAATGCGCTAGAGTTGCTCGATTTCACAACCGAAGAACCTCACTCCCTAATCAATCTAAACAACTCAGTTGATTATAAGAAATGATCTTAAAACCCTTTTTCTCACACCCCTTCGCAACATACATTTATAAAAGTGGTGTGTGTGAGTTCATGAACTAGGTGTACAATCTAATTCAAGCATTAAGAACAAGTTTTAAGACATGAATTCGTCGGTACAACATCAATTAAACACTACCCATTCCCAATTTCATCAATTAGAGGGTGATTTCTTCAATCTTCACATGATTTGACTATGAGATATTTAGCTACTCATAATAAAACTAAAAACAACAATCAAAGATAGAATTAAAGCCATAAGTAAAATGGAAATTAAAATTGATTACCAAAATCGTAGCAAAATCTAGATTACATCAAACTCCAACACCATCCAATGTCAATTGATGATGATGAAGACCCAAAATGACAAAATCCAAGAGTAGAGAAGAAGCTTTTGCTAGAATCTAAGCTAGATTGTGCTTAATTTAAGTAAAATATGGTGTAAGAGTGAATCTAGGGAAGAAAAGGGGAAGAAATCGACCTAGAGAGGAAAAGATGTAAGTATGAAAGTGTAAAAGTGTGTAAAAATTCTGTTAAAAATCGGTGTAACAAGTATTTATATGCTTCAAAAATGTGTAGGAAAAGTGCTTTCGGCGCGCCCCAAAACTGATTCTGGGATTCTGGGAGGTCTCTGTTCCAACTTGGCATGCCCCAACCCTTTTGGCGCACCCCAAACCTGTTCTGTGACTTGTTGGACATCCTCGCTTGATCATTGGCGTGCCCCAAACCTTTTGGCACGCGCCGAACACCTCCGGGCTCCGGTTCTTCACTTTTCTCTATTTTCTTCTATCTCCAACCATTGGTTTCATCTTTATCTACCGAGCTTACAAACGCCTAGATCCTACGTCACAACATCTAACACAAACCGAGCATAACTCCGCAAAATAACAAGGGCTCAAAAAAGGGCCAAAACATCGTAAAATGCCAAGGTTTTCCATATAGATGATGGTTTACCTCATGGTGGATGTGCAATGTGAGTTTTTCCCTAAATATGGTCTAAAACTACCCGGAATGAACCAAAAGTGCTTTAAACGGGGGTTGAAACATGCACCGGAGCCTAGTAAAGTTGACTCTCATCAACCACACCCCACTTAGCGTTTGCTTGCCCTCGAGCAAAATGAGTGTTTTAAAAGAAACCAACGAATCAACGTTTCACGCGTAGGTCGAGTCAATCACACATAAAAAATAACCGGGAAGTAAATGAGTAAATGCATGCAACTTGACCCTACCTTGTCAATCAAACGAGATGTGTGTGTGTGAATAGCTTTTCCTACATTTACCACGGTTCACCGGTTTGGATTATGGACGCTAGGTTAATACGACTACACCATAGGCTCATACTTCATAAGCATCTCCACTAATCGGGGCCAACCGAGGCTAAGTAAGGTCGAGTAGGACTTGCACGGTTGTAACGTTAGGCTAGGGACGGGGCTAAATGAAGGGAATTTCTGGGGATAAACAAGAAAGAGACAAAACGAGCAAGTTTAATCACAGGGTGTAACAATAGATAACGTAGCTAGCTCTCCCCTTCTCTAGCTCAAAATGAAACTAGAAACATGATCCAAACAATAAAACGCCATATCTCACTATGTCTCAAGTGTAACGAGGCACAAATGTATAAGAATCATGTTTCCACACTAAGGACTCATCCCAAACACCAACATCATATAACAAAACAAAACATGAGTCCTAAAACACTTGGCTTTCTTTGACTCAACATTTATTACACTTTTATTGACTTTATTGCAATCTTTCTTTGATTGATTTCATTTCATTTGACTTTTCTTTTTCTCTTTTTTTTGTCAAGAAACTTTTTGAATTTAGAAAGCTGTATTATACAATTTAAATAGGTTTGAGTCAAAGTCCATGACATACATACTATATCAAAATGAGCTCCTACCCTCCAAATCGTGAAATAGCTCGTAAAAACCAACTCCTCTATACATACACGCCACTCTACCACCCCACACTTACTTTATGATAAAATGAAATGATTAAGCTAAACTCATAGGGTGTTCAAGGGAACGTAGACCACTGACGGACCTTTTCTAGGTGTTACGATCCTTACCGGCAGTGTACCGGGTCAAATTGTAGTGCTAGTCTGGTGAGTCAGGTCGTATCCTCAGGGAAATGAAGGCATAATTCAAAGTGTGGTTAAACACCAAGAAGCTATTATTAACTCGATCTAAGTCGGAGTTTTTACCATTTTCCTCAGGTTAGATAGTTAGATTAGTTAGATTGTTAGTAAAGCAGTAAATAAATATATAAATATAAAAATAGATAATATATATATTTTTGGATCTAGCCAAGAATACTTTCTTGAATTACGATCTCTTTTTAGTAGAAATAAATGAGACGGATCTTTTCCTTGATGCAAGGAGGTCAATTATATATGAACCGGTGTACTCCTAAGCTAGACAACTCCTCCTCACACGAGCGTATGAAATTTTCATACGTCTAGTCATCTGTCCAATGTCATCTTAAGCATGGGTCACTCCCGTTTTGTCATTCGGCCAATTTTAAGATTGATTCATTAAACAGGTGATTTTAACGTAATAATATCGTGAGAACAATTTTAATAAGATTTATCTCTCCCAAGATAAATCTGCCCCCGGGTAGGAAATCGGATTCCGTTGTCACATTTTCACTCGGCCAATTTTACCCTCCGGTATTTCTATTACGATCTCGTATTCTAATCGCGAGTTGTCAATTCATTAGATTACGTTTCTAGTAAAAATCGAGTGGCTAATTCAATTTTTACTTTCATTAAGTGCAAATAGAAAGAGATTCATTATAATTGGTTTTAATCATTATTACCAGAGTCGATCATTCATTTTACCAAAAAGATTAACTAATTCAGATTCATATCTTGGCTAGATATATTTTTAGCTTAACATAATTAACATATATAATATATAAATAGAAATAGAAATAGTAAACATAATAATATTAGAATATGTTACCGATTACAAGCTATTTGAATCGGGGTCGTTTCCACCGGATGTAGTATAACAAAGCTTCGATTTTAACAATCTTCGATAATTATTCCGCCATTACAACGGTACTATAACTACTTTATTTATATATATAAAAACATATATATACATACATAGACATATGTATATATAATGGCCCAAAATGATGAAAACAAGAAAAGAGAAGAAATGAGATGGAAGAAGAGGGGAAATGGAAGAAATGGGGAGGAGATGAGAAGAGAGGGGCCAGGATTTTTGATGGATATGGAGGGGTATATATAGGGAGATATATATATATATATATATATATATATATATATATATATATATATATATATATATATATATATATATATATATATATATATATATATATAAGAGCACATGCGTTGGATAGTATTAGAAGTTTGTTAGAGGATGGTGGGTGCAATGATGAGTCCTCACATGCACCCTTAGGAGAATATAATCAAGTTGGGAGAATATCTCTACTTTTCCCGGCGTTTCTATTGCCGCGCTTATCGATAAAATAGCCATAACTTGAGTTGTAGACCTCCAATTGACTTGATTCAAAATGCGTTGGAAAGCTCATTTGAATATCTACAACTTTTATGAAGAACTCTTCCCCAGAAAATGCCTTTAAGTTGTGTCAAATATCCGTCGTAGATAAATTACGGTAGAAGCATTCAGGACAATTGATCCGTTTGAACTCGTAAGCTTATGGCACCTTCTTCCATCCATCAAAATACATCTTTTAGGCTCAAAAAGTGTCGTCACTTGGGATCTTGGTAAACCTATAATCCTGCAATAAATTACCAAAACACCAAACGTAAATCCGACACGACACTCCGGTTACTAAACCGGTACAAAACCTATAAAAATACGATATTTTATATAATAATTACTACTTATACATTTGGATAAAATTAAGTAATTATTGACTTAAATTGGTACAATAATGCTCAAAGTGGTATCAATATTGGGGTAAAATGTCGTAATAATGATCATTAATTTGTCTCTCATCAACCACAAATAAGGCTTGGGGATCGGGATAATACGGGCTAAATCGAATGGCTAAGTATCGGATGGGGGTCTAACCAAGGCTTAGAGGGGTTACTGTGGAATATGTCATACGATGGCTATTTGGCTCTGGTTAGGTCAAAGAAATGCCATAACAGTCGTCCCAAACTCTACCAAGGTCGGCCTTTCTATTTCATCTCGAAGTTAATGATATGAGTTCTAGGTAGCCGAATTGTGCCTAAGTCTACCATAATCGGTCAATAGTCACCATGGTTTATGAAGTCAAAGCTATACGTGCATGAGAATCCCGTCTCCAAGATAAGGTAGTAAGTCAAGTAACATGCATTCAAACATTCACTAAACTGTTTACCCTATCAACGTGAAGACTCAACATACGAATGCAATATCAAAAAAACATGCTCAATTTTTGCTAACGTAGTGACCAAACGTGGCTCAAAAAGAACAACGAAACGCATAACAATAGCTAAGCCTACCACCCCCCCACTTTAAAATGCAACACTGTCCCCAGTGTGTGAATGAAAAAGGAACGAGGGCTTAGCTTAACCCGGCAGAAAGGCATGAAATAGTGCATAGGACATAGCCACGAAGCTCCATCATCGAGTATTTGAAGCAAGAGAGAAAAACCAAGAAACGCATGCACGGGGTACAACCCGCGTGCTCCAAAACAAGTAACAGATATCGAGATATAATCAAAAGTGCAATGTCACAGACGCTAGCATATGAAACCAAAGGTACCAAACTCGGATCACGTTAGATGAAAAGAGAGGAATATGTGAAATAAACATCCATGCATAAAATAAAGGCCAAAACGGGTCAAAGTGATACCAATCCAAGTACAGTACAAAGGATAGAAGAAAGAAAGAGTCAAGTGCCCGTGAGGGCTTACAGCTCCAAAATAACCAAAAGCAACAGACTCAGTACTAGTCGAAACATAAAATAGTTGTGCGAAAAATAAAGTCCTAGACATAGTCCTGAGTCGGCTCATCGAGCAAGTACTCAGCAGCTGGATCTGTGGAGGACTCTGGAGCAGCGGAAGCCGGTGTTTGGGCAACTCCTGAAACTGACTGACTCAAACCCTCAGCGGTCACCGAACCTGCCTGTGCATCAACCACCACATCTGTGCTACATGTACCCTGAGCTGATGTGTCCACAACCTCCTCATCCCCCTCTAAAGAACTACCATCAACAGAATCTGCAGGCTCCTCATCACTCTCCTCTGAACTATCACCACTATCACCATCACCCTCACCCTCACCGTCCTCACGAGTCTCAGTCTCCCGAGCTCCTCTCCCAAGAAAACCAGCCCTGGTGATGAAAGTATCTAGCTCTCCAGGATAAACATAAGAAGCAGTAGGGTCACGGAGGATATCATTGACAGAAGGGCCACCAGAAACTCACAGGGCCTGGACAATACTAGAAAGGACGAGCCTCTGATCCTCCGCCCACTCCTTCCGTGTGGCAGCAGCAGTATACATGTGCCTCTCAAAAGTGGAAAGAGTGGAGGAGGATGGTGCAGAAGATCGGTTATGGGGTGGCCTAGGAGCCCTGAAGGAGGAATGGGTGTCTGAGGGTGTACGGATATGACGTGCTATGGGACTTTGTCGAACAATCCAGCCCGATTTCTTCCCACCAGTTTCATTATCATCATAAATAGGAACTTGGACACCGCGGGAAAGCTCACAAATGAGGTGTGGGAAGATAATGCTCCTAGAACGGTCATTACGGACATCCTTGAAAGAGTCATTCATGGGTGCAAACTCCTAAGCTAGTGTAAGACGCCAAGCAACAATCAAACACCCTTTGCCCGGTTCAACAGTCCACCTTTAAGGATTTAACTGACCGAAACAAGATTAATGCGCTAGAGTTGCTCGATTTCACAACCGAAAGAACCTCACTCCCTAATCAATTTAAACAACTCAGCTGATTATAAGAAATGATCTTAAAACCCATTTTCCCACACCCCTTTGCAATAAACATTTATAAAAGTGGTGTGTGTGTGTTCATGAACTAGGTGTAAAGTCTAATTCAAGCATTAAGAACAAGTTTTAAGACATGAATTCGTCGATACAACATCAATTAAACACTACCCATTCCCAATTTCATCAATTAGAGGGTGATTTTTTCAATCTTCACATGATTTGACTATGAGATATTTAGATACTCATAATAAACTAAAAACAACAATCAAAGATAGAATTAAAGCATAAGTAAAATGGAAACTGAAATTGATTACCAAAATCATAGCAAAATCTGGATTACATCAAGCTCCAACACCATCCAATGTCAATTGATGATGAAGAAGACCCAAAATGACAAATCCAAGAGTAGAGAAGAAGCTTTTGCTAGAATCTAAGCTAGATTGTGCTTAATTTAAGTAAAATATGGTGTAAGAGTGAATCAAGGGAAGAAAAGGGGAAGAAATCGACCTAGAGAGGAAAATGTGTAAGTATGAAAGTGTGAAAGTGTGTAGAAGTTCTGTTAAAAATCTGTGTAACAAGTATTTATATGCTCCAAAAATGTGCAGGAAAAGTGCTTTTGGCGAGCCCCAAAAGCGATTCTCGGGATTCGGAGGTCTGTTCCAACTTGGCATGCCCCAACCCTTTTGGTGTGCTACAAACATGTTCTGTGACTTGCTGAACATCCTGCTTGATCTTTGGCGTGCCCCAAACCTTTTGGCGCGCGCTAAACACCTCCAGGCTCCAGTTTCTTCACTTTCTCTGTTTTCTTCTATCTCCAACTATTGGTTTTATCTTTATACCCTTCATGCCTTATCTCCCGGGCTTACGAACGCCTAGATCCTACGTCACAACATCTAACAAACCAAGCATAACTTCGCAAAATAACTAGGGCTTGAAAAAGGGCCAAAAAATCGTAAAATGCTGAGGATTTCCATCTAGATGACGGTTTACCTGATTGTGGATGTGCAATGTGAATTTTGCCCTAAATATGGTCTAAAACTACCCGGAATGAACCAAAAGTGCCGTAAACGGGGGTTGAAACATACACCGGAGCCTAGTAAAGTTGACTCTCATCAGGGATCCTTTATCCCATTACATTTTCTTATTGTGTGCGGAGGGTCTCAGTCTGCTGTTAAACAATGCTGAAAGAAATGGTCTCATTCGGGGTATAAAGTTAGCTAGACCCGGCCTCTTCTATCTCTCACCTCTTCTTCGTAGATGATAGCCTTATTGTATGTAAAGCGATCATTGACAAAGTCGATAATCTGAGAACATTTTAGGCATCTATCAATCTTGCTCTAGGCAAATGATCAACCTTCAAAATCCCGGAATTTTTTTTTCGGTATGAAAGTGCAACCTTTTGTGCGATCTGCCATTATCTCCTCTTTCCCGGCATCCATGTTGCCCCCCACACTAAATACTTGGGGCTACCCCTTCTTATTGCGATCAAAGAGAGATGTCTTTGCTTATTTGAAACATAAGGTCTCCTCCAGATTAAGCTCCTGGAAAAATAACATTTTAAGCAAGGTGGGAAAGAAATCCTTTTTAAATCAGTCATCACAATGATACTATCTTATCCAATGTATGTCCTGAAACTCCCTAAGGGCCTTTGCATTGAACTTTCAAGCCTTATGGCCAAATTCTGATGGGGCAATGAAGCTGCAAATAAAAAGGGTATACATTGGGTAAGTTGGAAGAAGCTCCATGCCATGAACGGGATGAGAGTGGGGGGCTTGGCTTAAGAGACCTTGAAGCCTTTAATTTAGTCTATTTAGCTAGGCAGATCTGGAGATTTTGCAAAAACCCTCATCTCCCGATCTCTAAAGTGCTTAAGGCCAAGTACTTTCCTAATTGCTATCTGCTGGATGCTTCCTCTTGTTCTAATAGCTCCTATTTTTGGAAGAGTGTTGTTTCTGCCTTGTCTCTCTTCAAGGAGGTTGCCTTTTGGTGTGTTGGCAATGGGGAGTAAATAAGAATCTGGGAAGATAATTGGCTCCCCAATAACCTAAATTCTAAACCTTTTACTCCCCCCATCTCATCTCCAAATTTGTTCTGGGCAAGGGATCATATGCTCAATGGTATGTGGGATGAAGAGAAAATTCGTGAGAACTTTTGGCCTGTGGATGCAAATTATATTCTATCCTTGAATTTGAGTTCTTGTAACATCAAGGACTTCCTTTTGGAATTGGGATCCTCTGCCATGATGGGTGTGCCGTGATAGGTGCCGTGCATCGTTTCTGTTGGAATTTCGACGGAAACGGTGCACTTTTTTTTAATTTGCTCCACTCTCTTCCCGTCGAAATTTCAACGGGTCCGTCGAAATTCCGACGGATCCGTCGAAAATTCTGATGGAAACGGTGCACGGCACCTATCACAGCATCCCCATCACGACATAGGATCCGGGTCCCTTCCTTTTGTGGTCTCCTTCTCCTAAGGGTATTTTTACCCTCAAATCAGCCTATGCTTTGTTCTTCAATTGTTTGAACATCAACTTGCTATCATCTATTGATAATAACTCTGCTTTTTGTTACTCTAAGGGTGCTGGGAATTTTTGAAGCTCCTATGGTCTCTTAACTTACCTAATAAACTTGAGCACTTTTTTTTGGAAATGCCTAAAAAACATTCTGACTTGTAGCAGTAATATCTCTAAAAGGCCCTCTGCTTGTAGTTTTTGAGGTGGTGCTGATGAGACTGTAGAACATAATTTGATTGAATGTATTAGAGGCAGGGACTCTTAGTCCCTCTCACGTGTCTATTAGCCCTCTTTTTTTACTGGGCTCTTTTAGAGTATCCACTGTCGCTCAATTTACCACAATTTGAAAAGACCCACTATAGCTACTTTTTGGTGTGTAGCCCACAATAGCTCAAATTTTCAAATTGTGAAAGGTAATAAAGTGGGAGTGGTGGTGGATCTGTCCACATCAACTTTCACACCATGCACACAAACCGAGGTATATTTAATTATTTTTTTGTGAACTGGCATGTAGAACTATAACCTGTCTAATAGATTTCAACGTACTACTCCTATTATTATTATTATTATTATTATTATTATTTAATTTTTTTTTTTTTTAAAGGATTTTATTTTATTTTTGAAGGTGGGAAAAGTGACTATAGTGTGTTCCACTTAATTCAAGCTGTGAAATGGTTAAAAATATGGCAGCTTTTAAAGTTAAACTCACCACATCTTGCTGCATCATAGTGAATACTCTTAACTTAGTTAACTGGTGGAGTTCCATCTCTGCTGAAAAGGTCCTGCCAGCAATGAGGAGAAACATTGAGCATGCCATTTTCTTTTTTGGCACATCTGGAAATCGATAAATGATTGGGTTTTCAATAGGAACTTATATATCTGATACTGCATCTACTGTTGCTATAATTGTCAAAGATTTTATGGATTTTTCTGTTGCTAATTTCTCTGATGCTATTAATCTCTCTGTCCTTTCGCAACAGCGTGGTGAGACTTTATGTGCAGCTCCAGCCTTTCTTGAGGATTTTGATCAGCATCAGTCCTTTACTCTGATGCAGCATGGAAGAACTCTGCTAGCCCTGCGGGTGGTTGCTTGTCAATTTTTGATAAAAACTACAATCTTGTCGAAGTTTAGGGGAGATCTTTTCCTTCCGTTGGGTGTGCTCTTTGTGCTGAGGCCGAAGTAATTCGATGGGCCCTTCTGCATGCAAAGTTGAATGGATGGAAGAATCTGGTCATAAATACTAACTCTCTTTCACTGGTTCAGATGATTTTGCAGTTGCAATCTCCCTCCCCAGATGTTTTTATCCTTGTTGAAGATATTAGGTGCCTTATGGCTGATTTTGCTTTCTGTGAAATTGCACACTTTGGTAGAAGAAGAATGAATATTATTAGCCCCATTCATCTTCGGCGCAAGAGCGCTCGATCGTGAGCTATTACGCACTCTTTCAAGGGTTATGTAGCCTCCTTTGCAAAAAAGATTCTTACTCCGGCCTTTTGGACCAGTGTCTTCCCTTCTTGGGTTAATGCCCTTAGAACTGAGGAGGAATTAGCTAGGGTCAATCCCTACCTCCTGTACTTGTGTGTTTATTTAATGAAATCCTTCTTTCGTTTCTCGAAAAAAAAATATACACGGAAAATTAGCTGAGAAGTTGTGAATTTTCTTTTCCAAGCTATACTAAGAGGCTGATTTTTTTTCCAAGTCATACTAGCTACTATCATATTGTATAAATATTATCAGAAAGCTGTAAGAAGAATCATTTATCGAGCAATGTGTAAGAAGAATCTTAGAGTATAGATTTTGGGGAAACTCGAGGATTTATGCTTGAAAAGATATGTATTTGTGATATATGCCCCACAAGAAATTCTTTGAAAACTATGCTTCTGTTAGTCATGCGTGATAATGTGTCCGGACCCAGCAGATTTTATTTTTTCCCCAAAAATATTTTTCACGTAGGAGGGACTCACGAATCACGCGTGACCGACGCACGAGCCCCGCATCAAGAAATGTCAGATCGTGTCAGACCTGATATTATTTTTAGTTAGTAAGCGCAATTTTTAGAGAGAGCCCTGCAAATTTACACGGGTTTAATCTTGAATCCAAGTTAACTAAGCTTTACAATGGATATCAAATGCTTACTAAGGGTTTGAAAAATTATGATACTAGCTAGTAATATATGCACAACTTACACAACTGCTCATAACGTACAAGAGTCCCATAAAAGAAACAATTTGTTTTTATTTTAGGACTTGATGATAATGCTAGCACACCTTACCCCCCAAAAGAAGAACCAATTTGTTTTTATTTTAGGTTTCTTCAAATCAAGTTTATGAGTTTTAGTATAGAATGATACTCCCTCCGTTCCAATTTATCTGAGGCAGTTGCCAAAATCACACATATTAAGGATGTAAGTTAATGCATTAACTTTTACAACGAAATGATTAGAATGTCTTGGATATAATTAATGTGGCCTTACTTTTTTATCTCCTACAGTGTAATAAATAAGAGTAAATCGAATCGTAAAAACACGATAAATGTTGCGTGAGAAATTGTCATCGCCTCACATAAAATGAAACAAAATATTTTTTCAGAATCGCTTTCGAGTTATTGTGGAACGGAGGGAGTAGTAATAATAAATGTGAGTTTGGTTTCGTCGTCTCATTTTGTCGTCGTACCGGAAACGACATCGTTTATTTATTTATTTATTTTTTTGTTGTCCAGCCGAAATGACACCGTTTCCCATGTTTCTCTCGAATTTGGAGGACCTGTCCGGATCATTCTAGGCCTCCCCAGTTCCTTCATCAGCTTTCATTTCTGCATCATTCATCTCAAGTCTCAACCTTTCTCCATTCCTCACTTCCAACGTACTGCTGCCGCACCGCCGCTTCACTTCATGTCTTTGAAGGCATATTCACATTAAAGACTAATGTAGCGTTTTCCAAAGGTTTTTTGAAATAAAAGTTAATTTCTTTCTTGTTCTTTTGTTTCTCCTTTGTTGAACTTTCTGGTGCTCAATCTCAGGTTGTCGGAGGCTGTTGCGATTTCTACAGATGCGATGATGGTAGAAACATATATGGTGGCGGTGCCGATGGGTTTAATGCGATGTAAGTGTTTGACCAACAATGATTTGAGAACTCAAAAGTTCAATAGGAGATCAACGGAAAAATATCACTTCCAGATTGAAGCCATGCATGTTAAGATCTATCTGAAAATTTCTCCTTGTTTTTTTTCCCATCTCTCTATCCGTTATTATCAGTGTTTCATTTTAACTTTTTTGTTGTTGCAGCTTTCCTACTGATGGTGAAGACAAGAATGCAGTCGACGATGAATGACAGGATCGAGGCAATAATTGTTATATTGATGTTTTGCAAGTCAGCTTGGGCAACAGCAGTGGTTCCATTTGCATATAATACGTTTTGATTGTTTTATTTAATTCGATTTTTTTCGAACCCGTCCTGTTGCTGCTTTAAATAGACTATTGAGGAGGGAAGAGCTATGCGTAGCAGTAGCGTCGTATATTATTTCTGATGAATTGATTATGATTCTTCTAAGTTGATAGAAGTTACTAATAGAAGATAAAATTAGAAGTTCGGAAAAAGAGATAAAGATGATATAATGTTAAGATAAATTAGGTGTTTAAATAAAATATTGTTTATTTGTTTTATTAAATTATTCAAATAATATTTGGATAATTATTTGGGTTTATCTCGTATCATTTCTCTCTTATAAAAAAGAGATCCATTGTAACATTTTGAAATCAATCAATAAAACGTCAGTTCAGTATTTTAAGTTTCCGCTACGTATTTTGATTTTCTTCAGTTACAATCTATGAGTTTTAATTCTTTTGTTTCTCATTTGTTAAATTTTCCGGTGGTTAATCTCAGGTCGGAGGGTGTTGCGGCTTCAACAGATGCTATGGCGGTAGAGACAGATGGCACTGGTGATGGTGCCAATGGGTCGGTTGGCGGTGGATCTTGAAGTTATTGGGTTCATCATCTAATTAGACCATTGGTAAGTCTGAATAAGTAAGACCTACTATGTTTTGTATTTAGCCGTATGATTTTTTCTATTTGGTTTTCTGCAAATTCTAGCTGCTCGATGCATGGAATAAAATGTTGGTTAGAGAAGTTTGGCGAGTTACTACTCCCAACTTGTGACTGATTGAAGGTGTCGTAGCTTTTGAGTGTGAGGATCTATTGTTGCAATATGCATGGAAGGAGAATATGTGCAATATTTCTGCTTCTATATGCATTCGGAGCTTATAGATTTATTAAATGAAAATATAAATTACACGGGCCTTCTTCATATGTAAGTGTTAATCTGTGAGGGATTAATACTATCAACTTTTACCTCTTCAGGCAAAGCTTTTATGCACAGAAAAAGTTACCTTAAAAGATGTATCCTATTAGATAATCTATATTTTGGCAGAAAGGATTATAATTTGGCAGCAACTTATTTCACCCCAATAAATAACAATATTTTGCTCCCACATGTTACGGTAAGATTTAGTGATAAACTTATTTTTATGTAGATGTAAAGTATGTGTTGCCTTTGCTTGTTTTTTTGTTTAGAGCATAGTACAGATACAGATATTTAGCTAGAACTTTTAGCTTCAGCTTCTCGCCGAAGTCTTCTATAAAGTATGCCATTGTTTTGCCATGCCTTATATTTCCATTGTTTGGGGGCAAGATTACCAAATGGTTACTATAGCATTTTCTAAAATTTGACATTTTCTTTGAGGTGTGTTTTGTAGGATAAAAAAAAATACTTTATGACGGTGACATTGTCGGGAAGGTTTGTTGGAAATATATAAGGATAAAAGGAAAAAAAATGTTTTATAACATTTTAAAATGATTTTTGAATCATTTATTGTAACCACTTTGAGAGCCGATTTCGGTATAACTCTTATATAGATTATCAAGAGTTAGTGATGACTTTGAAAACTACGTAAGACGTAGTTGAAAATAAGGTTTTGAATCATTTAATTCGGATGTCAGGTGAATGAGAAATTAAGACTTAAAGTGGGTAGTTGAAAATGTGTGAAAAGGAAATTGAAAAGACAAACTTCTTAATCCCACATTGGGAAATGTGCTAACATTTTCTCAATATTTAAGTGGTGGAAGTTTTGTTGTTGGTATAATCTCTTAGAAAGGGAGAGAACTCGGAGTGGTTTTAGTGGGCTAAGTGTTTACTAAAAATGCCACGCGCGCGCCGCCTGCCCGTTGACCGTCGATTCAGCTCATATGGCTTTAATACAAGAGCGCATTTTCAACCTGATAGTTTAGTGGCCATCAACACAAATCACTTAAACACTTGCATTTTTAGTTGAAGAGATTCTGAAGCACCAAGAGTTCTTTATAATAAATTGTTCTTCATCTTTTCTGTTCTTTATTTTTATTTTCGCATTGTAATACTTTTGGTATAACAATCTTAAGACAATTCTTTTCAGAGCCTCTTTGCTCTAAAAAGTATATCTTTGCGAAATGAAAAATAAATTTTAGTCTGCTTGCTGAACCTTTTATTTTTTCTGTTCGTTCTGAGTATCGTCTGTGATACTCAGTGTGTCGGTGTCTCCTTTTTGGTATCGGTTTCTGGTAAAACCGGTCCTTTCCTTTTTGGTATTGGTTTTTGGTAAAAACCGGTCCATCTTCCTTTTTTATCGTTTTCTGGCAAAAACGATTTTCTGCTTTTTTGTCTCGTTTTTTGGCAAAAACGACTCAGTTGTGTTGTTGATCTTCTGTTTTTTATTCTGAACAGAAATGACTGGAGTCACTGATGCGTCTGTGACACCTACTATTGGAACCACACCAACCACAAGTCTGAATCCACTTTTGGATGCTACTGTGTCTGCTGTGACACAACCTGTTGTTACCATTGCTGGTGCTTCTCATACTTCTCATGGAGAGAAACTAGAAAAATTCAATGGCCTAAATTTCAAGCGGTGGCAGCAGAAGATAATGTTCTATCTCACTACACTTGGACTAGCAAGGATGCTCACTGAAGAGAAACCAGTTGTGCCTCCTGAAAACACTGAGCACAGGGTGTTGTTGGCTGTAGAGAGTTTGAAGCATAGTGATTTTCTATGCAAAAATTATATTTTGAATTGCGTAGATAATAGTCTGTATGGTGTTTATTCTATGTATGAAAGTGCAAAAACACTTTGGCTTGCATTAGAGAAAAAATATAAAACTGAAGATGCAGGCGCTAAGAAATTTATAGTAGGTAAATTTCTGGAGTATAAGATGGTCGATTCCAAAACTGTTATTAAACAAGTTGAGGAATTACAAATCATTATATCCGTAATTTTAGAAGAAGATATGATGATAGGTGAAAATTTTCAAGTAGCCTGTGTGATTGAGAAACTTCCTGAATCTTGGAGAGAGTATAAGAGTTATCTCAAACACAAGCGAAAGCAAATGTCAATGGAGGATCTGATTGTCCGACTCCGTATAGAGGAGGACAATAAGGGCTCCGAAAGAAAATCTATTGTGCAGGTTGGACAGGCCAAAGCTCATGTTGCCGAGGTCAAGAATCAGAAAAGGAAGAAATCTAGTCAATATTCCAAGAAAAATCTTTGAATCTTCCAAGAAACCACAGATCGTGTACAAGTTCAATGGCAACTGTAACAACTGTGAAAAGTTTGGGCACCGTGCTGCTGAGTGCCATTCAAAGAAGCCAATTCAGCCAAGGGCACATCTAGCTGAAACTGATGGTGATGAGGAAATGTTCTACATTGTGGTGTCAGAATGTAACTTTGTGGGGAATCCAAGGCAATGGTTTGTGGACACTGGAGCCACAAGACATGTTTGTGCCGACCGGGCCGTGTTTTCAACTTACAAGGCCGGCACGGGGGACAAGCGTGGATGGGGAATTCATCAACTTCTCCAATTGCTTGGATCAGGGATAGTGGTTCTGAAGATGACTTCAGGAAAGAAGCTGACTCTGAATGATGTGCTGCATGTTCCTGAGATTTGTAGGAATCTCATTTCTGGTGACAAATTGAACAAGGCTGGTTTCAATTTGAATTTTGGTTCTGATAAGGTCATTTTGACCAAGAATGGTGTGTTTCTCGATAGGGGTTATTCGACCGAGGGTATGTTTAAGCTTAATGTAATGGCAATTATGCCAAAGACTGTTGTGCCCGATGAGGCTAATAAAATTGCATCCTCTTCCGCTTACTTGATTGAGACTTATTGCTTAAGGAACAATAGATTGGGACACGTAAATAATAAATCAATTCGACGGATGATGAACTTAGATTTATTACCTAATTTAAAATTTAATAAAAATGAAAATTTCCATATATGTGTCGAAGCTAAAATGACTAAGGCACCTTTTCCTTCCGTGGAAAGAAACACCGAACCGTTAGATTTAATTAATACAGACTTGTGTGATTTAAAATTTGTACAAACGAGAGGCGGTAAAAAATACTTTGTAATTTTTATCGATGATTGTACAAGATACTGTTATGTCTATTTGCTAAGTAGCAAAGATGAGACACTTGAGGCTTTTAAAAACTATAAGAATGAAGTCGAGAATCAACTTAGCAAACGAATCAAGAAGGTTCGTAGTGATAGAGGTGGTGAATATGATGCACCGTTTAATGATTTATGTTCAGACTCTGGCATTATCCATCAAACGACTGCACCTTATGCACCTCAATCAAACGGTATTGTTGAACGCAAAAATCGTACTCTTAAGGAGATGATGAATGCTATGTTGATAAGTTCGGGTTTACCTCAGAACTTGTGGGGGGAATCGACTTAATAGAGTTTTGTCTAAAAAGATGGATAAAACACCCTACGAGTTATGGAAAGGCAACAAGCCTAGCTACAAATACTTGAAAGTGTGGGGGTGTTTAGCAAAGGTCGAAGTGCCTAAACCTAAAGAAATAAAAATTGGGCCTAAAACGATAGATTGTATATTTATCGGTTATGCAAATAACAGTAGTGCACATAGATTTCTAGTGCATAAATCTGACAATCCGGATGTTCACGTGAATACAATCATGGAATCAAGAAATGCTGTATTTTGAGGATGTATTTCCATGTAAAGAAAGAAGTCAAGAAAACATAAGCTTAAATAAGCGGGCACATGAACCAACAAGTGAAACTACTCCAGAAACTGAGGAACCAGCACCTCGTAGGAGTAAACGGGCAAGGACTTCAACGTCTTTCGGTCCTGATTTTTTCACCTATATGGTAGAAAACGAACCAAGTACATATGCTCAGGCTATGTCAAATCCAGAAGCGCCGTTCTGGAAAGAAGCAGTCAATAGTGAAATCGATTCCATTATGCAAAATCATACTTGGGAATTAGTAAATATCCCACCGGGACATAAACCTCTCGGTTGTAAGTGGATTTTTAAGAAAAAATTCAAGGCTGATGGATCGATCGATAAATATAAGGCCAGACTGGTAGCTAAAGGTTATCGTCAAAAAGAAGGTCATGACTTCTTCGATACATATTCACCGGTTACTCGGATCACGTCGATACGAGTTCTTATCGCAATTGCTGCGGTAAATAATCTAGAACTACATCAAATGGATGTAAAGACTGATTTCTTAAATGGTGAATTGGAAGAAGAAATCTATATGGAACAACCCGAGAGTTATGTGGTTCCAGGTCAAGAACACAAAGTATGTCGACTCGTTAAGTCATTGTATGGGCTTAAGCAAGCGTCAAAACAATGGCACCAAAAATTTGATCAAACGATGTTATCAAATGTATTTAAAATTAACGAGTGCGATAAATGTGTTTATGTCAATAACACTTCTAATTCCTTTGTGGTAGTATGTCTATATGTTGATGACATGTTAATCTTGGGAAGTACTCATGATATAATCATGAATACTAAGAAGATGTTAACCAGAAACTTCGATATGAAGGATATGAGAGTTGTAGTTGTAATTTTGGGGATTAAAATCTCTAGAATGTCGGATGGACTTGCATTGTCACAGTCTCATTCTGTTGAGTCTGTTCTAAAAAGATTTAACGTCTTTAATGAAAGTCCGATAAAAACTCCTATTGACTTGACTATGCACTTAGTCAAAAATAAAGGAGAACCTGTGTCTCAATTAAAATATTCACAAATCATAGGGTGTCGATGTACATAACCAACCGTACTAGACTAGACTTAGCATGTCTTGTAAATAACCGAGCGATTTACAAGTAATCCAACTGAGGATCATTGGAAAGCATTGAATAGAGTACTGAGGTACTTAAAATTCACAATGAATCTTGGATTACGGTACACGAGATATCTAGCAGTATTAAAAGGATATTGTGATGCAAATTGGATATCTGACTCGAAAGAATCAAAGTCCACAAGTGGATATGTATTCACTATTGGTGGTGCTGTTGTGTCATGGAAATCCACAAAGCAAACTTGCATTGCCCGTTCCACTATAGAAACTGAGTTCATTGCATTGGACAAGGCAGGAGAAGAAGCAGAATGGCTACGTAATTTCCTCGAGGATATTCCATCTTTGGACTAAGCCTATAGCTCCTATAAGCATACATAGCGATAGTCAGTCGGCTATAAGCCGGGCACAAAATAGTATGTACAATGGTAAGTCTCGACATATTCGTCGCAGACATAATACCATTAAACAACTGATCTCTAATGGAGTGATTTCCGTTGATTTTGTTAAATCGAAGGATAATCTTGCGGATCCGCTAACAAAAGGTTTACCTAGAGATCAAATGTCAAAATTGACAGACGGAATGGAACTGAAGCCAATTACGACATAAACTTTGTAATCGTAACCCCACCATGTTGACTGGAGATCCCAAGATCATGGTTCAAAGTGACCTAAATTATGAAGGTTCATTGAACACTTACCCATTCTATGAATAAAAGTTTATCTGTCAGATGTGTAAGGATAAGTGAAAACCTTTAATGATTCCTATAGCTTGATTAAATTCGAGTAGGGTATGGCAGAATACTCTTGATAGGAGGTCACCTATGTAAGTGTGAAGTGGGGCCGCTTCTGTGAGAATTCAGTGGCTTGAAATCTCTAATGCACTTTCTGAAATCAGGGTGTTTCATGGCCAAAATGAGCACAACCATGAGAACCAATACGTGTTAAGGGAAATATTGTGTGAGTACTATTGATTGGTTTTACATTAAAGGCTGAACGGTTCAAGACATAGTTCACTGATTTGCCGAGTAGATCCGATAGTATTTCACTAAGGCGAGTTCAAAGCCGAAGCTACCTCTCCTAATGCAATATTTTCTGTCAGAATCTCTTCTGGGTCTGCATTTGCATTAATTTCCATTCATGTGGGGGATTGTTGGAGATATATAAGGATAAAAGGAAAAAATGTTTTATAACATTTTAAAATGATTTTTGAATCATTTATTGTAACCACTTTGAGAGCCGATTTCGGTATAACTCTTATATAGATTATCAAGAGTTAGTGATGACTTTGAAAACTACGTAAGACGTAGTTGAAAATAAGGTTTTGAATCATTCAATTCGGATGTCGGGTGAATGAGAAATTAAAGCTTAAAATGGGTAGTTGAAAATGAGTGAAAAGAAAGTTGAAAAGACAAACTTCTTAATCCCACATTGGGAAATGTGCTAACATTTCCTCAATATTTAAGTGGTGAAAGTTTTGTTGTTGGTATAACCTCTTAGAAAGGGAGAGAACTCGGAGTGGTTTTAGTGGGCTGAGTGTTTACTAAAAATTTCACACGCGCGCGCGCCGCCGCCCGCCCGTTCCCGTGCCCGTGACCGTTGACCTTGGGCTTTGGCTTTGGGGAATGGGCCTTCTGGGCCTGAGGCAGTATTATATTTTTTGGATAAAGTTTATCTGGATATTATCCAAGTCCAATAAATCAGATTCGAGCTGAGAGTATGAGTCAAGTTCAGTTCGTGTTCGAGTTCGATTCAGCTCATATGGCTTTAATACAAGAGCAGTTTCAACCTGATTGTTTAGTGGCCATCAATTCATACACTTCAAGGCTGCTCCTTCCTCCTATATATAGGGTCTTCTCTTGCAATGGGAATGGTACTGAAAGACAACACAAATCACTTAAACACTTGCATTTTTAGTTGAAGAGATTCTGAAGCACCAAGAGTTCGTTGAGTTCAGAAGCTGAAGTACCTCAATTCTGAACAGGTAATTGGGTTATCCTGGGAGACAAGTGCTAAACCGTGGGTACTTCCGTGTTGGAAAATTGATGGTTAAAATGGAATATTTTAAATGATATGTCATATTGGGCCTATTGGGCTTAAGTGTGTGAATGGAAAGTGTTATGGAAAGGAAAAATAGGAAGAAGCTATTTCTCCCACATTGGTTGGAAGAAGGGAAAAGAGTCAATATTTATATGATATTGTTTTAGTGTAGTTGGAATAAGAAACCAACTTTATACACCTTTCTCTATGCGCAGACGCAGGGGGGTGCAAATCCAATCCGGATTTACCCTTGGGCTTGTGCATGCCCGCGTGTCCTGCGTACACGAATGCAGCTTGATTCGAAGGTCTCAAGATAAGGCTCGGTTTTGCAAATAAAATCTTTATTTTATTTTCCAATACTGAATTGTGTTCTTGAATGCTGCTGTGTGAGACTGTTCCTGTTCCAACGTGTTCTTGAATGCTGAGACCTTCCAGTTCTGCTACACTTATGACATTCAATACAGATGATCAGGCTGTTCATTTCATATTCCATCAGTTTTGCTACTCTCCTCTACTAGAGCCTATATATACTGCAGCTTTTCTTCATCAACTAACTGACAATTCTGATAACCTAAAAATCTGTTTCTTTTACCCTTTCTTATGAAACTAGAGAGTTCAAGCAACAAAGTTCTTACACAAGAAAGGTATGGTGCAACTGTCCTTGTTAACCATTCTATCCCGGGAGACTAACGTTCCATTGAAGCTCAAGCACTCGACGGTGAGGGGACGAATTAGTCTTAAGGAAAGTGTGTTAAACACACGGCTCGGTTTCCTTCTACTTTTAATCTGTTTCAAAACAAACTGTAAGTTGTTTTCTTGTAATTTCGATTTGTTGTAATTTCTTTTTGTTGTAATTTTGCTTATTCGTTTTCTAGTCAATGTAATCAGATTGTGCCCAGTTTACTACATAGAGTGCAACATTCCGGAGCATAATTGTCTTAAGGACAGAGATTAGCTCGTCCCGGTTACATATCCTTGTTGCTTTCCTTTATGTTTTTCCTTTCTATTTGTTGTCGGTTCGGAATATAATAAATTGTTCTTCATCTTTTCTGTTTTTTATTTTTATTTTTGTATTGTAATACTTTTGGTATAACAAGGTTCATGTCTAATCCATTGAAAGAGGGAAGCATGTAATGATGTCAAGAGATAGATGTGACGAATAAGGAACCGAAGGCTTCCCGAGCTGTTAGATGATGTGGAAGAGTGTGGTAGTGACAAGTGGCTGTGTATGTGTGTGACATGTGTCACGGGTTGTTAGGATAAGATTCCTTAGCATTGGTATTTATGTATTATGCTGCTACCGTCTTTTGTATGAAATAAATACAGAAAAGATCTATCTTAGATTTCTACTCTTTCTCTTTCTTTATGTTGGTATCAGAGACATGAGTGCACCACCGTCCTCCGCCGTCACTGGACCACCAGGAACGGCTGTAACAACGGTAGCAACCACTGAAGGTTGGAGTATAGCTGAAGGCTCAAGTATCACCACTCCGAGTGGATGAGCAACCACCGTCGTCCCCACTATCGGCATTCCGGTCACCAATCCCTTTAGCTATGAATCTCTACCACCGTTCTTCCCATCATTGTCGGAGAACACGGGAATCTCAGCACCGTTGTTTTCAGTGGGTTTTGGAGGTCAAAATTTCTCACCCAGAACTCCAGGATCACTTTTGCCACCGATTGCATTATCTCCTGGACAAAATACTCCGTTCACCGGTCATCTGACTCAGACTTGCTCGGTTAAGCTTGATCGGAGTAATTACCTGATGTGGCGGTACACGGTGCTTCCAGTCATTAAAGGCCACAAGCTGGAAGACCACATTACTGGCAATCGACCCAGATCAACAATGATAGGAGGTATGTCTCTTCATACCACATCTGATAATTGGGATACTGTTGATAATCTGCTTGTTGGTTGGCTTCTTGGATCCATGACCGAACAAGCCTTGCTAGAAGTCGATGGTTGTAATACTGCAAGGGAAATCTGGGAAACGTTATAAATGTTGTTTAACAGTCAGGCTGAAGCAAAGATGCTGGAATACAAGGATGCCCTAACCAAATCCAGGAAAGGGGCTAAGACAATGGCTGATTATCTGGTAGAAATGAAAGGATATTCAGACAAATTAGCAGCAGCTGGGTATCCAATTGGCAAATCAGAGCTGATTTTGGCCACTCTTGGAGGATTAGATCGGGAATATGAGTCTGCCATTGTCATATCACCTCTAGAGTTGGATCCCTAAGTTGGCATGAAGTGCAGTCACAACTTATTACACATGAGCGGTTGATTGCTAGATTGAGTGGACAGTCAGGAGCTGATAATCACCAACCTGCAGCTATGCTTGCTGGAAACAAAGTTTTCACTCAAGACACTCAAGGAGCTGGTTCTAAGAGAGGTAGAGGCAATGGAGGTTACAGAGGAAGAGGAGGTGGAAGGTCTGGAAATCAAGGCAGAGGTAGGGGTGGAAGGACCCCAAATCAAGGACAAGGAAATCAGGCTAAGATGGTATGTCAACTGTGCAGCAGAACATGACACACAGTAACATCTTGCTGGTATAGATTTGATCAAAACTTCAACAACAATGTTACTAGTCCACCTCCTTCTAGACATCCCTCAGCTTATCTTGCAGGACCTCAGACTGTTGGTGATCAGTCTTGGTATTTAGATTCTGGTGCCACTAATCATGTTACCTCTGATTTGAATAACTTGCACCTTGGTTCTGGTTTTGCAGGCTCAGATGGTCTTGCTGTAGGGAATGGTGAGTGTCTTCCTATAAAACATATTGGATACAAAACTTTACATACCAGCACATAACCACTTCACATGAATGCCTTGTTACATGTTCCCAGTATAACAAAAAACTTGCTTAGTGTTTCTTCTTTGACTAGTGACAATGATGTTATTGTTGAATTTAACTCCTCTTGTTGTGTTGTGAAGGACAAGAAAACAGGAGCCATCCTACTGAAGGGTACACTCAGTGATGGTCTTTATCGAATGCTGGAAGCAAGTGAGAGCTGTCTTCACTCCAAATCTGTTAATTCTGGAATCCACAGTCTTAAGTGTCTTGTAGGTTCGGTTGTTAAGTTTAATTTAGACCCTAATGTGTGGCATAGGAGACTTGGCCACCCCTCTAGTGATGTCTTGAAGAAAGTTCTAAACAGTTGTAATGTTTCCTTTGTTAATGAAAGTTTGAAATTCTGTGATGCCTGCCAACTTGGCAAAAACCATGTGTTGTCTTCTACTGTTTCTGCCTCTAATGCTGCTGATATTCTTGATTTGATTCATACTGATCTTTGGGGCCCTGCACCCATACACACACCTGAAGGTTTTCACTATTATATGCACTTTATTGATGATCATTCCAGGTTCACCTGGATATATCCTCTCAAACACAAATCAGAAGCACTTGCTGTTTTCACTCAGTTTAAAAATCTTGTTGAAAATCAGTTCTAAAAAAAAAAATCAAGTGTGTTCGGTCGGAGGACGGGGGGGGGATACAGACCTTTCACTGAACTTCTCACATAAAATGGTATAGTTTTCAGACACCCTTGCCCTCACACACACTCATAAAATGGCAGGGCAGAGAGGAAACATAGACATATTACTGAACTTGGTCTGACCCTTCTGGCTCAGTCCGCTGCCCCTTTAAAATCTGGTGGCACGGTTTTCTAGAAGCTGTGAGTATTATCAATGTGCTTCCTACTAGAGTTCTCAACAATTGTAGTCCCTTTGAGGTGTTGTTTAAAAGAAAACCTAGCTATAATATGAGACATGTCTTTGGCTGTGCTTGTTTCCCTCATCTAAGACCCTATCACACAACCAAATTCCAGTATCATTCCAAAAAATGTGTCTATCTAGGTATTAGTCCTGATCATAAAGGGTACAAATGTCTTGATGACTCTGGTAGGATATATGTGTCCAAAGATGTGATATTCAATGAATGTGACTTTCCTTTTAAAGAAGGATTTAAACTAGGGCCCCATAGGGAGATAGTGAATGTCATGTCTGATCCTACCTATGTTACTTGGTCTAGTGTCTCTCAAAGTCCTGAATCTGATGTCACCATCAAGACAGCATTTGATAAAAATGATCCTCATGTATCTGACAGTGGAAGTGCAACTAGATCCAACTCTCCTTGTGATAAATCACCCTTCATAAATTCACCTTTCATAGATACTGATCAGAATGATCTTGTTCCTTCTGACCAAACATCACCAGTCTCCTCACCTAATTCCAACACACAAAACACCCCAGTCACAATTTTCAGTGGTCAGAATCCTACTTCCAATAGCCAGGACACCATCATTGCAACTGAGGATACCCCATCACCTGTTGCCTCACCAAAATCAAAATTACTACCACAACCTCATCCAATGCAAACCAAATCAAAATCTGGCATCTTCAAGCCCAAAACCTACTCTGTTGAAGCCACTCCATCAGTCCCTACAGAGCCTTCTAGAGCATCTGAAGCCCTGGCTATTCCAGAATGGAGGAAGGCAATGAAAGAAGAATATGCAGCTCTGTGTAGAAATGATACTTGGGAGTTGGTGCCTCCATCAGGTAAGTATCACTTAGTGGACAATAGATGGATTTTTAAGCTCAAATTGAAGCCAGATGGCTCTGTCTTAAAGCACAAAGCTAGATTAGTTGCTAAGGGTTTCCTGCAAAACTATGGAGTGGATTTTACTGAGACTTTCAGTCCAGTGGCTAAGGCTGCAACTATAAGAATTTTGTTTACCCTTGCTGTGTCTTTTAACTGGAAAATCAGACAGGTTGACATAAATAATGCCTTCCTGAATGGTCCTCTTCAAGAGACTGTATATATGCCACAACCTCTAGGCTTCATTGATCCCCAGAAACCTAATTATGTGTGCAGGCTTAAAAAGGCTCTATATGGCCTAAAACAGGCACCAAGGGCCTGGTTTGATGCCCTAAGTAAACAGATGAATGTTTGGGGATTCAAGCAGTCTGTGTGTGATTCTTCCTTATTTGTGTTTAAAAATGGTGTTGACATTCTGTATGTATTAGTGTATGTTGATGATATCTTAGTGACAGGCAATAACACACAGTTAATAACCAAGTTTGTTCAGCAATTGGACAGCAGATTTGCTTTGAAGGATTTGGGAGATGTTTCACACTTTCTGGGGTTAGAAGTATTCAGGGATGACACTGGTCTGTATCTAACACAAAAACATTATGCAGCTCAACTTGGATTTAAGAAATCTGAAGGCATGTCCTACACCCATGCCTGCTGGAACTCACTTGTCTCCAGATCAGGGGACACCTATGACAAGTCCTACTATCTATAGAAGTGTTATTGGAGCCCTCCAATACCTTACTCTCACCAGGCCAGATCTGAGTTTTGCTGTCAATCACTTGAGCCAATTTATGCAAAAGCCCACAGATGAGCACTGGAAAGCACTGAAGAGAGTGTTGAGGTATATCAAAGGAACTCTCAGCTATGGTTTACACTTTAGGGCTAGTCCACTGCTGCACATAAATGGTTACTCTGATGCTGATTGGGCATGCAGCTGGTATGATAGAAAGTCTGTGGGTGGCTATTGTGTTTTTATGGGAGAATGCTTGGTGTCTTGGAGCTCCAGAAAACAGCATGTTGTATCTAGATCGAGCACAGAATCTGAATACAGCAGTGTTGCTAATCTGGCAGCTGAAGTTCTGTGGTTGACTCAATTAATGAAAGAGATGCATCTGCCAATGATGAAGACACCAGTGTTGTGGTGTGACAACACAGGGGCTACAGCTTTGGCCTCCAATCCGGTTCATCACTCAAAGACCAAACATATTGATATAGATATCCATTTCATCAGGGATCAAGTGTTGAAAGGCAAGTTGAGGGTTCAGTACATACTATCAAGTGATCAAATAGCAGACACACTGACAAAGGCTCTTCCAAACTCTCAGTTCCAACAGTATAGAAGCAAACTGAATGTGTTTCACCTACCTTCAGTTTGAGAGGGGGTGTTAGATGATGTGTAAGAGTGTGGTAGTGACAAGTGGCTGTGTATGTGTGTGACATGTGTCACAGGTTGTTAGGATAAGATTCCTTAGCATTGGTATTTATGTATTATGCTGCTACTGTCTTTTGTATGAAATCAATACAGAAAAGATCTATCTTAGATTTCTACTCTTTCTCTTTCTTTATGTCGAGCAAATGCTAATGATTCAGAAAAGAGATATGCTTCTTGAATTGATTTCTTAAGTCGGACCTTATTCTGCATTGGATGTTTTTGCGTTATTAACAAATTAGCTTGATTTTTCTTGGGTATAATTTGATATGCTTGGGGTAATGTGATTCACAGGTCTTTGGATCTTTTTATCTTCGGGTGTTTTTAACTACAACTTGATCATTCTTAGGTTTCAATACTTTTGTGATTTAGTTTTTTATGGTTCTCTTTATGTATTTAGAGTCTATTTTTTTTGGTTCTTTTGGACCATTTGTATATTTGGATGGTGTTAGTTGGTTAGTATTGCTTACTTTTTATGTTATTCAAGGTACATGTGTATATATTTCAGTGAGTTGATTTTCTACAAATTTGTTCTTAAATAAAGTTCCTTATTCATTGAAGAAGATTTTCTACTGATGTTATTGCTTAAACATTGCTTTTGTTTGTACTACGTACCTGCTTATCTAATCCCCAAACTTTCCTGTTGTTTCTCTATTTATATTTTTAGCTAAACCTTCTTAATTGTTTCTGTTTACATACTTTGACTTAGAAGAGGAAATGAGAAGGCAATCTGAGGAGAAAACATAAGGGAAATGCCTTGTTTAGCGGATCTTAGTGTTTGAATATGTTACTGCGTAGATAAAACCCTTTTATCCCCTTTTTTACACCAATAAACTTGAACTGAAGAAGAAAAAAAAAACCTCTCTACCTCTTCCTTCCGTAAAAACAAAATTTCAAACTAATACATCTCACAACCTTCAATAAAATCCATAATAATTATAAACACATAAAAAAATACAATCGACGGCATGGCTGTGCATCGCACGGCTTTTACTTACTAGAATATTAATATTTATGTATTCCATAAAATGTTCTTTGAGGGCATGGGCCGTGCATCCATAAAAATACAATCGAGGGCACGGGCCGTGCATCGCACGGCTTTCACTTACTAGTATGTCTATACTTATTGCAGTTGTCGGTGAACATGTTAGAGCTAGACTAACTAAGGTTGTAAGGCCTAAACCAGTTGATTAAATTAAAATGACGTTCAGTCCTACTACACTGTAGTATCAATGGCACCGGATTGCGTTAGCTTTATATCCACAGTGTCTCAATTAGTAGTATTTGCGTTAGCTTTAAATCCACTTTTTCGTCACAGTACCGTTTTAGCATCGATGTGTTGACTCAAAAAAAAACTATCTTTTGCGTAACATTAATTGCGTTGACTCTAAAGGCCCCGATTTTTGTAGTGCAAACTTTTAAAGATTGAATAAATAAATATGCGAGGGAAATAGTAGAGATTTTTTTTTTTTTTTTGTTGATAAACTAGAGAATGTTTTAGAAGATCTAAAATGTTAACTTTTTATTTATGCATCTAAAGGTGATATCAAGTAGTAGTGACTAATGAGGGAAACTACTGAGGGTAATTTGGTCCATATAGCTCCCGGAGAGAACCCTACTATTGTGACTATAAATATGCAACTTCCTAAAGCTATTTTACTTGATATAAGCTAGCACTAATCTCAGATTTCACCATGCCACGCACTAAGCAAAGGAAAGGGTTGTTGTAGGACACGGTTTTATGTATCCTAATCCATATAATCGTATGATGCATGAGGCCATGACGATTTCTCCGTATAATAGTATTTAAAAGGTATTTCTCTATTGGTTTGCTATATTTATATTTTTTATTATCATTTTTTTGTGCCTTTTTTTATATATGTTTTGTTATTCATGAAAGCCTATTTCATGTTGTTAATCACTATATTAATCTAAATCATCTGGTTGAATGCATTCAGACGTGTTCTCAAGATTTCTTCCAGCAATGGTTGATTGAATCAGATATGTTTCTCAAGATTCCTTCCTCGGACCAATCATGTGAAGAAGCATCCTAGCCGGAGTAGCTATGACTGATACCTCCATTTCGTTCCATTTTATGAAAAAAGCGACGTAGCCGATAAAAACGCAACCGGAGTAGCTATGACTGATACCTCCATAGGCCATCGCTGATAAAAATAAATGCACCAGTGTGACTTTTTTCCAGACTAATACGAGCACGAGGGATTTAATAATAAGGGCAACAGATTTACGTCTAGCACCCGTTTCTTTGTTTGTGGTGTAATACTGATTAAACACACCCATGATTACACCAACGACTGCAATGACACATTCTAAACCTGCTACGATCCACCTCTATTTTTTAACCCATGAGAATCTTCGTAGAAGAATATGTCTCCCGTCATGGCTTCACCGCCAATTTGGACAGCTCAGTGAGCAGGCACGAGCAGAAACCCGATGCCACCATACCAAGGATTCGGACGACCCATGAGAATCTTCGTAGAAGAATATGTCTCCCGTCATGGCTTCACCGCCAATTTGGACAGCTCAGTGAGCAGGCACGAGCAGAAACCCGATGCCACCATACCAAGGATTCGGTCGATTCTGGAGGAACGAATGTAGGGCAGCTAAACATGCCAATTAATCATCATGCATACATGTACATATATGAGTAAAATTATTTAATTGATTGAAGATTATGAGATTAATTATTTAATTGGTGATATTATCATATATGAGTAAAATTATTTAATTTTTATTGAAGATTAATGGCATTAATTATTTTTGGGTAATGAGGGAGAATGACACAAATATTTCAATTAGGGAGAATGACAGTTTTTTTGAAAATTTTGCATAAATGACAAAACTATTTTTTATTTTTTTTATTTTTATTTTTCTACCGCCATTGCCCCTAAAAAAAAAACCAACACACTTTATCTCTCATCTATCTTTTTTAGACACTCATATATTTCAATCTATAACTCTAATTTGAAAATTCTTTCACCAAATTTTTTATTTTTTCATGCTCTTTAATTTGATACCACATTCAATATATTCCGACATGATTTCTGAAAATTCGCTGTCGAAATTCACTATTGTACGAAATTTACTGTCGATATTCACTGATTTTCAGGATTCACCTGGGAGATCCACTGAGTAAATTTCGATAGTGAATCTCACGAAAAACGATGTAATTATATCGAACCAAGTCTCAAAACGATGAGCATCAAAAAAATAAAAAATTCAGTGAAATTTTTATCGTGTTTGGATCTTTAGAACAAAAGATATGAGGTTTAAAATCGAGAAGGAAAGAGGAAAAAAAAAAACCTGGAGCAGCACAGGTACGCGCACGAGTTCGTTTTTTTTTCATTTTTTTGTCCTTCAGGCTATAAAAAATATAAAAGTTGTCTTTCTCCCTATAAAAAATGTGTGGTTGTCCTGCTACTCAAAAATATTCCAAAACATGTCGTTATTCCTAATTCTCTAAATTATTTAATTGGTGATATTAGTTTTTTTTTTTTTTTTTTTTGAGGAAATTGGTGATATTAGTAGTTAGATAAATAATGAAGATTATGAATTGCGCTCCAAACAATTATGTGATGGCCTATGCGGCCTAGTGCTAAGGCCCAAATGAACAAGGAGTTGAGAGTGCCTAGGGTCATTGTGATTTGGGCCTTTGGGCTTTAGGGATGATCCAAATACAGAAATACCCAATCCCTATCACTTTAAGGTAGAATTTGAAATGGTCGGTTTGGGTCGGTTCGGTTCGGTTTTTGCTTTATATTTGGTCGGTTTGGGTCGGGAATTTCATCCCTAAACCGAACCGAATCACTTGGAAAACCAATGGTTCGGTTTGAACCAATTTCGGTTTGGGTTCGGTTTGAACCAGTTTATCTATTAAATGGTTGTTCGGTTTGGGGTTCGGTTCGGTTTGCATATATCATAAAACCCAAAAAATAAGATCGGTTTGGATTGGTTTAAAATATAATATAATATATATATATAATATATGATATATATATATATATATATATATATATATATATATATATATATATATATATATATATATATATATATATATATATATAATCGGTTCGGGTTCGGTTTGGATTGGTTTAAAATAAAAAAAACCGAAACCAAACCAATACATTTCGGTTCGGTTTGAAACCAAACCGAAAAATTCGGTTTGTATCGGTTTGGGTCAAATTGGTTTGGATCGGTTTGAATCGGTTTGGTTTTCGGTTTCTCGGTTTTCCTGCTCAGCCCTACTTTAAGGAATTAAATAGAAATGGTCGTGTATGTTGTTGTGTGCATATATTATTAGCTACACTTCCGTCCTAAAATATAAATCTATTTAGGGTTTTTCATACAGATTAACAAAGTTGGTTAAATTGGTTGTGTATCGTTAATTTTGATGAAAAATTGTAAAATAACCTTTCATTGTCGTTAATGTAAATTAGTGAAAAGTTGGTGGGTAAATAATAAATGAGGAGTAAAATGAAAAAAAAATTGTAATAAATATTTTCTTGGTTACCTTTTTTTTTTGAAGCCAAAAAACTAAATATATTTACATTTTGGGACGCGGTAGTACACAACAATTTTATATAAAACCAATGATATCAAATCCAAGTTACAACTCTTTAGATTTGGGAGATCTCAAGGAGGCCGGACTAAACTAAAAAGCTCACACAGTTCTTTTTTTTCCTTTCCATTTCGTGGTTATCTAGTGGGCCGGTCTATAATCTTAGATCAATCGAAGATAATGAGCCTATCTAGTTACTAGATTAGTGCAGTAAGACTCGAGTTCAAGGGCATTACAAGTAAAGTCATGATTCTGTCTTGGAAGGATGGATCATGGACAATATTCGGATATCTGGATGAGTTGGATTAGGATCACTTAATTACAACTGGGGATGGTAAGCTTGGTGGGCAAGCTTAGGAAGAAGCTTGGAGTTATTTTATGTTTAGCCAATTTGTTTTAGTAGCTTTTTCCATTGATTAAGGCATGTGTGTCATATATGTTGGCATCTATAGTTTCGTTTTCACACATGGTTGTTTGGGCACATAACTTATATTTATTTCAGTTATTTACGATTCTTGTTTGACGGCAGTGTTATTCTTTTCAAATATGATTTAAAGTGTATAAGAACATCTTGTCTTTTTACCACCTTTTTATAATATCTATATAAGTAATTATGCTATGTATATATATATATCCTCATATATAATTAATCAAAAAAGAAAATTAAAAAGTAAAGAATTCCAAGTATCAGGAACACCAGCAAGACACCAATGTGTACAATCCATTCCTCCTGCCCCGTAAAAAGAAGGATGCCCGTCTATCCGCATTTGAGAAAGCGCCGTTACATCTAAAAACTCGATCGGTGTTCTTCGAGTCGAGCCTGCTATTTCTTTCTGTATACCCAATGCTTTTGGCAACCCTCCTGGATATGTTGAACCTAACAATGGCTGCTTCGCCCGAGCAGCTCGTGCCCGGCTCGTCCCACTCCGCCCCACTAATTGTATTTATTTTCATCATAAATCAAAAACCCACAAAGATTAGCTAATCACATAAATGTAAAAGTAAAATAAAAAATTAATGAATTTGTATTGGACTTACATGTAATGAGATGGAGAAAACCCTTGAAAGAAGACAATGGTTTTTGAAGGATCTACTGTGTTGTCAACCCATTTAGCCCATGTCTTCAACCCGGTCTCGAAAGCAAAGGTCCGGTTCATATCCTTGTATAATTTACCTCCATACTCGATATACTTCCATCTACATTATAAGTCAATAAATACATATCAATATCTATATATCTATATCTATACATCTATATTTATACAATATCGTGACAAATTAGAAGTTTTAAGCGCGGTGTTTGGAATATTTTGAGCCGACGTACGGTTGTTGAGCTCCTTTATAGCTCCACCAATGCCCGGTGTTAAAAACAAGCATGTCTTTCCCGGTCCATAGTTGTGAAGTTGAGGAAATTTTGTCTATTTTCAAAACTTTGACATTTTTTTCTGTTGCAAGATCCACCAGGAATGCATTTCTATCAAGTGTTAGTGTAATTCCGTAGTCCTGCAAAATTCAACCTTTTTTTTTTTTTATTTTTACAATTTGAGACGACAATTCAACCATAAAAATTGGACACGCAAGACGGACACAATATCCGAAAACATGACACTTTTCCTAGATTTTGCACACATTTACGAAATTTTGAACACTTCCCACCCAAAACGATGCAGTTTCGTTTTAAAAAATCTCTATACTCACCGATGGAAGTCGGATTTGGACCAAATGAAACACCCTGTTCATTTGGTGCTTATAGTTTTTGATAATTACATTTTAATCCATATATTTTTAATATTTATATTTTCACCTCCGCAACCGTGTCCTATTCTATTCAAAACTCCTGTATCTCCATGTCCCGTGTTCACGCATCTGTGTCCGTGCAGCCTAGGTATTAATTAGTTGGTTTGTTTGATATGGCTTTTGTTTTGTTGTATTTGGAATCATAGTATAGATCCACACGTCAATCCCAAGTTAGACAGGCATACCATGTTGTGTTATTTTTATTTATTTATTTATTAATTGCCACCACCACACCTGCCAGGATCGACCTTACTTTAAGGTATGTCTTATAGTGTGATCATTACATGCAGTTTCATTCTATTAACTGAAATTCACAATTTAATTAGTTATTGTAAATATACATCTCTTTCCAACATATATATCGTATCTCAATTTATGGCAAGAAGTTGTTCAGAAAAAGAAGTATTCGATATGCTCTAAAATAAAACAATTTTTATTTTTATTTTTAGAAGTACTATGTCGTTTTCTTATAAAAAGAATAGATTTATTACTAGAAGGAAGTCAATTTTAATCAGATGGTGTACTATATGCCTAATGCATCCAACACATATAAGTCGAGAACCTTAAAATAGAATAATCATATTGAAATCACCTTCTTAATTATTGAACCACTAATAAACATGCTATATATGCGACAAAATGAGGTGTGTATATATATATATATATATATATATATATATATATATATATATATATATATATATATATATATATATATATATATATATGCCTTCTAAAAAAATTGATATAATTATAGCGATTTTTATTTGCAACACATCTAATTTACCATACACTATATTACATATGTACCACAATAGAATTGATATTTTAAAAGTTGATTTGAAGCCAAAATCCAACTTTTTGTAGGTGTACTATGATAATCGGCTTTCGAAAAGTTAGTTTTTGACTATAAAATCAATTTTTTTGTGTGGTGTACGTACCGGTAGAATTATGGTGGTGAAAATAAACACGCCCTAATTATATAGTCTGAAATAAGTAATTAAGATCATTGTATCTAATTAATAGACTTACCCAAAATGTCAACGTGGAGATTAGGCCTTTTCTAATCATTGTGTAATTGCTCTGAGGCACAACACTTTGGAGCAAGCATGCCAGAGACATATATTGGTCTCTGGTTAATGAATCACCGGCAAATAATATGTTTTTTCCCTTATATTTTCTCAAGAATGCCATCCCATTAAACCTGTAAAGGATTCAAAAGTAATTTGTACGTGATGAGATGTTGTAGCTCATGTTAACATATACATACATATATAGAGCGAATGACGGAATAATTCAGTGGTTATTGCTGATCCTCAAGATGCGTAGATACTGGGTTTGAGTCTCGTTAAGGACGAAAAAGTGTACGTGTGTTATAATACGCTACGTTTCAGTCATATATATATATATATATATCACGGGGACCTACATACGGTAGGGGACAACTGCCCTCCTCAATTCAAAAAAAATCAACTAATATATATATAGTATGCATCTTCATTGCCCTCCTTAATTTTTTTATTTATCTCTTTAAAAAATTTATCGCCTCTATTACCCGAGATTCGCGTCCGCCACTATATATATATATATATATATATATATATATATATATATATGTACACGCACACGTACGTGGATTATAGTTTCACATTACTATAATGTATAGTAGTAAATATTATTCATTTACATCAATTAATTTAGACTCATTAGGATCAACGGTGTAGATAACTCTTGTGTCAACCATTATAACACAATGGTAGTATTCGTATCATTACTCACATTAATAAAGAGGTGAATTTTAAGTATATTTTAGAGTGATGGTAACAAGCATCACTGCAATAATTATTAACCAAATTTTTTTTTCTTAACCAATAATTAAAATTTTTCTTTTTTTCTTTCTATAAGAAAAAAAAATGTGAAAAAACCGATAGAAAGTTACTACTTACGTTATATGCATGCCAAGAAAAGAACACGAACGATTTTGCCGTTCGAAAAAAATTCTAAGTTTCGGACCACTCATGCCAAACAAATTTTCTGATCACTGCAAATTAAATTTTTTTTTTCATTTATTGACTAATATATACGAAAAATGAGGATCATATATACATACTTGGTTAAATGACAGCCGTCCGGTTGCCAGCGGTATTTGAGGTAGTCTTGATCCGGCCGTCCATTCCTCAGGCAATTGAATTCTTTCTCAATGAACGGACATGATAGCGAGTCATAGAGAGGATATGATAAATCAACGACCCATTTTCCTTTGAAGAAGTTGCAGGGTGGTGGTGCTGCTGCATTGGATTGGTGATGAAGATTTAAGACAAGAAAAGTAACAGAAAGAGCTATGAGATTGAGAACCATTTTTTTTTTGTTTATATTCTTTTTTTTCGAATATTTTCTAGCAGATTTATAATGGTAGAAGAGGGGACGGGGGGGGGGGGGGGGGGGGGGGGGGGCGGGGGAGGGGAGGCCTTGGTGAAGCCTCGTTTTCTCATGTATGTATGGTATGTGGGGATATATATATGGTATTCATACCTTAATTTCATCAAGTTTGTTACGTGGGACTGTGAGGTTTTTAATGAATTTCTTTAAATACATAAATTACGTGATAAAATCATTCATGTATGATGGTATGTTGGGATATAAATTAAGTACATGAACTTCATTATGTGGGGATATTATATAATTCATGTATTGATTTTTTTTAAAATGCATGCAAAAATATATTTAATGTGGATGCAGCTTTCGGAGACGGAAAAGCAGTGGTTGGACTTATCCGGACAGTAGGAATATTCTCAATTGCTTTACAAAGAGGCTTGAAGGAAGAACTCATGTTCTTGTTGGCGAGACACTAGCTATTTATCATGCATTTTGTTTTACACCATCTCTTGATAACACTATGTGACGGTTGTGTAATTATTTTTAGACATGAGTTTCATAATATCACGGTGTGGATTGTCATACTTTGACACTATTGAGTTAATTCTCTAATCACGGGGCGGATCACGCAGTAGTGCTTCAGTATTGATATACCCGGATCGGAATGTGGCCCTGTTCATCTAAATTGAGCCTATTATCTTGGCCCATCAACATAGATATTGAGCCTCTGTCTCCTCTGGCCGCTGCCATAAACCATCTTATACCCGCAAGCTATAAGCCGGGTCCTATCCGCCAACAAGAAGCCGGATCTTGTCCGCCAATCGTAAGTCGGACACATTCTCTCCATGTGATTTCTACCCATATTGACAAAGCTAATTCAAGGCACAAATGAGTCCGCCGCTCGCCGTACTCATCGATGGTCGCCGATCGCCGCCCGCCTCCTTATCGATCCAAAGTGGCCCAAAACGGTGGCCACTCCCGACAGTGGCTAGGACACTTGTATTGTATGCATAATTAACTTAGCTATGTACTCCTAGTTGTCTTGTCGATGAACAAGAAACCGACTTACTTTTTAGCCTATATATATGGATCACAATGTAATAGAAGGTCGGGAGAAAAAACCTCTCAAGCTTTGAGCTATAATCTAATACAAGCAGAAACTCTGCCAAATTGTCTACTAATTCACATGTTCTTCACAACCACATAACCGCCACCACTGTTCTTGATCACCGCCGTGTCCTCACCGAAGAAATCACACATATCAGCCTTATATCCTCAAGACAAACACTGGTACCGCAAATCCGGTGTTCAGCGCAACATCAATTTGCTCCGTTACCGGGAAACTCATCATCATTCAGCTTTTGGAGATCACTTGCTCCACCACAAGAACAATTTCACGGTGTCTCAGGCGAGGTTATCATCATCTTCACTCTGTCGGTCACTAAAGGTTTGATCTTTTGGGATAATACAGCCCAGAAACCGCTGCTCTCCCCATCTCAGCAACCTACACAGAAGAGATCATCAACTTCATCGCATACTCACGCTTGAGTCCATCTTTAATACCCCAGGTTGGTTTATACACCCTTTTTGACGGTTTCGATCTTCAAGTAAAAAAGTTTGGTCATTTTAGCTATAAGCCGCCCGGAGAACACAAACACTTTTTCACCTTAATATTCTAAACCGTAAATACCCACAAAAATCATAAAGTCATGGCCGGCGGGAAAAACTTGAACCCAAAGTAACACCGACTAAACCGGATCAACGGCGCCCGACACGTGGAGCGAGCACGCTGCATGGAGAGGCTAGCCGAAGGGTTATGTCAGATGGGGCAGATGTTAACCCTGCCCTCACGACCGACATGCGAGCATATATCCGGGAAAGAACTAGAGCTCACGAAATTCACGAAGAAGCGATCAGAAAGAATAAGGGAAAAGGTATCGCTGGGACATCTAATCCAAATCACGAGCAAGAGGCTGTTTCGGCAGGGGGAGCGTCCCCACAACAAGATTCATATAAGATAGCTCTGCAAGCACACATGGAATATATAGAGGAAATACGGATAGGAAATGCACTATTAATTGCTGAAGGACTACCACCCCAACCTATCCGCAAATTCAACCCACCTCAACCCGCACAAACAGAGCTACAACCAACTTTCATTCCTCCAAAAATAGTTCAATCCCAGCGGTCAGAAATGAAAGGAAGCAGCCATGCAACCTCCCATCCAAGAGGAGATAGAAAGTCAGCGCTTGGTCGGCTGGGGCCCGTGGTCGACGATCGCGGTGCAGCCCCAGGTCGACCTAGGAATCCTCGTCAGGTCCGTACTCGCACAGAGGGACATGGGGACTCGCAAGATATGGGGGGACATATGACATTCCCGCCTATTCCCCCAAATCAAGAGGAAATGGGCATAATGAAAAAACAGATAGAGGAGCTGCAAAAAAGCACGAAGGGTGTTAAAGTGGTTCCAACATGGGGAACAAGCCTGCTCCATCCCAGTATACTGAAAGCGGCTTCAAGAGGGGGAACTCACTACCCCAATTTTATAAACTACCATGGAGCCACAGATCCTCTGGATTGGCTATCCGCTTTTCGAGCGAGAATTAGCTTATGTACCTCTAGCGACGAGGCTTGGTGTATAGCATTTGTGGGGTCGATGCAAGACGAGGGCGCATCATGGATCCGCAAGTCTTCCTCCGGTTCGATTTTGTCATGGGATGATCCGATCAACAAATTCATAGCAGAGTTCAAGTCGGTGGGAGGACCTAAAAAGACACACATCGACCCGTACGAGGTCCGACAAGGCGACAACGAGGGTACCCGCGGCTATTATGAGCGGTTTTACAAAGTGTACGAGCTAACAGGAGGATTAGCGGACAACGTCGTCATGAGCAGTTTTGAAACAGGGTTGAAACCAGGGTACTTGAAATTCTATTTTGCTCTATCCCCACCAGCGAATTTGCAAGAAATGTTGAGTTCAACGAGAAGTACATTGCCACAGCGGGAAACGAAGGAACGTCTTCGTCCAACAAAGGCAAACAGAGGACTAAGCGTAGTCCACCTAGAGATACCCGCAGGAACACAGATCGGGAAATCAAAAAACCCTAGAGATTTAAGGAGGAGCACTTCACGCCGCTCAGAATTTCTTATACCCAGATGTTGAATGAAATAAGAGATGAAATACCTGAGCCCTACCCGATGGTTCCCGACACACGCTGCGATGCATCCAAATATTGCGGCTATCACAGAGATAAGGGTCAACGGACGAGTGTATTCAGTTTAAACGAGCGATAGAGAAGTTACTCGCTCGCGGGCATCACGACCACCTCAAACTAGATGGCGGTGGTCCGGACAGGAGGAATCAGAAAACTCGCCAGTTCGACAGAAACATCAGAATGATAACTGAGCCTCCTCCCAGTAACAATCAGATCAAGAGCCGCATCGGCTCCATTAACAAACATGTGGAGAAGCCTATAGTTTTGCGAGGAAATGAGCAACCTCTGGCCTTTACTCGAAGTGAGCTAGTGACTTCGATCAACACAGAGGATATGTGCTTATGCATTTCGGTAGTCATCAATCGGGCCTGTGTCAATAGAGTGATGGTCGATACAGGGGCTTGCCGCGACATCTTGTACTACAACTGTTTCAAAGAATTGGGGTTTAGCGATTCCAATTTGAGGCCGCATAATGGCACCCTTAAGGGATTCACAAATCACAAAATACAGGTCAAGGGGCCATCGATTTAGATGTACAGATGGGAGATTACGCACCCTTTCGCACTGAAAAGATGATGTTTCTGGTAGTCGATCTTCAGTCCAATTATAACATGATAATTGGGACACCCGCTTTGAAACAATTTCAAATGGTAACTTCCATTCCGCATCAGCGGGCAAAGTTCTATGTTGGGGACAGGATCGGAACGTCGATCAGCGAGCCTACATCTGTCCTAACATACATACATGAAATGAGAACATGGAATAAGAGAGCACGAATCGAGCGGCCACCGAACATGGAAAGCATAGACATGATTAGGGTCGCTGTCTAACGTGTGCCAGTTAAAGTGGAGTGCGAGACATTGCAAGTTAGAGATGAACCTGACTTTACAGCTGAGGATGAGTTAATTGAGGTAATCATCAACGATGAATACCCCGATCAGAAAGTCAAAATTGGAGCTCGACTGAGTTCTTTCGAAAGGGAAAAGTTGATAAAATTACTCAAAGAAAATCTGAGCGCATTCGCCTGGGTAGTCACAGACATGAGAGGGGTCGAGGTCGATGTCGCTCTTCATCATCTTAACGTCGACTCTACTTTCAAACCAATACAACAACGAGCGCGCCAATTTTCAACTGAAAAGGAAGCGGCGGTGAAAGTAGAGGTCGGGAAACTCCTACAAGCGGGTATCATAAAAGAGCTTGCCTATCCTACTTGGTTGGCGAATGTGGTCATGGTAAAAAAGCACAACGGCAAGTGGAGAATGTGCGTCGATTTCACGGACATCAACAAAGCTTGTCCGAAGGATCCTTATCAGCTCCCGCGAATTGATCGGTTAGTAGACTCTATTTCTGGCTTTGAAGTTTTAAGTTTCTTGGATGCATATTCTGGGTATCACCAAGTACGAATGGCTGAATCAGACAAAGAGAAAACGGCTTTCAGAGCCGCTGGAGGGTTATATTATTATGAAATGATGCCATTCGGGCTGAAGAATGCGGGTTCGACTTATCAGCGAATTGTCAACAAGGTCTTCAGTTCACAAATAGGAAGAAATATGGAAGCTTACATAGACGATATGGTTGTCAAGTCCGCTGGGGACGGTCATGCCGCTGACCTTCAAGAAACTTTCAACAATGTCCGCAAACACTCAATGAAACTCAATCCGGCCAAATGTACTTTTGGTGTCCAGGCAGGCAAATTTCTTGGGTTCATGGTTTGTCGTCGTGGCATCGAGGCTAATGCGGAGAAAATTCAAGCTTGATCGACATGCAAGAGCCTACAACTATCAAAGAGGTTCAGAGACTTAATGGCCGCATCATTGCGTTGGGTCGATTCATATCAAAATCAGCGGAGAAGTGTCTTCCCTTCTTCAAAATTCTCAGAGGCGACAAAACTTTCTCATGGAGCGCAGAGTGTTCGCAAGCTTTCCAAGCTCTGAAGGAATATCTAGGGAAACCACCTCTTTTGGTTAGCCCTGTAGAGGGAGATGTCTTGTTTTTGTACTTAGCGGCTTCGGACCGGGCTGTTGCCGCCGTTCTTGTCAAGGAGGCCGGAACCCTCCAAAATCCCGTTTATTATGTAAGCAAGGCTCTCAGTCCGGTGGAGAGTCGCTATTTTAATATTGAAAAATTAGTCTACTCGCTTGTCATTGCTGCCCGCAAACTCAGGGCTTACTTTACTTCACACACAATAATTGTCTTAACGGATAGTCCAATGCGCCAGATACTGCATAAACTAGATCTTTCGGGTCGACTCCTTAGGTGGGCTATCGAAATTACTGAGTTCGACATACAATATCAACCTAGAAAAGCTATCAAAGGTCAAGCATTACCAGATTTATGGTAGAGACAAGTTTCAGCTCGCCACAACCTAGTTCGCCATTATTATCGCAAGAGCCCGCTGCGGCCAAGACTAAACCCAATCAATGTTGGCATTTATATGTCGATGGGGCATCTAATCGAAATGGTTGTGGGGCCGGAGTAATTTTGATGGAACCCGGAACGACGGAGGAAATCGAAAAAGCCTTGAGGTTCGAATTTCCGGCCACGAATAATCAAGCCGAGTACGAAGCAGTTATAGCCGGGCTCAAACTAGCCAAGGAGTTAAACGTAGAAAATGTTGAAGTCTTTTGTGATTCCCAACTCATCGTCAACCAAATCTCAGGGGACTATGACACGCACTGTGGTATTCTCGAAAAATATGGTGAGATTGTTCGACGATTAAAAACTGGCTTCAACTATTACAAGTTCATCAGAATTCGGAGAGAGGACAATGAGAGAGCAGACTATCTCTCTAAACTATCACTCAAAGAAGATCTTGCAGACCCTTCAATAATGATAGAATATCTTGCTGTACCCGCTATAGAGGAAACACAAATCATGGAAATCGACACACCAGCAACGACTACGTGTTGGATCGATGAGGTCCAGGCTTACATTGAAACAGGCATATTACCCGATGGGGCGGACATAGCTCGCGCACTTAAGAAAAGAGCGGCCAGGTATATTATAAACAATGGAATTCTGTACAGAAGGTCTGCGACAAAGCCTCTATTCCGATGTGTTCAAGAAGAAGAAAGCAAAATAATCCTTATCGAGCTTCATCAAGGGGTATGCGGGGGCCATCCCGCTAGCCGCTCCTTAGCCCAGAAGGTCATAACCGCAGGGTATTACTGGCCGACAATCCTTAAAGACTCAGAAAAATTGGTTAGAGAATGTCCACAGTGTCAAAAGCATGCGGACATCCCTTGGATACCATATGTCGAACAGAGCATCGTAGCCGCACCATGGCCTTTCGACATGTGGGGACTCGATCTCATCGGACCTTTTCCACCAGGAAGAGGCGGATGCAAAGTTATCATAGTAGTTGTGGATTATTTCACAAAATGGATTGAAGCAAAACCTATGGTCAATATAACCGCGAAAGCGGCGGGTTATTTCTTACACGATCAGATAGTAGTCAATGCACTTGAATCTTCCGATGATTGTGGTCATGACGTGTTACTAGACGCTGATCATGATCGTTAGGTGTGACAGACATTTTGGTAAATATACTTCATTCTTACAGCCAACATATTCGGAAGTCTATCGGGTCACACACATATGAACATGTAGTCGGAATTAAATTATGTTTTTAGTGATAACCAAATGAGGAATTATTTATCCCGACTATGAGGTGTTATAGTGATGAATTAATATATTAGTATTTATTTATTGTGAATAAATAATACAAGATATAAATATGTATAACTATATATATGTACATGCGTGTACTGTATATATGATATATATTTAGTAATAATATATTAACGATAGATTTAATATTATATATTGACACTATATTTTAGAATATTTAATATAAGATATTAGATATATACATGATAAATCAATGAAAATGAATTATTTCCTTAATCCTCATTTTATTGGAAATTGTTTTATTCCCTACTCCAAGTCAAGAAGTTATTCCTTAGCCAATTAGGCTTAGGGTGTAACGTTCCATCTCCTTATAAAAGAGGAGTTGTGTTAACCCTTTTGTATCACAATATTGTCGCAATATTTTAGAGAGATAAAAACGAGCTTCTTGAGAGGAGGAGAAAGGCGGTATAGTAGTTGAATTTTTCCGGTAGCGATCCTAAGGGAGGATTCCGGCACTTGTTCGTGTGGGTCAACGGTAGAGGCCGAACACTTGGGCGACTTCGTGCATAAATTAATTACAACCGTAGACAAAGCAACGATCTTTTTAAGATCAAACTGGTATGAAATCTTGCCTACTTTCTATTTTTTTATTGTTTAAACGAAGTCGATCTTGAATGGGAGGAAATCAAAATTTTAAATTACGTTGCGTTCCCACATTGATTTCCTTACACATCCAACGATTGTAATCACATGAAGATGACATTTCGCCGGTTGATTGTATAATTGAAGATTGTAGATGTTTGTTAGATTGTTATTATTCTGTCTCATTCTCTTATATCAAAAGACAAGGATTTTATGTGGGGTGATGACGAGAATGCATGTAAAATGCATACTATTTATTGGGACAAAAATATGTAAACCAAAGAATGGGGAGGCTTGGGAAACCGCAAATTGTACAAAATGAAACTAGCCTTTCTGGATAAGTTGGTGTGGCAATTGGTTCATTAGAATGATAGTTTGTGGGTCAAGGTTGCAGCACCCAAAGTTGGGTGCTCCCCAGTTTGGGGTGGAATCTGTAAGCCATATTCCATCCCAAGAAAGGGCCTTGCAGATGACAAAGAAAACTATGTGTGGAAAGATTATTCAAATGGGGTCCATACTGTTTCCTTTGGCTACGTGTTTCAACTACATGAGCAAGGCACCGACTGAAGATCTTGGTAGGGATAACAATATTTGGAAGCAATTTGGAGTATGATAGGCCCAACTCGAGGAAATTTTTTACTTTGGAGTATGAAACATAATGCCCTCACTGTTTGTGAATTCCTAGCTTAAAGGCATATAGTCCCTCCCTCAACATGTCCAATTTGTGGCATGAGATCAAATTCAGTTCTACATTCTATGAGAGTCTATACTTGGGCAAGCCAAACTTAGTGTATGTTACTTCACAGTGAATATTGGAGGATCTTCTTTGTGGCAAACTCAATTGATGAATGGTTAAACTGAATCTTAAAAAAGATAATAGCTCATATTTTGGATCTTCGAAGTGTAATTATACCTGGGGAGTCCATTTACGGTATTTAGCTATGAAGGAATAGAATTCTACATGATTTTGAGAAGGATCGTCCCCTGGCTTTTGTGTTTATAGCCCAAGTTGTGGAGCAAGCTAAGAACTCGAGATTAGCTTGTCAAGATAGTTAAGAAGTTTTTCATCTATTGGCTTCTGGTTTTTCGTTTTCCAGTATCCCTAGTGACACTGTTGTTTCTATTCTTTGTATAGATCCTTTGAGGCCAACTTTTTGGTAGTGATAATAAAATGATCACTTCCAAACCAAAAAAGAAAAGAAAAAAAAAAAACGGGAAATATTCCTGCTCATCATTTAACTATAGAGGGTCTTCGTCTGATAGACAATGTTGAATGAGGTTTTCCCCCATGTAATTGTTGCTAGCTCTGCGGATTACAATCAATAAAGTTTTCGCCTTTTACCCCTAAATCAAATGCAAGCAAAAGCATGAAACAAAATATGCAAATACATTCATAGAATATTTTTTGTTCCCAGTATTATTCAACTAATACGATACATGCCACTTACAACTCAACAAAAACTCGATTTTTTTTAAACTAAAGGATATTATTTATAGATTTTTATAGAGAATGACAACTTTAATATTTAATCAGGCTAGAAGGACACTAATGATTAATAAAGACAGAATTAAAGCAATGTTTCAATATATCCCTATTTCAATTCTCCTATTTTAATATTGTTGGGCGTCTTTCTTTTTTCATTTTTAATTTGCATGATTGGCGGTTACAAACCAAACCCGGTATCATGATATTTATATCTATCCTTAATTAATGCAGTTCAGTAAAAAAAAAATCTATCCTTAATGCTATGGATATTCAGTTATAACAACAAGCAAATAATGCGGCTTTATAAAAATAATATAATGCTAATTACTGATATCTTGTGTAATCAATAACATACTCCGTTTACTTCTATCAGAAACAGTTTGGTGATTGATCGCATCCCACGATTTTAGCCTAATTAAATCATGACTGCCTCACGATTGTCATCACATTGGCCCTCATATCACCACCCTACGATAAAGGGATTCGTGCATTAACTCCCGCACGTGGGATATGTCTATCTAAAGGACATTTGTTATCTCCTTCAGAACTATGTTATATTGGGCTGATCTCATACAAGCTAAGTATGTAAGTACTCTTGACGACGCAACCATAATCCACCATCAAAATATCATGATATATGTTAAATTTATAACTAAAATTTATAACATTTTACACATATTATTGATTAATTTTATCTAAATATCTTAAAAGATAGTAAAATAACTTATAAAAATCTAATAGTACAAATAAATAACATAATACAAATTATAACTTTTGTTATCAGATTTACCTGTGGTTTTGTTGTTTTTGAATTACGCAGGTATTATGTAATACAAAATAGAAGAATCGGAATCGAAAAACATAAAAATCTGATCAAGTGGCTGATATTTGACAAATCCGGCGCAGGCCGGAGGAAGCCGGTTCACGCCGGATTATTTGATGATTAACCCATGTTACTCCACATGCGTCTGACAAAGTGTACTCAATTTCGGTTAATCCGGCGCACGCCGGATCAGTCTCGGCGTACGCCGGATCAGAAAACACTGCCTATAAATAGCCTCATTTATGAGAGAAAAAAAACCTGTACCAATATATATATCTCTATCATTATATATATTTTCTTATCTACTCTCTGTAAATATTATTTCAGTAGGCATTCTGCCATAAAAATAGTATTAGTATCGTTGTAATATTTAGAATAATTATCGAAGGTTGTTGATTTCATAACTGTTGTTACATTCAGAGGACAAAGCCCACTTCAACAATTGTAATCGGTAATATTTTAATGTTATTATGTTTTGTTGTTTATGTAAAATTTTATATAATAGTTTAATAATGACTATAGGCTAATTGTACAACTAGCCAAGACATGTAATTGAACTATATTTATCTTTTAGGGAAATGGATGATGACTATGTTAAAATTTGATTAAAAATTGAATATGATGAATCTTTTTCTACTTGAACTAATTGACAGTCTATATTGACGTAATTAACCAGTATGGACAGAGACATAACCTAATCATGAACTGACCAGAGACGTTAGGCTATGAGAAAAGGGTAGAAAGACTGGAAGGTAAAATTGGCCGTCTGACAAACGGAACCCTCTTTCTTATCTAAGGATAGAATATTTATACTCGAGAGATTATCATGTCAAATCATTAGGTTTAATCGCGGTTTTACCAAGGAGGAGGCATAGAACAAATTCGTGCACTCGTATGAGGGGAATTTGTTAGCTGAGGAGTATACCGTTTCACATAATCAATAACACCTTAAAACGGGAAGTTCGATCACATCCATTAAACTAAAAGAGAACTTAGTTCAATAATATTGTCTTGGTTAGTTCTTATTATTTAACTATCTATATTAATTATATTGGTATCTATATATCTATATAAATATCTACTTATTTATTACATTAGTATCGTATTAATAACTCTCATTGGTAAGGACTGCGACTTAGATCAAGATAATAATAGCTAATTGGTGTTTAACCACATTTTGAATTATATTTTCATTTCCCTGAGGGATACGATCTTGATTCGCCAGACTAGACTACAATTTGACCCGGTACACTGCCGGTAAGATTGGACACCCAGTTAAAAAGACCGATCAAGTTTTTGGCGCCGTTGCCGGGAAACGACGTTAACTCATTATGTCTATGGTTACTACTTGCATTAGCTCAAAACTCTTGAGAATAAGTCAACACTTTTCTTAATCTCATTTCTACTTTTGTTTCTTTGGTACTTACCTCATTGGTAAGTAGCCACGTTTTTTTTTTTACTGTTTTCGTGTTGTTTTCCATTTTTGTAGTTGATGACCCGAAGCGGTAAGGCCCCACTTACTCCTTATAAGCCCGATATAAATACTTTCGAAAGGCAGTTAAGAGGAGAAAATAGACGTGGCCAAACCAGCCAAGGACATCTTGGAGACATATCTCCCCGGGAATCATCAACTCGAGGTACGGAAATGGCCGAGGCCGGTGAAGAAACACCACACGAACAAGGGCTTGCTCATGCCCAAGGACATGGACAAAACCCAATAATCCTAATCCACCGTTACAAAATCTTCCACCACCACCACATCCCAACAACCGAGAATCCCAATAATCGGAATAACCGAACCGAAATCAGAATAATCATCATAATAATAACACACCAAACCCAAGACCGATTTGTGATCAGACCTTGAGAAGAAATGAAACTAACAATCCAATTCGTTTACCCAATGATGGAGCAAATAACTTTGAAATAAAATCCCATCTTTTTGGTTTGATTGACACAAGAGCTCAATTTCTTGGTGAAGATGACGATGATCCACATCATCACCTATATCTTTTTGAAGAATTGTGTAACACTGCCAAAAGCCAAGGTGCTCATCGTGAATTGACAAGGATGTCAATGTTTCCTTTTTCTCTAAAAGGAAGAGCAAGAGACTGGTTTATGTCACTCCCACATCATTCGTTAACAAGCTGGCAGGACATTCAAACTGAGTTTCTAAAACAATATTTCACTCCAGGTAGGAATTTGGAATTGAAGGTCGAAATTGCTAATTTTAGACAAGGATCCGAGGAAACACTTGGAAATGCGTGGGAAAGATTTAAAAAATTGTTAAGAGCTTGTCCCGATCATGGTTACTCTCTTGACATGCAAATTCAACTTTTCTGTCGTAAATTAAGGAAGGACTCACGTGCTGATGTTGATCATGCATGTGGGGGCTCCTTAATGATGAGTGAAGCACAAGTTGTCTACGATGCTATTGAAAAAATTTCTAAGAATAACCGAATGTGGGAAACCGGTTCTAGTACGAGGAAAGTAGCATTTGTAGGTGAATCTACATCAAACTCAGAAGTTTTAGCACACCTGGAAAATCTTAGTAGAAAGTTTGATGGCTTACAAGGAAACAAGAATTCTGGCTCAGAAGGAAAGTTATCAAATGAATATTCGAATGATGGTATGAGAAATAATGACAAGGGAATAGAAGAATCCGAAGAATACTCGAGGGAAGAAGTAAGTTTTTTGCAACAGCATAGGAATTTGAATAATGCCTATTCAAACTCATTCAATGCCATTAGAAGAGACCATCCTACCTTTCGTTGGTCTGAAAACCCAAGTAAGCAAGGACAACCACCCTATCCAACTCAATACAAAAGCTCGTACAATACTAATAGTCAAAACCAAAGTTACCAGGGAAATTCTTCAAATCAAAACCATCAATCACCACCCAGATTATACCCACAACACACCACGCAAAGTATACCAGTTACTCAAAGCTCAACTCAGCCCGTAGAAGGAGTTGATAAGTGGGAAAAATTAATGGAAAATATGATGGGTGTGATGTCCACCCAAGCTCGAATATGGAAACCATGATGACTTTATAGGAACAATCACTAAGGATATGAGTACTTTGAAAACATCCATGAGTGGACATGACACGAGAATGAGAACTATAGAGGCATCGGTACGAAATATGGAAAATCACTTGAGTAGAGAAGGAGAACGAAAGAACAGTAGACCTTCGGGAGGATTACCTAGTAATATTGAAAGAAACCCGAGAGAGGTGAATGCTGTTATTACCCGAAGCAGAAAGATATGTGGAAGTAACGGAGTAGAAAATTCCGGAAACAATGAAGTAGAAGATGATTTGGATGATAAATTCGAAAAGGACTTAGAAAGCAAGGACGAACCAGAATTCAGTAAAGAGGAAGAAGAAATCATTGATGATTTCTTAAGTCGTAATAATCATGTTGAAACCGAAAGAGAAGAAGAGGAATGGATCAAAGTCCCGAGAATACTGAAAAATCCAAGGGCTAGCGATCTACGGACCTTATTCAATGAACATGTCAGGAAAGATGAAGTTACTGATAGTACAGTCCAAGTAGGGAGTAGCAACACCCCAACAGAACAAGTAAAGAAGAATTTAGGACAAATTTCAAAGAAGATAGTGCAGAATCATGACACATGGCGACCACCAAATGCTCAAACATTTAAGGAAGCATCACAATCTAAGGAAAAAGGTAAGGAAGGCATGACTCCAAACCCTAAATTTATTGACCTTGAGTCTTTACCTTACCCACCCAGAGATCAAATTAAAAAGTTGAAAACGGATAAAAAGTATGCACGTTTCCTTGATACATTTCGTCACCTTAATGTCAATATTCCTGTCATTGAAGCACTAATCAATATGCCTACTTATGGCAAGTTTCTTAAGGATATTCTCTCAAACAAAAAACGTTTAGAAGAATATGAGAACATTTGCCTTAATGAGGAATGTTCCGCAGTATTACAGCACAAGCTTCCTCCTAAACTAAAAGGCCCAGGTAGTTTTACCATCCCATGTGAGATTGGGGGTTTTTTGTTTAAAAAGGTACTCTGTGATCTCGGAGCTAGCATTAATCTTATGTCTTATGAGGATTATAGGAAACTCGGAATAGGAAAACTTAAAAACACCGAGATGACTCTCCAGATGGCAGATAGATCTATTAAACGTCCTAAAGGAGTCATCGAAGATGTATTGGTTAAGATAGATAAGTTTTACTTTCCAGTTGACTTTGTAGTCATAGAGATGGAAGAAGGATTTTCAGCACCTCTTATTCTAGGTCGACCATTTCTAGCTACAGGAAGAACTCTTATCGATGTCCAAAAAGGCGAATTAATTTTAAGAGTCAATGAAGATGAGGTCACCTTTAATATCTTTAAGGCTATGAAACATCCATACAAATCACAGGAATCATGTTCATTCATAGATACTATATCCTATATGAACCAGGTTGAATTGCTAAATTTTGAAGATAAGCTCGAAGAATGTTTAGCCTTATCTATCTATGAAGGAGACAACCAAGAAATGAAAGAAATCATTTTTTATCTCAACACCGGAAGTTCTTTTGAGAAACGGCCATGGCATCGTTATTTGGACTTAGAAATGGATGGCCCAGTATTGAAACCTTCGGTAGAAGAGCCACCAAGGAATCTGGAATTAAAACCTCTCCCTTCGAATCTCAAATATTCCTTTCTTGAAACTGATAATTTGCTTCCTGTTATTGTTTCATCATCATTAACCAAGTCACAGGAAGATCAATTGTTAAGAATGTTAAGACAACATAAGAAAGCGTTTGGATGGACAGTGGCAGATATTCAAGGAATAAGTCCTGAGATTTGTGTACACAAGATCATCTTGAATGAAGGAGCCAAACCGTGTATCCAGCCACAACGCCGGCTCAACCCGAATATGCAACAAGTAATCAAGAAAGAGGTTATTAAGCTACTGGAGATGGGGATAATCTTTCCAATATCCGACAGCGAATGGGTAAGTCCCACCCAAGTAGTACCAAAAAAAGGCGGATTCACGATAAAGGAAAATGATAAACATGAATGGATTCCAACAAGGGAAGTCACAGGATATCGAATGTGCATTGATTTCCGCAAGCTGAATGAGCACACTAAGAAAGACCATCATCCACTTCCGTTCATCGTACATATGTTAGAACGATTAAGTGGACATAAATTTTATTGTTTCTTGGATGGTTATTCAGGTTATTTAGAGATATTTATTGCAGCAGGAGATAGAGAGAAAAAGACTTTCACTTGTCCATATGGAACTTTTGCTTATAAAAGAATGCCGTTTGGATTATGTAACGCACCAGCTATGTTTCAGAGATGCATGATGGCAATATTTTCAGATATGGTAGAAAAGTTTTTGGAAATCTTTATGGATGACTTCAGCGTTTTTGGAGATTCTTTTGAAGAATGTCTCCTACACTTGGAACGTGTGCTTAAACGCTGTGAAGACACAAACTTAGTTTTAAATTGGGAAAAGTGTCATCTAATGGTATCAGATGGTATTGTTTTAGGTCATCGAATTTCTGAAGAAGGTGTTGAGGTAGATAAAGCCAAAGTTGAAGTAATTAAAAAGTTACCTCCACCAGTAAATCTGAAAACTCTGAGAGGATTTCTTGGACATGCTGGTTTCTATAGAAGATTTATTGCAGATTTTTCACGCATAGCGAAACCTCTCACTCATTTGCTTGAAAAAGAAGTGCCATTTAAGTTTGATGACAAATGTATGGAAGCATTTGAAGCTTTGAAGGCACGATTGGTAAAGGCACCAGTGCTAGTAGCACCAGATTGGAACTTACCGTTTGAACTTATGTGCGATGCAAGTGATCTGGCGGTCGGAGCTGTTCTAGGTCAACGCCGTAACAAAGTACTTAAGGCAATCTACTATGCATCCCATACTTTAAACACAGCCCAACTTAACTACGCCACAACAGAAAAAGAACTGCTAGCTGTAATCTTTGCTTTAGACAAATTTCGATCGTATCTCATTGGTTCTAAAGTAATTGTTTATACCGATCATTCAGCATTAAAATATTTATTAAAAAAGAAAGATGCGAAGCCTCGTCTTCTTAGATGGATTCTGTTACTCCAAGAGTTTGACATTGAAATTAAAGATAAAAAGGGAAGTGAGAACGTAGTGGCAGACCATTTGAGTCGTATGGAGTTTGAAGAAGAAGGAAGGAGACAAGAGATCAAAGATTCATTTCCAGATGAGCAACTCCTCATGGTTGATGCTCCTCCAGTAATGCAACTTGTTAAAGCTGGTAATATACCCAAGGAGAGCTCGCCATGGTTCGGTAATATTGTTAATTACTTTACCTGTGAGTATATTCCATCTCATTGGACATGGCAACAGAAAAAGAAGTTCTTTTATGATCTAAAATTTTACTATTGGGAAAAACCGGATCTTTTTCGAAAGTGTTCGGATGGCATAATTAGGAAATGCGTGCCCGATGAAGAGATTTTAAGTATCCTATCCTTTTGCCATGATCGTGAGGCTGGAGGCCACCATGGAGGGTGGAAAACCGCTTACAAAGTCTTGCAATGTGGGTTTTACTTGGCCTACTCTATATAAAGATGCACACCACTATGCACGGTTTTGTGAATCATGCCAAAAATGGGGAAACATTTCTAAAAAACACGAGATGCCTCTCCAACCTATTTTGGAGTGTGAATTGTTTGATGTACGGGGTATTGATTTTATGGGCCCTTTTCCTCCATCATTTGGTAAGAAGTTCATCTTAGTGATGGTTGATTATGTATCCAAATGGGTAGAGGCTGAAGCTCTTCCCACTAATGATTCTAGAGTAGTGTTAAAATTCCTTAAAAAAAATATATTCACGAGATTTGGCACTCCTAGGGCTATCATTAGTGACCGAGGATCACATTTTTGCAACCGTCCATTTACAAAAATAATTGAGAAGTATGGTGTAAAACATAAACTGGGTACACCGTATCATCCACAAACTAGTGGACAAGTAGAAGTATCTAATAGAGAAATAAAAAGGATCGTGGAAAAAACTATTGAGTCAAATCGTAAAAACTGGGCAGAAAGACTAGATGATGCATTATGGGCGTACAGAATAGCCTTTAAAACACCAATTGGTTGTTCTCCCTATAAATTAGTTTTTGGTAAATCTTGTCATCTCCCTGTTGAATTAGAACACCGAGCCTTTTGGGCTATTAAATTTCTAAATTTTGATCCGAAGGCTGTTGGTGATTATAGATTACTTCAATTAACAGAACTGGATGAGTTTTGTCTCGATGCTTATGAAAACACTTGAATTTACAAGGAACGCACGAAATCTTTCCATGATAAGAGGATCTATCGTCGTGAGTTTCATGTAGGTGATCGAGTACTCTTATATAATTCACGTTTGAAGTGGTTTCTAGGAAAGCTTAAATCAAGATGGACAGGTCCATATGACGTAACAAAAATCTACAAGTCAGGAGCTGTAGAATTAACTGATGGGTACACGAATTTTATAGCCAATGGCCACAGAGTGAAATTATTTGTGAAAGAAGAAGGAATACCTCTAACAAGAGAGGTTATGTACCTTAGCGACCCTCCAACAGATTAAGAGAAACGTTTTGCTATCAACTACAAACTCAGCCGATTACAGGTACACTCTTTCTTATTTACCTTTTAAAATGCATTTTAAGTAGTTTAGTCTTTTACCGGATAGACATTAAAGAACTGGATGCATTTTCTAGATAGAATGGGAGTTTTTTTGTTACTTATTAAATTAGGACTTGATAAAGATGTCGCGTTTAAAATAGAAAATTTAGTTTTTAAAACGAATAAGAAGCTGTTAAACGAAGATAGAGAGAAAGCAGTATGCAATGGACAATCAAGAAGTGCAATGAAAAGGAGGGCAAAGTTCCTACTAAGGTGTAGAATCTGTGGAAAGAGTGAGCACAATGGAAAATGTTCGGAGAACACAACCAGATCCCAGGATGAGTGTTTGAATGTCATTAAAAAGGGAACGATTAGGTGGTTATCCGAAAATCCCGATGGAGATCAAAGAGAAAATTCAAATGCTTCATTTCTGGGAGAAAGGTTGAGAGAACGTTATGAGAGAACTCTTGAGGATATAAGGATAAGAAATTTCGATTCAACATAATTTTCGAAAGTTTTGAAATTTTCTTTATTAGTAAATATTTAAAGAATTTTATAAACTATATGATATTTTATAAAATCTAAAAAAAAAACGAATTTTAATACTCCGGCGTAGACCGGACTTGACCGGCCCACGCCGGACTTAATTACACATAACCCTACGGGTTCTCTCTTTCTTTTCTTCTTCTTCTTCCAAATTTTTTCTTCAGCGCCGCCCCCTCCCATTTTCCCCCACCTCTCCACACCATAACTTACCTCTTTTCTCTTCTAATTTCTTTAATTTCTTTACCTCCTCTACCACAATCACTATAATTTCATATATATTAAACTTAAATAAGCTTTTGGTTTTTGCCATAAGTCCTCCTTCAACACACAACTCCGGCGAATTGACATTTTTTCCGGCCACCTAGCTATATTTCTACATCCCTCACATATTCAGGTAATCATCTAATATAAATATTTATCATTTTTATAATTTTCTTATATCATTTTTATCATTTGGTTTTAATTATTATCAATGTTAATTTGTTGTTATTTTCATTATTTGTGTTGTTGTTAATACAACATTTGTAGATGGCTGAATCATCATCTCGTAAAAAGGGTACTAAGAAAAGAAAATCTGACCTACCACCTTTAGTACCAGTGCATGAGCCTAGGCCTCTAACACCGGAAGAAGAGGCTATATCCTTTAGAAACACTGCTAGTCCTGCTGCCGTAGCCGCTTTTGATAGGTATTTTTCGAAATGTTCAGTTTTGCTAGAACGTGGCATAGATTTTACTGCCTTAGGACCTGAATTGAAGGAAATTTTTGAGAGTAGAGGGTGGATGGAAATTGCCCACGAGCGTGCTGACCCTGTTAATGCCACGATGGTTTCTGAATTTTATTATGTTATTGCTGCTTATGAACCTGTAGAGGATGGCCCTTTGACATCTGTTTCTCTTAGAACTACTACCGTTCCTTTTACACATTCAGTCATTAATGCCTTTTATGCCATTCCTGATGTTCCTGAGGAAGAAGATTTCTATTCTGTTTGGAATTTGATTCAACCTAGTGTTTTGCAATCAAAGGCTTATGAAGCTCAACAAGCCTTTGATCCAGCTGCAACTTGGGTTGATAATAGGTTTCAGTACGGGGGTTGTATTAAGGATGTTAGAGCCATTAAGCAGTTTCTGGGCTATAATGTCAGTCCATCCACACATGTTAGTGCTTATGGCAGAGATGATGTAGTTGCGATTGGGAGATAGTTAATGACGTTCCAGTCAATCTAGGAAAATTGATCTTTACTAAGGTTTGGGATTTTGCTCATGCCCGCATTCCGCAAGGGAATATGCCATTTCCAAATCTTATTTCTGCATTGTGCCAAATGGCTAGAGTTCCAGCCCTACCTGCTGACAGAATCGTCTCTGCTGATGCCCCAATAATAGGTCCTAGACTTGCTCCGCGTCCTGCTGGTAGACTTGATTATAACGATCCTAATCGACAGCAGCGTCAGCAACCCCCTCGTACTCGAATCCCACCCCTATTCGGTTCCTCTTCTAGACAGCCTGTGCTCAGTCAGGATAGGGATAACCAATCTGATGCCATTCTCAATGCAATTAATCGAGGTCAGGCTAATATGGTGTTAGGATTTGAGCGAGTCAGGTAGTGGGCCGATGATATTAGAGTTGGAGTTCGAGGACAACGAGCTTTTATGAGAGGTCTAGACCCCACTTATGAGCAAATTTCTGATGATCTGCCTCAGTGCCAGGCAAACCCCTATACCTTACCGGCTTGGATTCAGCCTATTCCATCGCCTCCTACCTTTCACTCTTACACTCAGACAACTTCGGGCCAATATAGTATGTCAGGTGGTATGTTTCCAGGTGTCACAGCTGCTGCTTCAGGATTCGCAGATTACGCTTCGGTCTCAGCTGTCACTACAGGTTTTGGATCGCTTGGTTTTGAGAGTTCGGTTGCTATGTCCACCATGCGCTCGCAAGATCCATTCTATACCACGACTTCAGCCCCTGCTTTTGAAGCTGTATCGACTCAGTCCATGCCACATCCGCCCCACGACATAAATTTTGAAGATTTTGAATGAACTGATTAAACTTTTATCATTTAAAAACATTTGTACTATTATGACTATTTCCTTTTATGTGTTAATTCGGAACTAGCATTTTACGTTGACGTTTTGTTGATGCACTCAGTGGTTAGTGCACTTTTTCATAATTTCCCCAGTTCGTAATAATTTGTTTGGTAATAATTTTATAACATTTTCATTTTATATAAGTGATGTCTTTTATTATGTTTGATTTTGAAAAAAAATAAATAAATAAATAAATTTTTTGGCCATGGACACACAATTTAGACTCTGTTCGTGAATAATGATGTCCGGCGTACGCCGGGTACCTTCCGGTTCACGCCGGGTTATCACCGACCTGATGGCCTAGAATATATGGTATTTAATTCGGCAGGAATTAAATAAATTCCGGCGTAGGCCGGAACATTCCGGTTTACGCCGGAAAATCTATTTATGGCCCAGAAACAATCTTTTCCTCTTCTGCTCGAATTTTTACCTATAAATAGCACCCCATACATTCCTAAATTGGTGCACCTTAGTCTCTTTCCCCTACTGTCTATTTAAGTACGGTACAAAATGTCCAATCATTCTTCTCCGTCAGTTAACATTTACTCTCCCCCGATGTACCCAAATGCTGAGACCCCGGATTTTCAACCCTTATTTTTCAATCCTAATGATTATCCGAACCAAACAGCTCAAGACCGTTATTTATCTAACTTTAGTCAGTCCCCCATTTTACTTGAGAAGGGTCTTAACTTTCGAAAAATGAACCAGTGGGGATTTCTGCGTATCGAAGGAGGTGGATGGGACCGTTTCGTTCGTACACCAAGAGGCAAGGTCAATGTCACTCTAGTCCGAGAATTTTATGCTGCTCTGTCAGAATCTATTTCTGTAGAGTCTACACGTTTTGTGCGTATTCGTGGTTGTATTGTACCATTCACTCCTTTTATCATTAATCAAGCTTTTCAAATACCCCCCGTCCAAACTACCCCAAATAGTCATTACGAATCACAGTGGAATTTGGACACTGTTAATGGTGTTATTGATAAATGTGCCGAAGCTTTCCAAATTCTCTTTCCAAATTACAACCGTGATCGTGATGTGTCCACTTCAGCTCTGCTTCCTCATCTTCGAACCTGGAAACATTTTATAAATTCACGAGTTTTTCCAACTTTGGATTTTTCGGAGGTTTCTGATGATGAGATGTTGCTGCTTTATGCAATTACGATTGGAGCTATTATTTACTGGGGAGTCTTGATCCACAAGACGGCCATCAACTTTGCACTCGGTAGACGAAATTTTCGTCAACCGATGCCTTATGCGTGGTTAATCTCTAGAATCTGTGTCCGTTTTGCTGGAGTTCCAGAAACTGCATCGGATGAGTTTTTTCCTTCTCGTCAACCTCTTCTAGGTTTGCTCCCAGTAGATGTACCACGTGGTTCATCTACAACAGAAGATTAGAGGAGTAATTTCATCTGTGTGCAATGGCATGAGTTAGATGGTTTGTTTAGTTGATGGAATAAGATATTTTAAGTTTTAAGTTTCGTTTAAATTGTTTAAGTTGAGTCGTAAGTTTGTTTAATTATGTCTTTATGTCTTATGTAATATTAATGTTTGTTTTTTCTAAAAAATTATAGTTTGTTATATTAATTTTCTTTCTAAACAAACAACTCGCATCACCTTAATTAAAAAGATTCCTTTTATTTTCTACCCAACTTTTTACTCACTTATCATCGGGACAATGCCAGTTCGCAGGTGGGGAGTAGAGTTAGGTTAGTAAATAAAATGAAGTTAATATATCAAATACTTATACACTTAGTTTAATTATTCTTAAGGAAATAAATGAAATAATATATAATTATTATAATAAAAATGATATATTTTGATAGAATAAATTTTTAATTAAGTAAAGTAATCTTGATATATTATTTCTATATTATTTATATCTATTTTAGATTTTAACAAGATTTTAAGTATGTATATCTAGATAAATATTATGAAATATTTTTTTTATGAAATTAGACAAAAATTACTTATAATTATAATGAAATTTTAGAATAATTTTCTTTTCAAGACAAGTATGAAATTGGAATCGGATTAGGGATGACGATTTTTGGCATAACTTTGACTAACTAGAGCCAAATAGCCTACCCGAACATAATTTCCAATTTTTGTCCCCACCTCAGCCTTGTAGAGTGATCAAGACCTCACTCGAAATTAGCCATTATGATTAACTAGATAAAACCGACCCTTAACTTAATTTGGTCTACATTTCCTTGGAATCCCGCAAGTTCAGTATATACTTATGGATAGCGGTGACAACATCGAAATAAAAGAGTCGATGCAATACAAATGGCAAGAGTTGAGAATTGTATTATTATCTGGATGGGCATTTCTACAAAATCATGTTGTTGGTATTATGTTTGTTGTGTTGTTACATTCAAAAAAAAAACCATTTTTAAGTCTGTTCAGGATATTACTAATCGAGATAATTTTTTATCAAAAAATTGAAGGTGTAAGTACGTACGACTTGCTTCTATCCCTTTTGATTTTCCTTTATTATCCTTTCGATTAGCCAACTACCCTGAGCCTAAACGTTATAAGCCAATTTGCCAACTACTTGACCTAGTCCTTGATTCCGATAATTCGTATAGTGGCGATTTTAAAGTTATTCTAAATATTTTATTATTAAGTAATTCATGTAGAATTTCATTTAGATAATATTCTATAACTAATTTATTGAGTTATACACGCTTTTTGTCTCCTTAAATAATCTTAGATAGAGAAAAATTAATATAATTATAATATCAACAGCATATGTTACTAAATTAGAAATTTAGTCTAGATAAACTATATTGTTTGCATTATGAATTTTTATTTATTTTCGCTTATTTTGCTCGAGGACGATCAAAAGCTAAGTGGGGAGTAGTTGATATATGTTAAATTTATAACTAAAATTTATAACATTTTACACATATTATTGATTAATTTTATCTAAATATCTTAAAAGATAGTAAAATAACTTATAAAAATCTAATAGTACAAATAAATAACATAATACAAATTATAACTTTTGTTATCGGATTTTTTCGTGGTTTTGTTGTTTTTGAATTATGCGGGTATTATGTAATACAAAATAGAAGAATCGGAATCGAAAAACATAAAAATCGATCAAGTGGGCGATATTTGACAAATCCGTCGCGAGCCGGAGGAAGCCGGTTCACGCCGGATTATTTGATGATTAACCCGTGTTACTCCACATGCGTCTGACAAAGTGTACTCAATTTCGGTTAATCCGGCGCACGCCGGATCAAAAAACACTGCCTATAAATAGCCTCATTTATGAGAGGAAAAAAACCTGTACCAATATATATATCTCTATCATTATATATATTTTCTTATCTACTCTCTGTAAATATTATTTCAGTAGGCATTCTGCCATAAAAATAGTATTAGTATCGTTGTAATATTTAGAATAATTATCGAAGGTTGTTGATTTCATAACTGTTGTTACATTCAGAGGACAAACCCACTTCAACAATTGTAATCGGTAATATTTTAATGTTATTATATTTTGTTGTTTATGTAAAATTTTATATAATAGTTTAATAATGACTATAGGCTAATTGTACAACTAGCCAAGACATGTAATTGAACTATATTTATCTTTTAGGAAAATGGATGATGACTATGTTAAAATTTGATTAAAAATTGAATATGATGAATCTTTTTCTACTTGAACTAATTGACAGTCTATATTGACGTAATTAACCAGTATGGACAGAGACATAACCTAATGAGGCGACCGAGACGTTAGGCTATGAGAAAAGGGTAGAAAGGCGGAAGGTAAAATTGGCCGTCGATAAACGGAACCCTCTTTCTTATCTAGGGATAGAATATTTATACTCGAGAGATTATCATGTCAAATCATTAGGTTTAATCGCGGTTTTACCAAGGAGGAGTCATAGAACAAATTCGTGCACTCGTATGAGGGGAATTTGTTAGCTGATGAGTATACCGTTTCACATAATCAATAACACCTTAAAACAGGAAGTTCGATCATATCCATTAAACTAAAAGAGAACTTAGTTCAATAATATTGTCTTGGTTAGTTCTTATTATTTAACTATCTATATTAATTATAGGGAGTTATTATTTACACCCCACCTAATCTACCCACACACCACTATACACATTACACCACACCTAATAAATCAAATCTACTTTTACACCACACTTAAATTGCAACATATTTATTTATTTATTTGCACCACTTGCTTAATTACAATTTTGCTACACCTACTTACACACCCCATTTTCATTGTATTTCCACTCCGAAAATATATTACAAAAAGGTCCCAAACTTTTTATATCATATTTACTTCATCTTCATTTCATATTATCTTCTTCATCATTTTCTTCTATGAATTTTTCCATCATCATTCCTTCATTCATCAAACCCTACATCTTCATCATCACTATACCCTTCACACCACATCTTTAAACTCCATCATTCTCAAACTCTTACTCTTGTTTCATCTTCCTAATTTTTCATCATCTTCATCTCACTAATATATCTAAAACCCTCAAATTTTTAATAAAGACAATTCTCATTCTCAAAACCTTTCATCATCTTCATCCTCTTAAAACCTTAAGACGATCTTCTTCCCATGAAATTCGAATGTTCACATAGTTGGGTAAGCATTATGGAGCAATCCATTGAGTCACAAACCCCCCATTGGATTAAGTGGGTTATCAAAAATACTCACCGATGGATAACAAATTTTGCTTTGGCACCAGGAAGATTTGACAAACCTAGGCAGATATTTTCATTTGGTGTGCCAAGAAGCTTGAAAATCTGCCACACATCATATTAGTTGGTTCCAAATAATAGCGAGAGAGCAAATCCATTGACATTAATCCAAAATACATCGGGCGAATGTGAACAACTTTTACCTTATCGGGTTGATCTACTTGACTTTTCCATCGAATAAGACCCGACCCTTTGGTAGTCGGTTTTCTGGTGACATTTTCTTTGTTGGTTCAATAAGAAATGCAACATTTTCTGGTGATATATCATTCCAACTGAGAGATGTTTGGTTCAGTAAGGGATTTGTTTGTTAATAAGAAGATGATGATGGTTATAAGAAGAAGAAGTTGAAGGAGAAGAAAAATAGGTTAAAAAGAGGAGGAAGATGAAGAGGTTGGAAAAGAAATAAAAGAGGGGAAAGTGGGGAAGAGTCGATCAGGAAGGTTTTTTTTTTTTGGGGGGGGGGGGGGGGGGGGGCATGTTTGGAATTAGTTGAAAATAGCTTCGGGGTGTAAGTATAATTTATAAAACTTGGTACTAGTAAAATTTCATTAGTAAAAGTGTTCTTTTTTAATTCCATAATCTAAATGTGGTATATAGGTAGAATGCGGGACCCAAAACATAAATGGTGTGGTGTATCAAAAAGGTTTTTATTTCTTAAAGCAATGGGGTGTATGGGTAGAATATACGGGGTGTAAATAAAGCTCCCCTAATTATATTGGTATCTATATATCTATATAAATATCTACTTATTTATTACATTAGTAAAAGTATTAATAACTCTCATTGGTAAGGACTGCGACTTAGATCAAGATAATAATAGCTAATTGGTGTTTAACCACATTTTGAATTATATTTTCATTTCCCTGAGGGATACGATCTTGATTCGCCAGACTGGACTACACTCTGACCCGATACACCGTCTGGCTAGGTAAGATTGGACACCCAGTTAAAAAGACCAATCAATGCATCACACTCCACTTGGTACGACCCACAAATAACTGTTAAGAAAACAAATTATAATTGTAAAACTCATCATTAAACATAGTTAATAAATTTTCTTCCTTAGACCTTCCTTGTTATGTATGATGAAAAAAACAGTTTCACCATCAAAGTGCATCATCAAAATACAGACTGATAATTACTGAATATAAACCTCTTCATGTACAATTACACTTCCCAAAAACCAGGAAGAAGAAGATTTGTAATGTTCTTCTTTATAAGAAAACTATATGAGAAAGAAGATTATACATTTCAAATAAGGATGGTGATTTAGGCACCAACTATTGCACAAAAAATGTGCACCGAAGCAAATAGAGCCATACATTTGTTTTAGGAAGAAAAAAAACAAGCAAAATGCACCACCACAAAAATCAGCTTTCGGGGGATGGGGTGGGGATGGTTTATGTACCCATATCATTTTCCTTTAAATAAAGGCATACGAAATTCGAATTTAAACTAACGTCCAGGATCAGTATCCAAACTGACAGGGTAAAGATCACCAGCTGATTCAGAAGTCGTTCCCCACGACACGTCTATTGACATGCTCTGCATTTTATCATTCAGTATCGGTGATAGCTCTTCTTCTGCAGTTTTCTGAGGGGCAATCTTGTCATTTGTGACGCCCGATTCTGAAAGGAATTTCTTATCGACTGCACCGTGTTCAAGCATGCTGAGGACTGCAGACATATTTGGTCTACCATTAGGTGATACATCAGCACAGAGTAATGCTATTTTGATCGTTGATGAAACCTCTTTTTTGTTGAAGTTTGATCCTAGCCGTTCATCTACTAACTCCATCAAATCTCCTTCTTCCTTTAATGCATTTGCCTGCCATGAAAGAAGACGATGGCAAACCACACGTATAGTTTAACAAGAAAACGCAGAATATAGCACAAGTAAACGTGAAAGCAAAGGCGTGATGATTGTACATACCCAGTCAAGTAGGTAGAAGGACTCTTGTTTTGGTCTAATATTAGTATTACTCTTCCCACTCACAATCTCGAGAAGGACAATACCGAAGCTATATACATACGCTTTGTCCGTCAAGTGACCCCTCATTGCATACTCGGGTGCCATATATCCACCGTAAACAAAGCAAAAAAGAAATCATTATTATGGAATTAAAACGTATGATAGTCACTCTTCACACGTAAAGATATATATCACTATTGGTGTATATCTATATACTATCACTCACAAGGTTCCAGCAATGCGGGTACTTATATGAGTATTTCCTTCCTCGTCAAGTTTGGCTAAGCCGAAATCAGATATCTTGGGGCTTAAATTCTTATCAAGTAGCACATTGGTGGCCTTAATGTCCCTATGGACAATCTTTATCCTTGATTCTTCGTGAAGATACGCCAATCCTCTTGCTATTCCCACGCAGATTTTGTGTCCGGTTTTCCAATCTAAATCCAACTGGTGCTCCGCAGGGCCTGTGGATTAGCATGTAAGGTTAAAGTATTAATCAACGGAGATTCATACGATGCTAAGTCTTTCATGTAATTAAAAAAGTATTTTTTGACGTACCAAACAATGCACGAGCAAGGGAGTTATTTTCCAAATACTCGTAAACAAGCAATAGCTGGTTTCCTTCAATGCAGCAACCGTAAAGCTTTACAAGATTTGGATGTTGTAGAGCAGAAATCATGCCTATTTCATTTATGAACTCGCGGTTCCCTTGGTTTGATTTAGAAGAAAGTTGCTTCACTGCGATTACTGTACCATCTGGCATAATACCCTGTAATTCAAATTACAAATGTGAGAAAGAAAATCGAAACAATTTTACAGAACTAAATTCAATTTTTCAAAGTCGAATGCTTCTTGATAGAAGTTACCTTGTAGACAGGGCCAAAACCACCTTCTCCAATTTTATTAGCTTTATCGAAATTGGTTGTTGCAGCTTTAATTTCTTTCAGTGTGAATGAATTAGTCTGAAGGTCTACACCCCTAAGACCTGGCATAAACAAATAACATATTTCAGTGGGAAAAGTATAAAATTGCTAAGTCAGTTCACAACCATTGTACATATACTCTGTAGTAGAAAGTAAGGCATTACTTACCATTATCAATGGCATCTTTGTTGAAGATGCAACCTTTCCACCAAAGAACAAATAAAAGCAGAAAGATGGCAAATACAGATCCGAACACAATCCCAACAATTGCACCTACGGACAAGCCATTTTGAGGTACAGACGGCACAGGAAAATCTGATACGAGGGAGTGACATATGAGAATATATAGTTAGACACCTAAAGAAGAACCGACACGAATAAATTCTGATATCAGTTTTTTGAAAGTTTTTTTTTTTATTTTTTTAATCTTACTCGGATCAACTGAGATAGCTGAAATTAGAGGACCATACACCCCCCTGACGGGAACACCAACCGTCCCTTTTCCTGCCCAATATAAGCGGATCTCCAATGTATTGTCAATCACTTGTGCTGTACTAAATCTAGCAACTGGCTTATTGACTCCACCTGCTTCATCTTCAATGTTGAAATCTTTCCAAACTAGCTTCCCCTAAACACATAATAAGCTTCTCAAATTAGATACCGTTATATCTGCATCAAAGTATATTTTTTACAAGTTAAATACCTGGACGTAAATATCAAATATGCGTCTCCCAAGACTGCTGTATGTGCTGTCATTGGAAAACATGATTTCTGCAAAATGAAGATTTACGGTGTAGTTTCCGTTTCCCAGACAGAACCCGTAATAAGTCAGTGAAAGGGGAGATAGTCTTGCAGTTGTGTACAATTTGGAATTGTTGGTAGAGATTGGAGAACTGTTTGTCCAAATATATGTATCTTTAGAACGGTCATCATCCAAAAAATGGCCAGTGCTACTAAAAGCCCAATTGGTTCTACTTTGAAAAAAATTCGAACCCCCTCCTGCAGCTATATCATCTTCATAACTCGTGTTATCATCAGTTTTTACTGCTTCTCCACCACAATTTATATTGAGGGTGTAAAATTCTGCAACAAATTAGGCATTGACAATACAGTAGTTGAAGGTATGCAAGAATCCCAAAAAAAAGGAACATAAAGAATAATGATTTCAATATCTAGCTCACCCTTAGGACACCGAAAGCTCCTTAAACATGAAACAATGCCTCTGAAAAAACACGAGAACGTTTTAAAGTCGGTCAAACCAGGTAGAAATAAAACACTTAAAAGCAATAAATTAAGAAACTTACGAAGTGTTACCCCTTGAAGTGCTGGAAAACAAGTTCCTGGGGACATTTACGTCAAACATTAGCTTAACATGTAAGAAAATTAAGATTGGAAGTTATCACTTGTAATTATCTAGAGTGTATCTCACGAGTTGCGTCCTTTACAAGAGGCGGTAGTTGAATTTCCAACGGTAAAATTGTTGTAGGACAAGTCTCTGCAGAAAAGAGAAAGAAAAAAAAAGTGAGGCCATGAAATTCAAATGTCTTGTGTTTAAATATCTAAACACGCCTCCCAAACAACTTAAGCTTTTGGGAAAGATGGTAATTCAACAAAGTGAATTGCAATATGCAGAATCATAGCCCTCCAACAATGTAAGAGTAAATTTAGACAGCTAAGACGGCCAGTGCCCCCAATGTAAGAAAATGCAATTCACTAACAATGGTTTCTATAAATTTAATTGGAGAGTTTCTGATTGTATAACTACTAACACCTGTTTCGAACAAGGATAGTTGTACTCACATTTCGTCTCCGGCATTTAGCATCCAATCAGGCACTTGTCCAGTAAGAATGTTCCCAGTCAGGTAACTACAAAATAGACGTTTCCTAGTCAGTGGCACTAGAAGTATGATGAACAACTGCAATGACATGGAGAAACTTACATGGAATCATAAAAATTAAATGGATCCCCGGAGCCTGGATAAGGAAAAGGGGAAAATAGCGCAACTAACACATTTGCTTTCTCCAGAAGCAAGGGTTTTTTTTTCTTCAGGAAAGTGGGAATCTGACAAGATTTAACAGTTTCCAAAATGGAGGTCCATTACTCAACCTTGTCCAGTTTTAGTGGAAGAATAGACATCGTGGCACGGTTAATCTGTCATTTCTTGTCCCTGATCTACTTTGTAATCATAGCACATGCCTACATTTAACTTAAAAGCATAGATAAAGGCTAAGTAATCAAATTCTCACATGTAATTAGTCTTTGCTAGACCAGAGAAGCTTTTGGGAATTGGTCCGCTTAATTTGTTAAAACTGAGATCCCTGCAAAACAAAATACATCAGTAAGCAGGAGAAAGCAGAAAATAATCATAGAGGAAAAAAATATATTCTCTTCACTACACTTATAACACTCCGAGACAAGCTGGAAGAGAACTGCTTGAGACATACTAAAGGTCAAAAAGCAAGTTCCATGAAACAGCTTTTAGACTTGTCTCGTTTATACCTTTCATATAACCATCACAGTGACTGAAATATGCCAGCATTATCCTAATCAAAACTGTTTCTTTGTCGTTCAATACTATTTTCCTCGTATCTATCGCCCTTAACTTGAGTTTTTTCTTCATGTTATTTTCCAAGAAGTAATTTTCAAGTAATTTGATGATTCTATATAGTCAATATCATTTATGCTTTTGTGTAAATTTATCATAATTTTTTAGTTAGGTGACCATAAACAAGCTTTAAACTCAGAGAACGACGTTTTGATGAATTTCAGATTTGAATAATTGTAGTATCAAAACACCGCACCATCAACCTGTAGATAATTGCGCTTTAGGGAACCAGTTTATCGTTTTTATTTTCCTTACTGACCACTGTCGGGAAAAAGACACAGAACAGCTTCCTCAACATTAAGCCAGATTCAACAAAAAGGAGAAAAAAAAATACTTACAACACAGTTATGCCTGTCTTTGAGCCAAGATAATCGGGTAAAACCCCCACGATGCTGCAACTTCTCAATATCCTGTAACCAATTGAACAAGAAGTCAGAATCTAAGAAAGACGTTTGTTTATGAACATAAGACAACAACATTAAACTCACAATGTTTTCATGCTAATCACACGGCTCAGATCAGGAAAGACTGAATCGTTTCCATTCAAATCACTAATTCTTCTGTTTAATTATCACATTCAACAGATAAAAATTAAATCCACCAGGTTCAGATACTATCATAATAGCTTCAAAATGCTTAACCAGCTGTCATAAAAGCATCTACTTACAAGTCAGTTAAGTTTGTCAACAACGAAATGCCCGGAGGGATTGGCCCATTTAGACCGCTCGCTTGAATCACCCTGCAATACTTAATTTCAAATTGCTGCCTATAAACTAAACACAGGGGGCGGGGGCTAGGTTTTAATCAATAATTTGACAACAAATAAATCACAAATATACACAAGAGTTTTGAGCCTCACAGTTTCTGAAGATTGGTCCAGTTTTGGATAAAGTTAGGTATACTCCCAACAAAACCACTATCACCAATACGGCTGCATCAATATGTTAATGCTTAGAACATAACTAATCATCCACATTGAAAAGGATAAACAACTCAAACTCTATCAAGATAATTAAAGTTTATAAGCAGAAACAAAATAAAGTTAAAGGAACTTACAAATCCTTGATCGCGGTCCACTTAGCTAGTGTTGCAGGCAACTCCCCAGTGAAATTGTTCGAGGTTAAAAGTCTACAATTACATATTAAGAATCTAGTTCAATCATCTAATACAGATAAAACAAAAACGAAAAAAAATCCCTAGTATTTAATCAATTAATTAGCCGGATCTCACATTCTTTCCAAGCTTAGAAGATTCCCGAGCTCTGGAGGAATAGTTCCCGATATTTGATTGAACTCCAGAGTCCTAAATCAATTTTTTTTGGCTCAGAAAGGCAGGACATTTTACATTTACAAAAGCACAAAAGAATGGTACAGAGCTATAAAACGATATTCTAAAACAAGTACTAAAGGCCTTACAAACTTGCTAGAGTGCTGATATTTCCAAGTTCTTTTGGTATGGATCCAGATAAACGATTTGCAATGAGGGAACTGCACCCAGACCATAAAAAGGGAAAAATCAATTCCCAAATTTTCTATTTCGAACACACACACACACACACACACACACACACACACACAAAAATTCATGCTGAATTGTTGCTATATTGAAAGAACACTTACATGTTGACAAGCTGCGTGGAGCCCCATTCTGGAGGAATGGTGCCGTTAAGATAGTTGCGGGTGAGATCACTAAAGCAAAAATTTCAACAGAAATTGGATCAAAATTATCGCCAAAAGTTGATTTTAAGATAAAATCAGATGATCAGAAAGAAAAGCAGTTACATTTCCTGGAGAAAAGGGAGATTGATAAATTCTTTGGGAAGTGTTCCTTGAAGATTCTGTGATTTCAGTACTCTGCAACACGTACAAGAAGAAAGAAACCCATCAATTCGTTGCAAATTTACAGACTACAAACTATATTGACATTTTATTTTCAATTTTCCTAATTCAGTACCTATGCAAAATTTTCAATGAGAAACTCGAAAAAATATGGATGCAAATTTGACAAAATATGCCTCAAAACATAAAATCGGAGGCATATGCTCCAAAAGTATTTCGTGATGAATTTGCTACGGATTCGTCACAGATTAGTTAACAAATTGTCACGGATTAGTTAACAAAAAGACATATGCCTCAAATGTTATACAATGATTGTCTTTTAATACATAATTTTTTATCCAGTAAATAAAAATGGTTAAACTATTGTCTTGAATTTACTATCTGATTTCCGTATTATATTCTTTTAAAAACATATTACTACCTTCGTCCTAAAATATGAATCATTTAGTTTTTTTTCTCCTATAATATGTTTATTTAAATAAGCAATGATCATTTTTTCTCCTTATATCTTTTTTTGAGGTACCATCATTTATTATTTACCCATGATTTTTCATTTATTTTGTATTATTAAGATTATTTTAGACTTTTTTTTAATCAAAATTAATAACACATAATTAATTTAATCAATTTTCTTAATTAGTATGAAAAAGCTGAAATGAACTTTTATTTTAGGACTGAGATAGTAATAATTATTATTTCACGTACACGAAATTATATTCCCCTGAATTTCTCATCTATTGATATGCCAATATACACTTTTTTTTTTTCTTGAAAGGAGCCAATATACAATATTATCGTTGAAGTGTTGGCGATAATAGTTAATGACAACTTGCTTTTATCGTAGTAAACTTATGGCAAATTTTACATTTTTTGAGAAATGAATACACTTTTTTTTTATTATATTAAACTATATATAAAACTAAGTCAAATCTCAAGGGAAGAGATGTACTCCACAATTTATTGGTTAGTCTCCGATCTTTGTTAGTCAAAAGGTCAACTGGTTGGCTAGCAATGAATAATTGTAAATAAATCTGGAGAATATTTTATTTCCTGTTTACAGAAACGATAAATACCTTCTTTTTTATAGAATAAACACAAGATAAAATGGATTATTCCTGCATAAATGGATTCGAACCTAAAGTTCTTGAAAAAGATTTACATTTTTATCACTTAGGCGATGCCTTCTACAAAAATAATTTATTTATTTAGCAGTAGAATAATGAAAAATATACAACAATAAAAGTTCACCTCTTCATTTTTCTAAATTTTCAAAAAAGTGAAACTGAAAATTATACATCTTCCACTACATAAAATAATCTGAACCATACATTTTATATATAAAAAAAAACGACAAGCATAACCATTCGGAGCAAATGAATTAATTAAGGAGAAAGAGAATTACTTACATGCTAACGACATGACAAACCGTGTTATTAACAAATGAACAATCACATGTCACTGCATTTTCAGATCCTTTTACAGGGTTTGGAGTGCTCCAATTCCTCAATCCACTGCATGGATCCACACTGAAATCCCAATTTGTCTTCCCCAATCTCTGGGCAATTATCTTCAAGGTTGCAACTGCATATATTATACACAAACACTCAAAATTCAAGATTTTCAGACGACTTAAATACACGACCAAGAGTTTACATAAAACTCGAGAGGGTGACTTTTTGAACCTTCATTGGGAGGTAGAACTGCGCCTGCTGCAGATACAATTAGTGTGCCGACGCAAATTACGATTATAAGAGCTGAAGGAAACTGTTGTAAATATTTGCGCAACATTTTTGAAAGAAATTAGCTAAGTATGAGGAAGAAGAAGAAGAAGATAAAAGATGTTCAACTAATTAATTTCTGAAAGAAATTAGCTAAGTATGAGGAAGAAGAAGCTACTTGTGTTTTGGTTTATGTGATTAAATGAGGAGACATCAAAAAGGAAAATCAATAGGCAAGTTGGCGTAGGCTTCCATTTATTTATTAGTTTTTGAAATTAAGAATAGGGTTTTAGGTGGTGGCCAGCTGGTATTCTAGGAAGGGAAATGTTATTATTTACATAATAAAATTTTCATAATAAATAATTGTACATATATTTTTATCAAACAATATTTCACATATATCATTATTAATGGTCTCAAAGTATATGTTATATTACTTGTTATGAAAGCAGCTTGTTGTGGCCCTAACCGTACGTAATGGCCTGTTTCATAGGCAATGATAAAGTAGTAACATGTCGCTCGACACGCGCGTGTTAAACTCATTACTAACTTGACACGTAAAAATGACGTGTCGGTGATATATATCATACAATAAAGAGCAGGAAAAGAAAAGAAAAAAAGTGCAAAAAATAAAATAAAATTAATTAGACTTAGAAATGAAAAATTGCTGAATAAAAGATGTTGTACGAGGCATAAGACCACCGCTAAGCCGACGGGCCCTTAATTACCACCGAGCCGGTGTGTGGCTTTTGTTTGGAGAGTATCCCATGTTTCAGGACTAAGTACAACTACAATAATCAATGGAAATGCATCCATACTATTGCAAAATATATTCCACCGTGGAGTGATACAGGCCTCACAACGAAATTATACAACAGTTTGACACAACATTAATCTTAACCATTGATTATTGTGAATCTAGATCAATCAATATAGGTCCTACAATAATCAATGATTTAGATCAATGTTGTGTTAAATTGTTCTATAATTTGATTCTAGTTGTATCATTTCTCTATCCCAAAATATATAAGAGTATCAAACTACAATCCCGCTAATCAAATAACTACAAGCCAAGAACTAGTATACTTTGTCACAAATGTTATAGAAAGAATAACATAATTAAAATGACACATCCCCTAAAAGAAATTAAAGACGAAAAACGAAACGGGCATGGAGATAGCCCTAACAACATGCTCTCTAATATGCATAGTAATAAGAACCCTCTATAGGTTTCTCATGAGTCTCCTGTGGCTCAACATACTCTTCTTATGAAATTATTAAGTAAGGTGCGAGCTTGAAAAATTAGTAAGAAAATATAATTATAAGGAAAATATGGAAGCTGGTATTTGAGAAATTTCTCTAATAATAATGATGCATTAATACTTCAAAATAAAACTGATATAATATGTATTAGCATATTTAAAATAAAATATGAGAAATAATTGAAATAAGGGAAAGGAAATGTGACAAGATCCATGCATCATAACAATACTACTAAATGAATTGAATCACTTGAATTAAAGTTCTTACGTTACAATACTTAAATTACATCGTTTACCTTACATTACTAAAATTACATCTATAGTGCATAAGTGAAGTGAATGACATGAAATGAATCAATGTTATATTATTCTAGGGTATTACACATTTGTATAACCTACAAAGAGAGGGTAATTGATTGAATTAAGGGGGAATGAGGGAGAAGGACGTAAATATTTAAATCAATTGAGTAGAAGGACGAGTTTTTGAAACTTTTGCATAAAGGACAAAACTATTTATCCATTTGTCGAAATTCACTTTTGTTCGAAATTCACTTGTTTAAATTCACTCTCGAAATTCACTAATTTTCAAAATTCATTGTCGAAAGTCACCGATTTTCGGGATTCATTGTCGAAATTCACCGTTGAAATTCACTAATTTCGGGATTATTCGGGGAGATTCACCGATTTTCGGGATTATTTGTTTGTCCTTATCGCTATAAAAATTATGCGGTTGTCCTTCTCCCTATAAAAAATATGTAATTGTCGCATTCTTAAAAATATTTCGGATTGTGTCCTTATCCTAATTACCCATTGAATTAATTACAACACGTTACGATTTACAAAACATAAATATAGGTGGACACTTAACCAACCCAACACCTATGACCTACCTAGAATTACTACAAATAGACATCCATGCATAGGGATTTACACAACGGGTGTTGAAGGCTTTCAAGAATTCATAACTTATAATACCAATACATATATATAGCCAAGAACCAGCCGACATGCGTAATGCAAATGATCCAATAATACTAATAACCAATTCTATTGTTGTTGAAATGTGCATTATAGTTTAACTTATATCTTAATTAGATAAGCACAAATATATGTTTGATTGTTTCAATATGTATAATGCTTACCTTTCATATAAACAATGAATTGTATATGTCTTTACACATGCTACATTGTATGATAAAGACATGAACTAATCTTTGACATTGTCTATTCTTACATTGATACAAGTCTTGATGCTATTACTCGTTATATATTATATATGTGATGTACTAATGTCATTGAAGTCTTTACACTTGTGATTTTGGGCACAGATTCATATTTAATCTCTGTTTTCTTCTAACTCATGTATCTTGTATCAAATTTTCAAAATCACGCATTAAAAAAAGTAAGTTAATGCGATGACTTTAAACGTGAAATGGCTAAAAACATTCTTACATAAAATCAATGTAAACTTTCATTTTCATATTTCACGCGTGTAACAAGTAAAAAAAAACAAAGAAATGATGATAATTGTTCATTTGAAAATTTAAATGATAATACATCAAATAACAAAGGAGTAAAAATATTAGTAACAACTAAGAGAGTGTATAAATAAATTAAGAAAAGTATGATGGATTTCTATTTTCATAAAATAGCAAACTAATTTTAGTAATATTCTTTTTGTACAATCTTGTTGGTTGAACATGAATAACGATGCTCAATGATCAATGTTTCCCTTTGATTAGTCCCCACCTTTTGGGCAGATGCACGTTGTCACATGGTCACTTTGCCATTTTTTTCCCTTCGTGTATGTGACCAAGTTTTTCATACGCGCATTAGTAATTATTTCATTTATAGCATTTTATGTAAAGATTTTACTACTAATAATTTGTACATCTAATAAATTTTTTGGAGCTCTACAAAAAAAAAAATAATAATAATTTGTACATCTAATACCACGACCGCGTGTTTATAATTAAATCTTAAATCCGAAAATAGTATACAAATCGTATTAAAAAATAAAATATAATACAAATCGGCAACAACAATTGTTGACACTCTAAAAAAAGTCAAAAAACAAGATTTTTTTTTTATTATTTTAAAAAAAAACGATTATTGACTTTTGCAATCGATCGACGCATTATCTTGCTAAAGAAGTCTAATGGTATCATCAGGATCTCAGAGGCTAATAAGTTTTTCTTTTCTTTTCTTTTTTGAGAAGAGTTATATAATAAGTTTTCGTCAGCCATCAATAATTAAATAATCCATTCTCAATATTTACTTGTTCCTGTCAAATTTGCACTCCACCCTTAATCAAGAACTTGATGAAATTCTGATTCAGGAAGAAATTTACTGGCAACAACGATCACAATTAAAGTGGATGGCGGAGGGGGAAAGAAATACCCATTTCTACCACATCTCCACCATTAGAAGAAAGCAAAGGCGGGTAGTGACATGCTTGAAAGATGAACATGATAATTGGGTCTATGATGGCGCCAGATTGGAACATATGGTGCGCAATTACTATGAGAACTTGTTCAAACCTGACACAGATATACAGATTCTGGATAGCGAGCTTACTTTCCCGATTTTATCATCATCGGACCTGCAACTCCTAAACAGGCAGATTACAGAAAAAGAAGTTGAAGATGCGGTGTTCGAAATGGGAGAGTTCAAGGCTCCAGGACCTGATGGGATCCCTGCAACTTTCTACAAAAAATGTTGGCCCACAATCTGTAAGACGCTCCTATCTTTTGTATTTAAAGCTTTCGAGGAGGGCTACTTTGACCCGCGGCTTAATTGCACGACTATCTCCCTTATACCGAAAGCCAACCCCCAGAGATGGTCTCTCAATTTCGGCCTATTGCAATGATGAATGTTTGTGTGAAAGTAATCTCAAAGGTGATCGCAAATAGACTGCAATCTGTCATCGGCAAACTTGTCAGCCAAACCCAGTCTGCTTTCATCCCAGGTAGAGGAAGCACTGGTAACATAATTATCACTCAGGAAGTACCGCACTACTTCAGACAGAAAACAGGGAGGAAAGGTAGTATGTTGCGAAAATCGATCTTGAAAAGGCATACGATAGAGTTGATTGGCAATATCTAAAAAAGATCATTTCTAAAGTGGGGTTCTCGCCAAAGATGGTGCAACTCATCATGTTTACGCTCGAATCATCCCGGATGCGAGATTTTATGGAATGGAAATACTCGCCTCTATACGGCCTAAGCGAGGTCTCGGGCAAGGAGACCCACTTGCCCCCTACTTGTTCGTCCGTGCATGGAATGCTTAGGCCAAAAAATTGACTCGGCTTTACAAAACGGATCCCGGAAACCGGTTAAAATCGGCGAGGCACGCACCGCCTTTGTCTCGTGTGTTCTTTGCGGATGATCTCGTATTATTTGGGGATGCCACGGTTGAACAAGCGATCGTTATCAAACGAGGTACTAGATGATTTTTGCGGTGTATCCGGCCAAAAGGTGAGTATTGGGAAGTCCGGAGTTCCATGTCTCCAAGAACACCCCTCACCAAATGCGATCGATGATCGGTCGAAGGTGGGGATGCAACACTCGGCCCAACTAGGACAATACCTTGGAGCACCTCTCGCTTCACTCACGGGTAACTAAAAACACCTTTAGTTATATTATGGACAAGATGGGGAGGAAACTTGCTAGTTGGAAAATAAAATGCTTATCGAGAGAAAGTAGCGAGAATGATACTTCGAAGAGTTCCACGGGGACACACCCTTTTTATGCTATGCAAACTATGAAAATACCAAAATCTACTCTACTTGATATGGAGAGGATGTGCGAGAAAATTCTTTTGGGGGAAGAAGAGACGGAGAGAAAGATGCATTTTATTGCCTGGGACAAACTCTGCCAATCTAAGGAAAGTGGGGGCTTGGGATTTAAAAATTTGCATCATATGAATACAGCTTTCCTTGGGAAATTGGTGTGGCAAATGTTGACTGATGACCAAGCTCTCTGGGTTAAAGTCATGGTACACAAATACGGGAACCCTTTCTTGAGACCTAGGCCGACCAGTTCTTTCACCTGGAAGAGTATTTGGTATGCGGCGGACCAGCTGAAAGATGGGTTTGGGGTGGAAGGTGACAATGTTGTGTGGTATGGCAACAATAACGGAAAATATTCTGTCTCCGATGGGTACAACTACCTCATGAAGGATCTCAACGCACTGCGGCTCGGATTTGGAAAGATATTTGGTCACTCAAAGGACCGGCTAGAGGTAATTTCTTACTATGGCAAACGACCCACAAGGCCCTCCCCACTATGTCATTGCTCTTTAAACGACATGTGAGTGCGGCGCTACACCCCGCTACCGTAAGAATGATGAGGAAACCGCTTTCTACATGCCTTAAGAGATTGTCACCTGGCGAAGAAGCCGTGGAAGAGTGCCCTCCCGGACATCTTTGGGACGAGTTCTTTTCATGTACTGTGGAAGTCGATTGGGTTCAGAGAAACATCGATGTTCGAGGACGCAACAAGGAATGGGCCTATCAATTTAGGGAAATGGCCTCCTGCATATGGATTTGGCGGAACAAACTCTATCATGGAGCCAAAGATAAACACCCACCAATCAGTGCTATGAAGACCAATGTTGAAACCCGAGTTAGAAACCTTAGACTAGCTTGGGAATTTGATTAGTCGTTTGCTTTGTTTGATTTTTCGTTTGTATACTCTGTGAACTCCCACTTTTTGACCACAATAATAAAGCTCGTTTCCAAAAAATATATATATATATATATATATATTTACTTGTTTGTTTATTTACATATATAGTAAAGATACGAGAGAGCAAGTCGGGGCCGGCCATCGTATTTTTTGGGTTTAAAGTCAAGTCCCCGAATTGAGTCTTTTAGTTGAAGTTTTTTTTTATAAAAAAACATACTTATCGCGTTTTTAACATCCGTAAATATAAAATTCAAGTTATTGATAGCCTCAAAACACGTCTACAAAGTAGTCTTTTCTAGCATATTTAGAAACAAAAACCAAATTCATACATATAAATAAAACATACTTACATATTGTGAATTTGAGATTAGAATTTATGAATGAGAAATTGAAAGAAGGAAAGGAAAAGAAAAAGAAAAAGAAAAAAGTAGCGACTCAACAACGCCGTCGAGAAGAGAGGGGGGAGCGGGGAGGGAAAGTGGAAACGAAGGCGGGGGGCGAGGGGAGGGCCGGAGGGTTACTTACTTACTTAGGAGTGAAATGAGTTCTATTTTTGTTTGTTTTTTTTTATTTTTCTGTGTGCTTTTTTTTTATATAATATAGATATATAATAATATAGATAAAACAAAAAAAAAACTTGTTTGTATATCTATTTTTTTGGGCCAAGTAAATTTTTTATTAGGACCTTTATCAATTAGAGCAAAAAAAAATTTGGGCCTTTATAAAAAAAAAAAAAGAATATTAGGTTTTAGTCCACTTTCAGCCTTGTATATAAATTTTAATCCAGTTTGTATTTTTTTGTTGATTTAAGGACAAAACATTTTCCTTCGGACTATTTTACCCTTTAATTAATCCCTAATGTTATAATCCAGTTCCGTCCCTTTTCCGACGCCCTTTTCGCCTTCTACCGCTGCTACGACGACTTCCAAACTCACAGGGATGAAATGAAATCTGCAATTGATTTCAAATAGCCAGCATAATTTCCGAAGCTGGCCCCTTGCTTTTTGTGGTCGTTTCAGCATCATGTCTTGAAGTCGAAGATCTCAAGCGCATCTGCCTGAAAGATTCAAATTTTTTTTTTGAGTGGAAGATTCAATTTTTAAACTTCTTTTTTCGCATCTTCAGAGTAGGCTCATCCATTAAGATTGGAGATTGCAATAAACAGAGAATTTATCTACCTTGGTAAGGTCTTCTTGAACATGGTATTCTTTTTACAAGTATTCTAAGTGATATTGATTTTGGAGTTTGGAGTTTGTGTTTTTGGTATTATGCAGCTATGATGATTCATGAAAAGATTTTCATGTTCATTTAAATTGTTCTTGATCATATCTATTTGCCTTCACACTTGCACTTCTACACTTAGTGTTCTGCACTTTTGCTGAATCTGATTTACCCTTGCACCATTGCACCTTGAATATATTCTTTGGATCATCTACCGCCTTTTGTGCACCGTGTTGATATTCGTGGTCTTCGACTTGCTACCTTCTTGAGTCTTGGGCCCGAATCGCTACATATCCTGTTGCTAAGTCTCGTCTTCTTGAATCATCATTGATTTGTCTTTCTTGTTCCATAAAGCCTTTTTGTAATCTGCCATAAATCTGCATCGCTAAGCTTGGGACCGATCCTGTTAATCTTTTTGTATCTTCGGTTTGTTAAGTATACGTAATTTATTTACACTTGTTGTATCTTGTTCGAATCGTATTAATTTTGGTTGAGATACAATTTGTGTAATCGCTCTTGTAATGTCTGTTTTGCAAGTTCAATTGTTTTCGACCTTGGTGGTTTATTCACGATCATAAACCAACTTGTTATCAAGTATTCTAAGTGATATTGTTTAGCATTTCTTTGTTTGAATCTGTTTTGTAAACAATGACCTTGTTTTATAAACAACATGACTTTCTAATAGACTAGTGTTACTTTGTTGGTGTGTTACTGTGTTACTGTGTTACTTTGTTACTGTGTTACTGTGTCATTTTCAGTCCGAATATCCAGAATCTTATCTGAGTAGATCACCATGGTTTTCTGATTTATGTTTAGTAGCTAAAAAATTGTGATTTTTGTGTTTCTGAAGCTTTTCACATTCTGTGTTGTGGAACTTTGATGAACTAGTTCCCAATTTTTATTTTTTTCAAATAAATTATGTTGAACTAGCGTTATTTTATCAGGCATCATCAGTTAATGTTTCTAATTATGATTGAGTGGACTTCAGAGCAAACTTTGAGAATTGTGACTTGACTACTCTAAAGTGATATATATTTCTTTTAAGTAATAATTAACAATTAATTTTAAGTCACTTGTTCTTCTACAGTTTTATTCATGTTTCGATTTGTTTGTGTTCTTTTCGATTGATCTTAGTTGAATGGATTTGTTTATGTAGGTCAAGGTTAGATGATGCTTTCGGACCCTATTGTTTACCTAATCTGTGAAAGAAGTCCAATTTTCAAATGAATTCAAAAAGGCATTATGTGTGTGGAGAATAAATTTGGGGTGGAAAGAATGTGTTATCGGCTCTCATTTCTTGTCCCACTTTGTTTTGAAGATTCAAATCTCACCGATTCAAGTTTTCTCCGTTACCGACGCTCACGGTTCTTTACCTTTGATTTGTAGTAGCTTTTCAAACGAAAGATGCAATGAACCAATACATTGTACATATCTTTCGAATATTTGAGCTTATACACCATTTCGTGTCCGAGGGCTATTCTCGTTTGTAACCTTTTAAATGAAAGTAAAACTACGTTTTTATATGTTGTACCAATTTATATACTTGTTACATCCTACTATCGAGTTTCTTCACATACATGTATACAACGCACATACTAAAACCGCAAAATGCACTCGGACACAAAAATTATGGAATATCACCACACATTCTCGTGTGTTGCGTATTCTTTGTGTTACCCCGTATTCTTGTGTTACGGTGTTACCGTGTTCCGTGTTCGTAAACGTTGCGATAAAATTCGGCTTTTAAATACTACGTCGAAAAGGTATCAAATGAGGTCTCAAAATGAAGATAAAAAAAAAATGAACTTTGGTGAAACATTTTTTATGATCGGTGTTCTAAATCAAAAGTTACGGTCGTTTATAAGAAAAACGCTACGGTTAATGCAAATATTTTTTCGGCTTTCAAAATTTACGTCGGAAGGGTATCGTATTTGGGCTCAAATTAAAAAGAAAAAAAAAGAATTTTGGTGAAAAAATTTCGATGATCGGAGTTATAAATCAAAAGTTACGGATGTTTGAAAAAAAAAAAAAAAAAAAAATCAAACCTGGGGGCTGGGAAGCGGAAGCAAGTGAAGTGAAGATATGGGCACTGCTTTATTAAAAGGGGTATTTTTGTCCGTATGAAATTTTTTTGTTATTTTTGCAACTAAAAAAAATAGTGTGTCCTATTTATTTATTTTATAAATATTTTTGTCATTTTCACTCAATCCCCCCCCAAAAAAAAATTACATATTATATTAGGTTGGATCGGATTGAATCTACACGAATTTTTTTTTCTTTTAGCGAAACATGTACCGTTGGACCCTCCCGGCACCGTTGGGCTTAAGACCGCGGTCTCTCTGGCCTCACTATAGGGCCGGCCCCGGAGCAAGTAGTCTACACTCGAAATTGTTCAATATGTGTTGATGCGGTATCAATGTTGTAAATGGGTAATCGGGTAATTCTAATTAGGAAAATAATATAAGAACACGAATGTTTGGGTATAATTTGACCGAACTCTTGAGAGAGGCGCCTACGTATCCAATTTAAGTGATAAAGCGGAATCAAGTCCCCCTCGTAGTTCGGGGTGTTCTTTATATAGTAGTGGATCGTGTGTTTCTCCCTGGACGTGCCGGGGAGTTATCATGGATCATGTCCCTGGACGTGGGATCTACCCACGTCCATAAGCGATTGAGATGTTGTTGACTCGGTCTTCCCCACGTTTAGTTGTCATTCGACCGAGTTATATCCGGTTAGAACACGGTGGAGTCCCTGCTCCTGCTCCTCTCGACTATTACGCCCCGCATCTTGATCGGTCGGCATTCGGCGGTCTAGCTTGACCGGGTCCGGGTATCTTTATTATTAAACCTTGGGCCGGCCCAACTACGAATAATCCGATCCAATGGGCCCATATATCATCATAAGTCCCCCGGACTAGGGTAGGCGCTACAGTGCCCCTAGCTCGAAACGGTTCCGCTTCCGTTATTAAAACTACGCGAAACGAGGCCAAGTTGCACCCATCCGTCATCATTAAAACCGTAGACTAAAACATTATGTCGCTTCATTTCATGCCACATAACCCTTTCTCTGTCCATTTTACTCTTATAATTTAAACTTTCGGAAACGCCTCTCTGCAACCGCTAGTAAGTCTTTATCTATTTTATTCTGCATTTCTTTGAAATCATTGATCTTTAATGAATTTGAGAGCTAATACAGCTTCTAGTGAATCCGTAGAGAAATTGTTTGAGTCCCCGGAGAATATATCCAGAGCCATAGATAGTGAGGAAGTGAATTCATCTAATCCTGTGCTTTGCCCTGAACCTGTAGAAGATTCCACTCATCCTTCCTCCTCCATTGATTTAAGGAACACCTCCACTTTTGGAGATAACCCGTTGTGTATTCTGCCTTCCCATCTTCTGCCTCCTGGAATATTTACCCCTACTTCGATTGTACACCAATATCCAGAGGATCACACCGCTTTCTTGAATACCTTAAAGAGAGAAATCAATCGATTTGATAAAACCAAGGCGATAATGGCTTGCCATGGTGTTGCCAGCAAAATGACCAAGACCGAGATGGCCGGTTTATTAAAGACCTATAAGATCCGCACTAAGCCTTTCGAAGTTGTTCTTCCTAAACCGACTGAGTATGCTTATAATCCTCCGGCCGGTTTCTGCACAGTTTACGCTGATCAGCTCCACAGCGGGTTAAGGTTTCCTCTTCCCCCCGGGTGTGTAGAGATAATGAAGTATTATAAGTTAGGAGTTGGTCAGATCCATCCGAATAGCATTAAATTTCTCATAGGTTTCATGATTTGGTGTCGTATGAACACCACTCCTTTCACAAGTAACCTTATTCGGGAACTTCTATCAATGCAAATTGACACAAGGTAGTGGGGGATGGTACCATTTTAGTCGTAGGGCCAGTGCTCCGCTCATTCCGATAACCGGCAAAGATAAGACGAAGAAGAAGTGGCAAGAACACTTTTTCTTTGTAAAACACAATTCAGATGCCAGTTTAGGGCGATGGAATATTGCTTCCATGAAGGATAAATTGGAAGACGCCATTGATGAGACATTATCCCAATACCTTGTTAGTAACAAGATTTCCCTGAACTTAGACTTTATAAGTTCTGCACGATAGATCTTTGCTCGGCTTCATACCGGGAACGTTGGCTATGTGGAATTCTCCAAGAAACAGTACATAAAATGTATGTTTGTACTTGCATCCCGTTTTGACTTTTGATTATAACCTAATTATCTTTTTCCTCTTGTAGTGGCCAATGTAGATGACTTGATCAATATCGATGTTGATGAGGAGGAAGAAACAGAACAAACGATAGACGATTCTGAGCGGACCCTGTCCGTTATTCCAGAAGGTGGTGAACTTTCTGGTCGGCATGAGGATGCACAAATAGGCACTAGCTCTGGTATTGCCGTGCAGGAGGAAGTTCCCACCGCTGATCCTTCTGAGCAGAATATTCTGAACCCCACTAATCCTGTGGACTTGACGGTTGGAGAGGATCTCCCCGGGGACCAAATTACTGGTTTGGATGTTGTTCCCCTTAGAACTATCTCTCAAAGACAGAAAAAGAGGCATAGGTCCACTTCTTCTAGCAGTTCTACCAGTGGCTCCTCTTTCAACTTTGAGGACATGTCTGCTGATGATTTTGCAGAATCTGTAAGTGGTCTTTTTCATAAAGTTTTCATATTTTTGCTTATTGTCACGGATTTTTATGCTAAACGAAATATAACAAGTAATAAAATAAATCCGGTTTACCCCAAGTGCAGGGATCGTAGTATAATGATTAAAACCGGAGTCGAACTCACAGGGAATCGTCTTTGTCTAGTTTTAATAAATTTCCTAAAGTTGTCACGAGAAAAATAAAACTAACCTACACTTAACAATTAAAGACTACAACTAGAATAACAAAACAAAATGAACTAGTAATGAAAACAATAAAGTTAAACCGACGAGAAGATTAAAAATCTAAAGCCAGCGAAGATAGTTGCGAACCGAATGACGAAAACAATTCTATTCTATAAACTAAAAAGACAATAAAATCTTAAGATTGCTACGAAGAACAAGCAACAATGGGTTTTTCTCAATTAATGTAACAACGAACAAGCAATGATCCACCTATCTCGCAACGTTCAATTTCTTCTCTGGATTGTCTAGTGATTATTTAATAAAAATTGTGATTCACCTATCATAAGTATGAATTTCTAATCTCTTAGAAAAATTCGCCTATCAATCTTTTTCGTCTATCGATACAAAAAGATTAACGCTTTAATTACCAAGGTGTGAAATTTATTCAATCTCATAATCTCGGATTTCAACCTAACAACTATCGTTAATTAGGTTAAAAATCCAATCTTTACTATGGTGACCTAAATTTAACAAAGCGATTCTCATCACATATCAAACATCACACAAAGCAATACATTCATCAATGAAATTGCATAACATCAATAAAAACATAATAAAGATACAACTTTAATTAAACTCACAGACAATCCAAAGTTGAGATCAAAACGTTGCTGAGACGGTTTCACAAAGCTTGTTCCAGAAGTGCCTAGCCTCTGCTCATATCCATACGAACGAAAAAAAAAAAAAAAAAAAAATAAATATGTTGCTCGGTCGACCGAAGGTGTGCACTCGGTCGACCGAGTGCTTCTCTTTTTTTTTTTTTGATTTTCCGAGCTCGCCTCCGTTCCGGATGAAATTTCGTGTTCGTTCTCTGCTTCGAATGCCGTCCTTTTATAATCTTCTTCGAGCTAGGGTAACAATTATCCCTTTTTTTCTTTTCTTAAAATAATAAAACCCTAATAAAAATATGATAGTTCCAATTTTGCCCTTCTAGATATATCTTCAATTAAAATGCGGCTCGAAACCCTTCAAACTCGTTGACTCGTCCACGATATGCTCGTTGTACCTACAATAATAAAAACGTGCAAAGTGTAACATCACATATATAAAGATATTTACCAATAAAATCACATAATTAACCCGAATTTGCACTTAAATACTTTTAAAACTCATTTGCTCAATAAATCAATTAAACGCTTAATTTCTATGCGAATTATACGAATATGGAGAGAATTGCTACAAAATATAACGATATAAATCACATAAAATCACCCTTAACAACTCCCCCACACTTAGCTTTTGCTCGTCCCGAGCAAAACAAAACAAGATAAAGGCTCGGGAAAAATATAGACACTTCAGCACATACAACGCATAGTCAATAAATTAGAAGTTCACCCCGGTGTGTGTGCAAAGCCATAACAAACTTCCACTAAGTCCAAACTTGAAAATTTCAAAGCAAACTAGCTAATACCCCCTTCAAACTAGAGATAAGCGATACTTATAAGATGCACCCTACAAAACGTAACATATCCCGAAAAAGATGATAGAATACATTTAGGACCTTTCGACATACTCGAGAGGATAATCCCTACAACATATTCGTGGAGTTTATGCGGGGATAAGGTATACGATAACTAAGTCTTTTATTCATACCACTTCTTATATAAGTTGATTTAACTATTTTCACATTTAAACGCACATCGAATGAGCTATTGCCCGTCATAGCGAGAATAGGATATTCGAGATATACCCTACCTTACTCAAATCATAAGGCAGCTTCTTCTGACTGTCGTGAGCTTTTAGTCATCATAGTGGTATAGGACATACGTGGTATACCCTATCGCACTCAAATCATCGACTAGCTGTCGACACACCCAATAATTCTTCATATTTTTCATCTTTTTCATTTGACAATAAGTTACGCGTTACTTATCACATTCAAACCTTAGATATTCACAGTATATCATACTCCGGATCTAAATACAAACTATCATAAATCTCAAGATATATATGTAGCACTAAGCACATGACTTATAAGGAAATCGAAATCACTCGTCAAAAAGGGGTATAACTTTATATTATAGCTCATCGTTCACTATGGCTCGTGAAAAATAGATCTCGAGGTGAAAAAAACTAACTTATTGAACATATGATATATAGCATAAATGACTATAAAAATAACGAACATAGATTTGAATTGCCGACTCGGGACAAAACAAAAACAAAAGTGTCGAAAAAATTTGAAAATTCTAGCTCATTTTGCATAGAAACACAACTAGTTAAGCAAACGTGTATAGATACACATCAAATCATCATTCCCCTCCCCCACACTTAAAGATCAACATGTCCTCATGTTGTGCAGAAAGTAAAATAGAAAAAGAACTTAGCTGATTTCAACAGATACGCGAATCGTTGGTCAGGCCGGAGCATGAAAAGGCCAACGTCGTAGTGACAAATAGAACGTGTATCAGCTAGAAGTATTCCTGCACCACTCGATGAACACGGAAAAACTCGGGGGAAACGGGGATTATATCATGGCACAAGGAAGATAAAGAGAATGATAAAGTGAAATCGAAACAACCGACAAGGCGAGAGGCAACAATTACCCTAATTAGACTCGAACAAAACAAATAAATCAAAGAAAAGAACAAAAACGAAAATAACTAAAACAAATAAGGATATCTAGGTTGCCCCTAGTGGCGCTTTTGGTTAATGTCGTTAGCTCGACACTCTTTTAAAGCTCGGCTGGATCGGGCCATTTAACTTTTACGCCACCACTACCTCATCGATACTTTGGTTAGCGGTTCGGTCGCGAAACGACACTTAACACACGGGGTAAAATCTTTGATGGCTTTCCAAACACGTTTAAACTTCCCCATGGTTGACTTCTTCTTCTTCCGAAACACGAAGCTTCGGCGACATTTTAGTAGACGCTCCTTCCAATACTCTTCCATATCCCAACTACCGGCTAGAACTTCCTCGATTGACTATTACCGCCATCCTCTCGAAAACGGGTCGGGTGAAAACTCGTCGAATTCTTCGACTTTTGTAGCACCACACCCGAGGATATCGAGGAAACGGACAATCAAAGGTTTCTCTTTAGGTTCACCTATGTAGTGCTTGCACCTTTGACCATTCACTCGAAACGGTTGGTCACCATAACCGCGTAGTTCTAGAACGCCTCCGGGAATAATTTGGAGAATCTCGAAGGGACCGGACCAACGTGTCCTCAACTTTCCAGAAACGGATGTAGCCGGAATTGTATAGAAGAACTTGTTCTCCGACTTGAAATTCTCTCTTCTTAATCTTAGCATCGTGGAGTAGCTTCATCTTATCTTTACTAATCCCGGCACTTTCATAGGCTTGGAGTACGAATTCGTCCAACTCGTGCAACCTTTGCGGTCGATGTTTTGCACAAGATTGGGAATCAAAGTTCGAAACTTTGTAGCCCAATAAGCTCTATGCTCTAACTCGACGGGCGAGATGACATGGTTTACCATAGACCATTTGATATGGAGATGTACCCATAGGGGTTTTATAGGCGATTCGTAGGCCCAAAGTACATCATCCAACTTCAAACTCCAAATCCTTTCTATGACTGTTTACCGTCTTCTCCGGGATTTTCTTGATGCTTTGGTTGCTCCTTTCAACCCGACCACTAGTCATCGGGTGATATGGTGTACCCGTCTTATGACGAACACCATACTTTTCAAGGACTTTCTCCGGAGGTCGGTTGCGAAATGCGTCCCTTCATCACCGATCAAGGCACGTGGACATCCAAACCTCACGAAGATATTCTTCTTTAGGAATTTCATGACCGTTTTATGATCATTATGAGTTGTGGCTTGAGCCTCCACCCATTTAGATACGTAGTCTACGCGAGACTAAGATGTATTTGTTACCACAAGATGATGGGAATGGTCCCATAAAATCGATACCCCATACATCAAAGACTTCGCATTCTAAGATGGGTTTTAAAGGCATGTCAAACCGCCTTGTCGAGCACCGGTTCTTTGGCACCTATCACAAGCTTTACGAAAGCTTCGTGTCCTTAAAGATCGTAGGCCAATAGAAACCGGATGGAAGATCTTCGCAACCGTTTTCCAAGGACCAAAGTGACCACCTGTGGGTCCACTATGGCATTGCTCGATTATATCGCGTTGCTCGGATTCTCGGAACACATCTCCTAAGCAAACCATCTTTACGAGATCTTGAAAAGATAAGGTTCATCCCAAACGAAATATTTCATATCGAGAAGAACTTCTTCTTCTCTTGATAGGACATTTCAGATCGAGATAACGGGCATGAAGGTAGTTTACAATGGAGGAATACCATGGAACATCGGGAGGACAACCGTCTATCAACATAATGTTCTCTAGAGGAAAGTAAAGATCTATATCATCCGGTTCATCCTTTTCCTCATTTAACACCCTAGAAACATGATCCGCCACTACGTTCTCACCGCCCTTCTTATCTTTGATTTGAACGTCAAACTCTTGGAGGGTCGTATCCAACGCAAGAGGCGCGGTTTAGCTTCCTTTTTGGTCATGAGATACCGCAAAGCGGCGTGGTCGGTCCACACAATCACTTGAGCACCCGGCAAGTAACTACGAAACTTATCCATAGCAAAGACTACGGCTAATAGTTCCTTTTCGGTTGTCGTGTAGTTCACTTGAGAAGGATTCGGTGTGTGACGGCATAATAGATAGGTGGAACTTTCCATTAAGCTTTTGCCCTAAGATCGCACCAACAAAGATAGTTGGATGCATCACACATAAGCTCAAAGGGTAGGTTCCGGTCGGCGATATAAGAATTGGAGCGAGAGATCGCCTACTCTTAAGCTCCTCAAACGCGCGCTTGCAATTCTCATCAAAATCAAAAGTAACGTCTTCTTTGAGTAAAGTAGACGGGGGCTTGGCAATCTTTGAAAAGTCCTGGATGAACCTCCTATGAAGCCGACATGTCCGAGAAAACCTCGGACCTCCCGAACATTCTTAGGATAACTCATCTTCTCAATAGCTTCAACCTTGGCCCTATCTACTTCTATACCTTTGGCTGACACTTTGTGGCCAAGGACTATGCCTTCATCTACCATGAAATGGCATTTTTCCCAATTGAGCACTAAGTCCTTTTCCACACATCTAGACAACACCTGATCAAGATTATCGAGGCAATCATCGAAGGATTGACCAAAGACCGAGAAATCATCCATAAAAATCTCCATGCACTTTTCAACTAGCCCGTCAAAGATTGCCATCATACACCTTTGGAAGGTGGCCGGGGCATTACAGAGACCAAATGGCATCCGCCTGTAGGCGAATGTCCCATAAGGGCAAGTGAAAGTAGTCTTCTCTTGGTCAACAGGATCGATGGGTATCTGGAAGTATCCTGAATATCCATCCAGGAAACAGTAGAATGCGTGCCCCGCCAGACGCTCAAGCATCTGGTCAATGAATGGAAGGGGGAAATGATCTTTCAGTGTGACCTCATTGAGCTTTCGATAATCGATACATACTCTGTATCCCGTAACGAGCCTCAATGCTATCTCTTCGCCCTTCTCATTCTTTTCAATAGTAATTCCACCTTTTTTGGGAACTACTTGAGTTGGGGATACCCACTCACCTTTCCGCAATGGCATAAATGATACCCATATCTAGAAGCTTTATAATTTCCTTCTTGACTACTTCTTGCATATGAGGGTTAAGCCTTCTCCGAGGTCGTCTAACTCGTTTTGCACCCTCCTCGTCTTGATCTTGTGCATACGGATGTCGGGAGATATCCCTCGGATATCTCCCACCTCGCCATCCAAAGGCTTTCTCATTTTTGCGCAAGACGTTTAACGGTTTAAGCTCTTCTATTCGAGATAGCTTGGCGAGAGATGATCAAAGGAAGCCGGTCACCTTCTCTCGTAAATACATATTTAAGATGTTTAGGCAACGGCTTCGGTACCAAATCTACGGGAGGATCCTCTAGACTTGATTTAAGATCACCACTCTTCAACTCAACATCGCCGAGCTTACTCAGTGGCCCTACTGCCAAGGCTTCTTCTCTTAGCCCATCCTCAAAATCAGCCGCTAACTGGTCTAGATTGACCACACCATGATTATTCAGATTATCGATCAATCGCTCATATTCTGGCTTCTACGGCCAAAACTTGCTTATCCATGAAGTCATTGAAGTCATCGACGTCTCCTCAATGGAACAGCCGGTTGGAGAACCGGAGGGTACTTGAATAGATTTAGAAACACTATAGCTCACCTCTTGGTCACCAACTCGGATAGTTACTTGCCCACCATCGCAATCGATGAGGGCTCTAGCTGTAGATAGGAAAGGTCTTCCAAGAATCAGAGGGACTTTCTCATCTTTTCCCATATCTAAGACGTACCAATCAACAGGAAAGGTAAATCTATCGATCTGGACTAAAATGTCTTTCAGAATCCCTGAAGCTTTCTTAGAAGATCTATCGGCGAACTGAAGGTTCATGGAAGTGGGTTCTAGAAGACTTTGTAAACCCAGCTGCTCACACACAGACAATGGCATCAGGCTGATGGATGCACCCAAGTCACATAAAGAATTTGGAAAGACTAAGCCTCCCATCTGCAATGTGAGCACGAATTTTCCGGGGTCACCTCTTTTGATTGGTAAGTCCGGATAATTGATCATTGAACAATCCTCACCAATTGCCCGATCCATTTTCGCTAACTTTTTCTTCGAAGACACAACATCCTTGATGAATTTTGTATACTTAGGCATCTCGACCAAGACCTCGGATAATGGCGATTTACCCGAGTATTTTTCAACAATTTAAGCACCTTTTCGTACTTCTTATCTTCGCTCAACGGGATGTTGCTCTTTCTAGGTGGAAAGGGAAGCTTTTTCAAATCATCCTCGGAAAATACTTTCTTCGAGGACGAACTAACGGCCTTGTCTTCCAAATCTTTCCACCGAACCGTCTTTTCATTCTTTTTGTTAGTCGGGGATCAGCCACCGACTATCATTTAACTCATCATTCCTCGGGGATCACCACCGAGGACTTCCAATTGATTCTTCATTCCTCGGGATCGGCCACGAGGAATCTCAACTCTTTCTTTTATCGGGGATCGCCCACGATTTGTCTTCGGCGGCCGAGGGATGATGGTTGCTCAATTTCCCCTCCCCGCCTTATCGGCGGCGGGGAGGGGCTAGTGGTTTCCCCGGAAGCCGGGGGGACCACCAACTTGAGAACCACTTCTCAAATTCATTGCACCGGCCTCTTCTCTACCGTATGGAGGTGAAGGTACCGAGTCGGTGCATTGATCGTCGCTTAAATCGGCGTGAGCGACTTGACCGCCTTTTGGATTCTTTTCCGTAAAGCCGGGCGTACGCCCGACGGTCCGGAAGCTAAGCGCTCGGCCCGTGCCCGATTTGCCTCTCAAGACTTTTCATTGTCCTGCTTTGCTCCTCTCGAAATGAATTCCATTCGGCTTTTATATCATTTGAGTGGGAGGGGCCTTGAGAGTTTTGGAAGTTCTGGGGAGATGGCTGGCTAGGCCGAGTTTGAAACTGAGAATTAGAATTGGCAGGCCAACTCTGATTGAACCTTTGCTGTGGATTCGAAAAATTGGAATTCTGGTTCTGATTGAACCCAGGGTTTCGATTAAAGCTCTGATTTTGAAAATTCGAATTGGGGTTGAAATTTGGATTTTGATGAAAACCCTGGCTTTGAAAATTACTCTGGTCAGAGTATTGATTATTACATCTCTCGATTGGACCGCCGGAGAAAGCATTAATTTCGACATTCTCGCCCAATCATGGGACGAAGCGAGCGGTGTGCCCGGATCATCACATACTTGGCATGTGATTGGATTATCTTGTCCATTGTTATGAACGGACATTGACTTGATGAGCGAGAGGGGACCGAAATTGACATTGGCCAAACATGTGACCGGTCGACAAGCAATTTTCGCAATACGTAACCCGAGGGTTCTGCGGAAACGAAGGAGTCCGATTAATCGGGTTTGGAACTTGAGGACTTGCCATCTCGCTTTTGCAAAGCATGGCTATCGACTTTGAACATTGACTTCCTCCACCTTGGGAGGAGGAGGCGCTTGGATGGTCCGATAGGATGGAGCATAGTTGTATTTGGCAATGTCTTCAAACAAGTGCCCATCCTTCATCGGGTGTCTTTTGAGGAAAGCCCCACCGAAGAGCCGTTGACCATGCCTTTAGTAAGCTCGGTCGGTCCACCGAAGAAAGTGTTGACTTGCCTTTCCTTAGGCAAGCCATGGTGGGGGCATTTTCTTAAAAGAGATTTGAACCTCTTCCAACATTCGAAGAATGATTCATTCTCCTTCGGTAGAAGGTAAAGATCTCATTCGACACCGGCGTCTTCGAAGGTGGGAAGTACCGACTTAAAAACTCTTGTTCGAGTTCCGCCAGGTTGTGATAGATTCGGTGGGAGAGAGCGTACCACTCTTTAGCCTCTCCCTTTAAGGAAAACGGGAATAGTTTTAACTTCACCGCATCTTCACTTACTCCCCGGATGCGAGTGGTATCGCATATCTCCGAAATGTATGTAAATGAGTATGCGGGTTCTCGATTGGTACCCGTGAAAGATCGATGCATGCCGCATCATTTGGATGAGTCCCGGCTTAAGCTCAAAATTCTGAGCAGCAATGGCAGGGATAACAATTGCAGGGTTGACTTTGACTGCGCCAGGCATGGCGTAGTCTGCCAACGTTCGTTGATTGTTAGCAGCCATTACTACAAAATCAGTGATTTCCTCAGCTAACCGTTCCTCGAGGTCTTGCTCGGCTCGTCTTCCAAAACCGCAGAACGGAGAAACCGCCTGTTTGGCCGAACTATGCTTTGCTCGGGGTCGGGGGTGTATATCAACGGTCCCTTATGACTCCGGGTTTGCATAAACCGGACCAAAAACAAGTTGTCCGCACGAATTTCTTACAAAGGCTACACTAAACTCTAAAGTAAAAAAAAAAAAAAAAAACGTAAATAAAACAGAAAAAGAGACTATAATACAGAACAGAACAGAGAACAGAAAGAATGTTTTTTTTTTTTTTTTTTTTTTTTTTTTTTTTCAACACTCGGTCGACCGAGAGTGACGGTTCGGTCGACCGAACTAATTAAAATTTTTTTTTTTAAATTTTTTTTTAATTTTTTTTTTTTTTATTTTTTATTTTTATATTTAACGTAAACAGCAAACTAAGGGCACTAACCTACGAAAAACTAATAACAAAAAAAAAACTAGACAACCGCACCGATTCCCCGGCAACGGCGCCAAAAACTTGTCACGGATTTTTATGCTAAACGAAATATAACAAGTAATAAAATAAATCCGGTTTACCCCAAGTGCAGGGATCGTAGTATAATGATTAAAACCGGAGTCGAACTCACGGGGAATCGTCTTTGTCTAGTTTTAATAAATTTCCTAAAGTTGTCACGAGAAAAATAAAACTAACCTACACTTAACAATTAAAGACTACAACTAGAATAACAAAACAAAATGAACTAGTAATGAAAACAATAAAGTTAAACTGATGAAGATTAAAAATCTAAAGCCAGCGAAGATAGTTGCGAACCGAATGACGAAAACAATTCTATTCTATAAACTAAAAAGACAATAAAATCTTAAGATTGCTACGAAGAACAAGCAACAATGGGTTTTTCTCAATTAATGTAACAACGAACAAGCAATGATCCACCTATCTCGCAACGTTCAATTTCTTCTCTGGATTGTCTAGTGATTATTTAATAAAAATTGTGATTCACCTATCATAAGTATGAATTTCTAATCTCTTAGAAAAATTCGCCTATCAATCTTTTTCGTCTATCGATACAAAAAGATTAACGCTTTAATTACCAAGGTGTGAAATTTATTCAATCTCATAATCTGGATTTCAACCTAACAACTATCGTTAATTAGGTTAAAAATCCAATCTTTACTATGGTGACCTAAATTTAACAGCGATTCTCATCACATATCAAACATCACACAGCAATACATTCATCAATGAAATTGCATAACATCAATAAAAACATAATAAAGATACAACTTTAATTAAACTCACAGACAATCCAAAGTTGAGATCAAAACGTTGCTGAGACGGTTTCACAAAGCTTGTTCCAGAAGTGCCTAGCCTCTGCTCATATCCATACGAACGAAAAAAAAAAAAAAAAAATAAATATGTTGCTCGGTCGACCGAAGGTGTGCACTCGGTCGACCGAGTGCTTCTCTCTTTTTTTTTTTTTGATTTTCTGAGCTCTGCCTCCGTTCCAGATGAAATTTCGTGTTCTGTTCTGCTGCTGAATGCCGTCCTTTTATAATCTTCTTCGAGCTAGGGTAACAATTATCCCTTTTTTTCTTTTCTTAAAATAATAAAACCCTAATAAAAATATGATAGTTCCAATTTTGCCCTTCTAGATATATCTTCAATTAAAATGCAGCTCGAAACCCTTCAAACTCGTTGACTCGTCCACGATATGCTCGTTGTACCTACAATAATAAAAACGTGCAAAGTGTAACATCACATATATAAAGATATTTACCAATAAAATCACATAATTAACCCGAATTTGCACTTAAATACTTTTAAAACTCATTTGCTCAATAAATCAATTAAACGCTTAATTTCTATGCGAATTATACGAATATGGAGAGAATTGCTACAAAATATAACGATATAAATCACATAAAATCACCCTTAACACTTATTTTTCTCCTTCTCAGACGTTTTCTTTTGTAGTGTTACCGCCTGGGTAAGGCTCTGCACAAAAAAACTGCTAGCATGGCCAAAGACATTTCTGCCCTGCAGGACAAAGTGATCCAGCTGGACGAGGCCAATGCTAAGGTAGCCAGTCTGGAAGAGTCTAATCATGAGGCCAGTGCTAAGGTGGCCAGTTTGGAAGAGGCCCGCCTTGTCGATCGGCCGAGAGATCGAGAAGTCGAAGTCGATCTTGCCAAAGCCGAGGCTTTGATATTTACTCAAGAGGAGCGACTAAATTTAAGAGATCGGCGGTTGGCGAACCGAATGAGGAGCACACTCGCAAAATCTTGCTACCGCAAAGAAGATGAAGGCCGATTTTGACGAAACCCTAAGGCAGATGGAGGAAATCCCTACTCAGAATATCGTCCAGAAGGTTGTTGCTGGGTATAAGTCTTCTCCCCAGACCTATGAGGAAATCCAGATCATATTGGCTCCCGCTCTACGCAGAGGATATACACTTGGTGTTGATGAGGCCAAACCTGCTGACCTGGTGATTAACACTCTGCCTAATCACCGGTTGTATGATAAAAAAGCAGGGGAGATCTTCACGAAACGATATGATGAATATAAGAATGGAGAAGACATAATCAGCAAATATGCTAAGAAGAAATCTGCTCAACCTTCGGAGAAGCTCGTTTCACTCGAGAGAAACCCGTTCGCCCCTCGCTCCTCTACATCTTAACTTATTTTCCTTTGAAAACTTTGAGTTTGCTCAAACTTTTGATAATAACTATGTATGTAATTTCTTGTCGGTGACATTTTTAATCTCTTTAAACCTTGTGAGTTTGTACCTTTGAATTTGACATTCTATGTTTCTCTCGTTTAGAGATCCCTCTGTTTAGAGATCTTTTGTTTTGTCTTCATATTGCGCCGACGAAGTTAGGATTTGTTATCCTTAGCTTCTTTAGTTTTTACTTTATACGCTGCATGGAACACAGAATTTTCTTGCCCTGCAAGTTTAACAGTTGTTTGGGGTCTTCTGCCCGTAATGCCTTTGCGCTGCAAACTTGGCAATTTCATTATTTTTGTGGGATTCCTGCCCAGAATGCTCTTGCTCTGCAAGTTTGTCATTAAATCTTAAAAATGGGACTTCTGCCCAGAATGCTCTTGCTCTGCAAGTTTGTCATTAAATTTTAAAAATGGGACTTCTGCCCAGAATGTCCTTGCACTGCAAGTTTGACACTTATATTTTTAAGTGGGACTTCTGGCCAGAATTCTTGCGCTGCAAGTTTAATACTTATGTTTCTTTGTACTGCCATGTTTTGTTTTTTTAGTTTTGTGTTTTTAACACAGTTTCAACACAAGTTAAACATCGTACAATAATCATATAATGAACATAAATTTATAGTCAAGATAACATTACTTAAAAAATGAAATTACTCTAAGGAAAAAACTTCCTTAAGTGAACTGCATTCCAGCTTCTAGGAACAGTTTTGCTAGAGGCATTAGCTAGTTGATAAGATCCTTTTCCATGCACTTTGATGATTTTATAAGGACCTTCCCAATTTGGGTCTAGCTTACCAGTAGGGCCTTGCTTGCTGGCCTCATTTCGCCTCAAAACTAAATCGCCTTCTTTAAAATACGTACCTTTAACTTTGGAGTTATAGTATTGAGAAATTCTCTGCTTGTATTTGGCCATTTGTATCGAGGCTATGTCCCTTTTGTGCTCTCCTGCGTTTCTGGACAGTATAATTCTGTCCTGGGAGATTTATGTCCAGTCTCTGCAGGTATTACTGCCTCACACCCATATGCTAAGGAGTATGGAGTTTCCTGTGTAGCCGCGTTCGGTGTAGTCCTGTATGCCCATAAGATATTTGGGAGATGATCTACCCAATGAGATCCCTCTTGTTCCAATCTTTTCTTCAGTCCCTGTTTTATTTGCCTATTTGTCTGCTCCACCTGCCCATTGGCTTGGGGATAGGCCACTGATGTAAAGTGTTGAGAGATTCCAAGATTGGTGCACCAGGCTTGTACTCCTTGATCTTCAAATTGTGTGCCATTATCCGAGATGAGGACTTTGGGGATTCCATATCTGCATAGGATGTTTTTCCACAAGAATTTCTGTATTTGTTTGGCTGTGATGGTGGTTAAGGGTTCAGCTTCCACCCATTTAGTGAAATAATCCACTGCCACCACTAAAAACTTGAATTTTCCCGGTGCTAGGGGTAATGGACCCACTAAGTCTACTCCCCATTGATCAAAAGGCCACGGAGACACAATCGGCATCATTTCCTGTGCAGGGTTGTGCGATAAGTTACTATGCACCTGGCACGTTCGGCAAGTCCTGACCAGAGTCTCTGCGTCTTCCTGCATGGCTGGCCAGTAATATCCGTATAGCCTACATTTCCTGGCCAGAGCTCTTGCCCCCAAATGATTTCCACAAATTCCGAGATGGATCTCTCTTAATACATAATCTCCTTCATCCGGAGTAACGCACCTCAACCAAGGTGCTGCATAGGATTTTCTGTACAGAACATCATTGAACAGGGCATACCTAGTAGAGAGTCTTATCAATTTCCTGGCGCGTACTTTGTCCTCATGAAGCCTTCCATCTCTCAAATACATGACAATTGTATCCATCCATGTCTCTGCCTGTATTATCGGTTGTACTTCCATTTCATCACAACTTTTCTGTTTCAACTGCTCCACCAATACTTTTTTACTGGATAAGAAATTCGATCCTAGCTTTGACAAAGCGTCTGCTCGGGTGTTTTGTGCTCGAGTTATCTGCTCCACTTCTATGATTAAGAAATTTTGCAGTTTCCTTTGTGCTACTGCCAGATACTTTTTCATAGGACCTTCTTTCGCTTCATATTCTCCTTTGATGTGATTTGTTACCAATTGTGAGTCCGTGTAGACTTTTAAATTTCGCACACCCAACTTCGTGCCAGGTTTAGTCCAGCTTATCAAAGCTTCATACTCGCCTCATTGTTAGTTGCTTGAAAGTCAAAATGAAGGGCGTATGGGAATTCTTCACCTTTTGGACTAATGAGTAGGAGTCCCGCTCCGCTCCCTCTTTGTTGGAGGCTCCGTCGACATAAAGCCGCCACTGCTCGTAATTATTCTTTTCACCTCGTTCTTCTCGGCCTCTTGCTCTATAGCCAAAGCCTTCTCTTCGCCAGAAATCGGCTAATGCCCGAGCTTTGATTGTCGTTCTAGGTTTGTACTCGATATCAAATCCCGCCAATTCTACTACCCACTTAGCCGCCTCCCGACTTGTCCGGTTTTTCCAGAATCTGCTTCAAAGGTTGATTTGTTAGCACAATCACTGGATGACTCTGGAAGTATGGCCTCAATTTCCTTGTGGCGTGCACTAGGGCTAAGACCAATTTCTCCACCTCAGAATACCTAACCTCGGGCCCTTGTAGGGCTCTGCTTACAAAATATACTGGTTTTTGTATCACGCCATGTTGCTTTACTAACACAACACTTACGGCTTCATTGCAAAAAGACAAATATAAGAACAGTATCTCACCTTCCTGTGGAGGAGTTAGAGTTGGCAAATGACTAATGTGATCTTTTAACTCCTGAAAAGCCTGTTTACATTCTTCATTCCACTCAAAAGGACTGGCCTTCCTAAGGATTTTGAAGAAGGGTAATGATTTCTGTGCAGACTTCGACAAGAATCCGTTTAGAGTCGCTAATCTTCCGTTAATCGCTCGAACCTCCTTGATATTTTTCGGTTCAGGCATGGCTTTCAAAGCTTCCAATTTATCAGGAGTGGCCCTAATGCCTTCTTTGGATATCATGTATCCCAGGAATTTGCCCGACCTTACTCCAAAAGTACACTTTTTTGGGTTCAATTTCATTCCGGTTTGTCTCAAGACTTGGCAAACCTCTGCTACATCTTTCAAATATTGGTCAAGAGTCCCCGCTCTTGATCAATAAATCATCCACGTATACTTCCATAGATCCGCCAATTTGTGGTTTGAAAATGGTATTGATCGCCCTTTGATAGGTAGCCCTCGCGTTTTTTAATCCGAAAGGCATAGACACATAGTAGTAGGAACCAAATTCAATAATAAAGGCAAGCATAAAGATCTACCGGGTCCATCATAATCGATGGTATCCCTTATAAGCATCTAGAAAGCAAAAATTTCATAACCAACTCGTAGAGTCTACTAGCCCGTCAATTCTGGGGAAGTGTAACTATCCTTAGGACAAGATTTGTTTAAATCGGTGAAGTCCACGCACATTCTCCACCGCCATCCGGTTTCTTGACTAACACCGGGTTTGCTAGCCATTCCGGATAGATAACTTCTTTAATCATGTTGGCCCGCAACAGCTTTTTCCACTTCTTGTCGGGGATGTACCGTATCCTTTCCGGAGCAAACGACCTCTTCTTTTGTTTCACCGGTTTCCTGGTTGGGTCTATGTTGAGTTTATGGACTTCCAACTCTGTTGATAGCCCTGGCATGTCGCTTGCCTTCCATGCAAACACATCTTGATAATCCTTCAAAGTGCTGATCAGCATCTGTTTCTGCTTAACCGGTATCCAAGATCCTATGCTGACCGTGGATTCAGGGTCTATTTCATTTAGCATTATTGATTCCACTGGATCGTTTGACTGCCAACTTTTTTCTTCATCTGGAACCAGGTCTTCCATCGTCACTTGCTGCACTTTCATTTTTCCACTGATCGTTGCCGTATAGCAATTCTTAGCCGTCCACGTCCCCTTTAACAAGTGGCTTCTCCATCCAAAGTTGGGAATTTCATGTCGTTGTGTGCCGGCGATACCACCGCCCTTAGGTCGACCGCCGGTCTTCCCGTAATCACATTATATGCCGATGGGGCTTTCACTACCACGTAATTGACCATCGAGTCCCGCTCTCGTGGTCCTCGTCCAAAAGTTGTCAACAACTTTAACATGCCTACCGGATGTATCGGGGGTCCTGTAAACCCAAAGAGAGGAGTTGACACATGAGTCAGCTCCGAATCCGTTAACTTCATTGCTTGGAACGCACTGTGATACAGCACGTTAACTGCGCTGCCCGTGTCTACGCATCCTTCGACCGCATTCTTCGGATAATCGCTTCTATCACTGCCCCCGCATTGCTCACAATGGCCGGTAGGGCATCTTTTGGACCGTACCGAACGGTTCCCATAACTTTTCGTTTCTTTGCTTCCCGGTCTTTCTCTACGCCGCCCTTTTATCTTCCCGAGCACCTTGTTTCCTTCTCCCGGTCCACCCACAATTGTGTTCACCGTATTAATTGGGGCGTTCTCTCTACGCCCATCCGCATCCTGGAGATGGATCCATGTTTCTTCTCCGGTTGTACCGTCATGGTCGCTATTCTCGTTTTTGAATTCTCTCCTTCCTCTCGGGATTGTCTCCTCGCGCTCGATCGATGCACTCATCGATCTTTCCTTCCATTCGTCGCCGTGTCGATATCTTTGATCGATCCCCGCACTGTTCAGAGTCATGTCCAATGTCTTTATGGTACTTGCACCACCTGGTGTGGTCTCTTTTCTCCCTTGGACCCCTCAACGGAGGAGGAGTCTTAGCAATTCCTTTCTTCTCCATAATTGCCAACACTTGGTCACGAGACCTGTTCAGTGGGATAAGGTCTCTATCCTGCAGAGCCCCTTTCTTCCCTAATCTTTCAGAAATGGGAGCAGTTACCCTGTCCCAAACAGACTTTCTTTTCTTGTCATTCCTATCCTCATTCTTTCCTTTCTTAGCATCCATGTGGGATTCTTCTCTCTTGGCTCTGTTGGCCTCTTCTCCCTGACAATGTCGGTATGCTATTTCCAGACATTCTTCCATCGTTTTTGGGTCTTTGCTGCTCAGCTTCGCATGTAACCGCCCTTCTTTAAGTCCTGCTATGAAGGATGCTACCAAAAACTTATCATCCAGACCGCTATCCGGGATGATTCTCCATTAAATCTCTTGATAAACCGTAAAACTGTTTCATCACCTTTTTGCCTAATCGTCGCAAATAAGTCCCGTTTCTCCGAAAAGGCCTTGTCGCAATGAATGCATGCATGAACTTTCTCGGTCGAGTGGGAAAATCCGGTATAGATCCGGGGTTCAACTTATTGAACCAATCTCTTGCCTTTCAGCGGTTAGAAGAGTTGCAAATGCCCCGCATTTCATCTCTTCCGAGCATTATACGATTCATATGCCGAATGTACCGATGCATATGGTCATATGGATCCTTGGTTCCATCATACGCTTGGATCTTTGGGATTTTAAATCCTGGAGGACATGGGAATGCATCAATATCTTCAAGTAAATGGGGACACCAAACCTAAATTCATCCGGCTTAGGTTTCAAAGATGGCGTCTAATTTCGCCTTGGCGTTATCACCACATGGGTGAGTAACTACCACTTGTATGCTTGATTCTCGCTTCTTGCTTCTCTTTTCTAGCAGTTTGAAGCGGGGTATGTGCTTCGGAAACATCATTATCTTGATTCCTCGCTTTCAAAACTGCCTCGAATATGGCTTTTATCTCCTCACCTTTGAGATTTGCCATGTTTTCGACCAACATTTGTTTAATTGCATCTGGATTGCTGGTCTGTCCTTCTTCCATAACTCTTTTCCCAGTTTCTTGGTCATTTCGACCTGGGCTTTTGTCTCCGATCTGATATTTTTCTTTCTCTTGCTGATTTTGTTGTTTCTTTGAATTTCCTTGGTTTTTCGCCATTTTTCTATATTAACTACTCACTAACTAGAATAGGCCCTCATTCTAGCGCCAAATGATGCAGTATCAATGTTGTAAATGGGTAATTCTAATTAGGAAAATAATATAAGAACACGAATGTTTGGGTATAATTTGGACTGAACTCTTGAGAGAGCTGCCTACGTATCCAATTTAAGAGATAAACTGGAATCAAGTCCCCCTCGTAGTTCAGGGTGTTCTTTATATAGTAGTGGATCGTGTGTTTCTCCCCGGACGTGCCGGGGAGTTATCATGGATCATGTCCCGGACGTGGGATCTACCCACGTCCATAAGCGATTGAGATGTTGTTGACTCGGTCTTCCCCACGTTTACCGTCATTCCGACTCGCAGTTATATCCGGTCGAACACGGTGGAGTCCTCGCTCCCGCTCCTCCGACTATTCCCGCCCGCATCTTGATCCGGCCGCATTCGGCGGTCTAGCTTGACCGGTCAGGTATCTTTATTATTAAACCTGGGCCCCGCCCAACTACGAATAATCCGATCCAACGCCCATATATCATCATGTGTCTTACATCAAACCATTTCGTCATAAAAATGCGTGGTTATATCTATTGAAAAACTTTAATACTACTATTATTGTAGGAATTTTGTAGCAAATAAATGGATTATGTTCATTTATTGATTTCCTCTTTCACATAAGTACTCTAGTATAAAGTAATGAATTCAACCTTTTAGTTACGGGTTGTACACTTGTACAATGTTTCCATATCTTTAGCTTTATTTTCCTTTTTTTAGAAATCAAATTAAATTATCACATTTAATTAATAATTATAATCCACTATTTCAAAAAAATATATATAATCCACATATGGCATAAGGTGCATAAAGTAGGGCTTAAAGGTAGGTTTAACTGTTTAAGAATGAAAAATGACATGCGCACTACATATTTATATACCGTATTTTCCACTAAATATATTATTCTAATTAATTAAAATGATAAATTATTTATTGGATGTATTATTACTCGTTAGGGATATCAGAGTTGACAATAGTAGTTGGTTGGTAAGGATTACATTGACCCATTATTGGAGAAGCCGCGTAGGAAGGTGACAGCTTTGTTTCATTTGACCCAAGGAAATCACACTACAACTACTTCAATAAACAAAATATTTACTCAAAAGAAAAAAATTTAAAAATACTAGTAGTACAACTCAGTTATGTACGGAGATATTCTGTGGGCAAGGGTTCTCATACAGTTTTGGGTTCCGTACAATTAAGCAAATCTGAATTACACACTTTGAATTCTGTGTAAAGATAAAGAAACTACAGTTTGCTACATGAATAACATATGCAGAATGTGCACCCAATAACAACTTTCCGTGAAGGGAATGACCATTGTATGTAGGAAGTTTTTGTGACATATGGAAGGGGTATACAAAGATTTTCCATTTTATGCACTACTCCTATGAGTTATTGTTTTTTTTTTGTTTTTTTTTTAGGGAACTATGAGTTATTGTTTGAATGCACTTTGGATTTGATCCACGATTTTATTTTTTTCTTTTCTTCATATAAGTTGCCAAAAGTATATCTTTAGAAAGAAAAAAAAATAAATAAATAAACGAAACCCCTGCCCCACATCCATAACATCATAGATGATGTAATTTGAAGATCATGTCTCAGCGGACTAGCTTACACGTCAATTTATTTGATGTGAGAAATCGATAAATGATGTCAAACTCCGACACTCTAGCTTAGATGCAGGATTATTACTTCAAAACTCCAATTCTATTACGACCGAGATATGCCAGGGGGCAAGTAAATCTTTTCATATATATATATATATATATATATATATATTCTTGTGACGATGCATGAGATATATCGTCCGGGTTGAATTTGTTGTGATTCGAGTAGACCTGCAAAACATGCAAAGCGTGAGCGGTCCCGGAACTTTCCATCGGGGGACACTCCGACGATGAAGTTAGTAATTTGTATGGAGAAATTTCTATTAAGTCAGTATAGTTTTAAGCATAAAGATGCATTATCTGGTAAAAGAGGAGAAAGAGTCCTTTTTATAGCATGCCATCATGGGGATGATGAGTTTTTTTGGGTATTCATGTCGTGGGGTGAAATTGTCCGTACATTTACAATAATGGGGCGAATCTTACATAACATTTTTGTCCAGTCAAGGATTATGGTGTAATGTCTGTAATGCCCGTCAATGGAGTGTAACGATTGTCGATGACAGAGAGCGACATGCGCCATGTCAGATATAAGAGATCGAAGATGACACCCGTGACATCGTCTATAAAGGACAACGACAACTTGCGTCATGTCGAATATATGAGACCGTAGCTACCTGCATCACGTCGGCCAATTGATGTATAAAGGCGATATGCGCCATGCCGAGATGAATAATGCCGAAATCCGTACCGTTATTTGATAAGTGAGGACCAGTTCTATCCATATGCCGAGGTGGCTTTATGCTAATAGTTGTGCTTGATGAATGCCACGTGTACAAGAACAAATCTCACCTATGTCAATTGCCTCTCAAATAATGAGGTGGGATATCTATCTTAGCTCATGTGTGACGTGGCACAAGATGAGAGGCTAAATCGGAACCATTTTTAATGTAAACGGCGTATGTTGAGTTCGTGCCGGCTTGCCTTTATAAAACTTGAACCCCAATTGTGATCCCATGGGTGATGCAATCGTTCAGAAGAGTTATTACATGCATTAGTCTTAGATTCAAAAATTGGATAAGGTAAAGCATAATGTTTCCTTAGATTGCAACTTTCACAAAACTCAAGACTTTCATTCAAGGACACTTTACAGGATTGGAGAACTGGACTTAACATCGTTGAAAAGGGTGCCCTAACTACCTATGCAATAAATTGGCCTTACAGACTCAGACTCACTATATTTCGGACTAGATTTATCAATACTACTAAAAGTAGACTCTGATTTGGATTGAAGACAACTCTTGTTGGTGTCTTTAGGCAGCAGTAACTGATAGAGCACATCCTTAAGCAACCCTTCCAGAATATATTCCTCGGTAGTTTGATCATTCTCAAAACATTTATGTGAGTGAAACTCTATAAACACAGGATTATCAGCTGTTAGTTTTGAAACATTTAATAAAATCTTGGCTATTTTAGGTACATGTAGAATATTATCAAGGTGAGGAAGTGATTGTGGTGTGTCAAGTGTTAAGTGTCTAGTGTGTATGATAGTTAATAGAGACTCACCATTACCAACCAAAAAGGTGTCAGAACTCACCATTACATATACACACACAGAGACACATCAATGCACACAAACTGACTGCTGTATACATACATGTTCATTTACAATTACACTCTCCACAAAACAAGAAGAAAAATAAAATAAAAAAATCTGGTCATTGTTATACGAAAACGATAGAAGAAAGAATGCTATATATTTTTAAGGCATGTGAAATATGACTATAGGCTAGCGTCCAGGATTCGTATCCAAACTGATAGGGAGATAAATTCTAGAAGAAGATGATTTTGATAATTATCATGCTTGATTAAACACTGGTTCTAGTGACATCATATATAGTAGTATATCTAACATAATTTAACAAACAGATTAAAAGATAAGATCTAAGATAAACTCTTGGTACACATGTCACTCATCTAGGATGCCAAATGGTATTCTCTTAACACCCCCCCCCCCCTCAAGCTTGATGGTGGTTCCACAACATTGAGCTTGTCTTTGAACATCCTGAACTGTGATGCTGGAAAAGCCTTAGTCAAACAAGCTGCTGTCTGATCAGCTGATGGAACATACTGGACTGAGAAAATGTGCTTCTGAACCAAATCTCTAATGTAATGAACATCAACCTCAATGTGTTTAGTCCTGGCATAGAACACATGATTCTGAGCTAGAAATGTGGCACATATGTTGTCACACCATGCAACAGGTGTTATAGGTATCTTCAGCCCGAGTTCTTTTATAAGATGTTGTATCCACTGTAATTCAGAAGCTAAATCTGCTAAAGACCTGTACTCAGAATCTGCACTCGATCTAGAGACAACAGTTTGCTTCTTGGAACTCCATGCTACCAGGGAATCTCCTATATAAACATAATATCCTCCTGTAGACTTTCTATCCACGTCATCACACGCCCAATAAGCATTTGAGTACCCACTGATGTGAAGTGAGAAACCAGGTTTGAAATGCAGTCTCTGTTATACTGTGCCCTTAACAAATCTCAGCAGCCTCTTTAAGGCATTCCAATGGACATCAGTGGGGGCTTGCATGAACTGGCTTAGGGAATTTACAGCAAAGGAGATGTCTGGCCTTGTCAAAGTGATACTGCAAACCACATATTGCACTTATGTAAATACTGGGGTTTGCCATTGGTGTCCCCTAGTCAGGTTTCAGGTGCTTACCAACCACCATAGGGGTTGGACATGCCTTAATATTATCCATATTGAGTCTTCTTAGTAGTTGAATAGCATAGTGTTACTGAGACAAATATAGACCAGTAGCATCTCTGTAGGCTTCCATTCCAAGGAAATGGGACAGGTCACCCAGATCTTTCAAGGCAAAAGTGGGTTAAGTTGTTGTATGAACTTCTGGATATGCTGAAATGAGTTTCCAGTGACAAGGATGTCATCTACATACACTAATACATACACCATCAGCTTTTCTTTCCTGAAAATAAACACAGAATTGTCAGACTTGGATTGATAAAAGCCCTAATTAATCATTTGTCCTCTAAGAGCATCAAACCATGCCTTAGGTGCCTGTCTTAGCCCATAGAGGGCCTTCTTGAGTCTACACACATGCTTTGGTTTGTTGGTGTCCACAAAGCCTTCTGGTTGAGGCATGAACACGGTTTCTTGAAGGGGGCCATTTAAGAACGCATTCTTAATATCCACCTGCCTTATTTCCCAGTTCAATGTGACAGATATGGCTATAATAATTTTGATGGCGGATGACTTGGCCACATGGCTGAATGTCTCTGTGAAGTTAACACCATAGGATTGCATGAACTCTTTGGCCACAGTCTGGCTTTGTGCTTCATAACTATTCCATCAGGATTCAACTTCAACTTAAATATCCACTTATTATCAACTAGTTGTTGCTTGGAATTGTATGGAACTAGCTCCCAGGTGTCATTTTTCATCAAGGCAGTATATTCTTCCTCCATGGATTTCTTCCACTCAGGCTGTTCTAGTGCATCTGATACCTTAGCAGTTCGCAGGTGTACATCGTGTAATGGCTCAACAAATGCGTGTAGGTTTTAGGTTTAAAGATCCCACTCTTGGATCTTGTTTGCATAGTGGTGTACAACATGTTTGGGGTTTGCGTAAGTAGACACCGTGTTTTGAGTGTGTGGTAGTGCTTGTGACTGCTCTTCCTCTTCACTTATAGGACTGTCAGTTTGTGATGGTGTTTTATGTTCTGACATGTGAGGTGAGCTAGTCTGAGGTGACTGTAATGGTGTGTGTGTAGGTGACTGTAATGGTGTGTTTGTATCCCCCCTGAAGAGGAAGGGGAGTGAAAAGGTGAAGTGGTGTTGTGAGAAGCACTAGCCGGTGTAGGGGTGTGCTTCTGCTGCTGGGATGATGAAGACTGCTGCTGCTGTGGAAAAGAGGGAAGAAGATGGACAGACTGAGAGACTTGTGGGTCAATGTGAATAGATCTCATCTAGCAGGGCCCTGAGTGAAACCAGTCTGGAAAGGAAAAGCATGCTCATTGAAGGCAACATTTGTGGTGATGTAGACTCTACCAGAGGGGTCTAGACACAGGTGTCCTTTATGTGTAGGTGAGGTGCCTAAATAAACACAAAGTTTGGAGTGTAAGGCAAATTTATGAGTGTTGTAGGGTCTGAGATGCGGATAACAGGCACAACAAAGACTCTGTGAATGCTATAGTCAGGTTTGTGGTGGAATAGGGCTTCATGGGGGGGAGATATGGTGTAAAATTGGGGCAAGTAGGATATTTATGATGGTGACAGCATGTTGAAATGCTTCCCACCAGAATCTGAGAGGCATGGAGGCATATGCTAGAAGTGGTCGTGCCTAGTTCAACTATGTGCTTGTGTTTTCTTTCACTTCTTCCATTCTGGAATGAAGGTGGGGACAAGGATGCATAAAAGAGATACCATGTTGCTTGAGAATGTGGGTGAATGATCTATATTCACCTCCCAACCGTATGGATGCAATTAATGGTGGTGGAAAATATATTTTCAACAAGCTTTTTAAAGTCAAGAAAGGCATTGAGAGCCTCATATTTATGTTTTAAAGGGAATATCCAAGTATAACGAGTATGATCATCTATAAAATGGATGTAGTAAGTATATCCATGTGTGAAATTTGCCGGGGCAGGGCCCCAGATGTCAGAATGCATCAAATCAAGAATATTAGAAGCATGGGAACTAGAGGAAAGGGTAAAGCATGACCTTTGCCAAATTGGCAGGCCTCACAAAATTTCATTTCATTTAATAGAGTGACATTACAACTCATAAGAACTTGGTCTAAGACCTTTTTGGAGGGATGTCCTAGCCTTTTGTGCCAAACATTGGCATCAATTGTTAACTGACTAGAACCTAAGTAAGACACAAGACTAGGTGACTTGGACTCAATGGAGTTTTTGGAGTGAAGGAGGTCTTTCCAACAAAGAAGAGTAAAACTTGTATAGCCCAAAGATCAAGCTCCCCTACTAAGTATAGTCTTCTCTGTAATCTGATCCTTGACAAAATAGTGTGAGGAGTCAAATTCAACATATATAGGGTTATCAAGTGTAAGTCTAAAAATGCTCAAAAGATTCTTTGTAATATGTGGTACATGTAACAGACCATTTAAGGAAATGTTTGTGTGTGGTGTGTGTAAGGTGCTAGTGCCAACATGTGCAATTTTCAGTTGTTCACCACTACCAACAGTTAAGTGATCAGTACTAGAATATCCTGAGCTCAAATGCAGATTGTTTAAATCTGAGGTAACATGGTTTGAGGTCCCACTATCCATGTACCAAGATTGGTCTAAGACAGACTGTGGAGTGGCTAAGTAGGCAGATACTTGTCTAGGATTCTGATTTGGTTGATGTTCTTGCCCCTGGTTTCTAGCATTGTTGAAGTTCTCTTCAAATCTATGCCAACAAATGTTAGCAGTGTGACCAGTCTTACCATATAATTGGCAAGCAACTCTTGCACTACTTGAACCTCTGCCTCATCGACCCCTGGATCTGCCTCCACCTCTGGATTGGCCTCTACCCCTAGAGGGTGCATTGTTGAAATAGTTTTGACCAGCAGACTTGTTATCAGTCCTGGATTGCGGCTTGGACGCAACGTGTGCACTGGATGAGACAGAATCAATGGTCTGAACTGGATTAAAGCGAGCAATTAGCCGTTCATGTGTGATTAACTGAGATTGGACCTCCTGCCAGGTGAGAGAACCAACCCTAGCTGTTATATTAACAATTACTGCTTCATAATCGCGATCCAGTCCTTCCAGAGTTGCAAGGATGTGTTCCGACTTTGTCACTGGATACACTGCTGCTGCTAGATTGTCAGCGAAGGATTTCATTTGCAAGGTAATCCGCCATGCTTTTGGATCCCTTGCTGGTTTTGGTAAGGGCATCCTTGAATTCGAGCATACGGGCCTCAGAGTGACTGTTGAACAGATCTTCTAGGGTTTTCCATACCTGCGCCGCCGTTTCACAGCCGATGATCTCTTGAAGGGCTTGTTCGGTCATTGACCCAAGCAGCCAGCCTAATAGAAGTTGATCAGTTGTATCCCACTCTCCACAATCAGGGTTGAGGATGTTGCTGGTTAAGATGGTCCCTCCGGACCCGGATACTTGAGAAACTCCGATGGGCGAGGAGCGGTGCCGCTAGATGGCCGACGAGTTTGTGACCCTTCACAACCGGGAGAACGGTGCAACGCCAAAGGAGGTAATTGTACCTGGCAAGCTTGACGGCGAGAGTCTGAGTGAGATGTCCGGAAAAGGGTGCTGTTGAAAGAACCGTGGATGGTGACCTTGCTGGTGGTATTATGGAGGTGCCCAGCTGAAGCGTCGGAAATATGGGTGGTGGTGGAGTGGTTCTACGTGGAAAGTAAGGAGAGAAATCGGCCCATATCTATGAGGTTCCGGCAACATTTGTAATGGGGATCGAAGGACTGAACGATGGAATTGTAATCCCAATGTTAGATGGTGTTAAGGATCACACTGGTGGCGATGGTGTGCTCACCAGTGGTGGTGGAGCTGTGGTTTGCTCCATAAGGCTCCGATACCAAGATAAATTCTAGAAGAAGATGATTTTGATAATTATCATGCTTAATTAAACACTGGTTCCAATTACATCATATATAGTAGTATATCTAACAGAATTTAACAAACAGATTATAAGATAAGATCTAGGATAAACTCTTGGTACACATGTCAATCATCTAGGATGCCAAGTGGTATCATCTCTTAACATAGGGTAAAGATCACCAACTGATTCAGAAGTCATTGTCCATGGCACATCCATTGAAATACTCTGCATTTTCTCGTTCGTTATATTCTCTAGTCCTTTAGTTTTCTGAGGTGATGACATCTTGCCATTTGAGGAAGTTGATACATAACGGAATTTCTTATCAACTGTCCCGTGTTCAAGCATGCTGAGCACAGTAGACATAATGGGTCTACCACTAGGGGATACATCGGTGCAGAGGAGGGCTATATTGATCGTTGATAAAACCACTTTTTTGTTGAAGTTTGATCCTAGCCTTTCATCTACTAACTCCATCAAATCTCCTTCTTCATTCAATAAATTTGCCTGCATGATAAAAAGAGGATTTGGTCGGGGGTTTGTGAAAAATTACAGCTTTGACAAGTTATGGAGAAGCCCGTCCCTGAGCATTAACCAACAATGCCACGGCTTAGGGCCCTCGAAAAATGATTAAAATTTAAGGGCCCGATTTTTCTGTTGGTTCAATAAGTTTATTAGTCTATAACGTGACACAAATCATTCTTCTTTTGAAGGGTCCCGTTTTGATTACTTAGCCTAGGGCCTAGAAAAACATAGGGACGACCTTGGTTATGAATATGCATATCCAGATATTGCATCCAACTTTTGTAAAACTATATACTTGCCCCAAACGTGCATTTCTAAATGTTCAGTGCGTATCCATGTCAGATACGTGTATCCCATCGGATACGAGACTCACCACCAAAAAGAGGTATGTGTGCATCGTAGGGTACTAACAATGGTTAAAGAAAATGTAAGGCAAAGGCAAGTTAGTTGGACATACCCGCCAAGAAGGTAGAAGGAATCCTTCTTTGGTCTAATATTAGTATTACTCTTCCCACTCACAATCTCGAGAAGGACAATACCGAAGCTATATACATCCGCTTTGTCACCAAACGACCCCTCATCGCATACTGTGTGCCATGTATCCACCGAAAACAATGGAAAAAAATCATTAATATGTACCCTTTAGTTTATGAGATATGTCATGTTATTTATTACTCACAAGGTTCCAAAGAATACGTGTACTAATACGAGTGTTTTCTTCTTCATCAAGCTTGGCTAAACCGAAGTCAGATATCTTGGGGTTCAGATTAGTATCAAGTAGCACATTGGTGGCCTTGATGTCCCTATGGACAATCTTTAACCTTGATTCTTCGTGAAGATACGCCAATCCTCTAGCTATACCGACGCAAATTTTGTGCCTGGTTTTCCAATCCATGTTCAACTGTTGCTCCTTCTGGGCCTGTGGGTTAGCAGCTAATTAAGGTTAAAGTATTAATCAACACTTAATATGCTAAAAGTCTTTTGGCTTAGAAAAAATAGTTTTTGACGTACCAAACAATGCACGAGCAAGGGAGTTATTTTCCATATACTCGTAAATAAGCAATAGCTGGTTTCCCTCAATGCAGCAACCATAGAGCTTTACAAGATTTGGATGCTGTAAAGCAGAAATCATGCCTATTTCGTTTATGAACTCACGGTTTCCTTGCTTTGATTTTGAAGAGAGTTGCTTTACTGCAATTATTCTACCATCTGGCATATTACCCTTCAATTCAAATTACAAATGTGAGAAAAAAATCGAATCAATTTCCAGAATTAAATTCAATTTTCAAAAGTCTATTTCTTGACAAAAGTTTACCATGTAGACAGGGCCAAAACCACCTTCTCCAATTTTGTTAGCTTTATCAAAATTGTTTGTTGCAGCTTTAATTTCTCTTAGTGTGAATGAACCAGTCTGAAGGTCAAGGCCCTTCAGCTTCGCCATGTAAAAAATTGTACATATATATATTTGAGTGGGATAAGTCAATATAATAGATACATTTGTAGTAGAAACTAGAAAGAAGGGCATTACTTACCATTATCAATGGCATCTTTGTTGAAGATGCAACCTTCCCACCAAAGAACAACTAAAAGCAGAAAGATGGCGAATACAACTCCAATCACAATCCCAACAACAGCAATGACGGACAAGCTATGTGTAGATGGCACAGGAAAATCTGAATAACGGAATTATAGACATATGAGTATATATAGTTAGAAATAAATTCCAATATCAGTTTTTTTTTATAAAGTTTTTATCTTTACTTGGATGAACTGAGATTGCAGAAATGAGAGGACCATACACCCCCTTGATGGGAATAGAAATCGTCCCTTTTCCTGCCCAATAGAATCGGATCTCCAAAGTATTGTCAATCACTTGTGCAATAAAAGGCCTAACAACAGGCATATTGGCTCCACCTGCTCCTGCTTCAATGTTGAAATCTTTCCGAACTAGCTTCTCCTAAACACATATTAAGCTTCTCAAATTAAGTAAATCATACACTGTAGTTGCACCGAACTATACTTTATGGACATACCTGGATGTATATATCGAATATACGCTTCCCAAGACTAAGATAATTAGGCCCATTACTAAAAATGATTTCTGCAAAATGAAGATTTACTGTGTAGTTTCCATTTCCTAGACAGAACCCGTAATAAGTAACTGAAAGGGCGGACATTCGTGCAGTTGTGTACAATTTGGAATTGTTGTTGGTAGAGATTGGAGAAGTGTTTGTGACAATATATGCATCTATTGGAGAGTCATTATCCAAAAAATGGCCTGTGCTGCTAGAAATCCAATTGGTTGGACTTTGGAAAAACTTCGAAGGCCCTCCTGCATCTCTGTCATCTTCATAACTTATGTTATCATCAGTTTTTACTGCTTCTCCACCACAATTTATATTGAGGGTGTAAAAATCTGCAACATATTCGGCATTGAGAAAAGAAGAAATGTCAAAGTAACTTTTCTTGATCTTCAGGAAAAAATAAAACATAAATGAAATAAAGATCTTGCTCACCCTTCTTTGGGCACCGAAAGCTCCTTAAACATGAAGCAATGCCTCTGAAAGCAGGAGAACTTTTCAAGTCAAACCAAGTAGAAATATAAAACTTAAAAGCATAGATTTTTATGATATAAATGAAAAAACCCGAAACTTACGAAGTGTTATCCCATGTAGAGGTGGAAAACAAGTTCCTGGGGATATATTAAATTCAAAGATCAGCTTAACATGCAGAAAAAATAAGAATTGAAGTTAAGGTATCACTTTTAATCATCTAGCTAGATTGTATCTCACAAGTTACGTCCATAACAAGTCGTGGTATTTGAACTTCCAACTGTAAAATTGTTGTAGGACAAGTCCCTGGAGAAAAGAGAGGAAAAAAATGAGACCATGAAATTCGAAAAGAAGGAAAAGGACTAGAACAAGGATAGACGTACTCACATTTGGTATCCTTTATTTAGCATCCAATCAGGCTCTTGTCCAGTAAGAAAGTTCCCAGTCAGATAGCTACAAAATAGACATTTCTCATAATACGAGTTAGAGATTCCACGAAGTAAGGCTCTCTAGACCTGCAACTCAGGAAAACTTACATATAACTAGACTTTCGTATTTGTAAAAGCGGAAGCTTAATAAGAGAAGAGAGAAATAACTTGTAGTTTATTTCATTAAGAGAACGCTTAATAAACAAGGAGTGGAGCTGTTTGTTTATATACGCACAAACAGTCCAGAAAAAGCAGATAAGCAACTAGCCGTTGGGCTGTCATGTCCAACGGCTAGTAGGACTTTCAGTCCATTATTCTAACCCGATAAAGACAAGGATCTAGGGGAAATAATTAGCTAACATAATTAACTTAATTAAGACCACTAATCACAACTAAGGAGGAGCATTAGATTTAACATATTCTAACAGTATTCATTCCATGCATAGAAGTTACATATACAATTCGATACACACGCATACATATGACAAAAGCTAAATTCTCACATGTAACTAGCCTTTGCAAGACCTGAGAAGCTTTGGGGAATTTGTCCTCTTAATTTGTTAAAACTGAGATCCCTGCAAAACAAAATACAACATCACCCAAGAGAAAGCAGAGAAAAAACTCCTAATTGAAACTGATTCAACATAATGTATATAGAAAAAAAGTACTTACAACACTTTCAGATTTATCATTGAGCCGAGATATTCAGGCAAAACCCCAACAATGTTGCAACTTCTCAATATTCTATAACGAAATGAACAAGAAGTCAAAGAATAAGATGCATGCTTGTTTAAGAACATAAGAGGACAAGATTTCTGACTTACACTTTTTGCAAGCGAATAGCGGAACCTCTTAGATCAGGAAAGACTGAAGAATAATTTCCATTCAAATCACTTATTCTCCTGTTTATCATCACATTCAACAAAAAATGAAGAATCTATCAACATAATCACTTTAAAATGCTTAACCAACTATTGTAAAAGCATTTACTCACAAGTCAAGTAAGTTTGTCATCTTAAAAATGTCTGGAGGGATTGGTCCACTTAGACCGCTCCCTTGAATCACCCTGCAATAATTAATTCAAATTGCTCTTCATAAATTAAACATTGGGGAGAAGGGTTTAATCAAAAAGTTGAGAACAAAGAAAGAAGTTTTGATCCTCACAGTTTCTGAAGATTGGTCAAGTTTTGGATAAAGTTAGGAATACTCCCAACAAAATTGTTATCACCAATACGACTGCATCAATATGTAATTCTTTAGAACAACATAAACAACATAAACTCTATCAAGATAGTTGAAGTTCTTTAGTAGACACAAAAGGGACCCTTTAATGGGACCACCACACATTCAACTTTTGAAAAGTCGATTATGTGGTACATAATCAACTTTTACAATATCGATTATCACATTGGACCTTTTGAAAGTCGATTTCATGGTCTAGACTCGATTTTTGAAAAGGTCGAATGAGTGTGTTGCCACAGTAAGTATGGTGTAAAGCTACTAACAATCATAAACAAACTAAATTAAGGGACTCACAAGTCCCTCAACAAGCTCAAATTAGCTAGTGTTCCAGGCAACTCCCCTGTGAAATTATTTGAGGTTAAAAATCTGTAATCACATGTCAAAAAGTCAGTTGATTCCAGCATCTGATGAAGATAGACACAAGTAAAAAGAAGTGCATGTATACAGAAAGCATAAAATAAAATAAAAAATCCGAATATGCAACAGAAGGAAAAAATAAACGACAGCTAAAGCTATATATAGTATTCAATCAAAATGAAGAATCTCACATTTTTTCCAAGCGTATACAATTCCCGAGCTCGGGAGGAATAGGTCCCGACATGTGATTGAACTCTAAAGTCCTATTAATGTATTACCCAGAAAAAGAAACGATTTTTAGTAGCAAAACAATTACAAAAGGCAAAAGAATGGTACGAAACTATAAGAAGAAGAACCAAAGGCCTCACAAATTTGCAAGAGTGCTGATATTTCCAAATTCTTTTGGTATGGGTCCCGATACACGATTTGCCAGGAACGAACTGCATCAACGCATCAAAACTTACAGAAAATTCAATTCCCAATTTTTCTATAATAAAAGAAAAATTCAAGCTGATTAATCTCTATAAGGAAAGAACATTTACATGTTGACAAGAGGCAGAGAACCCCATTCTGGAGGAATGGTGCCGTTAAGATAGTTGCGGGTGAGATCACTACAGGAAAACAAATCAGCACAAATCGGATTAAATAATCACCGAAAACAGCATAATCCAACGATATCAGTGCATTACAGAGTCTGGGTGTAAGTATTTTCAATTAATTGGGGAGTCATCACTCATGATCAGGAGGGTGATCGAGCACTTACATTTCTTGGAGAAAAGGGAGATTGGCAAACTCTTTGGGAAGTATTCCTTGAAGATTCTGTGTTTTTAGTACTCTGCAACACAAACAATACATCCATCAATACAAGGAAAATTACAGGGGTTACCCTGAAATTTATTTTTGTTAATTTTAATTTTAATTTTTTTTAAAACTTGAAAGAAATATGCCGTAAAAGGCGATATTAAAAACATATGCCTCAAAAGATAATATTTTGTGACGATTCCATAGCTCCGCGACGAATTCGTAATAAAATTATCACGAATGCTTTTGGAACATATACCTCAAATTTTATCTATTAAAGCATATTTTTCATATGATTGCTTTTTAGAGCATATTTTTTCAAGTTTCCCTTGTTTTTATTCTCCTTGCATGTCCACGATCTTGTCCTTTTTTGCTAAATCGGAGGGGTAAGGTTTCATGTATTTTTTTTTTTAATTTTTTTCAAGTTTAAGATTTGAAGATTTAGTGCTAGATCGGTTATTCTCTCTAGATCGATTGATTTCCCAACTATTTCAAATTGATCGGTCAATCTTTACTTGGGTCGAATGAGCATGTTTATTATTGCAATTTAGAAATTGAGCTTGGGTTGGATTGTGGCCTTGTGGGTTCCCCTTGAATTGATGGGAAAAAAAACACAAAACTCGACTCAAACTCAGTCGAGTTATAAAAGACAAATTCAGACTTGACCTGTCCATTATTCGAAATAAGTTGACTCGACTTATAAGCTCAAGTATTTATAGGATAGCCTATCATATATACAAGGTTTGAGTTGAAATAATCCAAAACTTATAGAAAAATTCAGGTGAACGAGCAGTTTGAATATGCGGCGCTTCAACTAAACCAAGCCAATTAATCTACAAAAAAATTAAAAAATTAACCACACCCCCAGCAATTTGTACTTGACTCTTTCATTTTTCAAAAATTGCTCGACTCGACTTGTAAAGTCTATTTTTGTGTTGTTTTGTTTTGTTTTGTTTTGATATGAGGAAATATAGTAGCACCTTTACTAAAACCAATTGGTTTTAATATAACAGTAAGCGCTTGATCCTAATATGGCATCAGAGTAGGAGATCACGAATTCAAGCCCCGCTTCCAGCACAAGTAAAAACAAAAACAAAAAAACCAAGTGTTGCGCATCACTCTCTTCTTATAGGCCCACATTTGAGGGAACGTGATATAAGGAAATATGGTAGCACATTTACTAAACCAATTGGTTTTAATACCAAAAAAAATAACAAGTCAAGTGTTGGGCCTCTTTCTCTTCTTATAGACCCACACTTCGAGGGCGCGATATAAGAAAATATAGTAGCACATTTACTAAACCATTGGTTTTAGTACAACGAACGCTTGATCCTAATATGTTTTGACAAAAGGTATTTCCCTTTCTTTCTTTTGGAATTGTGTTGAATGTTATGTGTTTAACATACAACTCACTTTAACAAAATCGTGCCATTGATTTGTTTAATTTTTCCTATTAACAAACTAAGCATGTGTGGAAGAAGAAAACTTACATGCTAATAACATGGCAAACTGTGTTATTAACAAACGAACAATCACACTTAACCCCATTCTCATTTCCTAGAACCGGGTATTGAATGATCCAATTCTTCTGCCCGCTGCATGGATCAACACTGAAATCCCAATCCAATTTCCCAAGTCTATGGGCAATTATCTTCAAAGTTGTAACTACATATACATATATACACACAACACATTTCTAGTTTTCAGACGACTTAAATACACGACATAACCTGAAACTCAAGAGTTGACTTTTCAAACCTTCATCAGTAGCCAGAACGGGTCCTGCAGTTACAAGTCTGCCGAGGAAAATTAAGGCCACAAGAGCCGGAAGAAGCTGTAGCAAATTCTTGCTCAACATTTCTGAGAAATTACCCCAGTTAGAAGAAGAAAGATATATATTCAGCAAAATTTCATACTGAATTTGACAAAATTTTGCTTATTATATCAAAAGAATAGGTTGTATGTGTGATATATGATTCTTTTTTAATGGTCAATCTTTTTTCTTTTTTCTTTTTTTGCTTGCATAATTAGTTTGTTAGTAAACTATATTGTTTCATTGCGTGTGGATTTAAGAAATATACGCGCATAAATTATCATTTTATGCATGATGTAATAAACTAAGCATCAAATATGACGTTGCGACTCTTTAAAATAAAATAAAAAACACTGTGAGCATATAATTAAATCTTAAATCAGAATATAAAATAAATGGTTCTGACAATATTAATGACTGTTGACTTCTGCAACCGATCGACGGACTACAAAAGTCAAATGGTATCAAGCTCTTAATTAAAGGCCACCGTTAAATAATAATAATTGTGTTTTTAAATATTAAACGATAATAAGAATAATTTCGATGTTTTACTGAATTCTCCATGACAATTTCTCTTCTCTCTTATCTTATTATTATTATTATTAATGTGAAAACGATAATAAGAATAAAAGAAAGTCCAATATATCGACAACCTTAAACTTTTTTCGTTTATATATGCTATGTGGATGGTATCCTCGGTCCTTCTTTAACATGTGCGCCCTAGGCTAGCTCGCCACGAAACAAACATGTTAGTTTCTCTTAATCACTTGTGTTGTTATGTTTCTAAGTGTAGTGATTTGTAAATGGTAATTGTATTGTATTATGTTCATAATGAGTGTTACATCAAGTATTTATAGGCAGAAAGATAAGAGGCCTAAAACGGTAAAATACAAATTATTATAAATAATAAACTACTTGATAATATTATGCTCAACACGCCCCCGCAATCCCGTGGGAAGAGGATGAACACGGAGATTGGTCTTCATGGAATGGAACAACGGTGACCCCAACGGTTTGGTTAAAACATCCGCAAGTTGGTCCTTCGAAGTAATGAAGGAAATAGCAAGGCGATTAGACGCAACAAGTTCGCGAACATGGTGGAAGTCAATCTCGATATGTTTCGTGCGGGCATGAAACACCGGATTGTGGGCAAGATAAGTAGCACCAATGTTGTCACACCAAAGAGTCGGAGTAGACGATAAAGGAACTTCCATTTCGTTGAGCAAGCCGCAAAGCCATTGAATCTCAAAGAAAGAAGTATTGGACAAGGTCTTGTATTCACCTTCGTGCTACTTCTTGGAGACAAGCCAAATGTTGCTTGGTGCGCCAACCGATTAGATTCGACCCCAAGAAGACACAATAAGCACCAACCGAGCGACGGTTATCGGAGTCACCGCCCAATCGAATCGCAGTAAGCCCGGATGGTAATAGGAGAAGTACGAGAGAAAAACAAGCCCCTCGTAAATCGTGTTCTTCAAATAGCGTAAGATACGCTTGACCGCAATCCAATGCGCATCCGTTGGGGCATGCATGTATTTACCGACCTTATGAACGGCGAAGGCAATGTCGGGGCGAGTAAAGGCAAGTGTATCGAAGACCACCCACAATAGTGCGGTAGCGCAGATCGAGCCGAGGACCATCATCCCAAGTCAAGTGAGTAGAGGCACTCATGTGAGTCCGACAAGGCTTAGCCTTATCCATGGATGCACGTTGTAAGAATCGTAGGATATACTTACGCTGAGTAAGAAAGAGGCCGTCGGCGGTGGGAAGAACTTCAATGCCAAGAAAGTAAGACAAGGCACCAAGATCTTTCACCGGAAACTGCGTAGCCAGAAACTGAATAACCTGCTCAATAAGGGAGGGGGAAGAACCGCAATAATAATGTCATCAACGTAAATAAGGACATAAACTCGAGCACCAAAGACGAGAGTAAATGTATAGGAGGGGTCGGCCTTAGAGCCCGTAAAACCAAACCGTGTGAGCGCCGCAAGTTGAACCGAGAAAACCAAGCCCGGGAGCCCGTTTCGAGGCCATGAGACCGCGCTTTAAGCGACGTACGTAACTGGGAAGTCGTGTGGACAAAGCCCCGTGGTTGTTGCATGTAGACAGTGCTCGGAGAGATGACCATGCAAAAAGGCATTCTGTATATCAACCTGCCGCAGAGACCAACCCTGAGAGACTGCAAGAGACAGAAGCAGACGTATGGTAACCGGTTTAACAACAGGGCTGAAGGTCTCATGACAATCCACGCCATCTGCTTGATGAAACCCTTTATCAACTAAACGTGCCTTGTGACGCTCGAGGCAACCATCTGCAAGGTGTTTGGTACGGTAAACCCACTTATTACCAACAATGTTCATATGAGGGTGACGCGGCACAAGATCCCAAGTGTGATTTTTCAACAGGCATCAATCTCATCCCGCATCGCATGACGCCAAATTTCATGTTTAGAGGCATCAAGATAGGAGGAAGTGGTCTAAAGAGGTAAAGTGGTGGCAAGAAGTGCCCGAGATAAAGGATAACGAATGTAGTCAGCATTTGGACCGGTTTAAGTTTATTGGTTTGGGTGCGGGTGAGCATGCGGTCGGGATTGGGAGGTGCAGGAAGCAAGGCCGTGGGTAGGCCAGAGAGTGAGGGTTCGGCCGAGCGGGTGTGGGACGGCTCGTGTGTGGGGCAGAGTGTGGTGAAGGAGGTGAGTGAGCGTGGTGCGGGTGGCGGCGGGAGAAGCAGTACATAGGAGAGAGGATGGATTGGAGGTGGGGTAGATCGACCGTGAGAGGAGGAGAGGCAACGAGGCGCAAGAGGTTGATGTGTAGGGAAGAGAGATTCATCAAAGATGACGTGGCGAGCAATATAGAGACGACCAAAGCTGGCAAGGTCAAGACATTTATAGCCATGATGGTGTGGAGAGTAACCTAAGAAGATGCAGGTGGCGTAACGATAGTCGGCTTTGTGGTGGTTATAAGGACGCAGATATGGCCAAAGAAGCACACCAAATACGCGGAGAAAAGAGTAATCGGAGGACGATGGTAGACCATTTCTTAAGGGGTTTTATAGTCAAGAGCTTTGAGGAAGGCGATTTACGAGGTAGGTGGCAAGTTGATAAAGGCATCTTCCCCAAGAAGGAGGGGAAGATTAGATTGGGCGAGGATGGAAAGACCAACTTCAACAATTTGACGGTGACGGCGTTCAATGGCACCGACTTGTTCATGTGTGTGTGGGCACGAGCGGCGATGCTGAATGCCTAAGGTAGTGAGGGTGTGAGAGAGGTGGCGATATTCACCCCCCAATCGGATTGTGGCTTTGAGTTTAGTGGAGAAAAGGCGTTCAATGAACTTGAGGAAGTCGGGAAAATCTTTTCAACGTCGATTTTAATTTAATTGGAAAAAGCCACAAATATTTGGTAAAATCATCAAGAAAACTAACGTAATAACGCGAACCATAAGTAGATAATTCAAGACAAGGACCCCAAACATCAAAAAATCAAATCCAATGGTGCACTAGAAGTAAAATCCGAAGTATAAAGAGGAAAACGATGGCTTTTGGCCGTTGACGGGGGCACACACAAGTAGTAGGTGCCTTATTTGGAACATTAAAAGAAAGACGCTTAAAGACTTGTTGGAGCACCGGAAGGGAGCAATGGCCAAGACGACGATGCCAAGTGGTGAGGAGTGGTGGGCGGCAAGTGAGAGCTTGTGCAGTGAGACCGACCGGGTTGAGGGATGAAGTGATGAGTCCATCTTTGACAACGCCTCTAAGAAGGATGTGACCCGAGTAGTCCTTCACAACAAAAAAGGTGTCATGAAACTCGAAGAAAACAGAATTGTCGCGTGGAAAATTTTTGAACAGAGAGTAGATTTTTAGTGAGTGTTTGGGAGACAAGTATATTGGATAAGTGATAAGTGTGGGGTGGGGAAACAATAGAAGAAGAACCGTAATGAGTAATAGGTAAACCCGAGCCATCTCCAACATGTATTTGATCGCGTCGTCATACGGTTCGGAATGAAGATTGAGATTGCCAAAGTTATTCGTCATGTGATGAGTTGCACCAGTATCAGGTATCCAATCAGGCTGTGGAGTAGGATACTGCTGGGGATGTGGGAAAGCGGCATAAGCTTGTGGAGCACGAGGTGCATGAGGCCGTGGTGCCGAACCCCGAGATTCGAATAACGCCGCAGCAAGTCCGAGCCGTGTGACCCGTCTTAGCACAAATTTGACACTTGGGCAAGGAGTCGGGGAGGTGAAGGGGGACGGTGGAGGAGGACGGGGCCGTCCATTGCCACGACCACCACGCCCGGCCTCGATTATTACCATAATTACCGTAATCCGCATTGCCATAATTATCACCAATGCGAGCATGCCCGTAATTATTATAATTATTATTCCTATAGTTATTAGTAGAGGAAGCAGACGGGTATTACCAGAGACATAGCCAAGATAAGGAGTGGAGGCGGAGCCACCGGAGCCGGGATGACGAAGGTGCAAATGCCGGCAATAATAAAGTGGGGCGGCGGTGCCGAATTCGTGCCTCGGTTGTAAGTACCGAGAATAAACATCATCCAACGAAAGAGAAGGCCGAACCGAGAGCATGGTGACAAGAGAATCAAATTCGTGGCCCAAGCCCGCAAGGAGATAGGCAATAACGTCGTCGTCGGAGAGAGGATGACCGGCGAGAGACAATTGATCGCCGAGATTTTTGATTTTGAAGAAGTAATCGGCACCGAGTTTTCTTCCTTGCGTGTGGAGGCCGAGTGCCGCGCGTATGGACAAGCTTCGACCTCGCTCCGGGATGCAAACGCGGTGGAGAGGGGGGCCCGCATTGCCGCCGAGGTGGTTGCCGTGTATACTTGCATTAGAATATCATCGGAGAGGGAGGAGGTGATCAAGCGAGAGTATTAAATTGTCGGCCTTTGTCCAGGCCGTGAATTCGGATTGGCGTACGTTGTGGCAAAGAAAGCACCGCGTGCCGGTGATGATGGTAGATGGCGGCGGTGGAAGAGAGCCATCAACAAAACCGAAGACACCCCGGCCTTTAAGGTAGGGGACTATCCGAGCACGCCGTAGATTGTAATTGTGACGGGTAAGACGGGTGATACGAATAAAGTAAGAGGGGGTGAACGACGGCGTAGTTAGGCCGGCCGCGTCCGAGGTAGCAAGAAGTGGCGGTGGTGGAGCTATCGTCTCCGTCGACATGGCGCCGAAGAGGAAGCGGAATGCGGCGGCGGCTTAGTTTTTTTTTTTTTTTTTTTTTTTTGTGAGGATCTCGGAGAGGCTCTGATAACATGTAGTGATTTGTAAATGGTAATTGTATTGTATTATGTTCATAATGAGTGTTACATCAAGTATTTATAGGCAGAAAGATAAGAGGCCTAAAACGGTAAAATACAAATTATTATAAATAATAAACTACTTGATAATATTATGCTCAACACTAAGTGTTGTCCATGAACTTAAGCTTGCCTTTTGTTCTCTCGACTCTTTGCTACTTTTGTTTGTTTTGAAAATGTTAGTATTGTTTGTATGGACATTCATGAGGCTAATTATTTGCTTAGAGTGTTTCCATAGGGTATATGCAACATGTTTTTATTTATTTATTATTATATTATTTTTTGTTTCAGATTGATATATTGTTTTTCTATATATTATGGGCCAAATAGTCAAAATTGTCCGTGAACTATTTTACTTTTTCGGTCAGCGTCGTTTTATGGTAATTAAGGGTAAATTTAAGATTTCACTTTTATGCCTAAATACATAGTTAATTTGTTTTCGTTAACCAAAAATCCAACCCATTTCTCAATTAAATGTCAATTACTTGTTCCTCCGTATCAATAAAAAAAACGGAAATACAAAATATATATTTTTGGGTAAAAATAGTTTTTGTTGTATACCCTTATTTTGTTTCTTACGATCATAACCCCGTCAAAATACTCAGTAGGCCGGGCTATTTTTACAAAAGGACGGGTTAATTTTTCATAAGGTTGAGCTATTATTCATTGATGCCGAACTAAAATAACACGTCCTGAGCAAATTTTTCACTCAGCCGGGCTAAAAAATCCCGTCCTCCATATCCAATTTTTTAATTTTTTTAACATAACAATGTCCCGCTAATATATATATATATATATATATATATATATATATATATATATATATATATATATATATATATATATATATATACTAAGAAACGCACGCGCCTCGCACGTGTTCAGCTAATTTATTATATTTAGAATGTTTTTAATATTATATCTATATTCTTGACTATACGTTTAATCTACAAAATAAATATATGTTATCCCGGTCAAAAAAATAAATAAATACATGTTAAATAATGACAATTGTTGTACAATGATTTTATGCTTGAATTAAACTCGACATATTACGTTTTCATTCTTTAAATATGATAAGCTTTTTTAATTATAAAGTCATGCATTTTATTGCAAACGTAGATTTGTTTCAACTATTTAGTATATATATACATACTTTCTAAGTTCATTCTAGCCGAAAAAGGATCGTAAAATATTATGCGTCCAAAAAATTGTATATTGTTTTAATTGCGTATATTTTTATATTAACATTCTATTACAAGTGCAAATACTCTTTGTGAAATAATTTACTGTTAGCCAAGTTTAATAATCATAAAAACAAAGAATCATTTATTGTACCCTCAGAAAAGAATCATTAATTGTGTCACATGGGTATTAATGAGTTATATTTATTCATAGATAAAACCAACTGTAAAAGCAAAATACCGTACTCCTTCCGTTTTTTTATGTCATATTTCAGAATTTGCTCTGTTTTTATTTATCTGTCATTTTACATTTCTAATGCATCATTTATTACTTTTTTCTTCCTTTGCCAATAAAGTATTTACATCTCCAATAAAAAATACATTTTCAATACTAAAAACTCATTTACCAACAAAGTATTTACATTTACATCTCCAATAAAAAAAATGCATTTTCAATACTATATTTTAGACATATTAATTACTTTGTTAATCTGTGTGAATCTTCTCTCCGCGACATATAAAAAATCAGAGGGAGTACAAATCAATTTGAAGGATATTTATTTTGATACTTTAAGTATTATTCATGCTATGTAAAAAAAAGTATTACTCAAGTTTTATTCCACGTTTTTTTGATGTTATTTGCCGCTTCTTTTCAAGTGGAATAAAGTGGCTGAATTTGGTCAGCATGTCCACTACTACCATGATGACTTCCTTCCTTTCGGATTTAGGCAATCCATATGTAAAATCCATTTTCGAGTTGGGACCATGCCCGTGAGGATCGGTAATGGATGAACAATCTTCTTAAGTTGCGGCCAATAAAACAAGATCTTAAGCATGTTATAACATGCCTTGACCCTTGAATGCCCCCTATTGAATTTGAGTGCAATCATTTTATCAATTTTGATCTCGTACATCCATGTGTTCTTACATATATCCTCCCTTTGTACTTAAGAATCCTTTGGTGCACAATGTAGTGTGGATATGGGGCCGTACTAATCATCGGTGCCTTAATTCCTCAACATATAGGTCACCCTTGCAACCGAAAGTTAAATCATGCATCCAATAAGGAGATATTGTCCAACTCAAGTAACTTGGTCACCCATTTTTGTTGTAGTGTAGTAGTGGCCCTCGTATCCAGAATGAACTTCATACTCCATTGATTAGTTTCGATGACAATAGGCCTACCTTGAATATATAGCTTCCATTTGGTTATTTCCATGAGGACTGCTAGGAGTTCCTTCTCATTGATGAACAATCCAATCCTGCTTAGATAAGCACATGTTTCTTGTTTTGCTGTAAAATAGCTCCTAAGCCTTTGCCACATGTATATGTTTCAATGCAAAATGGAATTTCAAAACCAGGTAAGACATGTACTAATGATTTGCACATGGCCTCCTTGAGTTTCTAGAATGTTTCTGAGGCACTCACTGACCAGCAAAACCCATCTTTCTTGAGTAGGTCATTCAAGTGTTTAGCAACAATCCCATAATTAGGCATAAATCTCTTGTAAAAACATGTCACGTCCGAAAACCCTCTCGCTTCAATCACATTATGATGTTGGGCCAATCTGACATGGCTTTCCATCTTGGTTTGTCTAAAAGAGCTTTTGGACAATTTATCATAGTATTACGTTTTCTTCAAAACTTCTAGAACCACTTTAAGATGTTGTATGTGGGAATCAATGTTACGGCTGAAAATTACGATGTCATCAAAAAATACCAGCACAAACTTCATCAAGTAAGGCCTCAACATCTCACTCATACTTCCATGGCATAACTTTGAATTCAAATTGGTCATGATGAGTTACAACAACTGTCTTATGGACATCATCCTCATTCATCAAAATATGATGGAATCTAGACCTTAAGTCTATTTTACAGAATACCCTAGTATCCCTAAATCACCCAACAATTCATCAATTAGGGGAATTTGGTAGATATCCTTGACAATCAAGTCATTCAACCTTATGTAATCCATACAACATCTCCATGTTCCATCTTTCTTTTTCACAAGGGGCAAGGGTGATGAAAATGGACTATTACCGTGTTGTGTAATCCACGTTGTAGCATTTGATCCACCGACTACTCTATTTCATCCTTTTGATAGTGAGCATACTTAAAAGGTTTAGTTTCACAGGTTCAACACATCCGTTTAAAGTTATGGTATGCTCATAGCCCCTCATTGGTGGCAATCTTTGGGAATTTGCAAACAATTCATGACACACTTCTAGGACATGAGTCGGTTCACTGGGCATATGATTCAGAGCATGTTCATGTATCAAACTGAGTTAATATTTTGCAACTGTTAGAAATGATTTTGTTTACCATTATAAACTCTATCTATTTCCTTTTAGCATTTACTTTACTGCACTTTACTTTTAGCACTTAGCTTACTATATTGCTTGCTTACCAATACAACAGGGATCACTCCACAATTGAGTTCAACACTTAGCTCATTCAATTTTAAAAAGAACAACATTTAAAAAGGCTTTAATCTAATCCGCTGCATTTAACACAACTAAGTGGTGTAGTCAGTAGACTGTTATTCAACTGAGTTATAAAACTCTATAAAAAGTTTTAAGTGTCAAGTTTACTCACCCCCCCCCCCCCCCACTAAACTTGACCCCAAGCCTTTCTAAGGGACCAACAACAACTGATCGCCTTAGTTGAGATTCTTTTGTGTAACTTCTGAGCTTAATTTGTTCATCATCGTTATTGAAAACCACCTATGTTTTGTTGAAGTAAAAAACCATAAGATTGTACATTTTCATCCAATCCACCCCTAATACAATATCACAACCTATGAACTTGATCAATCTCACATCTTGTTAAGACACTTAAATTCCCTCACCATTTTGTTTCCATCTACTACTGTGATTAACATAGGGTGATTTGGTTCTGTCACACATTGCACTTCGTTGGAAACCCGATGGTCTAGGAAAGTGTGAGATGCACCACTGTGTATGAGAATGGTAATTGGCTTTTTTTTTTCAAGAGGCCTTCAATTTTGATGGTGTAAGAGGTGACATGACCATATAAGGTGCATGAATAACTCAGTAGGCTCAAATGGTCCAGCATCATATACCACATCCACTTTATCCCCATTGTCCACTTCAATCTCTCCCCAAACTCCATCATCCTCTGATACCCGAAAGTGTTTGTGTTTCTGCTTTCACACTTGGCCACATGTGTATATTTCATCGTACCCAACATATAACCCAATGGCCTTCTTCTCCTGCAACTCTTTAGTAGTAATTGCCTTATGTATCATTGGTTTATTCTCAGTGTCGGGTATTTTTTCAGTCACATTAGTGGTGAATGGAGAGAACCTAGACTGGCTAGGGTTAGAGTAATTTTTCTGCACATGTATGTCATTTAATGACATTGCAAGAGACTCTGGCATATGGCAATATCAATGACAACAAACATGTTCCCAGGCTTCATCAATATCACCATAGATTTAATTTCAGTGTTAAGGCCTCGTATATGACATTTGATGGAGTAAGTCTCTATCAACATATGATAATGTAACTGCACCAAGCTTCTAAATTCCCCAAACTCCGATAGATATTCCTCTACTGTGGTCTTTTGTCTGGGTTGATGGAATTAATCTACTGTTAGTTCTAATGGCCTACCTCCTAATTGGTTTCATAAATTCTTCTTTTAGTAATGCCGAAATAATTGTTGGAAAACTCAATTTCATATTGCCAAACAACAAATATGCTTTTCCTCAAAATTGCATTTCTGGTAAGCCTACTCTCTGTTCATCCGAAACATCATGCATCTAGAAGTATCTTTCACTACGTACGCCGTACACATTACTTAGGTGGTTATCCATGAAACAAGGAAAATAGGCATTAGGAACCTTAACTTCCACCTCAAATTTATCATTTCTAGCTAATTTGAAGTTAGCTACAGACCTATGTGGCGTAGTCAGGGGCGACTGCAGAAATTGTGTGACACGGGTTAGGAATCGATAACGACACATCGTATTACAAGTTTCTAATGCATTATATGAAAAATATATGTATAATTATGGGTCAAGAGTTAAAATTTAAAAATTTTAGCGGGTCAGTTAGTAGATATTAGTACATAAATTTTTTAAATAATGTAAAAAATACACTGGATTTTTTTTTTAATTTCAGATTTGGGTCAAGTGACCCAAATGCTTCCATTTGCCGCCGCCCCTGGGCGTAGTTACCCAATTTTCCCAATCTAAAAAAAAGCTATATGTATTTTTGTATTAGTCTCAAATTATTTACATTACTTATCACTTAATTTGAATAAATTAAGTGGTAGTAACATTCAGACGTGTTTAATAACCAGTTCAGACAATCATTAATTTATTAAGTGCATCTGAAGTCATTTAACCCATTTTAAGCGATGGAAGTATGACTTAAAAAAACGGTGACTCTTTATGTTGTTGTATGATTATATTTACTAAATCATTATCTTGTATATATAGATATCGATGAATTGTTACCCGTTCTCATTATATTTTATTTTTTCAAATTTTACTCAACGTTAATGTTCATATGCTTGATGAATTATGGTGACTTTTCAGGTTGTTGTATGATTAAATTTAGTAAATTATTGTCTTGTATATATATTGATATCAATGAATTGTTATCCGCTCTCATTATAATTTTTTTTTTCTAACTTTAATATATGTAATGTTCGCATGATTGATCAATTATATTATATTATATATTCCGATTCAGGCTATAGATCAATTCTATAGTTGATTTTCAATGTACACTTAAATTCATCTATATGTGAAATGGGGCACATCAAAGGTAACTTCATGGGCATATTTTTCAAGGATTAGAATAGAGCAATTGAAATAGTTTGCTTTTAAACATGTACCTTTGATATCATGATCAACATTTAGTTTTTTTCAAAACCAAAATAATAAAAGTTTTCGTCGGTTATTTTCGGGTTCAATTTGCATAGAGTAATTCTTTTTTTTTTTGTTGAAGAAATATAGAATAATTCAATCGACTTTTGAAACATGTTACATTGTATGTATGTACTTTTCATATCATGATCGCTAGTTTGTTTTTCATAAACAAAATAATAAAGGATTCCATTTTCGTAGATTATTTCGGGTTCAAACTTCAATACTTGCTTTCAACTCTAAACTTTGCATAGTTATTGTTTAATCTCTCCGGTAATGCTAATGGCGATAATTATTATAATTAAAGTTGATTGATGAAGATTGATGATATGAGAAATATTGATAGTACGCGGATATTCATGATGTATTGATATGAATTGGAATTGGTAATAATAATAATTTTATTGAAATAATGAGGCATATGTATTTATTGGGAATCAATCAATATCATTTTTTTTCTTCTTCTACGGAAATCAATCAATATTAGGTGTTTTTTTTTTTGTTGAACAAATTCAATATTAGTTAACTAATCTAATTAAATTTCAAAAAGGAAAAAAAAAAAAAAAAACTCATCTAATTAAAGGATAATGATACTTTGATTTGTACGGGGACAATAAATTTATGGAAAATTAGGGATAAGGACACAATCTGAAATATTTTTAAGTAACAGGACAACTACATATTTTTTATAGGGAGAAGGACAACTGCATAATTTTTATAGCGAGAAGGACAAACAGTGAATCCCGAAAATCAGTGAATCTCCCTAGTGAATCCCGAAATCAGTGAATTTCGATAGTGAATTTCGACAGTGAATCCCGAAAATTAGTGAATTTCGACGATGAATTTTGAAAAATAGTGAATTTCGACAAATTGAATTTCGTCGGTGAATTTAAACGGTGAATTTCGAACACAAGTGAATTTCGACAGTGAATAAATAGTTTTGTCCTTTATGCAAAAGTTTTAAAAAACTGTCCTTCTACTCAATTGATGAAATATTTCTGTCCTTCTCCCTCATTCCCCCATAAATTTAATGATAAGAATAAATATAATAAATTAATAATATAATATATAATATATAATAAATTAAAAAAGAGGGGAAACATCGAGGGTAGGGTAGGAAAAACTTTTTAGAGGAAACACCGATGATAGGAAACAATTTTTGGAGGAAATACCTCATCGCACTTATTATGAGTATAGATATAGATATAGATATAACAAATTACAAAACCCATTTCCGTTTAACATCTGAAAAAAAACGTTTCCGTTCCTCATCGGCAGACGAATTCTTCTTCCACCCTATAAGCCGTCAACAGACACACCAAACCACCACCGGAAGCTACCTCCACCACCCAGCGCTCTGCTCCCCCCTCTCTACCCCCTCCCTCTTCCTCCTCAATCTATGCCAAATTAAAGACTTAGATAGAAAACAGATAAAAACATAGAGGAGAATATTTTCTATATTCAATGACAGCAGCAGCATCATGTTTATACATATAGATCTTAGAATAGATACTAACAAACTATTCCACATGGCTCAGTTTCACAGTGACACATGTCACTCTACAGAAATACTATAATACTAAAAACAATTATTTCTTAACATCCCCCCTCAAACTAAACGTAGGAACTACTACCACATTTAGTTTGCTTCTGAAACCATGAAGTTGTGGTGCTGGTAAGGCTTTTGTCAGAGAATCAGCAACTTGTATTGAGGAAGGCACATATTGAACAGACAGTTGTTTATTCAGGACTTGATTTCTGATATAGTGGATGTCAACTTATATATGTTTAGTTCTAGCGTGATAAATTGGATTCTGAGCCAGAAAAGTTGCACTCAAGTTATCACACCATGCAACCGGAGTAGCGAGCGGTGTCCAATCCCATTTCAAAAAGCAGCTTGTTTGATCCAAAACATCTCAGAGGAGAGATTAGACAGTGATCTATACTCCGACTCTGCACTTGACCTAGAGACAACATTTTGTTTCTTGGAACTCCAGGAGACCAAAGAATCTCCTATATAAACACAATAACCAGCAAAAGATTTTCTGTCTGGTGGGTAACAAGCCCAATCAGCATCACTAAAACCATTCAAGTGTAGGGTACCATTTGCCTTGAATAAAATACCATAGTGAAGGGTGCCTTTTACATACCTAAGTAGCCTTTTTAAGGCATGCCAATGATCCAGGGTAGGCTGCTGCATATATTGACTCAAGTAGTTGACAGAATAGGCAATGTCTGGTCTGGTGTAGGTTAGATACCGTAACCCTGCAACAGCACTCCTATAAGCAGTAGGATTCTTCATAGGTTCTCCTTGGTCAGGTGACATGTGTTGTCCAGGGATCATGGGAGTATCACAAGGTTTGAGATGATCAAGCTATAAACGTTTGAGCAACTGAGAAGCATAATGTCCTTGAGTTAGAAACAGACCAGCCAGATTTCTGTGTGCTTCCATACCAAGGAAGTGAGAGACTAATCCAAGATCCTTAAGAGCAAATTTTGAGTGCAGCATCTGTATGAATTTCTGAATCAAAACTTGTGAATCACCTGTCACAAGGATGTCATCAACATAGACAAGAACATACATCAAATGTTTTCCAGCTTTAAGTATAAAAAGAGAAGTATCAGCAGCAGACTGATGAAAACCCCAATGGATCATCTGTGTTCTAAGAGCAGCAAACCAGGCTCTAGGAGCCTGTTTAAGGCCATACATGGCCTTTTTCAATTTACAAACATAGTTAGGTTTAGCTGGATCAACAAAGCCTTCTGGCTGCTGCATGTAAACATCCTCTGACAAGGGTCCATTCAAGAAGGCATTATCTATATCTATCTGATGTATATGCCAGTTTAGATTCACAGCAACTGCAAGTACAACTCTGATGGTTGATGCTTTGGCCACAGGACTAAATGTTTCTGTAAAGTCCACTCCATAGGTTTGATTAAACCCCTTGGCCACAAGTCTCGCCTTGTGTTTAAGGATGGCACCATCAGGCTTCAATTTTAACTTAAATACCCACATGTTTCCTACCAGATTCTGATTTCTAGAGGGTGGAACAAGTGTCCAAGTTCCAGTCCTTTGCAAAGCCTCAAACTCAGCAATCATAGCCTTTCTCCACTCAGTACAAGTCAAAGCTTCTGAAACTCTAGTTGGTTCAGTAAGGTGGTTAGGAAGGACTGTGGACTGAATTTGAGTGGAATAGGTTTTGGGCTTGAAAATGCCACTTTTGGAACGTGTTTGCATGTGATGTCCTAAGCTAGGTTGTGAGGTTTGAACAGGTTCAGTGTTGACACTGGATTGCAGGACTGGATTTTCATGACTTTGGGAGTGTTGAGTCTGTGGTGAGGTCATAGAACTTTGAGTGGTGTCAGAAGAACTACTCATAGACCTGCTATTCTTTGTGTTAGGTGTATTCATAGTAGGAAAAGAAAAGGTAGGAGAGGGAGAAGGTACCTCTGGTTGATCAGCAACACTGTCTCTTGGAGAATCCTGTTCAGGTGCACCAATATCAGATAGATGTTGTTGTGAAGAAGTATCTCCAACAGACATAGGGAGAGAGGTGACAACAAGTGTTGGATCGCATGGACTTCTCTATGGGGTCCTTGATTGAAACTTCCTTAAAGGGAAACTCACTTTCATTAAACACAACATTTTTTGTGATGAATACCCTACCTGATACATCAAGACATTTGTAGCCTTTGTGTAAGGGGCTGATTCCCAAATAGGTGCATTTACTAGTATGATATCTAAATTTTGTAGGAAAGAAAGGTCTCAAGTGTGGAAAACAAGCACATCCAAACACTTTATGAAGTTTATAATCTGGTTGCTTATTATATAGGACTTCAAAAGGTGACTTATGCTTCAGAAAAGGGGTAGGAAGGATGTTAATGACAGACACAGCTTCAACAAAACTGTCCCACCAAAATTTGAGAGGGAGAGAAGCCTGAGCCATTTGTGTCAGACCTAATTCCACAATGTGTCTATGTTTCCTTTCAGCTCTCCCATTTTGTTGGTGAGCATGAGGGCAAGGGTGTCTAAAAAGGATACCTTGATCCTTAAAGTAGGTTTCAAGACTTCTAAACTCTCCCCCCCAGTCAGATTGTACACATTTGATTTTAGTGGAGAATTGGTTTTCAACTAGTTTTTGAAACTGAATAAAAGCAGAGTACACTTCAGACTTGAACTTTAATGGAAAAATCCAGGTGAATCTAGACCAATCATCAATAAAATGAACATAATAAGAAAAACCAGCAGTGGATTTGATGGGAGCAGGTCCCCAAACATCAGAATGTATTAAGTCAAGAACAGAAGTAGAATGGGATTCAGACTCATAATAAGGTAGGGCATGACCCTTACCAAATTGACAAGCATCACAGAAATTTAACTTATCATTGACTTCAACATTACAAGAGTTCAAAATCTGACTCAAAACTTGTCTAGAGGGATGTCTTAATCTTTGATGCCAAATATTAGGATCTTTATTCAAACTAACTATGCTCAAAAGAGCACCAGGAGACTCTGATGCAAGCTGACTGGAAGAGGACTTGAATTTGGAGTGAAGAGATATCTCATTTGGAACCATTATCTGATACAGTCCACCCTTGAGAATTCCTTGCAGAAGCAGTGTCCATGTTATCTTGTCCTTCACAAAACAAGAAAAAGGAGTAAATTCAACAACAACAGGGTTGTCATCTAGAAGTTTAGACAAACTAACAAGGTTCTTGGTGATAAGAGGTACATGTAAGACATCTTTTAAAAACAGTGTAATGTGTGGACAGTGCGTGGACAAATGTGTTTGACCAATGTGTTTGATGGCTAATTTCTCACCATTCCCAACTACTAGAGATTCAGAACCTGAATAACCTGCACTTAGATGAAGATTGTTTAGATCAGAGGTGAGGTGATTGGAGGCTCCACTGTCCATGTACCATGCTGCATCCCCTACAGATTGTGGTGAGGCAACATAAGCTGACACTTGTTTAGGATCATTGCTGTTTGCACTGCTTGGGGGAACAAAATCTTCTTCAAATCTATGCCAACATGAAGTCACTATGTGTCCAGACTTACCACATAGCTGACACACCATCTTGTTGCCATTATGACCCCTATAGCCTCTACCACTGCCTCCTCTACCTCTGCCTCTTCCTCCTCTGCCATTGCTATTTCTACCCCTACCATTGGTGGAGTTCTGATTGGAGGGCCTTCCACTGTTTCCAAAAGAAGAATTTCCTCTAAGTTGAGGGCCTTGAGCAAAGTTTGCTGTTGGAGCTGTACCAGAATATCTAGCAATGAGCCTTTCATGAGTCATCAATTGTGACTGAACATCTTGCCAGCTCAAGGATCCAACCCTGGAGGTTATGTTCACAACAACAGCTTCATAATCACGGTCCAAACCTCCTAAGGTTGCAAGAATTAGCTCTGATTTGGTAATAGGATATCCAGCTGCAATAAGATTGTCTGAGTAAGATTTCATAAGTGCTAAATAGTCAGCCATGGATTTAAATCCCTTTGATGCGTTTTCCAAGGCATCCTTATACTCAAGCATTCTTGCCTCAGACCTGCTATTAAACAGGGTTTCCAATGTTGTCCAGATTTCATGAGCAGAGGTACAACCAACAACTTCAGATAGTTCTTGTTCAGTCATAGAACCAAGCAACCAGCCCATTAACAAATTATCCTTAGTAATCCAGTCATCATTTAGAGGATGAAGAGAGGAATTTGGCACAATTGATTGATGAAAGGAATTATTCAGTGCAGGAGCAGGATTAAGCAAGTGATCTTCCAGCTTGTAACCTCTAATGATGGGAAACACAGTGTAATGCCACAACAGGTAGTTACTACGATCCAATTTAACGGTGCAAGTTTGATTCAAATTACTGGAAAAAGGGGAACTCAACAAAGATGAGGCAGGATTAGGACTCATAGAACCCAGAAACGGAGGAGTAAGAGCAGAGCTTCGAAGATTACCATACGGAGATTCAGATCTGTTGAAAGATGTCCCGATCTGTGTTGTGTAGATAGGAGCTGAGCTCAGAACTGGGATGCCTGTAACAACACCATCGGGGAAGATGGAATTTGGTGGCACCGGAGTTGAGGAACCAGTGCTCAATCTTGTAATTTGGGTGTAAGTAGGAACTGAGGATTGTATAAGTGGAATAGAAGAGGCTGCATGTTGTAACGAGCCACTTGTTGTTGTTGTTGTGACCTCAGCTCCGGAGCTGCCATGTTCTCCGGTTGAAGCTCCGGTCGATGCCATTGACAGAACCTAGGCAGATAAAAACATAGAGGAGAATATTTTCTATATTCAATGACAGCAGCAGCATCATGTTTGTACATATAGATCTTAGAATAGATACTAACAAACTATTCCACATGGCTCAGTTTCACAGTGACACATGTCACTCTACAGAAATACTATAATACTAAAAACAATTATTTCTTAACAGACTCGAACCCGAATCGATTATGGTAGTTTGAAATTCGTGATTATTGTGGAATGGTTTGTAGATTTGACAAAGGGAGGAAGAAAATAAATGGAGGAAGAAGATGAGGCCGGTGGTATGGGGTGGAGGAAGATAAATTGGTCGAAGGGGAGTTTTTTTCAGATGACGAACTTTTGTTTTTAGAAATGGAGCAGAGATGACGAGGGATATTTTTTTATTTTTGATATAATGAAAATTAATTGTTGATTTGTTATAAAAAAAAATGAAATTTGATATGCAAGACGAGAGTTTTTAGCGCGCCGAGTGACAAAATTTGTTCAAGACGTGTTATTTTAGTCCGGCCTCAATGAATAATAGCCCGGCCTCATGACAATATATCATGGACCGAATGAAAAATTACCCGTCCTACCGAGTATTTTGATGGGTTATGATCGTAAGAATTAAAAATAAGGGTATACAAAAAAAAAACTATTTTTACCCAAAGATATATATTTTCGATTCCCTCATAAAAAAAAAATTAATAAAAAAAAAAACACAATTCATTGGTCACAAGCTTTATTAAATTTCATCAAGAGTGATAGAACCACAAAATCTTTATTTTCTCTTATTTTTAATTATACCTTAACAGGAGATGTGTACATCACTGAGGTAATCACCGGCACGGTGGTAATCATTGAGGTTTATATCCCGAAGGTTGAGGGTTCGAGTGTCAGTGGAGACGAAAGTGTGCGTGTGCTTGAAAAAAAAGGGGAGAGGTGTAGATCATTTTGTTTGTGCACTATTTTGTGTACAAATCATTTTGCAAATTTCATCCATCGATTTTTTCCTCTCAATTCGTATTATCAATGAATCAGGGAAGGTTGAGCTTGAAGTAAATGAAGAGAACAATATTTTGACCTGATATGAAATACTTGATAATGGGAGATTATTGGTGTTGGCTAACTTAGTCTCTGTGACGCTCTGTTCCCAAACACCGTGTGCTTATCCGGAAAAGAACGTTCGGCATGTATAACATTAAATAAATCTAATATTATATGATGAATTCCTTGATGATTCAAGGAAAACTAAAGAAGAAGAAACTAGAACATTCAAAAAGAAGAAAGCGGGAAAAATTGCTTCATAGTTTCATTAGAATCAAAACTCTTTCATAATTCTGTGGAACTTAAAATTAAGTGTTACAATGCATAATTAGGAGTATATATAGATGTTTGGTAGTGTAGGACTCGGTTGAAGTTGGTTGTAACTGCTTCAATTGTTAGTTACAAGTTCCAACTGATTCTGGAGCTAGGTGTTCGACCTATTGCTCCAGAGAGTTGGATCTCATGCTGCTGCTGCTCTTGCTGTGCTTTTCCATTCAGTTTGCTTATCTTTGAAGAACTTCAACACCCCCTTTCAAACTGAAGGCTAAGGCTAATATATGTTAACCAAATGATAAGAGCTGAGTAGTGTCTGTAATCTAGACTGAACCATAGGTTTAGTGAATAGATCTGCTAGTTGTAACTAAGAAGATATAGGCAAGGGTTTTAGAATGCCTTGCTGGAATCTATCTCTAACTACATGGCAGTCTATTTCTATATGCTTTGTTCTTTCATGGAATACTGGATTCTCTACTATATACAAAGCACTTTTGTTGTCCCAAAATAATGGAATTGCTTTGTCTTGTTTGATATTGAATTCTGCCAATAAGTAGGTGAGCCATTGCCGTTCACAAGAAGCCATTGCCATGGCTTTATACTCTGATCCTGATGAGCTTCTTGAGACTGTGTTTGCTTCTTAGACCTCCAACTGATAAGTGAATCTCCTAGAAAGACTGAAAATCTTGTGACTGATCTTCTGGTGTCTTCACAACCACTCCAGTCAGCATCTACTTAACATTTTAATTCAAGATTGTTTTTGGCAGCAAAGAGTATGCATTGTCCTAGTGCTTTATTTAGGTATCCGAGAAGTCTATGAGCCGCATTCGGTTGTAGTTCAGTAGGATTTGCAAAAAACTGACTCAATTGTTGTGTTGCAAAAGTTATATCAGGTCTTGTTAATCCCAGATACAACAGCTTTCCAACCAAACTTCTGTAATAGCTATTTGACTCTAATAGAAGAGAATCCTTGGAATGTAATTTGACTGAGACATCCATAGGTGTATTGCTTGGTTTATATTCAGAATAACCATATTCTTCAAGAAGTTATAAACAGTATCTCCTTTGAGATAGCACAAACCCTTTTGTTGATCTCGCTACTTAAAGACCTAGGAAGTACTTCAGGTCCTCTAAATCCTTGATGCCAAACTTGATGTTTAAGTAGGTTTTCAAATCTTTAATTTCTTGCATATCATGACTGGTAATAAGAACATCATCTACATACACCAGGAATGCTACAAATTGATCACTAGATCCTTTAACAAACAAGCTGTAATCTTGCTTAGATATCCTAAACCCCCTCTCAAGCAGGGCTTGGGATAGCTTGATAATCCGTTGCCTTCTAGCTTGTTTCAATCCATATAATGACTTTTTTAATTTGCATACCATCTCTGGTGCAGTGTCAAAGCCCTGTGGTACTTGCATGTATACCTCTTCCGTGAGGTCTCCATGGAGAAATGCATTGTTTACATCTAATTGATGTAAATTCCATCCTTTAGAAGCTGATATGGTCAGTAATGTTCTGACATTTGTCAATTTGGCAACTGGTGAAAAGGTGTCCAAATAGTCTAGGCCAAGTTGTTGAGTGTAACCCTTGGCTAGTAATCTGGCCTAAAACCTATCAACTGTTCCATCTGAGTTTCTTTTAATCCTGTATACCCATTTGCAGCCTATTGGTTGTTTTCCTTGTGGCAAAGGAACAACTTCTCATGTCTGTGTTTGTTGAAAGGTATTGATCTCATTTTGCATTGCCTTTCTCCATTCCTCATCTTTTACTGCTTCATTGTATGATTTTGGTTCTGTCAAAACTTGTGTATTCGAAACATAAGACTGATAAGTAGCAGATAAATGTTGTAAGGAATCCACTTTATCTATTGTGTGTGGAGAAGTGCTCTTGTGTGCAATATTACAATGATAATCCTTAAGGTAAGAAGGTGCTCCTCTTGTCCTTATGGATTTTTTAGTTTGCTGTAAATCATCCTGCACTTGCTCTACATAATCTATATTTCCAAGAAGATCCGGTTGGATCAGATCATTCTCAGGATCACTATGTTGAGCATTCTCAAAAACATTGTGTATAGATTCTTGTGAGGAATCAAATTGAGTTGGTGCAAGTGATTCACTGAGTGCACTTTCCGTGGGTGTTGGATGTGCACTTGGTTGTGCAAGATCAGTATCAAACCAGGATGTGTTCTGATCAACAGGAACATGTAAAGACAAATGAGAGAGTATCACCTGATTGAAGAGATGTGTCTTTGTAAGGAAAACACAACTCATGGAACACCACATCCCTAGTTGTGAAAATCTACTTGGTATTGAGATTTAATAGGTAGTACCCTTTCACATTTGGTACACTCCGTAAGTAAATAGATTTGATGCCTCTAGAAGCAAACTTATTGTTGTCATGATGCAAATTATAAGCAAAAGTTAAACAACCAAACACCTTTACATTATCATAGTTATGTTTAACATGAAACATCAATTCAGAAGGTGTTTTGTTGTCCATTAGAGGAGTTGGAGTGATGTTAATCAAGTTTACTGCATGTATAACAAAATAGGACCAATAAATAAGAGGTAAACCAGATTGAAACCTCATACTTCTTGCCACATTCAGAATGTGTTGGTGTTTTCTTTCCACCACTCCATTCTGCTGTGGTGTTTTAACAACAGAAGTTTGATGTAACATGTCCCTAGCTGCATAAAATTCAGTCATAGAAAACTCTAAACCATTATCAGACCTGAGAACTTTAATATTGGCATTAAACTGAGTTTTGATCAAGTTACAAAACTGAGGAATCAAAGTTCTAACTTCACTTTTGGCTTTCAACATGAAAATCCAACAATATCTACTAAAGTCATCTATTACAGTGAGAAAATATCTATGACCATGCACAACCACCAATCTATAAGGCCCCCAAATATCCATTTTATTTAATGTGGGAAGTTTTTGTGTGGTCAGACAGTAAAACAAACGCCATAGCTTGTGTCACGGGTAATTCTTACATATCCCTCTATTTACACCATAGACACACGTGGATGATTCTAGACCACATAGTTTGAATTTGAGTTGAAACTGAGGTGATTTTTACACAGAAATTTCTATTAAGTCAGTGAGGTAGAGTTTTAAGCATAAAGTTGCATTATCTGGTAAAAGATGAGGAAGACTCCTTTTTATAGCATGCCATCATGAGGATGATGAGTTTTTTTGGGTATTCAAGTCGTGGGGTGAAAGTGTCCGTACGTTTACAATAAAGTCAAGGATTATGGTGTAATGTCTGTAATGCCCGTCAATGGAGTGTAACGGTTGTCGATGACAGAGAGCGACATGCACCATGTCAGATATAAGAGATCGAAGATGACCCCCATGACATCGTTATAAAGGACAACGACGACTTGCGTCATGTCGAATATATGAGACCGGTAGCGACCTGCATCACGTCGGCCAATTGCAGTAGCGATCTGCGCCATGCTGGAAATGAATAATGCCGAAATCCAGACCGTTATTTGATAAGTGAGGAACAGTTCTATCCATATGCCGAGGTGTCAGAACTCACCATTACATCTACACACAGAGAGACACATCAATGCACACAAACTGACTGCTGTATACATACATGTTCATTTACAATTACACTCTCCACAAAACAAGAAGAAAAATAAAATAAAAAAATCTGGTCATTGTTATACGAAAACAATAGAAGAAAGAATGTTATATATTTTTAAGGCATTTGAAATTTGACTACAGGCTAGCGTCCAGGATTCGTATCCAAACTGATAGGGTAAAGATCACCAACTGATTCAGAAGTCATTGTCCATGGCACATCAATTGAAATACTCTGCATTTTCTCGTTCGTTATATTCTCTAATCCTTTAGTTTTCTGATGTGATGACATCTTGTCATTTGAGGAAGTTGATACAGAACGGAATTTCTTATCAACTGTCCCGTGTTCAAGCATGCTGAGCACGGTAGACATAATGGGTCTACCAGTAGGGGATACATCGGTGCATAGGAGGGCTATTTTGATCGTTGATAAAACCTCTTTTTTGTTGAAGTTTGATCCTAGCCTTTCATCTACTAACTCCATCAAATCTCCTTCTTCTTTCAATAAATTTGCCTGCATGATAGAAGATGATTTGGTAGGGGCGGGGTTTATGAAAATTACACATATATAAATGTTCGGTGTGTATCCATGTCGGATACGAGACTCACCACCAAAAAGAGGTATCCGTGTCGTGCATCATAGGGTACAAGCAATGGTTAAAGAAAAATAAAAGGCAAAGGCCAGTTAGTTGGACATACCCAGTCAAGTAGGTAGAAAGAATGCTTCTTTGGTCTAATATTAGTATTACTCTTCCCACTCACAATCTCGAGAAGCACAATGCCGAAGCTATATACATCTGCTTTGTCAGTCAAGTGACCCCTCATTGCATACTCGGGTGCCATGTATCCACTGAAAACAAAGCAAAAAAATCATTATTATGGAATCAAAAACACATGATATATAGCTAACCTATGTACCCTTTAGTTTATGAGATATGTCATGTTATTTATTACTCACAAGGTTCCAGCAATACGTGTACTAATATGAGTGTTTTCTTCTTCATCAAGCTTGGCTAAACCGAAATCAGATATCTTGGGGTTCAGATTAGTATCAAGTAGCACATTGGTGGCTTTGATGTCCCTATGGACAATCTTTAACCTTGATTCTTCGTGAAGATACGCCAATCCTCTTGCTATACCGATGCAAATTTTGTGTCTGGTTTTCCAATCCAAGTTCAACTGTTGCTCCTCTGGGCCTGTGGGTTAGCAGGTAATGAAGGTTTAAGTATTAATCAACAGTTAATATGCTAAAAGTCTTTTGGCTTAGAAAAAATAGCTTTTGACGTACCAAACAATGCACGAGCAAGGGAGTTATTTTCCATATACTCGTAAATAAGCATTAGCTGGTTTCCCTCAATGCAGCAACCATAGAGCTTTACAAGATTTGGATGCTGTAAAGCAGAAATCATGCCTATTTCGTTTATGAACTCACGGTTTCCTTGCTTTGATTTTGAAGAGAGTTGCTTTACTGCAATTATTCTACCATCTGGCATATTACCCTTCAATTCAAATTACAAATGTCAGAAAAAAATCGAATCAATTTCCAGAATTAAATTCAATTTTCAAAAGACCATTTCTTGACAAAAGTTTACCATGTAGACAGGGCCAAAGCCACCTTCTCCAATTTTGTTAGCTTTATCAAAATTGTTTGTTGCAGCTTTAATTTCTCTCAGTGTGAATGAACCAGTCTGAAGGTCTAGGCCCTTCAGTTCTGCCATGTAAAAAATTGTACATATATATATATTTGAGTGGGATAAGTCAATATAATAGATAGATTAGTAGTAGAAACTAGAAAGAAGGGCATTACTTACCATTATCAATGGCATCTTTGTTGAAGATGCAACCTTCCCACCAAAGAACAACTAAAAGCAGAAAGATGGCGAATACAACTCCAATCACAATCCCAACAATAGCAATTACGGACAAGCTATGTGTAGATGGCACAGGAAAATCTGAATAACGAAATTATAGACATATGAGTATACATAGTTATAAAAAAAAAATCAGTTTTTTTTTAAAGTTTTAATCTTTACTTGGATTAACTGAGATTGCAGAAATGAGAGGACCATACACCCCCTTGCTGGGAATAGAAATCGTCCCTTTTCCTGCCCAATAGAATCGGATCTCCAAAGTATTGTCAATTACTTGTGCAATAAAAGGCCTAACAACAGGCATATTGGCTCCACCTGCTTCAGCTTCAATGTTGAAATCTTTCCGAACTAGCTTCCCTAAACACATATTAAGCTTCTCAAACTAAGCATATAAATAGCACGTGTGGCTACACTGTACCGAACTATACTTTATGGACATACCTGGATGTATATATCGAATATACGCTTCCCAAGACTAAGATAATTAGGGCCATTACTAAATCTGATTTCTGCAAAATGAAGATTTACTGTGTAGATTCCGTTTCCCAGACAGAACCCGTAATAAGTCAGTGAAAGGGGGGACACTCTTGCAGTTGTGAACAATTTGGAATTGTTGTTGGTAGAGATTGGAGAACTGTTTGTGACAATATATGCATCTACAGGAGATTCATTATCCAAAAAATGGCCTGTGCTGCTAGAAATCCAATTGGTTGGACTTTGGAAAAACTTCGAAGGCCCTCCTGCATCTCTGTCATCTTCATAACTTATGTTATCATCAGTTTTTACTGATTCTCCACCACAATTTATATTGAGGGTGTAAAAATCTGCAACATATTCGGCATTCAGAAAAGAAGAAATGTCAAAGTAACATTTCTTGATCTTCAGGAAGAAATAAAACAAAAATGAAATAAAGATCTAGCTCACCCTTCTTCGGGCATAGAAAGCTCTTTAAACATGAAGCAATGCCTCTGAAAGCAGGAGAACTATTCAAGTGAAACCAAGTAGAAATATAAAACTTGAAAGCATAGATTTTTAAGATATAAATAATAAAAAAACCCCGAAACTTACGAAGTGTTATCCCATGTAGAGGTGGAAAACAAGTTCCTGGGGATATTATTAAATTCAAAGATCAGCTTAACATGCAGAAAAAAGTAAGAATGGAAGTTAAGTTATCACTTGTAATCATCTATATAGATTGTATCTCACAAGTTACGTCCATAACAAGTCGTGGTATTTGAACTTCCAACTGTAAAATTGTTGTAGGACAAGTCTCTGGAGAAAAAGAGAGGAAAAAGAATGAGACCATGAAATTCAAAAAAGAGGGGAAAAAAAGACACAGTTTAGAACAAGGTTAGATTTACTCACAATTGGTATCCTTTATTTAGCATCCAATCAGGCACTTGTCCAGTAAGAAAGTTCCCAGTCAGATAACTACAAAATAGAAATTTCTCATAATACGAGTTAGAGATTCCACGAAGTAAGGCTCTCTAGACCTGCAACTCAGGAAAAACTTACAAATAACTAGACTTTCGTATTCATTCCATGCATAGAAGTTACATATACAATTCGATACACACGCATACATATGAAAAAAGCTAAATTCTCACATGTAACTAGCTTTTGCAAGACCTGAGAAGCTTTGGGGAATTTGTCCTCTTAATTTGTTAAAACTGAGATCCCTGCAAAACAAAATACAACATCACCCAAGAGAAAGCAGAGAAAAAACTCCTAATTGAAACTGATTCAACATAATGTATATAGAAAAAAAGTACTTACAACACTTTCAGATTTATCATTGAGCCGAGATAATCAGGCAAAACCCCAACAATGTTGCAACTTCTCAATATTCTTTAACGAATCGAACAAGAAGTCAGAAGAGAATAAGATGCATGCTTGTTTAAGAACATAAGAGAACAAGATTAGACTTACACTCTTTGCAAGCTAATAGCGGTACGACTTAGATCAGGAAAGTCTGAAGAATAATTTCCATTCAAATCACTTATTCTCCTGTTTATCATCACATTCAACAAAAAAAATGAAGAATCTATTAACCAGTTTTAATTTAGTTACTATCATAATCACTCTAAAATGCTTAACCAACTATTGTAAAAGCATTTACTCACAAGTCAAGTAATTTTGTCATCTTAAAAATGTCCGGAGGGATTGGCCCACTTAGACCGCTCCCTTGAATCACCCTGCAATAATTATTTCAAATTGCTCTTCATAAATTAAACATTGGGGAAAAGGGTAAGTTTAAATCAAAAAATTGAGAACAAACAGAGGTTTAGAGTTTTGATCCTCACAGTTTCTGAAGATTGGTCAAGTTTTGGATAAAGTTAGGAATACTCCCAACGAATTTGTTATCACCAATACGGCTGCATCAAAATGTAATTCTTTAGAACAAGGCTAATCATCCACTTTGATATATAAACTACTTAAACTCTATCAAGACAGTAAAAGTTCTTTAGTAGACACAAAAAGGGACCCTTTAATGGTACCACCACACCTTCAACTTTTACAATGTCGATCATCACATTGGACCTTTTGAAAGTCGATTTTATGGTCTAGACTCGATTTTGAAAAGGTTGAATGTGTGTGGTGCCATGAACAATCATAAACAAACTAAATAAGGGACTCACAAGTCCCTCAACAAGCTCAAATTAGCTAGTGTTCCAGGCAACTCCCCTGTGAAATTGTTTGAGGTTAAAAATCTGCAATAACATGTCAAGAAGTCAGTTGATTCCAGCATCTGATGAAGATAGACACAAGTAAAAAGAAGTGCATGTATACAGAAAGCCTAAAATAAAATAAAAATCCGAATATCCAACAGAAGGAAAAAAAAAATGACAGCTAAAGCTATATATAGTATTCAAGCAAAATGAAGAATCTCACATTTTTTCCAAGTATATACAATTCCCGAGCTCTGGAGGAATAGGTCCCGACATTTGATTGAACTCTAAAGTCCTATTAATGTATTACCCAGAAAAAGGAACAATTTTTAGTAGCAAAAAGCACAAGAATGGTACGAAACTATAAGAAGAAGAACCAAAAGGCCTCACAAATTTGCAAGAGTGCTGATATTTCCAAATTCTTTTGGTATGGGTCCCGATACACGATTTGCAAGGAATGAACTGCATCAAACGCATCAAAATTTACCAAAAATTCAATTCCCAATTTTTCTACATTAAAAGAAAAATTCAAGCTGATTAATCTCTATAAGGAAAGAACATTTACATGTTGACGAGAGGCAGAGAACCCCATTCTGGAGGAATGGTGCCGTTAAGATAGTTGCGGGTGAGATCACTACAGGAAAACAAATCGGATTAAATAATCACCGAAAACAATGCAATCCAACGATAACAGTGCATTAGAGAGTCTGGGTGTAAGTATTTTGAATTAATTGGGGAGTCATCACTCATGATCAGGAGGGTGATCGAGCACTTACATTTCTTGGAGAAAAGGGAGATTGGCAAACTCTTTGGGAAGTATTCCTTGAAGATTCTGTGTTTTTAGTACTCTGCAACACAAACAATACATACATCAATACAAGGAAAATTACAGGGGTTACTCTGAAATTTTTCGTATCCTATATAGTATTTGTTTATTTTTATTTTTTTGAAACTTGAAAGAAATATGCCTTAAAAAGCGAGAATTAAAAAAATATGCCTCAAAAGATAACATTTTGTGACGATTCCACATAGCCGTGACGAATTCATAATAAATGTGTCACGAAATGGTTTTGGGACGTATACCTCAAATTTTATCTACTAAAGCATATTTTTCATATGATTGCCTTTTAGAGCATTTTTTTTCAAGTTTCCATTGTTTTTATTATCCTTGAGCGAATGCAGGAATTGTAGGACACGGGTTATGGATCGATAACGACACATCGCATTACAAGTTTCTATTTTTTATATAAAAAAAATGTATAATTATGAGTCAAGAATCAATATTTTAAAATTTTAGCAGGTCAGTCAGTAGATATTATTACATAAATTTTTTAAATAGAGTAAAAAAATACACTGATTTTTTTTTTTTTTTTTTTTTGGTGTTTTCAATTGGGTCAAGTGACCCAATTTGTTGAAGGTGGCGCCGCCCTGCTTAGAGCAACCCTAATGAGTCAATTCTAGAGAACTTCATTTGCCTTTTTGTCAGATCAGAAGACTTCTATTTACTAAAAGCGAAATAACAACAACAATCTAGAGTGATTTTAATAGACAATATCTCCTTCATTATCTGCAGATAGAGAAGACAATAGAGAATTTCTATTTTCTCTCTCTTTGAAATTCTCTACTTTTTTCATCGTCTTCATCCTCATTGCCTTTCAACCTCCCCAATTTCTCTCGATTCATTGACTCATAGCAAACCGACCCCAAAGCATCCAAAAACAAGAGAGAATTCGAATTCATAGATTCCGCGACGGTATTTTATTTGAATTTTTTGGCATCCATTGCCGGGGAGGAGACGACCGGCAACCTCCACCATCCCGGTCTAGTCATCGGTGCTAGCACCGGTAGATCTATCCGGTATTAAAATTTCGGGTATAGTCGAGGTTAGATTGATGACGGTGGGTTTATCGAAATGGTTCTTCCCTTTCTCTAAATAAAAATAAAAATTGCGGGTAGTTCTTTGATATCGTTAAAACAAAAACAAAAACCCTAAATATGGAGCTTTTTTTTCGTAAGGTTTTCAAGAGTTGAACAAGATAGATGACTTTTTCTGGGTGGTGGTGGAGATGAGGTGGTGGGATGCTTTATTTAAGCACCATAGTTGAATGACATAGTAGTGGAAAAAATAATTAACCACTAGAACATCTCATCATATAAATACATTTACAAACTCTATCTAAACTTTTTCTCCAATCCTAGATGTCCACATGGCGTGATTTGTCAGCAACAGATTTCCAACCATTAGGGCCGCTCTTACATGCCAACGATCCTGTCCTTTTTGGCTAAACCGGAGGGGTAAGGTTTCATAGCAGTTGTTCTTATTCTCTCACCTTTTTTTTTTTTTCTTTCTAACTTGCAAGTTTAATACATTCAAACAAAACAAAAAAAATAAAAAAAACCTTGCAAGTTTAAGTTTTGAAGACTTGGTGCTAGATCGATTGATTTCACAACTATTTCAAATTGATCGGTCAATCTTTACTTCGGTCGAATGAGCATGGTTATTGTTGCATATAAGGCTGAGCTTCGATCGGGTTGGAAGAGTTTGACTTGACTTGATGATAAACACACAAAACTCGGCTCAAACTCGATTGAGTTATAAAAGACAAATTCAAACTTGACTCGTCCATTATTCGAAATAAGTCGACTCGACTTATAAGCTCGAGTATTTATAGGATATCCTATCATATATACAAGGTTTGAGTTGAAATCATCCAAAACTTATAGAAAAATTCAGGTGAACGAGCAGTTTGAATATGCGGCGCTTCAACTTTAAAAAATTAACCACACCCCCAACAATTTGTACTTGACTCATTCATTTTTCAAGAATTGCTCGACTCGACTCGTAAAATCGATTTTTTTGTTGTTGTTGTTTTGTTTTGGTTAGACAAGAGGTATTTTCCTTTCTTTCTTTTGGAATCGTGTTGAATGTTACGTGTATAACATATACTAACTCACTTTAACAAAATCGTGCCATTAATTGGTTTAATTTTTCCCATTGGGATGAGCAAATTAAGGTGGAGGAAGAAAACTTACATGCTAATAACATGGCAAACTGTGTTATTAACAAACGAACAATCACACTTAACCCCGTTTTCATTTCCTAGAACTGGGTATTGAACGATCCAATTCTTCTGCCCGCTGCATGGATCAACACTGAAATCCCAATCCAATTTCCCCAGTCTCTGGGCAATTATCTTCAAAGTTGCAACTACATATACATACATACACACAACACATTTCAAGTTTTCAAACGATTTAAATACACGACAGAACCTGAAACTCAAGAGTTGACTTTTCAAACCTTCATCAGTAGCCAGAACGGGTGCTGCAGTGACAAGTCTGCCGAGGAAAATTACGACCACAAGAGCCAGAAGAAGCTGTAGCAAATACTTGCTCAACATTACTGAGAAATTACCCAAGTTTGAATAAGAAGAAGAAGAAAGATATGTATTCAGCAAAATTTCATTCTGAATTTGACAAGATTTTGCTTATTATATCAAAAGAATAGGTTGTATTTGTGATATATGATTCGTTTTTAATGGTCAACGTTTTTTTTTTTTTTTTTTTTTTTTTTTTTTTTGCAGATGCAAGCTGTTGCATAATTAGTTTGTTAGTAAACTACTACATCCGTCCCAAAATAAGTGTCATATTTTTAGTTTTCACACATATTAAGAAATATAATTAGGGGGAATGAGGAAGAAAGACATAAATATTTCATCAATTGAGTAGAAGGACAGTCTTTTGAAAATTTTGCATAAAGGACAAAACTATTTATTCACTGTCGAAATTCACTTGTGTTCAAAATTCACCGTTTAAATTCACCGCCGAAATTCACCGTCGAAATTCACTAATTTTCAAAATTTATTGTCGAAATTCACTAATTTTCGGGATTCACCGTCGAAATTCACTATCGAAATTCACCGATTTCGGGATTCATTTAGGGAGATTCACCGATTTTCGGGATTCATTTGTTTGTCCTTCTCGCTATAAAAATTATGCAGTTGTCCTTCTCCCTATAAAAAATATGTAGCTGTCCTATTACTTAATAATATTCCAGATTATGTCCTTATCCCTAATTTTCCAATATAATTAATGTGTTGTGTTTCATACTACATTGACATATTTACCCCTCATAAATAATAAATGTTTGTTTTGGGATATGAAATAAGTGCCATAAATAAATGTTGGACTAAGGTTATCTTTGGAAAATAAACATTAAATGATATATTGGTAATATAAAGTGACACTTTTTATAGGACAATTGTTTTCTAAAATATGGACACTTATTTTGGGACAGATGCAGTATATCCGTGACGGACCCAGGAATTTTTTCCAGTGGGGAAAATATGGACACTTATTTTGGGACAGATGCAGTATATCCGTGACGGACCCATGAATTTTTTCCAGTGGGGGCCAAATTCAAAAAAAAAATGTTTAAAAAAATGCAGAAGCCAGGTCTTGAACAAGTGACCTCATGTATTGAGGTTAAACTTCTAACTAGTTGAACTAAATAAGCAATTACACTAGAATTTGTCTGAAATAATATACATACACGATCTTTAATATTATTAAAGGGGTATTTTAATAACTCCGCATGAAAAGTTGAGTGGGGGCCGTGCACCCCCTTTCTATGCTAGGTCCTACCCTGCAGTATATTGTTTCATTGCGTGAGGATTTAAGATATATACGCGCATATATTATCACTTTATGCAAGATGTAATAAACTAAGCATTAAATATGATGTTGCGACTCTTTAAAATAAAATAAGAAAACACATATAATTAAATCTTAAATCGGAATATAAAATAAATGGTTCTGCCAATATTATCGATTGTTGACTTCTGCAACCAATCGAAGTACCAAAGTATTATTCCAATTTTATCGAATGTCCCCTGCGCAAGGATGACACGCACAAATCGAGAAGTACCAAAGTATAATTACTATCTTCCCATTTCCCAAAGTCAAATGGTATCAAACTCTTAATTAAAGGCATAAATTGGAAAATCAGGTTGTGTCAGACTTTTGACTTGCAAATCAGGTTGGGCCTTTTCTAACATTGAAAATCAGGTAAACGTAAGGTTCTCTACGTTTAAACGTAAGGAACCCTACGTTTAAACGTAGATAAATTTGAATAATTGCAATCCCTAATTTATTGAAATAACCTACGTTTAAACGTAGGATCCTTACGTTTAAACGTAGAGAACCTACGTTTAAACGTAGGTTATTTCCATAAATTAGGAAAGTTGCAATAAATGTATATTTCTCTACGTTTTAACGTAGGTTAGAACGCATTTATCTACGTTTAAACGTAGGTTTTCTACGTTTACAAAGCAATTATCTACGTTTGGAAGTGGTAGATAGCAATTAATGTTGTTGTAAGGTACTTGTTCAATATACACCACATTACGGGCTATTTTTCTCATTCCTTCAGAGTCTTGCATATTAATATACATTATTTAACCACTTCTTCATCTTTCAAGTCCATTTCTTCATCTTTCAAGTCCATTTCTTCATCATTCAAGTGCTCAAATGGGTTAGTTTTTGCTATTTAATTTGTCTTAATTCAAGTGCTCAATGTGATTATGGTATTTATGCTAGTAATGAAATGTACTTAAACTAAATGTGTGTTTTTAGTAGGTTGTTTATGTAATGTTTATACATTTAAGTAGTGTGTTTAAGTCTTTTCTTAATTAGTGTTATTGTTTAGGGTTTAATTAATAGGGTTTAGTGTAAGTAATGATATGTATTCAACCGAAATGTGTGTTTTAAGTAGTAATTATGTTATTTATATTGTAGTAATATGATATGTATTTATCGAAATGTGTGTTTTAAGTAGTGATTATGTTATTTATATTGTAGTAATGATATGTATTTAACCGAAATGTGTGTTTTAAGTAGGTTGTTTATGTAATGTTTATACATCTAAGTAGTGTGTTTAAGTCTTTGGTATTGTTCGATTGTAGTAAACTTTGGTATTGTTGATTTGGTATTGTAGTTTTGAGAAGTTGGGAAATTTTTGTTGGTAGTAATGGAATTGTCCGTATTGATGGTTTGATCTTGCATAAGGGTCTTTGTTCCTACCCAAAAATGGTACTGAAAATGGCTCTGTTTCAGAGACTATTGTTATTGGAAATATTGATCACACTTAAACTTAGAGTGAAAGAGTTTTAAGTGTTAAAAGTCTTAGTTTCCTTGTTTGAAACATCTTAAAAGGGGAAAATAGTCTTTGTTTCCTTGTTGGGTTTAATTATTAGGGTTTTCGTGTAAGTATATTTTGTTTTCTATTTGTGATAAATTTGCTTAGGTAGGGTTTTGAATTATTATATTGAATGTCTATAATGACTTGAATTGTTTTTAAAAAAAAAAAACAGATAATCGCAACTCTATGATTGTTGTCTCGTTCAACGGAGAATTTACGTACGATCCTCTTTATAACCGGTGGAATCATGTAAATGGATCGATGTTCTCATTATTTGTCCGAAAGAACATAAGATTGAATGCGTTGTTGGATAAATTGCATGTGAGGCTTGGTATTGACCGGTCTGTTTCAAAGCTTGGCGTAAAAGCTTTGTTTACTTATGCTAGTGTGGGGAATATACCACCCGATGATATCTTAGACGACGAGACACTAAATGGTTACATCGAAGCGGCCTCGATAGTAAAAATGTGATTTTTTGCGTGAATGCTACACCCGAGTGGAGGCAAACAATGAACCGATATTTGAGGATGATGGCATTGATTTAAATCAAGATTGCAATGCCCCGGATGATAACAATAATTCGGATTATAGTCTTGGTAATTTCCCTTCTCCGGTACAAGAACTTGCTACAGATCCAAATTTTAATCCATTCGAGCAACAATATGGATGTAGTGGGTTTGAAAACCATGTTCCTACACAAAGGCTTGGTGAAGCTTCGGACCAACAGTTTCAGTATGAACCAGTCAGACCAAGTCATAATCTTTCAAATCAACCTTCAAGTAGTCATGTTCGTGTTGAAATGGTTGGTGAATACACTGCTCCGTTTGAATTCGGTCCTCCAAGTTATAATGTTATAAATAGCCAATCACATAATCCGTTTCAGTATCCTCCTAACTAACCTTCAAGTATTCGTGCTCAACCTATCCAACAGCCATATAATTTGTTTGGTGGATTAGTCACTAGTTTTTTGGTTTCTCTGTTTGCACCTCATATTCAAACCGATCAAACATTTGAAGATGATGATTTACCGCGGTGTCTATCTACCGGTACGGGATGGAAACAATAATCGGATGAGATTGGGTGTCGGACACACGTTGCTTGTATTACACTATAAACGATACATGCAAATGGCATGTATACATTTGAGACGTTGAATGATGTGCATACTTGTGCTCACAATGCGGATTGACAATCGATAAGCAACACCTATTGTTATTGACTTCGAAAATGGAAGACGGCAAAGTATACCATATTATGGAGGACAGCTCACAACACGACGGTTGACTTATGAGCATACCGAGAGAGATGATGAGAATGCTTTGGTTAGAGGTTCACCGACGGAGTGTTACAATGCGATACCCTCGTACCTGTGGATGGTGCGTGAGGCCAATGAAGGGACCTATGTTGACTTTCAGCTTGATAATCTAGGAAGGTTCGGTAGTTGTTTCATGGCTTTGGGAGCAAGTCGTCATGGTTTCAAGTATTGTCGACCTATTTTGTGTGTGGACGCCACTCATCTAAAAACCCGTTTCTCAGGGCAACTATTTGTTGCTGTTGCTGTAGATGCCGGTGACCACCTATTCCCTGTAGCATTCGGTATTGCTGAAAAAGAATGCAACGATTCATGGGGGTATTTCATGAGACAATTGAGGGTGGCCATTGAAGGTATCCATGTTGAAAATTTGAGCTTTATATCTGACAGACACAAGGCTATTAGAAATGCGGTTGGTAAGGTATTTCCCAATGCATATCACGGTGTTTGCTATCATCATTTAAAGGGCAATCTAACAAAAAAAATGGAAGGATTACGGTTTTTGTGAAGACACATTCTATCAAATAGCCTATGCATTCTTGGAGGCCGAATTTCTCCAAAAGTACGCCCTAATCAAGGCACAATGTCTTGGCGCATATCTAAAACTAGAAGAAATAGGTGTTGAACGGTGGGCGCGTGCCAAATTTCCTGGGAAAAGATACGCCTTAATGACAAGCAATTACGCTGAAAGTTTCAACTGTGCGATTAGAGGAGCTCGTCGTTGGCCTGTTCCTAGCCTCTTGGAATTCATTAGAGCAACACTGCAGAGATGGTATAATGATAGACGACAGGAGGCGCTTGATTGTGCGACTGTGTTAGCACCGGAGATCGATAAAATAGTGGCTTTGAATATTACTGCTAGAAGGAAGTTCAGGGTTAATCCTATTAACCCCAATGAGTTTGAGGTTCATGGAAATAACTTGCTTCATGGGACGATAAATCTACGAGAGAGGAAGTGTTATTGTGGTTATTTTGAGAAAATGGAAATACCATGTACGCATGCTATAACAGCCGCAACAACACGCAGAATTAGTCCACCCGTACTCTGTTCACGGTATTATAGAGCTGAATGTTTCAAGGAGATTTACATGGGTAGCATATATCCAGTTCCTAACAGGGAGGATTGGGATGTTCCGGAGACGGTAAGAAACATGAAAGTCGGAGTGCCTAATATGAGATATGTGCCTAGGGCTGTAAACGAGCCGAATAATACCGAACCCTGGCAGGGTTCGGCTCGGCTCGAAAATTTTATACCTCAAGGCTCGGCTCGGCTCGGCTCGGGCGAACCTGATTTTTCAGGGTTCGGCTCGGGTTCGAAGCTTAAAAAATAAAAAAAATATTCGGCTCGGTTCGGTCCGAACGAGCTGAACGGTCCGAACAGGTTCGATCCGAAAAAAAAAAAAAAAAACGAGAATGCGAGTTACATTACGGCAGAAATTGTCCAATATTACAAAAACATTTAAGATGGGTAAACATATAACAAAAACATTAAAGATGGGGAATACTATTAGTCTATTACAAAACATCATAAGTCCAAATGTCCAATTGTCCAATATTACAAAATATGATATGTCCAAATAGTCCAATACTCCCGATTGTCCAATATTACAATATTCAATATAAAGTATAAACCAAAAAAATTTAATTAATTTATTATTATAAAAATAATTAATAAATATAATATAATAATAATTTAATATTTTAAACGAGCCGAACCTGTTCGATACAGTTCGGCTCGTAGGACGAATATCTGATTTTTAAGGCTTGGTTTGGGTTCGAAAATTCGAACCGGATCACGAATTGAGCTTTTTCGGACCGAATATACCGAGCCTTATCGAATACTTACGTTCATTTACAGCCCTATATGCGCCTGATGCCAGTGGAGCTCCAAGAAGAGGTAGAATTAATACCACTAGAATCCCTTCTAAATGGGAACGTACAGGCCATCAGAATGTATGTACTAACTGCAAACATCCAGGACATAACAGAGCTAGTTGCACGCAATACCGGTAGGAAGTCATTGATTTTTGTTATGGTGGTATTAGAATGGATCGTTATTGTGTAACGTATTAATAGAATGTAGTATTTTATTAATGGATTGTAGTAATGATTGTATTCGGTTATTAATCGGAATCAAGTTTATCATGTATTACACTACCTCTGTAAAACTAACAGTAATTATTACGGGGCTTACACACAAGAAAAAAGAGTAATGATACATGGCTTACAAACATAATAACAAAGAGTAATGATACATTGAGATAACAATAAGATGACGCTTAAATAAACTAAGGGTGATCAATAAATAGGATAGGATGACGCCTAAATAAATGATCTTCAATATTTAGTAATCACCACATTAAACACGACGTGATTTTCTATAGGTAGATCAATGACTTCAAATCTGCATTCATCTCCAGCATTTAGGTCATTGTCCGTAATGAAATCATTCAACCCGCTTAAACGAACTTTTTGATTTACCATATAGACAATTCTAGCAGGCCATGATTCCCCTGTGGCAATTCGCAGTTCCACGGTCTTGTTTCGCAACATGTCATTTGTTCTCGCAAATGCCTTTGGAATACTCTACAAATCACAAACAAATTTAAATACTGTTTCAAAATGGGGAAAAAAATATCAAACGAGAAAACAACTAAAAATATATTAAATATCTCACCACATAATAACAACCATGTGAAAATACCCAGTTTGGCAGCGTCGTCTGAAAATGGGGATTTTGGTCACCTGCACCTGCATCATCATCTGCATCATCTTCTTCACTCTCGGACTCAGGAAAAGTCTTCTCACAAGAAGTGTGATCATAAACAAGAGTGTCGAAAGTGAAATCCCCCCTGTGTTCAAACACTATAAACTCCCTCTCATTCAAGTAATGAGCCGCCACCTCCCAACCTTCCCCAAAGAAACGAAGAATTCCATTGTCTGTGGCTCCAACCCTCACTTCCCATGTCCCTAATCGGCTTTTGAGAACGGCCCTATCTAGGTTCCGCAGCGTGTCGTTCAACCTATTAACGTATGTTGGAGGTAGTGTCTATGAAAAAAAGAAATATTTCACGTTTGTTTGATCATAATACAAGTGATATAAAAGTAAGTTAATTAATAATGACATACCAAACTTGTTGCGAAACCGCCATCAAGAACTTTAAAGAAACGATCATTATCCGTTTGCTTCAGTGTAGATTATAAATTGAAAGGTGAAGAAGAACTCTTTACACTACTTAAAAGAGTTTGAAGAAATGAGAGAAATGGCTCGTACTTGTACAACAACAATAATTTCCATGTACCACACTAGTACTTGCATTCCCTACGTTTGGACGTAGAGAATGTTGCATTCCCTACGTTTGGACGTAGGTTATCTATGTTCAAACGCAGAGAATGTTGCAGCCATACATTTGGACTAGGTTCTCTACGTTCCGACTAGAGAATGTAGCATTCCCTACGTTTGGACGTACATTCTCTACGTTTGGACGTAGAGAAATTCAAATTGAATGTTGCATTTTAAGTTGAGTTGCTTTTTAAACAAATTGAATACTCATCAAAACAACATACACCTAAAATATAAATGGCTACCAACATACAACAAAATACCAAAAATATAACATACACCAAAAATTCCTACACAGTTTGTCAAAACAACATACACAAAAATACCTATATATCTACTATTTGATTAAATAGCTGTACACAAAGTTTCTTTCTTAGCAACAAGATATTGTCATGATGGATCGAGAGAAAAGTTTTCCTTGTGCATCAAATGCTCAATGAACTTGACCGTGTATACCCCACAGTCACCCCTGTATAATATGAATAGTGTAAGAATAGTATAAACTGTATAATATAATAAATAGTTTGAAGTTTATAACACTTACGAAATTGGCATTTGTGGTACGAATTCAGGTTTTACTATTCTGACATCAAAAAGAGGCTTCGCTGGATCAACCATTTGTGGGAGTTGACGTAGACGAGCATCCGTCTCCAACACTCTCCTAAACGAAACACCCCACGCTTTGATGTTTTTCTTCACATCATCCTTATACGCCTGCCCCGACAGACAATCCCACACCCTAATCTTCCATTCGGGAATACACACTTCGACAGCTGCCCAGTGAGCATAACTAATGGACCAGGGAATGTAGATCACGGTGTTTTCATCCCATTGCTTGACGTACCGATCCACAAAGTCTGGAATGACCGTTCTGTCTGGTGGCTTTCCCTGATCTACATGACCTTGCCCGTAAAAGGCGGCTAATTCAGAGTATGCAATGGCCGTATGCGGTTGAAAGCATCCTGGATGTGCTTCCATTTGCCGTTGTATCAGGTCCAGATACGCATCGACATGCTGTACGCATGCAAAAATAAGTTAGAGATAATGAAATCAGAAATATGAAAATTTCAGAAATATGAAAATACAGTCACAAGAATATACTTCTCGGTCTAAATCTGAAAGAGGGCCATGGAGACGTGTGAACCACTCCATGCCATATTTTCTGTAAGGCGGAAACCAGGTGCGTACCCCGTCGGAATCTCAATTGGGGGCGGATCTTCTTGTTGGTACCACGTTGTGAACTTGTTTTCCAGCTCGTCCGGAAACTTTTTCCACGCTGGCCATCTCACAACGTTATCACTAGGCATATTGACTATGTGAGACCCATCAGTTAAATACCGTGGTCGGCTAGTAGTCTGACGGGTTGTCAATTTTCTGTCAATCGCATCAACCGCCTTTCGTTTACCCAATTGTACAACACTTGGGCCACCAGCTAAACAAATTTCAATACATTCACAAGTTAGATAGTTTTTCACAATATAATTTATAGTTTCGAAATTAAAAATCAAACAACTTACTATAATCCATCTCAGGCTCCACAACCGATGCTTGGCTGGTCGTAGCCTCGGGAGGGGGGGGGGCGTAGCCTCGGGAGGGGTGGGGGTCGTAGCCACGGTAGGGGTCGTAGCCTCGGGAGGGGTCGTAGCCACGGTAGGGGTCGTAGTCTCGGGAGGGGTCGTAGCCTCGGTAGTAGCATCGACAGTATCTGCATCAAAATAGGCACTCTCATCAATTCATGATAACAAACAATATCTATTTTAATAATACAAATTTCAATATAAATAACCTACTAAACAATAATTAGATATACATAACATAATGCTTACCCGAATAAGGATCCTCCACGAATAATTCGTCGACGAAATCCTTCTCGACTCCCTCCTTCTGAACTCCCTCCAGCTGCACTCCCTCTTGCCCGGGTTGGGAAATGCCTTCAAGAATCTTATCAAACCGAACATCATCATCGGGTTGTCGGCGGACGGGGTAGGAGATGAATAAGTATGCTGATGCGTATGCTGACCAGGTGGAGGCTGATGAGTATGCTGACCAGGTGGGGCGGTCGGTATGCCGATCGCACGATGACCCCTGTGTAGACCCATCAGGGGAAAACTGAGAAGATGTGCCCCGGTCAGTATCATGTGGAGGAGGTGAATGAGGTGGAGGAGGTGGAGGCCGATGAGGGGTAGACTGAAAAGATGTTGCCCGGTTATTATCATAATACATACAACTAAATTTATCGCATAAAGAAATTGACAATGAAATAATTTTTTACCTGATCTCTGGAAGATAGCGTTTGCATCAACCCCTTAAGTTCAAGAAGTATCGCCCCATGCTCATTTTGCCGCTGTATAACCTCTCGAATTACTTGCCGGTTTTCGTCATTCTGCCGGCGAAGTTCCTCCCGAATGTCATTCAGCCCATTATCTATCCTTCTCTTCACAGCCCTATAAAGCCCAACAGCTTCATCTTCTTCCGCCTGTAGCATCTCAGTGTATGAACTGTGCGGCACATGTCGTGGATGAGGAGGTAGAGGCTGTTGTTGTGAAGTAGAGGGTTGTGAAGTAGAGGGATGTGAAGTAGAGGCTGACTGTTGTGTAGCAGAGCGTGGCTGCCGTGTAGTAGATGGACGTCTAGGAGGTGGTCGTGCAATTGGTACAGGCCGAGGGATCACACGTGGCGGCTCATTAACCTCCGCATCAGGGATGCCCCTATGTAGCATCAACTCCCTATCAACTTTCCTTGCAGCCAGATATCCTATAACACGGCTCTGCAAACAATGTATATTTCATTAGAATTAACAATAAGAAAATGTTTAACCATACCGGATATAATTAAAAGAAAATGTTTATTAAGCTTATTACCTTACTTGCCTTCGCCAACACCCCCTTCCACTGCGGAGGGGTAGTCTTGCAACTCCATCTCATCATCCGAGGAGCTGCATTAGGAACTCTGAGGGTGGCATCAATAGTTAGAACAACAATGTCCGGGAGGGTCTCGTAAGCCCAAAACTGTAAGGCATGTATAACCCCTTGTATCGTCACCCTGCCTTCTGCACTTTCCTTGTAGGTATTCATCATGCGACAGATCTTTCTATAAGTCTGATCCCACAACCAAGTACCCCATGGAAAGTCATTTAGGCCTTCTACATTCTCGACCAAATAGAAGGTCTCACGAGGTACCTTAGTAATCTCATCATGACCCATCATAATACTGTGAATAAGGTAGACTAAACCTACACGGTAGAGAACTTCAAGATGCTCACCCTCATCCAATAACCATCTCTCAATATCCGGTATGGTGATCGGTTTTAGGTCAGGATGATGGATGTGGCCGTATGTCCCCTCAGCAAAACACCTGGAATAACTATCGGGAGCTTCCGGGAGATCACCAAACCTAAAACCGGTCATCATGCAAAACTCCCGCCTACCGAACTTCGCAGTCATCTCACCAAATCTAAAATGAAGCTCACCGGCCACATTCGGATAAACGGCACTGAAACATACATATTGTAAAACTTTGGCGGAAAACTGCCAGTGCTCGTACATTTGAATGAATTCTCGAAAAACCCCACCTCTCAATGTTCCCTCAAATCTGATCCTTCTCATGTGAATGTCAAGAAGATCCGAGAGCTTGGCCTTTTCCCCTCTAAAAGTCCATGTCAGATTTTCCTTTACTTTGTAGACTTCAGTTCCATGAGTGCCAATCAACTGTTAACAGATAGAATTGTTTCAAGTCAATCACACACATATACTAGTCAATCACAAGCTTTATACAAGTAACATTGTGAAGTAAATCAACTATATAGTACATCTAATACCAAAGAAGAAATAACGAGCTACCAATACCTAAATGATTAATGTAAGTGTAAGTGTGATCAATATTTCCAATAACAATGGTCTCTGAAAAACAGAGCCATTTTCAGTACCATTTTGGGTAGGAACAGCACCCTTATGCACGATCAAACCATCAACCTCACCATCAAGCCTCAATCAATCTCAACATATACAAGAAAAAATGCATAGTAACACCATACTCATACACTATCAACTTCAATGTCCCAAATTTGAACATACCTAGCCACAAATTGCATGTTTTTATCAAATTACAATCAAGACTAACCTAAACCCTATAAACTGGAAAAATCTGCATACAAAAATACAACAGAGGACTTAAGAACAGTTTTCTACGTCCAGACGTAGAAAAACCTACGTCCAGACGTATCAAAACCTACGTCCAAACGTAGAAAAACCAGCATAAACATAGAAAATCCAGTTTAATCGTCTTCTTCAAAATTTCTCCCTTACTTCAACCCACATAAAGAAAAATCAGGCTAATCCCCTCTATTAAATGTCAACAATATCAGGCTAATCACCACTACAAAACACTAAAAGTTGGAAAATATATACAACATAATTTAGGAAAACAATATAACAATAAAACGTTTAAAATGCATCATAAGGGGAAACACTTACACTTTCTATATTGCTTTGATCCATTATGCTTGAGAGCAGAGGTGCCAAATCTGAATATTTGGTGCAAAATCGCCGTCCAACGTAAAGAAACCGATGGAAACGTAGGGATTAGAACTAGTGGAAGGGGATAGAAGAGAGAGAGAGAGAGAGTTTTCAAAACCCATCAGGACCTTACCGTTAAACGTAGGGTTCCTTACGTTTAAACGTAAGAAACCCTACGTTTAAACGTAGATAAATTTGATAATTGAAACTTTCCTAATTCATTGAAATAACCTACGTTTAAACGTAGGTTCTCTACGTTTAAACGTAAGGATCCTACGTTTAAACGTAGGTTATTTCAATAAATTAGGGGTTGTAATTATTCAAATTTATCTACGTTTAAACGTAGGGTTCCTTACGTTTAAACGTAGAGAACCTTACGTTTACCTGATTTTCAATGTCGAAAAGTGCACAACCTGATTTGCAAGTCAAATGTCTGACACAACCTGATTTTTCAATTTCTGAATTAAAGGCCACCTTTAAATAATACTACATCCGTCCCAAAATAAGTGTTCATATTTTAGAAAATAATTGTCCTATAAAAAGTGTCACTTTATATTACCAATGCATCATTTAATGCATATTTTCCAAAGATAACCTTAGTCCAACATTTATTTTTGACACTCATTTCATATCCCAAAACAAACATTTATTATATGTGAAGGGTAAATATGTCAATGTAGTATAAAACACAACACATTAATTACATTTCTTAATATGTGCGAAAACTAAAAAGATGACACTTATTTTGGGACGGAGATAGTAATAATTGTGTTTTTAAATTTTAAACGATAATAAGAATAAATTCGATGTTTTACTGAATTCTCCATGACAATTTCTCTTCTCTAACATGTGCGCCCTAGGCTTGCTGCGGGCTTCTCCCACTTTCGGTCACCACGAAACAAACATGTTAGTTTCTCTTAATCACTTGTTGTTATGTTTCTAAGTGTTGTCCTTGAACTTAAGCTTGCCTTTTGTTCTCTTGACTCTATGCTACTTTTGTTTGTTTTGAAATTGTTAGTATTGTCTGTATGGAGACATTCATGAGGCTAATTATTTGCTTACAGTGTTTCCATAGGGTATATGCAACATGTTTTTATTTATTTATTATTATATTATTTTTAGTTTCGGATTAATATATTGTTTTTCTATATATTATGGGCCAAATAGTCAATATTGTTCGTGAACTATTTGTTGGAGATAATTGGGCCCGAAGCCCAATAATGTTTATTAACTATTAATAAATGGCTCATCTTGAGGTTAGTTTCGGACAAGCCTCGTTAAAATCTATCGAGAACTTAGAGTGTCATTGAAATCTACGTGACACGTAGATAATGACGGGTCTTTAAATCACTTGATTTAGACATCAGATGAATGGGAAATTAATACTCAAAGTAATAGGTATAACACGTCGATTTCGGCGAATCGATCCATTGGCCCAATCCACTAGTTAAGGCCTATCATTTGAATTACCTGCCGACCTTTGACATATTCAAAGGCAAAGTCGTGGGCAAGGTTTCGGCTGTGGCTGACAACGTGGGCAAAATTGTTTAACGTGATAATAGAAGTCATAGTGGGTTTAGTGGGTACTTGAAGTTCAAGTTTGGCTCTCTTATAAATTCTCCAATTGACCGGAAATTTAACACATGGAAAATTGCAAGCATTACAATCAAATTAGCATTTCATTTATCAATAGTTTTGCATTGTTGAAGATATCAGAACACTGTAGAGTTCGCCGATGTTCCTAGTTTGAAGTGCCACCACCTTGAACAGGTAAACCGTTGTATCCTGGAAAACAATTTCTATTACCGTGGACACTACACCGTAACAAATTGTCTTAAGGAAAAAGTGGTTTCATTCACCTCGGTAGTGTCTTTCAATTTTCGTTTTATTTAATTTTTGCATCATTGTAATTGGTATCTCTTGAATGATATGAATAAATTGTTGTTGTTTTACCGTGTTTTTTCTTTTTAGCACATACCGTATAATAAATTTCCAACACTATTTTGCTTTTTCGGTCAATGTCGTTTTATGGTAATTAAGGGTAAATTTAAGATTTCACTTTTACGCCTAAATACATATTTAATTTGTTTTCGTTAACCAAAAATCCGACCCATTTGTCAGATAAACGTCGATTACTTGTTCCACCCCATCAATAAAAAAAAAGAAAAGGAAAAACACGATTCATTGGTCACAAGCTTTATTAAATTTCATCAAGAGCATAGAACAACAAAATCTTTATTTTCTCTTATTTCTTAATTATACCTTAACAGGAGAGGTGTAAATCACTGAGGTAATCACCGGCCCAGTGGTAATCACTGAGGCTTATATCCCGAAGGTTGAGGGTTCGAGTGTCACTAGAGACGAAAATGTGTGTGTGTTTAATAAAAACAAAGGAGAGGTGTAGATCATTTTGTTTGTGCACTACTATTCTGTGTTTTTCTTTTTCTGTGTACAAATCATTTTGCAAATTTCTTCCATCGATTTTTTCCTCTCAATTGGTATTATCAATGAATCAGGGAAGGTTGAGCTTGAAGTAAATGAAGAGAACAATAGTTTGACCTGATATGAAATACTTGATAATGGGAGATTATTGGTGTTGGCTAACTTAGTTTCTGTGACGCTCTGTTCCCGGACACCGTGTGCGCGCTTATCCGGAAAAAAACGTTTGGCATGTATAATATTAAATAAATCCAATATTATGTTATCACCCGTGTATAATTAAAATAATCAAACCGAATTAATCAACAATTTTATTAATTTTGATGACGAAACAGATACAACAAAATATAGAAAGAAAACACAATAACAATGATAAAAGGATATGCTACGATCTGAGCCGAGACGAACTCTTTCCTTAAGACAAATTTGCTCCGGTATGTACCCCGGTTTACAGCAATTGTCTCCCAGGAATTCTCAGATTACCTTTTAGAATAGCGGTACTGCAAACTCTGAACTCTACAGTGCTTCAGAAACTCTTCACTTGATGCAAGAACAGTATGCAGAAGAATGTATGTATGTATGCAATTCTGGTGTTGTATTTCTGTGTCTGTGTATTTTTCTTCCCATTCATGTAGCTCGTTTATATAGCAGAGGACATGGAAAAACTGATGGAAATGAACAGCCTCAGCTCGAATTGAATGTCATAAATATCAGCCAATCATGAAAATATATCAGCCGTCCTGTGAAAACACCTATTGACGTCTGCTTAGTGGACTTCCAGGACACCGCAGCACCACCAATCATGAAAATATATCCAGTTGTGGATTTTGATTCTTTTGTATCAGAAATCCAATTTGCATCACAGTATCCTTCTAATACTGCTGGATATCTTGTGTAGCATAATCCTAGGTTCATTGTATATTTCAAGTACTTTAGTACTCTAATAAGAGCTTTCCAATGATCCTCACTAGGATTACTTGTAAACCTGCTTAGTTTATTCACAGCACATGCAATATCCGGTCTAGTACAATTCGTTATGTACATTAAACAACCAATAATCTGAGAATATTTTAACTGAGACACAGGGTCACCTTTATTTTTGACTAAGAGAAGACTCAAGTCAATAGGTGTTTTCACAGGACTTTCATTATAAACATTGAATCTCCTCAGGACGGACTCAATGTAGTGAGACTGTGATAACACTAGTCCCTCGATATTCTGGAGATTTTAATCCCCAAAATTACATCTGCCAGTCCCATATCTTTCATATCAAAGTTATGTGTCAGCATCTTTTTGGTATTCATGATCATATCATGAGTACTCCCCATAATCAACATATCATCAACATATAAACACATTAACACATAAGCATTAGGTGTATGTTTGATGTAGACACATTTGTCGCACTCGTTGATCTTAAACCCATTGGATAGCATAGTTTGATCAAACTTTTGATGCCATTGCTTGGGTGCTTGTTTCAGTCCATACAATGACTTAACGAGTCGACACACTTTGTTTTTCTGACCTGGAATCACAAACCTCTCGGGTTGTTCCATATAACTTTCTTCGTCTAATTCACCATTCAGAAATGCAGTTTTAACATCCATCTGATGTATTTCCAAGTTATACACTGCAGCAAGAGAAATTAGAACCCTTATAGAAGTGATTCTAGTTACTGGTGAGTAAGTATCAAAGAAATCAAGACCCTCTTTTTGCCGATAACCCTTAGCTACCAACCAGGCCTTATACTTATCAATAGATCCATCAGCTTTAAGCTTCTTCTTGAAAATCCACTTACATCCGAGAGCTTTATGTCCCGGTGGAATATCAACCAATTCCCAAGTGTGATTTTGCATAATGGAATCTATCTCACTATTAATTGCCTCTTTCAAGAAAGGTGCTTCTGGATTAGACATAGCCTCGGCATATGTCCTTGGAGTATTTTCTACCATGTAGGTGAGAAAATCTGGACCAAAAGACGTTGAAGTCCTAGCCCGTTTACTCATTCGAGGTTCCACTTCCTCGTGTTCTGAAACATCATCCCCCACATTTTCGTGTGCCCTCTTAGTCGAATTTGAGTCTTCATTATGTCTTTCTTTGTTTGGAAAGACATCCTCAAAAAACACCGCATTTCTTGACTCCATGATTGTGTTTACATGCACATCAGGGTTGTCAGATTTGTGCACAAGAAATCTATATGCACTACTGTTATGTGCATACCCAATGAATATGCAATCTATCGTTTTAGGCCCAATCTTGATTTGTTTAGGTTTAGGCACTTCCACCTTTGCTAAACACCCCCACACTTTCAAGTATTTATAACTTGGTTTGTGGCCTTTCCACAACTCATATGGGGTCTTATCCATCTTTTTAGATGGAATTCTGTTGAGAATTACATTGGTGGAGAGAAGAGCCTCCCCCCACAAGTTCCGAGGTAAACCGTAAGGCGATCAACATAGCATTCATCATCTCTTTCGAGTACGGTTTTTGCGTTCAAAGCAATTCCGTTAGATTGAGGAGCATATGGAGCGTAGTTTGATGAATGATGCCCGAATCTAGGCATAATCCTTCAAATGGCGATTCATACTCTCCACCTCTATCACTACGAACCTTCTTGATTCGTCTGCTAAGTTGATTCTCAACTTCATTTTTATAATTTTTGAATGCCTCGATAGCCTCATCTTTGCTACTTAGCAAGTAAACATAACAGTATCTTGTACAATCATCGATAAAAGTTACAAAATACTTTTTACCGCCTCTCGATTGCACAAACTTTAAATCACACAAATCGGTGTGAATTAATTCTAAAGGTTCTGTATTTCTTTCCACGAGTCGGGAAGCTTCTCAATGATACATGCCACTTGAAAATTCTCATTGATTTTCAGATCTTTTGCTATCATCTCAGATATCAGAATTTGCAACTCCTCCACCTGTTTCACAATAGATTTAGTATCATTCATTTCATACTTCAAAACCCTACTGACAAGAAACTTCTTGGCACCAGCATCTTCGGTTGTATATTTCTTCTCTAATGCTTGCCACAATGATTTAGCTGTTTCATAAGTATAGTACACACCATACAACATGTTATCTAAACCATTAAGAATATAATTCTTGCACAGAAAATCACTGTGCTTCCAGCTTTCTACAGCAAGAAAAAGCCGTCTTTTCAGGATTTTCAGGTGGCGCCACTGGTGGGTCATCGATTAGCATTCTTGCTAGCCCAAGTGTTGTGATGTAAAACAACATCTTCTGTTGCCAACGTTTAAAGTTGGAACCGTTGAAATTCTCCGGTCTCTCATGGTTTGCACCAGTAACCGTGGTCGTCTGTGTTACAATTCCCGTAGTATGGGAAGTCTGTCCCCCGTTTGGCGCACCATCCGGAGTAGGAGTCACTTGACCGTCAGATGCCATTTCTGTTCGAGACAGAAGATAAACTTTAATCAGAAGAGAAAATGAGTTTGAAACTGAACAATATTAGTGATGACAGTTGAACAGTTTCAGCAATTACTGCTTCACTCTGCCGCTGGCACTTAGCTGAATTTCGCCTTTACTCGGCCCGCCGCACTTAGCCGAATTTATGCTTCACTCGGCCCGCCGGCACTTGGCCGAATTTTATCTTTACTCAGCCGCCAGCACTTAGCCGAATTTATGCTTTGGCCGAATTTTATCTTTACTCAGCCGCCAGCACTTAGCCGAATTTATGCTTCACTCAGCCGCTGGCACTTGGCCGAATTTCAGCTTCACTCAGCCGAAATTTCTGGAGCGGCCCTTAGCCGAACTTCAGCTTTAGTCAGCCGAAATTTCTGGAGTGGCCCTTAGCCAAATTTCAAATTTTTTTTATTTTTTTATTTTATTTTATTTTATTATGAACAGGTTGTTAACAGACTGCAACAGACTAAACAACCAATAAAAAGATGAAAAATTCGTCAGAATATTTCGATTACACACAGGTTTGATTTAGAACTATGGTTCTAAAAAATTTGTCTTAAGCTGTTATCACCCGTGTATAATTAAAATAATCAAGCCAAATTAAACAACAATTTTATTAATTTTGATGACGAAACAGATACAACAAAATATAGAAAGAAAACACAATAACAATGATAAAAGGATATGCTACGATCTGAGCCGAGACGAACTCTTTCCTTAAGACAAATTTGCTCCGGTATGTACCCCGGTTTACAGCAATTGTCTCCCAGGAATTCTCAGATTACCTTTCAGAATAGCGGTACTGCAAACTCTGAACTCTACAGTGCTTCAGAAACTCTTCACTTGATGCAAGAACAGTATGCAGAAGAATGTATGTATGTATGCAATTCTGGTGTTGTATTTCTGTGTCTGTGTATTTTTCTTCCCATTCATGTAGCTCGTTTATATAGCGAGAGGACATGGAAAAGCGATGGAAATGAACGACCTCGGCTCGAATTGAATGTCATAAATATCACCAATCATGAAAATATATCGGCCGTCCTGTGAAAACACCTATTGACGTCTGCTTAGTGGACTTCCAGGACACCGCAGCACCACCAATCATGAAAATATATCCAGTTGTGGATTTTGATTCTTTTGTATCAGAAATCCAATTTGCATCACAGTATCCTTCTAATACCGCTTGGATATCTTGTGTAGCATAATCCTAGGTTCATTGTATATTTCAAGTACTTTAGTACTCTAATAAGAGCTTTCCAATGATCCTCACTAGGATTACTTGTAAACCTGCTTAGTTTATTCAAAGCACATGCAATATCTGGTCTAGTACAATTCGTTATGTACATTAAACAACCGATAATCCGAGAATATTTTAAGCGAGACACGGGGTCACCTTTATTTTTGACTAAGAGAAGACTCAAGTCAATAGGTGTTTTCACGGGACTTTCATTATAAACACCGAATCTCTTCGGGACGGACTCAATGTAGTGAGGCGTGATAAAACTAGTCCCTCGGATATTACGGAGATTTTAATCCCCAAAATTACATCGCGAGTCCCATATCTTTCATATCAAAGTTATGTGTCAGCATCTTTTTGGTATTCATGATCATATCATGAGTACTCCCCATAATCAACATATCATCAACATATAAACACACTAACACATAAGCATTAGGTGTATGTTTGATGTAGACACATTTGTCGCACTCGTTGATCTTAAACCCATTGGATAGCATAGTTTGATCAAACTTTTGATGCCATTGCTTGGTTGCTTGTTTCAGTCCATACAATGACTTAACGAGTCGACACACTTTGTTTTTCTGACCTGGAACCACAAACCCCTCGGGTTGTTCCTTATAACTTTCTTCGTCTAATTCACCATTCAGAAATGCAGTTTTAACATCCATCTGATGTATTTCCAAGTTATACACTGCAGCAAGAGAAATTAGAACCCTTATAGAAGTGATTCTAGTTACCGGTGAGTAAGTATCAAAGAAATCAAGACCCTCTTTTTGCCGATAACCCTTAGCTACCAACCTGGCCTTATACTTATCAATAGATCCATCGCTTTAAGCTTCTTCTTGAAAATCCACTTACATCCGAGAGCTTTATGTCCCGGTGGAATATCAACCAATTCCCAGTGTGATTTTGCATAATGGAATCTATCTCACTATTAATTGCCTCTTTCAAGAAAGGTGCTTCTGGATTAGACATAGCCTCGGCATATGTCCTTGGAGTATTTTCTACCATGTAGGTGAGAAAATCTGGCCCAAAAGACGTTGAAGTCCTAGCCCGTTTACTCCTTCGAGGTTCCACTTCCTCGTGTTCTGAAACATCATCCCCCACATTTTCGTGTGCCCTCTTAGTCGAATTTGAGTCTTCATTATGTCTTTCTTTGTTTGGAAAGACATCCTCAAAAAACACCGCATTTCTTGACTCCATGATTGTGTTTACATGCACATCAGGGTTGTCAGATTTGTGCACAAGAAATCTATATGCACTACTGTTATGTGCATACCCAATGAATATGCAATCTATCATTTTAGGCCCAATCTTGATTTGTTTAGGTTTAGGCACTTCCACCTTTGCTAAACACCCCCACACTTTCAAGTATTTATAACTTGGTTTGTGGCCTTTCCACAACTCATATGGGGTCTTATCCATCTTTTTAGATGGAATTACGTTGAGAATTACATTGGCGGAGAGAAGAGCCTCCCCCCACAAGTTTCGAGGTAAACCGGGCGATCAACATAGCATTCATCATCTCTTTCGAGTACGGTTTTTGCGTTCAAAGCAATTCCGTTAGATTGAGGAGCATATGGAGCAGTAGTTTGATGAATGATGCCCGAATCTAGGCATAATCCTTCAAATGGCGATTCATACTCTCCACCTCTATCACTACGAACCTTCTTGATTCGTCTGCTAAGTTGATTCTCAACTTCATTTTTATAATTTTTGAATGCCTCGATAGCCTCATCTTTGCTACTTAGCAAGTAAACATAACAGTATCTTGTACAATCATCGATAAAAGTTACAAAATACTTTTTACCGCCTCTCGATTGCACAAAGTTTAAATCACACAAATCGGTGTGAATTAATTCTAAAGGTTCTGTATTTCTTTCCACGAGTCGGGAAGCTTCTCAATGATACATGCCACTTGAAAATTCTCATTGATTTTCGGATCTTCTCGCTATCATCTCGGATATCGAATTTGCAACTCCTCCACTTTGTTTCACAATAGATTTAGTATCATTCATTTCATACTTCAAAACCCTACCGACAAGAAACTTCTTGGCACCAAAGCATCTTCGGTTGTATATTTCTTCTTTAATGCTTGCCACAATGATTTAGTTGTTTCATAAGTACGGTACACACCATACAACATGTTATCTAAACCATTAAGAATATAATTCTTGCACGAGAAAATCACCGTGCTTCCAAACTTTCTACAACAAGAAAAGCCGTCTTTTCGGGATTTTCGGTGGCGCCCTTTGGTGGGTCATCGATTAGCATTCTTGCTAGCCCAAGTGTTGTGATGTAAAACAACATCTTCTCGTTGCCAACGTTTAAAGTTGGAACCGTTGAACTTCTCCGGTCTCTCATGGTTTGCACCGGTAACCGTGGTCGTACGTGTTACAATTCCCGTAGTATGGGAAGTCGTCCCCCGTTTGGCGCACCATCCGGAGTAGGAGTCACTTGACCGTCGATGCCATTTCGTTCGAGACGAGAAGATAAACTTTAATCGAAGAGAAAATGAGTTTGAAAGCGAACAATATTAGTGATGACGGTTGAACGGTTTCAAAGCAATTCGCTTCACTCGCCGCGGCACTTAGCCGAATTTCGCCTTTACTCGGCCCGCCGCACTTAGCCGAATTTATGCTTCACTCAGCCGCTGGCACTTGGCCGAATTGTATCTTTACTCAGCCGCCAGCACTTAGCCGAATTTATGCTTCACTCAGCCGCTGGCACTTGGCCGAATTTTATCTTTACTCAGCCGCCAGCACTTAGCCGAATTTATGCTTCACTCACCGGCTGGCACTTGGCCGAATTTCAGCTTCACTCAGCCGAAATTTCTGGAGCGGCCCTTAGCCGAACTTCAGCTTTAGTCAGCCGAAATTTCTGGAGTGGCCCTTAGCAAAATTTCAAATTTTTTTTTATTTTTTTATTTTATTTTATTTTATTATGAACAGGTTGTTAACAGACTGCAACAGACTAAACAACCAATAAAAAGATGAAAAATTCGTCAGAATATTTCGATTACACACAGGTTTGATTTAGAACTATGGTTCTAAAAAATTTGTCTTAAGCTGTTATCACCCGTGTATAATTAAAATAATCAAGCCAAATTAAACAACAATTTTATTAATTTTGATGACGAAACAGATACAACAAAATATAGAAAGAAAACACAATAACAATGATAAAAGGATATGCTACGATCTGAGCCGAGACGAACTCTTTCCTTAAGACAAATTTGCTCCGGTATGTACCCCGGTTTACAGCAATTGTCTCCCAGGAATTCTCAGATTACCTTTCAGAATAGCGGTACTGCAAACTCTGAACTCTACAGTGCTTCAGAAACTCTTCACTTGATGCAAGAACAGTATGCAGAAGAATGTATGTATGTATGCAATTCTGGTGTTGTATTTCTGTGTCTGTGTATTTTTCTTCCCATTCATGTAGCTCGTTTATATAGCAGAGGACATGGAAAAACTGATGGAAATGAACAGCCTCAGCTCGAATTGAATGTCATAAATATCAGCCAATCATGAAAATATATCAGCCGTCCTGTGAAAACACCTATTGACGTCTGCTTAGTGGACTTCCAGGACACCGCAGAACCACCAATCATGAAAATATATCCAGTTGTGGATTTTGATTCTTTTGTATCAGAAATCCAATTTGCATCACAGTATCCTTCTAATACTGCTGGATATCTTGTGTAGCATAATCCTAGGTTCATTGTATATTTCAAGTACTTTAGTACTCTAATAAGAGCTTTCCAATGATCCTCACTAGGATTACTTGTAAACCTGCTTAGTTTATTCAAAGCACATGCAATATCTGGTCTAGTACAATTCGTTATGTACATTAAACAACCGATAATCTGAGAATATTTTAACTGAGACACAGGGTCACCTTTATTTTTGACTAAGAGAAGACTCAAGTCAATAGGTGTTTTCACAGGACTTTCATTATAAACACTGAATCTCTTCAGGACGGACTCAATGTAGTGAGACCGTGATAACACTAGTCCCTCGATATTCGGAGATTTTAATCCCCAAAATTACATCTCGCGTCCCCATATCTTTCATATCAAAGTTATGTGTCGAGCATCTTTTTGGTATTCATGATCATATCATGAGTACTCCCCATAATCAACATATCATCAACATATAAACACACTAACACATAAGCATTAGGTGTATGTTTGATGTAGACACATTTGTCGCACTCGTTGATCTTAAACCCATTGGATAGCATAGTTTGATCAAACTTTTGATGCCATTGCTTGGGTGCTTGTTTCGGTCCATACAATGACTTAACGAGTCGACACACTTTGTTTTTCGACCGGAACCACAAACCCCTCGGGTTGTTCCATATAACTTTCTTCGTCTAATTCACCATTCGAAATGCGTTTTAACATCCATCCGATGTATTTCCAAGTTATACACACTATGACAAGAGAAATTAGAACCCTTATAGAAGTGATTCTAGTTACTGGTGAGTAAGTATCAAAGAAATCAAGACCCTCTTTTTGCCGATAACCCTTAGCTACCAACCTGGCCTTATACTTATCAATAGATCCATCGGCCTTTAAGCTTCTTCTTGAAAATCCACTTACATCCGAGAGCTTTATGTCCCGGTGGAATATCAACCAATTCCCAAGTGTGATTTTGCATAATGGAATCTATCTCACTATTAATTGCCTCTTTCAAGAAAGGTGCTTCTGGATTAGACATAGCCTCGGCATATGTCCTTGGAGTATTTTCTACCATGTAGGTGAGAAAATCTGGCCCAAAAGACGTTGAAGTCCTAGCCCGTTTACTCCTTCGAGGTTCAACTTCCTCGTGTTCTGAAACATCATCCCCCACATTTTCGTGTGCCCTCTTAGTCGAATTTGAGTCTTCATTATGTCTTTCTTTGTTTGGAAAGACATCCTCAAAAAACACCGCATTTCTTGACTCCATGATTATGTTTACATGCACATCAGGGTTGTCAGATTTGTGCACAAGAAATCTATATGCACTACTGTTATGTGCATACCCAATGAATATGCAATCTATCATTTTAGGCCCAATCTTGATTTGTTTAGGTTTACGCACTTCCACCTTTGCTAAACACCCCCACACTTTCAAGTATTTATAACTTGGTTTGTGGCCTTTCCACAACTCATATGGGGTCTTATCCATCTTTTTAGATGGAATTCGTTGAGAATTACATTGGCGGAGAGAAGAGCCTCCCCCACAAGTTCGAGGTAAACCGGAGGCGATCAACATAGCATTCATCATCTCTTTCGAGTACGGTTTTTGCGTTCGGCAATTCCATTAGATTGAGGAGCATATGGAGCAGTAGTTTGATGAATGATGCCCGAATCTAGGCATAATCCTTCAAATGGCGATTCATACTCTCCACCTCTATCACTACGAACCTTCTTGATTCGTCTGCTAAGTTGATTCTCAACTTCATTTTTATAATTTTTGAATGCCTCGATAGCCTCATCTTTGCTACTTAGCAAGTAAACATAACAGTATCTTGTACAATCATCGATAAAAGTTACAAAATACTTTTTACCGCCTCTCGATTGCACAAACTTTAAATCACACAAATCGGTGTGAATTAATTCTAAAGGTTCTGTATTTCTTTCCACGAGTCGGGAAGCTTCTCAATGATACATGCCACTTGAAAATTCTCATTGATTTTCGGATCTTACGCTATCATCTCGGATATCGAATTTGCAACTCCTCCACCTGTTTCACAATAGATTTAGTATCATTCATTTCATACTTCAAAACCCTACTGACAAGAAACTTCTTGGCACCAGCATCTTCGGTTGTATATTTCTTCTCTAATGCTTGCCACAATGATTTAGCTGTTTCATAAGTACAGTACACACCATACAACATGTTATCTAAACCATTAAGAATATAATTCTTGCACAGAAAATCACTGTGCTTCCAGCTTTCTACAACAAGAAAAGCCGTCTTTTCAGGATTTTCAGGTGGCGCCACTGGTGGGTCATCGATTAGCATTCTTGCTAGCCCAAGTGTTGTGATGTAAAGCAACATCTTCTGTTGCCAACGTTTAAAGTTGGAACCGTTGAACTTCTCCGGTCTCTCATGGTTTGCACCAGTAACCGTGGTCGTCTGTGTTACAATTCCCGTAGTATAGGAAGTCTGTCCTCCGTTTGTCGCACCATCCGGAGTAGGAGTCACTTGACCGTCAGATGCCATTTCTGTTCGAGACAGAAGATAAACTTTAATCGAAGAGAAAGTGAGTTTGAAACCGAACAATATTAGTGATGACGGTTGAACAAGTTTCGGCAATTATCGCTTCACTGCGCCGCCGGCACTTAGCCGAATTTCGGCTTTACTCGGCCCGCCGCACTTAGCCTAATTTATGCTTCACTCTCCGCCGGCACTTGGCCGAATTTTATCTTTACTCAACCGCCAGCACTTAGCCGAATTTATGCTTCACTCAGCCGCTGGCACTTGGCCGAATTTTATCTTTACTCAGCCGCCAGCACTTAGCCGAATTTATGCTTCACTCAGCCGCTGGCACTTGGCCGAATTTAAGCTTCACTCAGCCGAAATTTCTGGAGCGGCCCTTAGCCGAACTTCAGCTTTAGTCAGCCGAAATTTCTGGAGTGGCCCTTAGCCGAATTTCAATTTTTATTTTATTTTTTTATGAACAGGTTGTTAACAGACTGCAACAGACTAAACAACCAATAAAAAAGATGAAAAATTCGTCAGAATATTTCGATTACACACAGGTTTGATTTAGAACTGTGGTTCTAAAAAATTTGTCTTAAGCTGTTATCACCCGTGTATAATTAAAATAATCAAGCCAAATTAAACAACAATTTTATTAATTTTGATGACGAAACAGATACAACAAAATGTAGAAAGAAAACACAATAACAATGATAAAAGGATATGCTACGATCTGAGCCGAGACGAACTCTTTCCTTAAGACAAATTTGCTCCGGTATGTACCCCGGTTTACAGCAATTGTCTCCCAGGAATTCTCATATTACCTTTCAGAATAGCGGTACTGCAAACACTGAACTCTACAGTGCTTCAGAAACTCTTCACTTGATGCAAGAACAGTATGCAGAAGAATGTATGTATGTATGCAATTTGTTCAGGGTCAATTTGTAGTGTTTTTAATGATATATTTTACGTCAATATTCCCCATAATCTTATTTTTATCATAGAATTCGAGCTTATAATCGATTAATTGAGTAAATGATGTTTTTAATAGGTTAATTGCAAAATGTAACGATTTATGTGCTTAAATTGTGATTTTATGTTATTTTGGGATTGTGTTACGCTTTGGTATATTTTCCTATATTGTAGATACATATTTTGGCATGCAAGAGGATTAAATGATGAGGTTTTGCATGGAAGAGAAGTGAAATGGAAGGAAGATGGAGATAAAGCTTGGAATGAAGCTTTCAAGCAGCCGAACTTCCGATGCAGTTCTTGATATGATATACACTGATTTGACTCTCGACCTCAAGAGAATATTTGTAGGGATTGAAGAGAGGATTCTACAGGATTTTGAATCACTTCATTCCGACTTACGAGGCCCGAGATATGAGCGTTACAAGTTTGGATGCTGTTGCTGAAACTATCGGAAAATGTCGTAATATACTCGTAATACGACGGGCTAGTCAAAAAGGCGTTTTCGAAGAAGAGTCCTTAATGAAAGTTGTAGAGTTTTCCGAGGGCTTAATTATGACATTCGGATCATAATTTTTGGAGGTCTACAACTCAAGATATGAATTTTAGAAGTTTCATTCCTAAATTCATGCATTGAGCGACCGACATACTCCAAATCCTAATTGGAAAAGGATTTAATTGCAGCCGCCACCGCCATATTGCTTCAACCGACTTATGCATCTATTTAAACAGCCGTTCCTAACCCTAATTACATACATTATTCGACATACACTTTTCTTGAGAGAACGGAATTTGCAAGTTGAGGGTCTCGAGCCGGTCACCCGAGCCTTGTGCTCGGGTGATCCGGGGTTAGATTAGATGTAGTTTTTTCCGTTCATTTCGTTGTTGATCCGTGGAGTTCATCCAATGTATCAAAACTACGTGAGTTTAATCTTTTAATTTATTCAGTCCTTTATTTATTTTCATGATGTTTAATTTGTTTTGTATTCTTTCTATGATCTTTGATGCTATTATGTGAATTACATCGGAAGATTGTTTGCTATTGATACGTTTACAACATACGGAAGTTGAGTAAGCTAGATCACCGTAGAAAGATGATATTTTTAATCGTTAATGATGACAAGTTAATCGGTTAATTTTCTAGGTTGTTAGATTCTAAACATACGAAAGTAAACCTGAATCTACACCGAGTTTTGTATTGAAAATCAGTCTCAACATTCGAAAGACGAGAGATAGATAATTGAATTCACTACGAGAGTAGGATTTCATAGCTAGAGAAATAGGTTCGCTAAGGAATTAGGGATTTATGTCTCGCGACAAGGTGAAACCACAACTTGAATTAGAATCATGAATTGAACTAGGATTGAGATCACATAGGTTTGTTCAATGTTTGATCCCATGTTCTTTAGGTTAGATTGTTCTTCCTTAGGTTAGATTTATTTTTCCTTGTTCTTTATGGTTTTATGTTTTGTTCTTTCGTTTATTTTGTTTTTCTTGAGTAGCAATTGGTAGGATTAATGAGATTAGATTGAACATACCTTTTCCCTGAGGATCGACCCTTACTCATTACGCTTTACTAGCAACAACCCGATGTTTTGGTCGGTTAGGAGTTAGTTTTGCATGGTAGTTAGGGTTATAAATTTTCTTTTGTTTTTATTGATGCAAAATCCCTCCAACAAAAGTGGCGCCGTTGCCGGGGAATAGGTGTCATGTTGAATCTAGTTTTGTTAGTTCTCGATCTTGTTACGTTTTATTTTAGTTTTTAATAAAAGTAGCGTATACCAAGTTGAGAGTTTTTATTTTGCCGTGTTTCGATGACCGTTAGGTTAAGAATGTGCAAAAGTTTTTTACTCAACTTGTTTTACGTGAAGTTTATATGTTTATGTGTTACCTAGTCTAACCCTTTTGTGTGCTTAATTTGATGTCGCCGTCTGCCGTGATACGTGATTGTGTGTTGTGTTCATAAGTATTTATGGTTTTCGTGTTTAGGGTTTTCGTCGCGTGCATTCTTGTTGTATGGACGAGCGTCCGTTCGTTGGATGCCCGTCCCGATTCTTCTTCATGCTTGAACGAGCGTGGGAAGTATTGGACGCTCGTCCGTTCAAATATTTTCAATCCGTTCGATTTAGAGGACCGGACGAGCGTCTATACTTTCGAACGCCCGTCCGGTCGGTTTTCAAAGCGACGAGCGTCTGCAAGGTGGAACGCCCGTCCAGTTCTGAACGCTAAGTGAACGTTCGTCCGGGGTTCAGTCCAGGTTCTAAATTTCTTGATTTCATTTTCAATGCTTTTATTTGATGTGGATTTTTCATTCGAGCTTCTGTGGCTAATTGATTTTTACGTAGATGCCCTGAACTTATATGTTTTTACCTTTCCATCTATGAATCCATGTTAGATAATTGATCAATTCTTTAGATATGATTCATCTAGGCATGTTATAGTGACTGTCGGTTCTCGTATGCTATAACTGTTCTTATTGTTAATTAGTAGCTAATGTCGGTTTCCGTATGCTACATACCGCTGTGATGAATCTTTTAAGCTTTGAGACTTACGTGCTTCCTTTGTTTTTATAGTTCATATGGGTAGCTACTGTCGGTTTCCGTATGCTACGTCTTAGGCCATATGAGTTATGTCTCGTTTAGTATAGCTAACTGTTGGTTTCCATAATGCTATCACCTTTGACGAGTCTTAAAGCGCGTCTACACTGCATGTAATGAACAGCACTGTCGTTTATCGTAACCTGTCATTATTTGGTAGACGTTTATTTTATACATGTCGTGTTGCATATAGCGGGCTAGTTTTCTTTATTTTATTTTATTTTCTTTTTGCATATCATTTAAATGCATTTCATTTAGTTGCATTTCATATAGTTGCATTGTTTTTCTATTTTTCCTTTTATTTTTCTTAAGTGTGGTCACTGTCGGTTTTCGTAATACCACCTAGTTTATTTTTCTTTTTGAGTGTAGTTAACTGTCGGTTTCCGTAATACTACCTCGTTTTTATTTTATTTTTAGGATTTTTCACGTAGATTGCATTGTAATGCATTTTCATATAGTTGCACCTAGCCCTACTATTTTGTAATATTCCATGTATATGTCCATCTTTATATGAGCTTAATCTAAAAATTCTCTAGACTTCCTTTCCTGTGCTTTATATGTTATCTTCCCCCTATCCCCGAGGTATTTCATGTTTGTCAAGTGTGCAGGGTATTTGCATTAGCTATTGTGAGTTTTTAGACGATATCAGTTTTCTGGTGGATGGTCCACAATCTACTGATTTCTTCAAGCATTTCTGGGTGAGGTCGACCCACTTCCAGAATAGCTCCCTTTCGAACAACGAATCAGCTAAGTTTTCTGTTTCTTTTTATTTTTGCACACCATGAGGACATGCTGTAATTTAAGTGTGGGGGAGGGGATGGTTTATGTGTATCTACTTTCATTTGCTCATATTAGTTATAATTTTCTATGAAAAGTGCTAAATTTTTCAAAATTTTTGTTTTTGTCTTGAGTAACATTTCACTGACATGCTAGTTTTATAATCTGGCACCTTTAGTTGTTATCAGTAGTCATATCATGTTCTAAGAATAGGTTTGGTAGATCGATACTCACTTGAACTTCATTTCACGAACCTATTAGATGAAGAGCCAAATATAGAATAGTTTCCGGTTAGTTAAAGGAAAGTTAATTCTTGATACATATAACACTTATTTAGCATTGATGAAAGTTAAGAACTTGTGCTATACTCACAGTTAGAATCTCAGTACCTTAGTGTTCTTGAGAACTTTGAGAGTCTTGAATGTGTTAGAAATATATTTGACCGAGAGTTTCCAAAGAGTTTGAAAAATATAAAAATATATATATCTATAAATAATAAATGAATAAAATTTCTTTGCGGGAATTTTATTTGTATTTATCACCTCGAGTCCATTTGGATACTGCCCCAATTGGGGAGTGTGGTTTACCTTGGACAAGTATGGGTTTGAGTGATCTCGGGGGGTGACTGTCTCTAATGTAGGGGAGTGTGTTATACTTTTGAGACGCGACGATAGTATAAAATATAAAATATACGCTTTTTGGAGTTCTAAGTCAAGTTGATCTAAACCCAGTAGAGACCCGAGAGGTATTTTCTTGGCACTAAGCAAAGGAGTTTAGTTGTGAGTTAGTTACTATGTTCTTGGTAATTAGTTTTTGTAAGGTAAGTGATGTAGATAGAATGAAGTTTTCGTTTAGTTGACCGGATAACTGTTAGTGCTTGATGTAATATATCAAGAGAGGATCGGTGGAAGTTTAGTAGGTTCTGGACACACATCACCGAGTGAGGTCGATTTGCTGAATACTAGCTTGTCATGATTTTGACTATATCTCGTGTCAGGTTATGTGGATTCTTGATGGTATGTTCTTGTTTTGTTTTACTCGAGGACGAGCAAAAGTTTAAGTGTGGGGGTGTTGTTCAGGGTCAATTTGTAGTGTTTTTAATGATATATTTTACGTCAATATTCCCCATAATCTTATGTTTATCATAGAATTCGAGCTTATAATCGATTAATTGAGTAAATGGTGTTTTTAATAGGTTAATTGCAAAATGTAACGATTTATGTGCTTAAATTGTGATTTTATGTTATTTTGGGATTGTGTTACGCTTTGGTATATTTTCCTATATTGTAGATACATATTTTGGCATGCAAGAGGATTAAATGATGAGGTTTTGCATGGAAGAGAAGTGAAATGGAAGGAAGATGGAGATAAAGCTTGGAATGAAGCTTTCAAGCAGCCGAACTTCCGATGCAGTTCTTGATATGATATACACTGATTTGACTCTCGACCTCAAGAGAATATTTGTAGGGCTTGAAGAGAGGATTCTACAGGATTTTGAATCACTTCATTCCGACTTACGAGGCCCGAGATATGAGCGTTACAAGTTTGGATGTTTGTTGCTGAAACTATCGGAAAATGTCGTAATATACTCGTAATACGACGGGCTAGTCAAAAAGGCGTTTTTCGAAGAAGAGTCCTTAATGAAAGTTGTAGAGTTTTCCGAGGGCTTAATTATGACATTCGGATCATAATTTTTGGAGGTCTACAACTCAAGATATGAATTTTAGAAGTTTCATTCCTAAATTCATGCATTGAGCGACCGACATACTCCAAATCCTAATTGGAAAAGGATTTAATTGCAGCCGCCACCGCCATATTGCTTCAACCGACTTATGCATCTATTTAAACAGCCGTTCCTAACCCTAATTACATACATTATTCGACATACACTTTTCTTGAGAGCGAAGTATGCAAGTTGAGGGTCTCAGAGCCGGTCACCCGAGCCTTGTGCTCGGGTGATCCGGGGTTAGATTAGATGTAGTTTTTTCCGTTTATTTCGTTGTTGATCCGTGGAGTTCATCCAATGTATCAAAACTACGTGAGTTTAATCTTTTAATTTATTCAGTCCTTTATTTATTTTCATGATGTTTAATTTGTTTTGTATTCTTTCTATGATCTTTGATGCTATTATGTGAATTACATCGGAAGATTGTTTGCTATTGATACGTTTACAACATACGGAAGTTGAGTAAGCTAGATCACCGTAGAAAGATGAGATTTTTAATCGTTAATGATGACAAGTTAATCGGTTAATTTTCTAGGTTGTTAGATTCTAAACATACGAAAGTAAACCTGAATCTACACCGAGTTTTGTATTGAAAATCAGTCTCAACATTCGAAAGACGAGAGATAGATAATTGAATTCACTACGAGAGTAGGATTTCATAGCTAGAGAAATAGGTTCGCTAAGGAATTAGGGATTTATGTCTCGCGACAAGGTGAAACCACAACTTGAATTAGAATCATGAATTGAACTAGGATTGAGATCACATAGGTTTGTTCAATGTTTGATCCCATGTTCTTTAGGTTAGATTGTTCTTCCTAGGTTAGATTTATTTTTCCTTGTTCTTTATGGTTTTATGTTTTGTTCTTTCGTTTATTTTGTTTTTCTTGAGTAGCAATTGGTAGGATTAATGAGATTAGATTGAACATACCTTTTCCCTGAGGATCGACCCCTTACTCATTACGCTTTACTAGCAACAACCCGATGTTTTGGTCGGTTAGGAGTTAGTTTTGCATGGTAGTTAGGGTTATAAATTTTCTTTTGTTTTTATTGATGCAAAATCCCTCCAACACAATTCTGGTGTTGTATTTCTGTGTCTGTGTATTTTTCTTCCCATTCATGTAGCTCGTTTATATAGCAGAGGACATGGAAAAACTGATGGAAATGAACAGCCTCAGCTCGAATTGAATGTCATAAATATCAGCATTATGAACAGACTGAAAAATAAATTAACAGTTGAAATGCAAAACCGAACTCTGACTGTGAACCTTCAAATCGAGCTGCATTCGTGTACGCAGGACACGCGGGCATGCACAAGCCCAAGGGTAAATCCGGATTGGATTTGCACCCCCCCTGCGCCCGCGTAAAGAACGGTGTATAATGTTGGTTTCTTATTCCAACTACACTAAAACAATATCATATAAATATTGCTTCTTTTTCCTTCTTCCAACCAATGTGGGGGAAAAATTTCTTCCCATTTTTCCTTTTCATAACACACACTTAAGCCCAATAGGCCCAATATGACATATCATCAATTTTCCAACAAACCGACTTTAAGCGTTAATTTCTCATTCACTCGTTATCCGAATTGAATGATTCCAAATCCTGAATTCATCTACGACTCACGTAGTTTTCAGAATTAATAAAACATTACATATATTCTATACAAGAATATATCCGAAATACGCTTACAAAGTCACTGAAAATAAAATGATTATAAAATCATTTTTAATTCATTTTTAATTCAATTCCACATTTTCTCCAACATATTATACGTGCGTAAGCATCTATATATGTCGTCGCATCCAGTTAAGCAAACGGAAGCTAAATAGACTCGGGTGAAAACAATAAAAGTTACTAGAATTACAATGGCATCCATCTAAAGGGTAGAAAAAGAAATTCACAACAAGGAAATATCTTACATTGTACGATGTCTTACATTGTAAGAAAAAGAAACTTACAACAAGGAAATATCTTACGTTGTACGATGTCTTACAACATAAAGCAAACTTATTTTACAAATCTAGTCTCGAAAGAAAAAAAAAGCCAAAAGAAGGTACAACATGTCTTGAAGTAGGAAGAACAAAATAGATATGATATTACAACATGGATAGTAAAACAAGACAACACTTCTAGCATGGCATGAGATAACACAAGCTTAGACATCATCCTCAATGTCGTCATCATACTCTGGCTCTGTACATCTTATACACACAAAACAAACATGCAAACATGCAAAGAGGTAAGTACAAACGTACTTGGTAAAATGTAGAAGCTATTGAACACTTATGCTTTATAACAAAAGGTCACCCAATTATTATTATTATTAAGTTATATTTATGAACACGACTCAAACTCGAGGGTTCACTTCATGCTCATCAACATGTCGTGAGATCCTACTTTGTTTCTAGCTCAGGTTATCTTTATTACATCAAGTATTCAAAGGCACCAGGCATTGTGCTACTCACCACGAAGCATCTGGTTGCAGCCTACTAGTTGTGTTGCACTAGTAGCCACGGGCTAGTCCCGATAGTGTGTGCATTCGGCGAAGTCCCTCCACTCCTGGTGCCCCTCAAAGGCCAGCAGAGTTATTCACTTTATACTGACCACACCACACATCGCGATATGAATTTGTATCTTACCAAGAACCTTGATGTTTAGGCTTTTAGCTACACAAGTATATATGTTTGTTATTAATCGTTAACTAGCTACCTATGTGTTTTCAAGGAAAAAGCTCACTTACACTTCTACTTCCTCACTTAGACAGGTAGACATTAACAAGGCCTAACAAATACACAGACATTGATGGACACTAATCCATCAAAACTCAAGGCCATTCATACTCTTCCGACGGTCCTGGACTTCAACTCTTAGAAAGAATCCATTCGATGCCGAAACTAATCGTATCAGAAGCTTAATCATTGCTTTGTCAAGTTTATTTAAGGTTATTGTATCAAGAATTATCAATCAAAACAAAATTCAGGGTCTTAGAAACCCAAACAGCAAAATAGCCTATTTGGCGCGCGTTGAAGCACATCATAAACCTTACAGGACATTCTGTTATGTGTTGGCGCGAGCTAAAACAGACAGAACAACCTGTTTCGAATCTTCTTCACTCCAAGCGCGCTCTAAGACCTTTAAGCGTGCGTTAAAACTCTCTGCAAATTCTATTACCATTCTGTTCCCCCATTGGCACGCGTTGAAGCCTTTTGGCGCACGCCAAAAGGGTCGAACTGCTACAAAAATAGCAGTTTTCTGCACTTTACGATTTCTAACATGTTTCCAACAATTTTGACAGCAAAACAACACCACACATCAACTAAACAACTCCAAACATTATAAAACAATAATCATTCAATATGAAGACACTCTTAATTGGATACCAAAGCCATTCAAGCCAAAACTCCAAGCAAACTGCAACAACTCTTGATCCTCAACCCAAAACCTAATTGTTCAACAGTTAAACCTAAATTAACCGTGATAAAAGGTTTCTAAACAATCTATTCTACGAATTCCACAATTTATAACAACAGGAAAGGTGTAGAATCAAAAGATTTCAACTAGGGCATTTTATTACCTTATCAAAGCTTCAACTTGTTGGAATCAACTCGTAGCTCTTCTCCCGCTGATTCCGATTCTATACTTGATTCTGAAAGCCGATAAGAATTCAATGAGATTCCTTGATGATTCTTTTCTTTGCTCATCTGTTTTCTTTTGCGCTCTCTCAAGATGGAATTTTTCTAAAAAGAAGTTTTCTGACAACTTCCTTTTTACTTGGAAGTTTTATTTTCCCCAAAATAAACTTCCTACTCTTTTCTTATTTATTTATTTATTTTACTTAATCCATAAAATAATAAATATAATATTTCGATTTGTGCAAAATGACACGTCAGTCATTTCTCAAAAATTCAGATATTACGGTTTCTGTATGTAATTTGTGTATTTTTCCTCCCCATTTCATGTGGAACATGGGCTGATTCAGTACTTGTATACGTGCATGGGTGACCATATATTGCTGCAACTTTCTAAGATTCATTTTCATGAAATGTATGTGTGTTAAACCAATTATGTAAGTTTATGATATATTAATTTAAAAGAGGAAACAAAAACGAGTGAAGAAGAAGATAGTTTATGATATATTAGAATGATGAATTAATATACTTGTCATGAAAACTAGTACTTAAAAAAACAAAAAGAGATGAATAAGAGGAAGTTTATGATATATTAGCTAGAATGGTTAATTAATATACATGTTATGAAAACTAGTGCTTAAAAAACAAAAACAAAAACAAAAACAGAGATGAATAAGAAAAAAAAAAAAAAAAAAAAAAAACGTTAAAAAAATGTAGCAGTTGAGTTTTGATCCAACGACTATAAGGCCAGTTATAATTACTTTTAACAACTAAAGGGCCAATTACATTAAACAACTCTTAATATTATTAAAGAGATATACTAGTCATTTCGCACGGAAATTTGAGTGAGGGCCATAAACCCCCTCCTCAATGTAGGTCTGCCCCTGTGTCTACTTGGCTTGACAACTTCAAACCTAGCTATACTTGGATAATGTTTTTTCTTTTTTTCTTTTTGGTGGCCTTAAAGACACCCCCGTTATATCCCGAACCAACTGATCCGACTAAATTTGAATAATGTTTTAGATACCACAATAACATATTTGTCACTTTTACTGATATCGATTTCGATTAGGCGTAATGTTCATTTTTATAGAAACTAACTGTTCTGGAAATCTCTCCTCTTCTAGTGTGAGAGTCATCATCTCTCTTCTTTGAGAGTTTCTCCAAGCTTCCTTTCTCTAAACTTCCTTTCTCACCTACATGCAAGCCTCCTCTCTCATCTGCATGCAAGCTTTCCTTTAGTTTTTATCTAATCCGTTTGCATTTATCTTCTCCCTGCATTCTGCTCTAGCTGCTATGGGTGACGACCTTGAGCATTGTTTCAAAAATTTCAGCTTTTCGGAAATAGAAAAAGATGGAGTAATATTGCCATCTGAGGTGACTAAATCTGCAGAAAATGAGTGTTTGAAGAGTGTTGTCATCAAAGTCTTCTCAGATAAGCCTGTAAAATTCACAGGAATGGAAAATATTCTCAAATTAATCTGGGACTTTACCGGGGGATTTAAGCTTAAAGGAGTGGGCCTAAAAAATTTCAAGTCTTTTTTACCTTTGCAGAAGATGTTGACAGAGTTATGGCGGGATGTCCATGGTTTTATGAGAATTATTTCATGGTCATTAAAAGATGGAGAAAGGGAATTGAAGCTGACAATCAGGCATTTAACACTGGCCCTATATGGATTCAACTGTGGAATCTTCGCGCTGACTGGAGCTCAAAGGATGCATCCAAGTATATCTGTGCAACATTTGGTAAAGTTGTGGATGTCAAGGCACCTTCTGCCAACATGCAAGGTAATTTTATTCGATGTCTGGTTGAAATAGATGTGACCAAGCCTCTTCTTAGAGGCATGTTTGCAATTCAAGATGGAGAAAGACTCTGGGTTGATTTCAGATATGAGAATTTAGCTTTTTTCTGTTACTACTGTGGGGTCATTGGACATGCATCTCGCTCTTGCCATGCTAGGGGCATAGATCTAGGAAAAGAAATTTACAAGGATGATCAGTTTGGAAATTGGTTGAGGGCATCTACTGGAAAGGAGCATGCTGTTAAGGAAAAGATTAGTAAAGCTCGTTTCAGAGATGTTCCTGTAAATTCTCTTAAAGTTAAAGATGATCTCTTAATAAGGAAGGCAAACCTGGAACAGGGCCAAACATCTGAGTCCAATCTTTCAGGGGAAGCAGATTGCAATCTAAAGTTGTCGGACTTACTCATTAATATTCTAAGTTCAAATGACCCCATGATCAATCAAGACAGCATAGCCTTTACTAATCAATTCAGTATCCAAAGAAGACCTTTTCTAGACCCACCTCTTCTTGGATGGTCAAATAACATCACTATCTCTGAGGTAGTTGAGGATCAGTTGAAGGACACCATGGAAAACCTGTCAAATCAAAATCAGAATATGCTTTCAGTCCAAGAAGAAGAAATGGATGCAACCACTGCCGTTACAACAAATGATACGGAAACTGAAGCACAGGGCACAGCAAATATGCAGGACTTGCATTTAAATCTTCAGATTAGTGAAAATGGCACTCCAACAGATAGCACTATGGAAATGACAGACCAAATGGAAAATTCTCAAAATAGTGTTTCAAGCATTGGTGAGGCTCTTTCACAAGGCCCTGACTCCCAAAACTCCAGATTTGGAGAGCATGAAAGGGGAAGTGGTAGTAGTGCTATTAGATATCATATGGTTCAGGACGCTGCAGCAAGAGGTTTCTTGTCAAAAAGAAAACTTTCAAATTTAAGTTGCTTTGGTAATGACATGTCAATTGAACCCGTTTTAAAGAAACTTTGCATTGATGATAGGGTGGAGGCAGCCAGCCCTGAGTGGCTCCCACTTTCCCCATGAGGACATTGGTGTGGAATTGTCAAGGCTTGGGGGGATCCTTGGCAATTTCCCAACTAGAGGAGGCTTGTAAGCTCCACTCTCCGGATATCATCTTTTTATGTGAAACAAAAAACAAATCCCAGTTTATCAGGAAAGTTTGTAACAGAATTAGGTTTTATGACTTTTGCACAGTTGAACCTTCTGGACTTTCAGGGGGTTTGGCAATGTTTTGGCAGCATGATATCACTGTACTCAATGTCCTCACTACTTACTGTTCTATTGAGATCCAGATAAATGACTCAAGCTCCAGCTCACCTTGGTGGTTTGTGGGAGTCTATGCTAGTTCTAATCCTGTCTCTAGAAGAATTTGCTGGTCTTTTTTGTCCGGAAGAATGGCCATTTGGGGAAATCTTTTTGTCCTTACTGGGGATTTCAATGATTTACTCTCTTCAAATGAAAAGATGGGAGGTACTCAGAGATCTGAAAGTTCCTTCAGAGATTTCAGGAATTTTGTGGCTGGCAATGAGCTTGTAGACCTTGGCTTTAAAGGCCAATTTTGGACATGGAAAAAAACTAATGGGGGTAGTGCGAGATTAAGTATCTACTTGCACGTAAATGAGGTTTAAAAATAATCAAAAGTGAATCGACTTTAAGTTGTTATATCATATATCCTCTTCGCCTATAACAACGAGGCACTTCCATTGAAATCAACACGGTTTCTTTCTAATAGTCGCGCACGCTCAAAGTGAACAATATCCCCATAAAGATTTTAGGCTTCATTTTATTATTACTAAACCTTTATAAAACAATTAGAAAACAAGAATAAAGAAACGCACTTTAATAAAACTTTTCAATGCACAGGTATGGCAAAAATACTGGAAGGCAGAGGAGTGTGTCTTTTAAAAGAATGTGTGTGTGTGTGTGTGTGTGTGTGTGTGTGTGTGTGTGTGTGTGTGTGTGTGTGTGTGTGTGTGTGTGTGTGTGTGTGTGTGTGTGTGTGTGTGTGTGTGTGTGTGTGTGTGTGTGTGTGTGTGTGTGTGTGTGTGTGTGTGTGTGGGGGGGGGGGGAATTATGAGTTGTAATGCCGCCGCTGTTAACTGCCAATGGCAACATCACTTCTCGCGCGCGCTGTGGCGCCTTACTTTACCGGTACTACTACGATGGTGGGCTTTGACAAACGCAGGCGCTTGTTGTTTCTTCTTTGTTGAAAAGACAAAAAGGGTTGTTGTATTCTTGTAAGAAATGGTGCAACCAATTCCAAAGCCTTGCACAAATCAAAACTAAAAAAATAATAAGAACCCCAACCCAAAAAAAAAAAAAAAAAAAAAAAAAAAGAATTTCTGTGTGTGTGTGTGTGTGTGTGTGTGTGTGTGTGTGTGTGTGTGTGAAATATAAACGTTTTTTTTTTTTTTTTTTTTTTCTCTCTCGCACGAGAATTGAAGGAATACGTAGGAGTGGCCTGGGGATTGTGTGTGTGTGTGTGTGTGTGTGGAGGAAGCTTCTTTCATGATTAAAGAAAGAAAAGAAAGATATATACTATGTTCATACGTATGATTTATATTTCTATTAAATTTTCTTTATTTGGTAGTGTTCCATGACAATGTTTCTGCACCCAAAACATACATCATAGGTTCATCCATCACCAGCCAATAAGTATATGTGGAATAACAACTAGTTATTACTTAATTTCACACTTTACCACTAATAGGTATAGTACGGTTTCTAATGTGATAGGATTACCACACATATTAATGAGACATCCTTTTTAAATAATCAAAACTTCTTCATAATTTAGTGATAAATAATGTTAGATTTTATAATGTAGACCTTGTCACTTTAATTAGAACTTTTTCCCAAACCTTATTGTTTTTTTTTTGCTTCCCGAATTTTTTATATACAAAGGCTTATCCTAAAACACAGTGACACACCTATAAGAATCCCACATGCCTGTAATCCTAATTAAAAGAACTAGCGACAAAGCACATCATCAAAAAATCATCATAATCCATATACAATACTCAAGATATTTGCAAAGAAAGAGCTTCACCCTAGACAAATACTAAATAAATGCCAAGAGTCCCTCATCAACCGAAAAGATTGGCAAGTAGCTCGATGTAAACCCACAATGCAAGTTAGCAATATCCAACGGTCAATCGCCGCAACAAAACGAAAGTATTAAACTAAAAGTACGACTTAGCATATGTTCAATATACCATCTGCTAAGGCGGTTCATGGCGTTCGCTGCCATGCCAGTTGCTGCCGTTGCCTGCTTTCGCTGCCCGCTGTTCGCTGCTGGCCCGCCAGCGCTGCTGCTGCTGCTGCTGCTGGCTACACCAGCGCGTTCTTGCCAGCTACACATATAAAGGTTAGATCGTTTCCTCTCCTCTAATGACTGGAAAGAGCTATTTCCTAATTTCTCTTGTATGCATCTTTACACTTTCGCCTCTGATCATTGCATACTTTTGGGAGATTCCAGTCCAGTTAATCACAAAAATCACAGGTCTTTTGTCTTTGATCAAAGATGGATTGACATGAATGGTTTTTCTGAAGCAGTTACCTCTGGCTGGAATTCAAACTTTTTGGGATCCAAAATGTATATTTTCCTGAGGAAAATTAAGGCTGTTAGAGTAAGTATTTTAAAATGGAAAGGAAGGAGAGATCTAAATTCTGCAAACAAAATAAAGGATCTTAAAACACAACTAAATAATATTTTACCTTTTTGTGATAGTCCCACTTCATCTGTTTTCCCTACAGTCATCAGCCTACAAAATGAGTTGAAAGAAGCCTATGAGCAAGAAGAGAAATTTTGGGCCCAAAAGGCAAGATTATCTTGGCTTAGAGAAGGAGATAGGAACACTAGATACTTTCATGCTTATGTTACTAACAGAAGAAGGAAAAATTTCATACCATCCCTAAAATGTGCCCACTCTCCTCACTGGTGCAGTTCTATTGATGAAATGTCTAAGGAATTTGAATCTTACTTCTCATCTCTGTTTTCATCCACAGGTGACTTCTCTCAGTTGGACAGATTTTTTGGCAGAATGGAAAGCAGAGTGACTGTAAATATGAATAAAGACCTTATGCTTCCCATCACTGAACTGGAGGTCAAAAAGGCAGTTTTTGGCATGAAGACTCACTCTGCACCTGGCCCAGATGGTATGACCCCTTTATTTTATAAAAAAATTTATCATCTAATAAAGCATGATTTACTAAATATGGTACAAGGGTTTTTCCAGTCTGGCAGGATGTTAAAAGAGATTAATCACACTTGTATTGCCCTTATACCTAAACACCCTCACTCTTTTGAGGTAACTCATTTCAGGCCCATCAGTCTTTGTAATGTTTCCTATAGAATCTTGTCCAAAATTTTGGCTAACAGAATGAAGAAGATTATGCCTCATTGTATTAGCCATACCCAATCTGCCTTTATCCCTGAAAGATACATCACAGACAATTACATTCTAGCTCATGAGTCCCTTAATTACATGATGCATCACAGACGCAAGAATGATGGCTTTATGGCTCTTAAGCTGGACATGGCTAAAGCTTTTGATAGGGTAGAATGGCAGTTCATTGCTTATGTCATGAGAAAGCTTGGTTTCTGTTCAGATTGGATTGATAGAATTATGGATTGTATATCTACTGTCTCCTTCTCTTTTGTAATAAATGGTTGTAAAACTGGCTTTGTTTGCCCTACTAGAGGCATAAGGCAAGGGGATCCATTATCCCCTTACCTCTTTCTTTTGTGTGATGAGGGACTTAGTTTGCTTCTAAATAATGCTGAAAGGGATGGTTTTATTCAGGGTATTAAGATTTGCGGGACTAGCCCTCCTATCTCCTATTTATTTTTTGCAGATGACAGCCTTCTCTTCTGCAAAACTGACCCAACTCAAGCCCAATACTTATCTAATCTATTGCAAATCTACCAAAATTGCTCAGGACAACAAATTAACATTCAGAAGTCCAGCATCTATTTCAGTAAAGGTGTGGATGAGAATTTGATTTCTTCTATCACTTCTTATTTCTCAGGCATTCTTATTGCCGCTCATACTAAATACTTAGGATTACCCCTCTTTCTTGGAAGATCAAAAAAAGAAGTTTTTGGTTACCTTAAAGACAGAATCTCAAAAAAACTCACATCTTGGAAGAACAGGCTTTTGAGTCAAGGAGGTAAGGAAATTTTGCTTAAATCTATTGTCACAATGCTTGCCTCCTATCCGTTGTCTGTTCTAAAAATCCCAAAAGGAGTCTGTAATGATCTCTCAGCTCTAATGGCTAAATTTTGGTGGAGTAAAGATCCTGACATTAATAAGGGCATGCATTGGATCAAATGGAAAAAACTTTGTTTGATGAAAGGTCTTGGGGGTCTTGGTTTTCGGGATTTTGAGGCTTTGAACATTGCTTATCTGGCTAGGCAGATCTGGAGATTTATTAAAAATCCTCATCTTCTTGTTTCTCAGGTTTTGAAGGCTAAATATTTCCCTCTTACTTCCCTTCTTGAAGCAAAATCCACTACTGGCAGCTCATACTTTTGGAAAGGCATCCTCTCTGCTCTAAAATTTTTTAGAATGGGAACCTGTTGGTCTATTGGCAATGGGGAGGATGTTAGGATTTGGGAAGATAACTGGCTCCCAGAAAATCCTAGCCTAAAACCTATAACCCCTTACCTTTTTTCTTATGATACTTACTGGGTGAGTGATTTGATTGAAGATAAGGTATGGAATGAGGGAAAGTTGAAACAGGTTTTCTGGCCAGTAGACGTCCAACAGATTTTATCTCTGCCTATAAGTGTGTGTCATAACAATGATGTTCTTTACTGGAAACCCTCTTCTAATGGTTCCTTCATTTTAAAATCTGCTTATGGTTTTTATTTTGAAAAATTAAACCCTAGTCTCTTCTCTATCCCTGGTTCCAACACCTCTCATAATATGCCTAATGTTTGTTCTATGTTTTGGAAGTTTTTGTGGGCTCTTTCCTTGCCTAATAAAATTAAGCATTTCTGGTGGAAGTGTCTCAAGGGTATCCTACCCTGTAAAGCTAATATAGCTAATAGATGTGCACCTGGATCTATATCTACTCTCTGTAGTTTTTGTGGTTGTCCATTGGAGACTGTTGAACACATTTTAGTTGAGTGTCCTAGAGCTAAGGAGATTTGGACTTATCTCCCAGCTTTGTGGCCCCAATTTGAGGATGCTTATTTTGATGTGGTCTCATGGTGGAATGATTTAACTCTGAATAATACTTTCCAGCAAATTAGAAAACCAGCAGAATTTACAATTTATGCGTTTTGGTGCATTTGGAAGGCTAGGAACGACTGGTTTTTCAATAGAAATCTTGATGACTCTAAAGATATTGCTTTTCAAATAGAAAAAGAGTATAGAGAATTTACCTGTGCTATAGCTGGACAATCTGCGGATAATTTTGTTGATAGCGCTGATAAATCTATCCGAGGTTGTGTCCAGGCTGCTTGTAATCAGGATAACCCTAATGGGAATTTTATCTTCCATACAGATGCTGCTTGGACTTCTGCTACATCACCCGTTGGCTGTGGAGTTGCAATCTTTGACAAAAATTACAACCTTGTGGAAATCTGGGGAAGATCTTTCAATAATTTTGGATCTGCTGTAAGATCAGAAGCTGAAGTTGTCAGGTGGGCGTTGCTGCAAGCAAAAGATAGAGGTTGGAATGGACTCACTATCAAAACGGATTCCCTTTTGCTGTCTGAAATGGTTAACAATGCTGCCTCTCCAACTCCGGACTTATTGGTGATTGTGGCTGACATCAAGCACCTTTTGGATTCCTTGGGCTTGTGTAGGCTATGCTATTTTAGTAGAAAACTTAATTTGCTAAGCCATAGAATTGCTACTTTTGCTAAGAATTTGATTAATCCGGTCTTTTGGACTGGTTTATTTCCCTCTTGGATCCTTTCAGCGTTGAAAGAGGAAGAGGGAGCTAGGGATTCTCTGCTGTAATTTTCTTTTATCTAATCAAATATTCCGTTTCGGGAAAAAAAAAAAAAAAAACTGTTTGTTTCCATTTTTCACCCATCTATTAAGTTGTAAGTATCCATTATATCACGTTGCATGTATGTATATACACCGGATACACACACACACGATATATATATACACACACACACACACACACACATATATATATATATATATATATATATATATATATATATATATATATATATCCGTGTGTGTGTGTATCCGGTATATATACATACATGCAACGTGATATTATCATATGTTCTAATTACGCTGATCATATAAAACTATGTAAATTTTTTTATTTCATCTTATCATATGTTCTAATTACGCTGGTCATATAAAACTTTGTGAGGTAGTTGACTGAAGTATTAACAGATAATGAACTGAGATATTACTTATTTGCACTTAGTGATAATTAAAAGGCTATTATTTCCACCACATCCACTCGTGCATCGGTCTACCTGTGCACCACCACAATATAACAGACTTTTCAAAGTGTATTTTGAGAACCGACTTTGATTTAAATCCCCCATAATTAATAGTGTCGACATACACACACACACACACACACACACACACACACACACACACACACACACATATATATATATATATATATATATATATATATATATATATATATATATATATATATATATATATATATATATGTATACACACACACACACATGTAAATTTTAAAACACACACACACATATATACATAATATATATACCTATATATCCGGTTTGGTCCGACTTTTTATTTTAGAAAACCAAAACCAAATTGTTTTTGACGGTGTGGTTTTTACGATATAAAAACTAACAAAAAAAACCATGGTTTATGCTTTTTCGATTTGGACCGCTTTGATTCGACCGGTTAGTTTAGCTTATGGTTTTTTTTCACCCCTGTCTGCGAGTATGCATTTTGAGTTAAATGTGTGTGTATTTTTTTATTTTTATTTTTAAAAGTTCAATTTGGCATTTAAAGGGTACTTTGTGTGATTGTGTGGTAAGTTTTTGCTGCGGCAAGTGTGCCATGGTTCATTGATGATTTGACGGTGGGTGTTTTGCTTGGTCAATGGCATCCATGTAAGGGCACTTGTACCAGCATTTCTAATTTACACAACCAAAATAATATAAAATAATACATATTTCTATTATACAACATCTCAATTCAAAACACTCCACACCAGCATTTCTATCCATTTATCTATAACATTAAAATATTTATTTTAGATATAAAACACCTAAAAGAACATCTACTACAAGTGCCCTTAGGTGTTCTATATCTAAAATAGAAATAGAAAACAAAAAAACTGGTACAAATATGATCTACAGCAGATGGGCTATACCTAAAAATATTTAGGTATGGTGAATAGTGTTGTTTTTTATAAATAGAACAACACTATTCACCATACATAAATATTTTTAGGTATAGCCCATCTGCTGTAGGTCATATTTTGACCAGTTTTTTGTTTTCTATTTCTATTTTAGATATAGGACACCTAATAGAACACCTGCTACAAGTGCCCTAAGTTGCTCATCTTTGTGTCAACTTTGCAAGAATGATGAAGAAACCACTGTCCATGTGTTACGTGACCCACCGTGTTTGGTATATATATATATTTTTTAAGCAACTTTATTTTTATTGAGAAACCAAACAATGTCATATCCCGGCTCGCCCCGCCCCAAATTTACGTGATAGAGTGCATAGCATGGTCTCCTTAAATCCTATGTGTGGCAAACCCAGTGTAGGAAAATCCATCATATAGGGAAGAGTACTCGCTCTATGTACTCCCAAAAAAATCCATGCCCCGTAAATAATTACAACAATGGAAATCAAAGTGGAGTAGATGCTGCCACTTTGTCTTGTGCCTTGTGTGTACGAGCAAATGAAATTAAGACGAAGATCTCTTTGTACCCTCATCTGAACTTGCTTGAGCAACAGAGAATTGTGGTCCTTCCCGAGAAAAATGCGACACGTCCGGTCCGTAAAGTGAGCAGCTACACCCATGCCAGAAGCTGTACCAAGTATATAATGAGGTATATCAAGAACTAGAAAAAATATGAGCACATCGTTTGACAGCAAAAGCAACAAAAACACCTGGATTGCACCCCTAGCAATTCGGTAGGGGTGCGTCCAAAGGTAGGCACGATCTTGTAGGCCATGTTTTTTATTAAACGTCTGGCAAACCGCACGGCTATAATCTTCAGGGAGTATTATCGATCTGTACAAAGGATAGTTCCTTCTACCGGCCAGCTGAGAATTAAAGAGAAAGCACGCAGCATAGGTGGGGCCACTGCCTGTAATGTGATGAACAATGCAGTAACATGAATAATAATCGTATATGTTTAAACTATCCAAAAGAATAGGGACAACCTGGTTTGAACCCATCAATAAATTGACGTATGTCTTTACATCTTGATTCGTTCGTTGAATTCTTCGGCATTATACTGTTTCCCCTCGATCTTGGGTTGGCGGCCGGTAACCTCTCCAAGTCTTTTCATTCCATTAGTAGAGAGTCTTGGTGTTACTTCTTCTGAAAAATTGTCTCAAGCATTTTTCTATCGATGACAATCAATTTTATGACGTTTTTCCGTCAATATACCCCGGAAATATGAGCTTAATTTTATGATCTGATGAGTGAATCGCGAGCTAAACAAGTTAATTTGATATTTTGTAGTTCGTGATTGCGATATTCATTTTATTCTTTATTTGTCGAGAAAATAGGCTACTCGTGTTGTTGATTGATCTTTGGCAGATTACCACGTGTCGAGAAGGTTTCTGGAAGTCAGGATTTAGGTTGACGGATCATAACGAGTCATGGGCCGAAAATTTATAAAAGTTAAAGTCCAATATAATGAAGTATTGAAGTGTTTGAACCAAGATTGGGCTGAAAAAACGTTATCTTGCATTGTGATTTTGAAAGTTGTAACATCCCAATTGGGCTTAGTCTCTTCAGCAAAGTTGTAGGGCTCGAGACAAAGTTTCCAACACACATTGAATCGCCTGAATCGGAGTTGTAGAAGCACAGTTATGGCACTGATGTGGGCCTGCGGACTTAGCACCAGAAAAGCCCACCATCTTAGTGGCAACTCAAAGCACAAAATCCTCATTTTTAGTGTTCCAACGCGTTTTAGGATGCCCTAAGGTGTTACAGTATATAGGCTGAAAGGAATGCTGAGTGCAGTCAGCTGATGCACCCTGCTGACAGTATGAGGACAATAGCCTGCTGAAGCAGTCTAGTATAGTGTAATGTAGAGAGCGGTTATTCAGTTATAGTTTGTAGTAACCGTTTGTAACTAACTTCTAACTGATTCATGAGGTGTATGAAGTTATAAATACCCCATGATCAGCTACATTGTAATCCAACTTGTAACTTTTTGTTCATTAATGATAATTCCACATTTATTTTATGTTTGTAATTCTACAAACTTCATCATGGCATTAGAGCAGAAATTTGAGAATTTCTGAATGTTTTCTTGCGTTTTCTCTATAATCTTTGAAGAATCTTGAGAGTGTTCTTCATCTTTTCTGAGATTTCAGTTTTTCTTGAGAGTAAACTGTCATCATTTTCCTGAGTTTTTTTTTATCATTTCTTGATCGGTTTTTTTATAATTTCACTTTCATTGGTGATTTGTGATCAATTCTGGAGTTCTTGATAGCCATGGCAGCTAAGAAACAAGAAATAAGTCCTTCCAGTCCGTTTTATGTTCATCCTAATGAGAATCCATCTTTAGTTCTTGTTCAGCCATTGATGAATGGCAACGACTATGATCCATGGAAAATGTCTATGAAGATGGTGTTAATCACCAAGAATAAAATTGGCTCGTAGACGGCACAATCAAAAGGCCAGAAGCAGATTCAACAGACTTCCATGCATGGAGACGGTGTGATACATTGGTGAGATCATGGATCTTGAATTCTGTAGAGAACACCATTGCCCAGAGTTTGATGTACTTCAAGAGTGCACATGCAATTTGGAAGAATCTTGCAACTAGATTTTCTAATGTTGATGCCTTAAGACTTTCAGATCTTCTTGAAGAGATGCATATGCTAAAGCAAGGTATTGATTCTGTCAATCAATATTTCACAAAATTGATGGTTCTTTAGGAAGAAATCAAGACTATCAGGCATGTATTAGTTTGTTCTTGTGATTCTCAATGTCATTGCAATGCAATAAGCACACTAACTGATCATATGGAGGCTGAACATGTCATGAAATTCCTAAAAGGTTTGAGAATTGAGTTTGAGCCAATGGTTTCACAGGCAATGCTGATGGTACATTTTCCAGAAATCCATGATGCCTTTGCAATGGCCATTATATTTGAAAGACAGAAGTTATATGTAGATAATAGGGCCAAAAATCAAGAATCTATGGTTCTTTTGTCTCAGAAAAATGGACAAGGGCTAAATCAGATAGTCAGCAGACCTAACTCTGCTGTAAATCCCAGACCTAAGAATCCCAAAAAGGTGCAATGTAGTTTTTGCGGATTTAATGGTCATACTGAGGAGACTTGTTACAAGAAACATGGCTATCCTCCTGGTTTCAAGTCAAAAAGGGCTAATTTGGTAGAGGAAGAATAGTCAGCAGAAGAAGATCAGGCCCAAAACAGGTATGTTGGACCGGGGTTTCCAAATCTTACCGCACAACAACTTGATGAGTTCATGGCTCTGCTGAGTTCTGATCCTCCTTGACATGCAGGGTTTGCTATTGGCCAGCCTGTTGAGATTGTGACACACTACTCATCGGCTACAGGGACAAGTGATCTAAATTTAGTAAGATCTATACAATGGATCTTGGACTCTGGTACCACAAATCACATTGTAGGATCATTAGATCTATTAAGCAATCCCAAACCTTCATCTGGTATAAAAATGGGATTACCTAAGGGTCAATCCTCAGCTGGTCCTACATGATGTGTTTTGCATTCCTGGATTTAAGTATAACCTTTTATATTTACCTTCATTTATTAATCATACAAAAGGAGAAGCTGTCTTTTCTGCAAACAAATGTGTTTTACACGACAAGAACAAGAAAGTGATTGGTTCAGCTGAGTTACACATAGGACTCTATGTCATGGATCAACCAATAAGTCTTTCTGTTGCCAATGCTGTAGAAAATCACACCTTATCTGATAGATTAGATGATGCTCTTTTTTGGCATTACAGACTAGGAAACTTGCCAGATAAGAGATTGCAAGTCATTAGTTCACAGTCTGCTGATGTCAAGTTTTATGATCATGACCTCTGTTATGTTTGTCCCATGGCAAAACTAAAGAAAAAACTTTTTTCCATTAAGTACCACTGTTGTACATTCTGTTTTTGACCTTGTTCATATGAATATTTGGGGTCCTTTAAGACAGCATACTGTGAATGGACAACAATATTTTGTTACTGTTGTAGATGATTTTTCTAGATTTACTTGGGTTTTTCTTATGAGGCACAAATCTGAAGCTTCTGACCTTGTTAAATCTTTTGTTAAATTTGTTTTTACACAATTTCTAAAAATTATCGAAGTTATTAGATCTGATAATGGAGCTGAGTTCCAGCTCACTGATTATTATGCTCAGCAGGGCATCATACACCAGACATCTTGTGTCATGACACCTGAACATAATGGTATTGTTGAAAGAAAACATTAGCATCTACTGAATGTTGCTAGGGGACTGAGGTCCAGAGTAATTTACCAATTGAATATTGGGGTTTATGTCTTTTACATACTGTAAAATTGATTGATGCTCCACTTACACCACTGCTGAAGGAAAGCACTCCACATGAAGTGCTTTATGGTACTAAACCAAACTATTCTGTGTTTAAGGTTTTTGGTTTCTTAGTCTTCTCTTGCACACTTCAGCAGTACATGAAAAATTTTGACTCAAGGTGTAGGACTTGTGTCTATCTTAGGAATTCAAATACATCCAAGGTTGCTATTCTCTTAGACATTACCAACAAAGATATCTTTGTTGCTAGAAATACTCAATCCCATGAGACTTATTTTCCCTTATTTCAACAGGTGTTAGGAAAGGCTAGATATCTTGCTGACATGCCCGTTCCTTTACCAGTAATGGACACTTTTAATGATCTGCTGAATGAGTCAACAGACCAGCCAGACATAAGGTCAGCTGTAGCTGAGGCATCTAATAAAGATCATGCATCAGTTAATTAGGCACCTTAACCCACACAATTAAGAAGGTCCACAAGAACATGGAAATCACCAACCTTTTACAAGAGGGTGCTCATACTGTTCAGCAGACTCCACACCTGCTGAGTGCAGTCATGAGTCTGGACAATCTCTTAGCAGATTATGCCAGATTCATTAATGCTATTGATGCTGTTAAAGAGCCTAAGACATACAATCAAGCCATCAAGCATGATGAATGAAAAGAAGCAATGTAAAAGGAGATTGAAGCTCTACAAAAGACTCATACATGGGAAATATTTTATCTGCCCCCAGGAAAGAAATTCATTGGGTACAAATGGGTATACATAATCAAATACAACCCTGATGGTTCAGTAGAGAGATATAAAGCTAGACTAGTAGCAAAAGGCTACACTCAAACATATGGGATTGATTATCAAGAAACTTTCTCTCCTGTTGTCAAGATTACTACGTCAGAACATTACTTGCAGCAGCAACAACTGATAATTGGCATTTACATCAGATGGATGTCAACGCTGCTTTCCTACATGGAGATTTGCATGAAGAAGTATAGACGCAGTTACCCTCAGGTTGTGCAGCAACTAAACCAAATCAAGTTTGCAGACTCACTAAGTCATTGTATGGCCTCAAGCAAGCCAGTGGACAATGGAATTGCAAGTTGAATGAATCTTTGGAGGCTCAAGGATTCATTCAATCCAAAAATGACCACAGTTTGTTCACAAAAGGACAAGCCATTCCTTTATTGCTTTGTTGGTCTATGTAGATGACATCATAGCAGCAAGCCCCAATGATAAGTTAATTCAACAGGTCAAGGATGCCCTACATCAGCAATTCACTATTAAGGATCTTGGAAAATTGAGATATTTCCTGGGCATTGAAGCTGCCAGGACACCTGCATGCATATCAATTTCTCAAAGAAAATACACACTTAATCTCCTAGAGGAATATGAATTTTTGGGAGCAAAACCTGCTAAGACACCTATGGAGTCTAAGAAAACTTTACAGCATGGTGACACACCCCTTTTAGAGGATAATACTTCTTACAGATCCTTAGTGGGGAAACTTATCTATCTTACCTTCACTAGACCAGATATTGCCTTTGCAGTTCAGCATATGAGTCAATTTCTAGACACTCTTACTGAAAGTCATATGAAGGCAGCTTATAGACTGCTGAGGTATTTGAAGACTAATCTTGGTCAAGGCATCTTATTCTTAGCAGACAACAAGCTTGTACTTAAAAGTTCTACAGACAGTGATTGGGCTGGTTGTCCTGAAATAAGAAGATCAATATCAGGTTATATGATGTTTCTCGGAGATGATCCAATCTCTTGGAAGGACAAGAAACCAACAAATATAGCTAAAAGCTCATCATAAGCTGAGTACAGGGCTATGGCAAATGCAGTTTTTGAAATCCAGTGGCTAATTTATCTACTACAGGTTTTGCAGGTTCCAGTTCAGTTGCGTGTTGTGTTATTTTGTGACAATGACAGTGCAATGCACATTGCTCATAACCCAGTCTTTCATGAAAAAACAAAACATGTTGAAATTGATTGCCATGTTGTGAGAGACAAAGTCAAATCAGGACTTGTCAAACTTCTTCTGGTCAACACAAAAGAACAAATAGCTGACATCCTCACCAAGGCCTTGGATGCACCTATTTTCTCCTATTTACTAGACAAATTAGGAGTTTCAAATATCTTTCAGAGTTCAAGTAGCTAAAGGGAATGCTGAGTGCAAGCTGTTCATGTACCACTCTCAGCTTGAGGAAGGGTGTTACAGTATAGAGGCTGAAGGGAATGCCGAGTGCAGTCAGCTGATGTACCCTGCTGACAGCAAGAGGACTCTAACCGGCTGAAGCAGTCTAGTATAGTGTAATGTAGAGAGCGGTTATTCAGTTATAGTTTGTAGTAATCGTTTATAACTAACTTCTAACTGATTCATGTGGTGTATGAAGTTATAAATACTCCATGATCAGCTACATTGTAAACCAACTTGTAACTTTCAGTTCATCAATAACAATTCCGTATTTTTTATTTTATGTTTGTAATTCTACAAACTTCATCTTAAGGCGACTTGCTAGTTGGTCGGTTTCGCAGTATTATAAGGCCTAGCTAGTTATGATTTGTAATGCATACAACACCATACCATCTATACTTTTCATTAGTTTTTTAATTAAATTTTAGTTCTTTTGAGTGATTTCTTGTGATTAGTTCTTCAATTCGAGAAGTGTTTTCTAGTGCATTGATGAATTCGATAGCAAGGTATTCCGTTATTAATTTCATTATGTTTATGATTACCTTCGATGCCATGATTACTCAATTTCTATATAAATCGATGCTAGGCTAAACTTTCTCTTAATTGAATCATGTAGAAATGATTTGACCCCAAACTATGTACTACAGTGATTTGTATGTGTGTTTGGAGAACCGGCTATATGTTCTGCATATGTCGTCTCAGTGGCATGTCGTGCCATCGTCTAGATTGAAGATCAGAACTATAACTACCCGTTATGGTCTTTTAATTTTGTGTGCATAATTAAATCATGTGTATAGAGTAGCTAACTATATGCATGAACATCATAAACTATTCTGAAATAGCCGCAAGTTGAAGGAGTAGTTAGGACATAGATAATTAGATCTCAAGGTAAAACTAGCCAATTCACGGTAGGATCGCATGAATTCTTGATGTAACAAAGATAAGCTAAGCTAGAAACAAAGTAGGATCGCATTTCATGTTGATGAGCATGAAGTGAACCCTAGAGTTTGAGTCGTGTTCATAAAGATAACTTAATATTAATAAAAGGTTTACCTTTCGTTATAAAGAATAATTGTTCAATAGCCTCTACATTTTTCTGAGTACTTTTGTACTTACCTCTTTGCATGTTTGTTTGTTTGCTTTGTGTGAGAAGATTTGTAGGATGAACCGGGTTATGATGATCTTGTGGATGTTATGTGATCATGCCTTGATATGCTATGCTAGAACTACGTTGCTCTCTTTTAAGTATGATTGTATCATGAACCTATGTTGTACTTTCTATTCCAAGACTTGTTGTACTTTTCTTTCTAGACATGTTGTAAGATAAGTTTGTTTCCGTTTGTAATATTTCATACTTTGTAAGATTTGGGACATCGTTGTTGTAAGCTTTTATTTCTATCTTTCACCCGAGTCTTTTTAGCTTCCGTTTTCTTTACTCGATACGACGACGTAGAGGCTTACGTATAATATTATATTTATTTAATGTTAAATGTGCCGAACGTTCTTTTCCAGATAATGACTCGGTATCCGGAAATAAGGCGTTACAGTTGGTATCAGTGCGAATCTTTCTTGTTGTCCCAGGCTTCTATTCCCCGAGATAGATTTCTTTAGACCACTTAGTAACCGTTCTAATCTTCCTTGATCTTTTATAATAGCAAGAACTCGTAGATATGCTTCTGGTGCTAGTAACAGTGGTGTTGAAGGCTTAGGGGTTCAGCAAGGAGCAGATGGTCAGTTTGGTGGTCAAGCAACAGTGGTTGGTCACTTGGAACGTGTCGATCATTATCCAAAAGGTACCCCCACCTTAGTTTCATCAAGAACAACCTCAAGTCCATCAGGAACCACCCCCATACCATGGTCCACATGAGCATGTGGATGGACCCTACCGGTTACCATTGTAGGTGATATACATGTTGAAATAGTGTCATAAACCCAATCGGGTTAGACCGGATCCGACCGGGTCAGATCATTTCTACCATTTCTTTATGTTTATACATATGATAAATGGCTAGCTGTTATTATATATTTGTTCGTTTAACGGACCAATTATGATAACAGACTAGTTTGTTCGAAGTGCAAGAAGAGCCACACCGGGGAGTGCTGAGTAAGTTCAAGCGGGTGTTATCATTGTGGAGCACTGGACATTACACAAGATCCTATCCTACGAGGAATACTAAGTGAAATCAAAGAAATAGCAAGGGAAGTGAAAGCCGACCAGTAAGGGTGTTTGCTTTGGATGAAGTCATTCCATGTACCTTTTGAGTTTGGCTTATTTTCTTAAAGTACTTTATGACATGATTAAATTCATGTTGTATTTGTATTTAAGCAAATGAACTAGATTTTAGGTACATTAATAATGGATAACGTCAAATTTAATTGATACGAGGGCATCGAATACTTTGTGTTCAGTAACATAGCTAAGAAGTTAAACCTACCCCCTTCAACCTATAAGGAACTCTTTGGATACCATCCAGGTAAAGTGAATGTAAGGGCGGATGTGTTTAGTACAATATTGGTAAGGGCAGTTTCGGTAATAGTTCAAGATGTGGTTGATCAGTTTTGGGTTGAGTGTGTGAGGGTTGGAACGGAAAGAAGATCAGTAGTGCTTGGCTCCGTGGTTAGCAAGATCAGATTTGTTAGTTGTTGTTCGTGAGAAACAAGATGAAGATCCGGTCTTGGTTTGTGTTGAGAAAAGTTGCTAGAGAAGAAGCCTGTTTTTTGTGTATGTTCCAGTTTCAAGGATGAAACTCCTCGTAAATGGGGAGGAATGTAATATTCCGAATTTTTAGAAAAGGATAGACATGTCATTTTACACAAATCAGAATATTATATTTATTATTTTAAGGAATTAGGTTATTAAAAAAGAAAAGAAATAAAGGAAATAATACAGGGGAGTTATTTTGGAAAATAAAACCTCTCTTTATTATTGGGGGGAGTTATTTTGGAAAATAAAACCTCTATTTATTATTGGGGTGTTGTCAGAAGTTGGATTTCAGAAGTACGAACTCTACAGAGAAAAAGAAATAGAAAAGTCCAAAAGTAGAATCTTCAAGGTATCTTCCTGATCATTCACAGGTTTTCGGAACCAAGTATAGAATCAGAATCAGCGGGAGAAAAGCATTGTGTTGGTACCAAAAGTCTGGAGCTTTTAAAAGGTAATAGAAAAACCCTATTTCGGAATCTTTTGATTCTGAACCTTTTTTCTATAGTTTAAGTTGTTCAATTTGTAGTTCTGATGGTCTATAAACCCTTGATCACGCTTGATTCTAGTCTAATTGTTGATCAAATAAGTTTTGGTGAATAGGTTCAAGTTTGTTGTTTGCTTGTGAAGAATTTGCTTTGGAATCCAAGTAAGAGGGATTTCATTTGAACTCTTATTGTTTTATAATGTTAGGTAGTTGTTTAGTATCCATTTGGTGTTATTTTACTGCAAATTATGTGTTAGATTCGATGCTAAAGTGTTGGAAACTTGGTTGGATTTGAAAAGTGCGGAAACTGCAGATATAGGGCAATTCGACCCCTTTGGCGTCCACCAAAGTAGTTCGGTGTCCGCCAATGGGTGGTTAGATTGTCGGCAGTGTGTTTTTGAGAGGTTTGGTGTCTTCCAGAAAGGGAGTTGGCATACGCCAACTCTAAGCAGAAGGTTCTGCTAAGCCTTTGTTTTGTTTTGGCGTCCGCCGAAGAGACCTGGCGTCCGCCAAAGGCCTTGTGTGGTTGTTTTGAGTTTCCAAGACCCCTAGTTGAGTGTTGATTGATAATTCTTGATACAAATACCTTATATAAACTTGACAAAGCTATGATTAAGCTTCTGAGGCGTTTAGTTCCGGCAGCTGTCTAAGTGAATGAGTAGAAGTGTAAGTGAGCCTTTGCCTTGAAAACACTTATGTGGCTAGTTAACAATTAAAAACATACATACTTGTGTAGTTAAAAGCCTAAACATCACGGTTCTTGGTAAGGCACAAGACAATATCGCGATGTGTGGTGTGGTGAGTAATAACTCTGCTAGCCTTTGAGGGGCACCAGGAGTGGAAGGACTTCGCCAAACACATACACTATCGGGACTAGCCCGTGGCTACTAGAGCAGCACCACTAGTAGGTAGCAACCAGATGCTTCGTGGTGAGTAGCACCATGCGTAGTGCCATTGAATTGTTGATGTAACAAAGATAAGCTAAGCTAGAAACAAAGTAGGATCTCATTTTCCTGTTGATGAGCATGAAGTGAACCCTAGAGTTTGAGTCGTGTTAATAAAGATAATTTAATATTAATAAAACGTTTACCTTTCATTATAAAACATAATTGTTCAATAGCTTCTATCTTTTACTAAGTACATTCGTACTTTCCTCTTCGCATGTCTGTTTGTTCGCTCTGTGTGAGAAGATTTGCAAGCTGAACCGGATTATGATGATCTTGAGGATGTTATGAAATTATGCCATGACATGCTATGTTAGAACTACATTGCTCTCTTATAATTATGATTGTATCAGGTAATATCCCGAAAATTCGAAAAGGGTAAAATAGTAAAATGGGATTAATTGGTATTTTCCTATTTTATTTCTAGCAAAAAAAAAAGAGAAAAATTAAAATGATTTTTGTCATGTGATTTTAATTAATGAGTATAAAAGGGAATTATTACCTAAAATTATTCATTATTTACACGGCGAAATTTCTGATAAAAAAGAGTAGCAGTTGACGCTTTGACAGAGGAAAAGGGAGGACGAACTTTCCAATCACGAGCCTAATCGGTTGATCGTTTGCGCAGACAACAATAGAAGAAATCAATCACTAGGAGAAGACGATCGTTTCCATGGTTTTTGTTTTCAATACGGTAAACTTTGTTTTTAGCCCTAAAATCTAGATTCACTTTCGTTCTTGAGAAAATCTGAGCTTTGGTAGAAATAGATATTGTGCTAATCGTAGTGTGCCGTTTAAGTATCATAGGTTGATCGTAGGAGTCGTGAATCGAAGAATTCACGTGTTTTTTGCTTCAACTTTTGCTTTGGATTTATTATCAAATTGCTAAAAGGTAAGAGAGTGTTCTTTAATACGGTGTTTTATTTTTTTTTATTGTTTATTTAATTATCTATTTTTCGTTCTCGATACATGTTCTACTGCTATTTGTTTGTATATTCTATTCTATCTATTTAGTATGTTGTCGAATGAAAAATGGGAGAAGTATATCATTTGCCGACTTCGTAAATGAAAGAAAGTAGAAGGATGAGAAAGAAACAACAGGGAAAAGAAAAAAAAAAAAAACTATGAATCCTTCCATGCTTGCTGCCGTAAGCATTTAAGAAAATATATATAAACTATTTATGTATTCCTTTGAATTCTGGGAAAAAAAAGGGTTATTAGTATAGTTGTTTTAATAGATAATATGTACGGTAAGTAACTTTATTTAATTTATATACTAAAAAAGTATGCACAACAAAGTACTATATATGTTTAATGGTTATAGTAAAAGTTTGGTATATTACGGTAAATGTGTATTATGTTAATTTTGTGCTTTTATGTGTATTACACGATACGATGTGGCTTGTATGTTTTTCGAACATTATATGTTAATTTGCAATGTCTAACTACGACTTCTGGTAGCCTTGGCTCAACACCACAACTGAGACCCTCTGCGGGGAGAAGGTGGGAGCACCGGAAGGCGTTGTTTGGGCCTTGTGGAACATTGACTTAGTAGTCTTTGATCCTTTTAGAATGTGCTAGGTAGTATAACTAGATGTCTAGGACTAGAAGTCCTTAGGAAGCCTTTATGTGAATGAATCGGGTGGTTTGATCTAAACTCGTAAATTCATATATGGATGTCTGAAAGCTAAAACGTTAATATCATTGGTGAGACACATTTTTGATATCGAAGTATGGGACACTTACTACTCCTACGGGACAGCGTGTAACTCCCACATGGAACACGAGTCCATGCCCCCAGAGCGGTGCAAACCATGTTGTGGTGCATTTTCACCATGCGTTGTGTCCTTTGGTGTTGATGTAACAAACCTTATTTGTGTGAGGATATACTACGGAGCTAGTAGAGGGTGAGAGATCTCTACTATTACAACCTATGTGGTAGTGATTGTAGATGATGCCAAGTTATATCTATATGCCTTTATTGTTATTTATTGTAACCGTTTCTTGTACCCCTTAGTAAGTACGTATGTACTTACCCCCTCTTCTCTTTTGTGCCCACCCCGAGAAGGTGGTGTTTTTGTAGGTCATTTTCGAGGCCACTGAGGAGTGACCCGGAGATGATGCTGATGACGTCTACTGTTATTTACTTTCAGTATTTCAATTTGGGTATAGATCCGCTCATCCTTGTATTGATAGAAACTGATGAATTGAGTTTATGGTTATCAAGTTGTAATGGACATATTGTATTTAATGGTTAAATATAGTCTTGATGACGTGATAGTTGCAGCATGTGTTACTAATTCGATCGCTTTTAGTTGTTTTAAGTACTCGAGTCAGTCATTTTGTCTTCCGCTTGTTTCTCTGATGTTGCTTACGTAAGGCTTACGTATATAATTAGAATAAATTTTAATTATATGCGTGTCGGGCGTTCTTTTCCGGATAAGGACTCGGTATCTGGGACAGGGGCGTCACAGTTGGTATCAAAGAGAAAGTTCCTATCTTACGTCTAAGTTCGTAGCTTAAGTTGAATTTTATAAGCCTCTTTAGCAACTTAGCTGACCTTTTCTTTTTGATAATGGCTAAGAAAACTACAAGGATCACTAGTAAGTTAGTCCATTAAGCAATCAATCCTTATGGATGAAGTCCTTAAACCAAACCACATCACCTAGGATTAAGTGAAACCCCTCTAAGTAAAGCTTTGGGATCGGAGTCTTATGCCTACACCTTTAAGTTGAGGTCCTCTTGGTTGAATATTCTTTACACTCCCTATTATGATCTCTCCACTTCTTTCTACACCTCAATGTCAAATCCTACACTTTGGCTTGACTTATTCCTGTAGAGAATGATGTCCGACTCAACTCTACAAATCCTCCACTCCCTCTTTTCACTATCGATTGGTTTGTTTTTACCAAAATTCTTTGACCTTGCTTTGCTCGAGATGGGTTCTACATGAACTCCATATACAATTATATCCTTTCCATATGCTTCTCACTCGTTTCAATCATTAGTGTTAAAGGTCTCTTGCTTTGACACATAGTTTTCATCATTCTCGTGTTTGGCTTTATCCAACACGAGTGGATGCGTTCTGTTTCCGTGTTTTCCTTTCATGTAAAACCATTTTCTATTGCTCTGAAAATTCTTAAAATTTTCAGCAAGATAGATCAGTGTTTTGTCTACAACTTCTCTTTTTATATCAACTCGATAATCATTATGGATTGTTCAGAAAATTCATGTTAATGCTGGACACTCTGTCCAGAAAATCTGCAGCAACACTTTCAGTTATTCATCTGTTTTGAATAGGTTAAACACCTTCAAATGGCCTGTATTTTTTTATATGTTGAAGACAACACTTTTATCTACAACTTTCCTTTTGGAATCAAGTCCAAATTTCTTTTAGTTTGATCGCAATCTGCAACTCAAATCAGTGTTTACTAATTTGAAAATTTCGACAGCTTGTGCATTCGGCAAAAATAATTGTGTTTGACCGACTTTCTGTCATCCAAAAATTCTAGTCATTTGTATTACCTAGAAACTCCAGTATCTAAATCTTTTCTCTTTTGATCATGCGCCAATTCCTTTTCGTTTGGCCTGCACATGTCGATAATGATAGGTCTTTAGAAAATATCAACTTCAACCGCCTAAAAGGACTCTTCACCTCCTTGATTTAGGGTTTTGGCGAGAGAGTAATAAGTTATGATTGTGATGTTTTAGAAGTTTCCTCAAAGTTTTATCTCCTTCTGGGTTAAGTCGTTTAGTAGGATGTTTGTAACGCTAACGTTATGGTTTCTTTTGCAGTATAAACAAGCACCAAGATGCGACCTTCCAACATGCCATGTTTGATGTTCAAATCTTTTCATGTCCTTCTTCTATCATACCTTTTATGGTAATTTAATCCCCATTTAATTACTTACTTGAGATCTTTGAACTAAGTAAGTTCTCTCCACCTTTTGCCATGATTTGCCTTTGAAGCATATCGCCTTGAGCCTTTCTTTTGAACAAGTTCATACCTTGTTACTTGTCAAATCAAAGAAACAGTTATCTCTAACTTTGCAATGTTGCACTCCCATTATTCCTTTCAGATTCAAATTTATTAAACCTTCTAATGTAAATACATTTTTCTTACATGTGTTCATTCTCAGCATCTGTTCTAAGAGTAGTGATGATGTTGTAACTTTTTCTCATAATGTTGCATGTTCTTTCAAGGTATGCACATCATCTTCTTACCAGCCGGATCTTTAAACCCACCATGACATCCCTTTTCAATTACTTACCGTTAACCCGTTGGCAATTTATGCTAAACCAGTTTCAAGCAGAAGGTAGTCTCTGCCAAAATGCCTTCTGAACCTATTTAGCCAACCAACATTTGAATTCCAAAACCTCTGATCTCAATTCAGATTAATACACCTTGTACCTTTTCAGTTTTAAATCTCTTTCAGGCCATTAAGAGCCATTAGCCGCCAGATACACCTTGTGACATTCCTTTTCTGTCTCGGCATTTTTATTACAATTTTGTTACATCGGTTGAAATGTCTATTTTGTTTTAACCTTTCCATTCCCCCATAAGGAATAGCCTTGATCGCTTATTCTTTGACACTGTACTATTCCTCCTGAGTAGTGCAACCCTGAACCATTGAATTGGATCATCAATGATCTCCTACACTTCTTTTGAAAGTTTGAATAAACTCTAGGAAATGAAACTTGATCTGACATTTCTTAAGTGTCTTATATCCTTCACTTCAAAGCTTGTTCATTACGGACCCTTCTTCAGACCTTTTGATTCTTCCCTTACTTTACCTTGAGGGAAGTTCTATGACGTTTCAATCTTGAAATAACCTTGCTTTGATGCAATCTTGGACACTTTGTGACAAGTTTCACCCCTTCTTAAAACATTTTCCTATGCTCGTTTTGGCTCTGTAACCTCTTCATGTTGGGGTTTTCACCTTTTCTTTTGGAATCTCAATTGTTTAGCCCTTCAGGTGCTCGACCTTGCACTTTTGCTTTGTTTTTCTATTGAGGGGGGATTACTCTACAATATTCATGCGAATTGAGAACCCTCTTAATTCGCCAACACCCATTCTGTTGATCAAGATAATTAACAGTTAAGGTCACTTGCCTAATGTTCTCGAGACAAACATCATTTCCCCTTGTGATTTATGTTTCCAATTTCAACCTTCTTTTCCTTTTTGTATTAGATGTTTCCAAGACCATCATGTGATGTTTCTCTTAACGTCTCCACTTTCTAAATGCTTATGTGAAAAGCTCATTACCTTTCTTCCAAGAGATCCGAGTTCTTTTGCAGACCACCGTATCTTGCAGAATTCCACTCTCTCAAAAAGAATCTTACCTGCAAGATGTTCCCTTGTTTTTCCTTCCGGTGGATACTTTGTATTACCACACAATTCCTCATCCTTCGATTTTGAACCAATTTCAAACTTCCTTTGACCTGGAATCACCATGGTTTGTTTACAACCCCTGAAACCTCTCTTGTTTTAAGGACTTATTGCCTCTTCTTTGGCTTACCAAGTTGACATGCCATTCTGGTGTTCAACTTATCACTTTTCAACTTTATTTGTTTTCCAAGCTAACCCTTATTGGCATAAGGATTGGATCTGACCGTCAGAGAGAAAGTATAGCAAATACGTGTTTCTTCCTTCCCGAGAAGTCTCGAAAACCCTTCAGCCGGAATCCTTGTAGTTCAACAGCAAGCTTGTGCTGCGGTGTTGGAAGTTGAGATCAAAATGAGTCAATTGTGCCAAGAGTTGCAGATCAGTTGGAAAGTTTAAGCAGTCTTGTTTCAGTCAGTAAACGGAAGTAAAATGTGTTGTACCATTGATTGCAAGATTCGAGGAAGTTGATGAGATTGTGAAGAAACAAGACGAAGATCCAGTTGTTTTCGATTACAAGCGAGTGACCAGAACCAAACCAACCAGTGGTCATGAGTTAGATGAAGATGACAACCGTTGGCATCAAAGTCGGCTTAGTGTTCCGAATGTGGGAGAGTTGAGGAAGAAAGTGCATGATGAATGAAGCCCACAAGATAGCGTTTGCAGTCAGATGTGTAAAGAGTTGAAACACCAAGGCTGAAGGCCTTCCATGAAGATAGAGATAGCAGAGTTGCCTACAACACCAGGTACAACACCAGCATCAAGATGTCACCGTTTGGAGCTCTGTAAGGAAGTAAGCGTAGGACGCCGGCTTTATGGGATGAAGTGGAATAACGACAAATTACAAGACCAGTGTTGATATTACAAGCCAGAGAGAAGATTGAAGTGGACCGTTGCAACCTCAAGATGGCTCAAGAGAGGCAGAAGAGTTGGGAAGATGGAAGAAGAAGAAGACCATTAGAGGTTGAAGTTGAAGATAAAGTGTATCTAAAGGCGTTCCTAATGCAAGGAGTAAGACGGTTTGGGTAGACATGCAATAAGCCTAGATATGAAGGCCCTTACATGACCTTGGCTAAAGTCGGACCTTTAGCTTATCCGTTTGGAGTTACATGAATCCCTTTGACGAGTGCATGACGTCCCTCATGTGTTAATGATAAGGGAATTTTTAACCGACACTGATCTGGAAGCGAGCTTTAATCTTGATGGTTGAAGAGAACTTGACCTACGCAGAAGAATCAGCTGCAATTTACAACGGAAGATGAAGAAAGTTAAGAATGAAAACGTATAGCAAGTCTTGGTTCAGTGAACTAGTCACACACCGGTAGTGGCGACATGAGAGTTAGAAGACGAAACGCTTTGTGAACTTCCAGAGTTCAAGTACCTCTCAGTTATGAATAGTTTCGAGGACGAAACTCGCTTTAAGGGGGGAGGGATGTTCTATCCTGAAAATTCGAGAAGGGTAAAAGAGTAAAATGGGATTAATTGGTATTTTCCTATTTTATTTCTATCCAGAAAAAGAGAATAATTAAAGGATTTTTGTCAAGTGATTTTAATTAATGAGTATAAAAGGGAATTATAACCTAAAATTATTCATTATTTACACAGCAAAATTTCTGATAAAAAAAGAGTAGCAGTCGACGCTTTGACAGAGGAAAAGGGAGGATGAACTTTCCAATCGCGAGCCTAATCGGTTGATCAATTGTGCATACAACAATAGAAAATTCGATCACTGGGAGAAGACGATCGTTTCCATGGTTTTCGTTTTCAATACGGCAAACTTTCGTTTTAGCCCTAAAATCTAGATTCGCTTTCGTTCTTGAGAATCTAATCTTTGGTAGAAATAGATATTGTGCTAATCGTAGTGTGCCGTATAAATATCATTGGTTGATCGTAGAAGTCGTGAATCGAAGAATTCACGTGTTTTGCGTCAACTTTTGCTTTGGATTTATTATCAAATTGCTAAAAGGTAAGAGGGTGTTCTTTAATACGGTGTTTTGATTTTTTTAATTGTTTATTTAATTATCTATTTTTCGTTCTCGATACATTATATTACTGCTATTTGTTTGTATATTCTATTCTATCTATTTAGTATGCTGTCAAATGAAAAATGGAAGAAGTATATCCGACTTCGTAAAGGAAAGAAAGTAGAAGGATGAGAAGAATCAGCAGGGAAAAAAAACTACGAATCCTTCCATGCTTGCTGCCGTAAGCATTTAAGAAAATATATATAAACTATTTATGTATTCCTTTGAATTCTGGGGAAAAAAAGGGTTATTAATATTGTTGTTTTAATAGATAATATGTACAGTAAGTAACCTTATTTAATTTATATACTAAAAAAGTATGCACAACAAAGTACTATATATGTTTAATGGTAATAGTAAAAGTTTGGTATATTACGGTAAAAGTGTATTATGTTAATTTTATGCTTTTATGTGTATTACACGATACGATGTGGCTTGTATATTCTTGTGGAACATTATACGTTAATTTGCAATGTCTAACTACGACTTATGGTAGCCTTGGCTCAACACCACAACTGAGACCCTCTGTGGGGAGAATGTGGGAGCACCGGAAGGCGTTGTTTAGGCCTTGTGGAACATTGACTTAGTAGTCTTTGATCATTTTACAACGTGCTAGGTAGTTTAACTAGATGTCTAGGACTAGAAGTCCTTAGGAAGCCTTTATGTGAATGAATCAGGTGGTTAGATCTAAACTCGTAAACACATATGTGGATGTCTAAAAGCTAAAACGTCAATATCATTGGCGAGGCACATTTTTTATATCGAAGAATGGGACACTTACTACTCCTACGGGACAATGTGTAACTACCACATAGAACACGAGTCCATGCCCCCAGAGAGGTGAAAACCATGTTGTGGTGCATTTTCACCATGCGTAGTGTCCTTTGATACTGATGTAACAAACCTTATCTGTGTGAGGATATAATACGGAGCTAGTAGAAGGTGAGAGATCTCTACTATTACAACCTATGTAGTAGTGATTGTAGATGATGCCAAGTTATATCTATATGCCTTTATTGTTATTTATTGTTACCGTTTCTTCTACCCCTTACTTAGTACGTATATACTTACCCCCTATTCTCTTTTGTCCCCACCCCGAGAAGGTGGTGTTTTTGTAGGTCGTTTTCGAGGCCACTGAGGAGTGACCCGGAGATGATGCCGATGACGTCTACTGTTATTTACTTTCGGTATTTCAATTTGGGTATAGATCCTCTCATCCTTGTATTGATAGAAACCGATGAATTGAGTTTGTGGTTATCAAGTTGTAATGGACATATTGTATTTAATGGTTAAATATAGTCTTGATGATGTGATAGTTGCAGTCTGAGTTACTTTCGATTGCTTTTAGTTGTTTTAAGTACTTGAGTAAGTCATTTTGTCTTCCGCTTGTTTCTCTGATGTTGCTTACGTATATAATTAGAATAAATTTTAATTATATGCGTGTCGGGCGTTCTTTTCCGGATAAGGACTCGGTATCCGGGACGGGGGCGTCACATATCATGAACCTATGTTGTACATTTTCTATTCCAAGACTTGTTGTACTTTCTTTCTAGACATGTTGTACTTTCCTTTCTAGACATGTTGTAAGATAAGTTTGTTTCTGTTTGTAAGATTTCGTACTTTGTAAGATTTGGGACATCGTTGTTGTAAACTTTTATTTCTATCTTTTAGCCGGATGGCAATGTTATCTAGTATCTTTTACGGTTTTCACCCGAGTCTATTTAGCTTCCGTTTGATTAACTCGATACGACATTTATTTAATGTTATACATGTCGAACGTTTTTTTCCGGATAAATATATACTCGGTATCCGGGACGGGGTATAACACTATCAGTGTATCACTACTCTACGAATTAATAGATTCTACGTCATAATCAATGATATAAAACTTTGTTGTGGTATTTTGTTGTGTCACCGTCACTTTTCCAGAAAAAAAACAAGGAAATAAACATAACAGACAAGAACTCTGGGGCTTCCGTAAATGTTTTTTTTAATCCATCTCCCAACTACACCAGGGTCGTATAAAACCTTCCAACTTCTTTTCTGGCAACCCATATTACTACTATACTATTATTTAATTTCCAACATCATCTTCGATTCCTCATCAAAGCTAAGCTTTAAGACATATTCTTCCATTCCAATTTCCGGAAACGGAAACATATCTTCAACATGAGGATGGAGTGGAGGCATGGGGCTCCTCCTGTTTTCGATCATGAAGATGGCCGCACAAAGGTACTTTCTTAAAGGGTGCACGCGCGCGCGCTCTCTCTCTCTTTTCACCATCTTTCCATCTCCCGATTAAAGACACGGGCACAATCGTTCGAAGTGACATAACGTTAATCTACACGGTTCATAGTGATGAATTTAGGTCATGATTATTATTTTTATTTATTATCAACGATGGTGTAACTATTATTTTTTATTTGTTGCCGAAATAAGATATTTTGTCTCTAGTTTTAGAGCTACAGTCAAACCTCGATAAATGAATAGCTTTGCCAAATGAATAAATTTTTCCGGTCTCGATTTGGGCAAAAGGGCTTAAAATGATATTCGATAAATGAATAACCTCGTTAAACGAATTTTTTTTTTTTGTCTCGAAGGTATTCAATTATCGAAGTTTATGTGTATCTAACTTTCCCTAGATAGAAAGATAGACAACTGTCAACTCAAAATTTTCGGTTGAGACTGCCTAAAAACATTATAAAACATCCGTGTATTTTTTTTTAATTTTTTTTTAAAGTGTTTTTGCTCATTTACATTGAACAACACCTGTATTTTTAGACGTCTCTGTACGGTTTGGAGATATTGGTGAAAATTACCCTTATGTTAGAGTAAAATAATATTTGTTTTCAGGCTGAAAATACTATACCATATCATTACGTACCATATGAATACATAAATTTGGTTTGAATGAAAGTTTATGTAAAAATGAAACAGTATGATTTCTTATTTTGTTTTGTTTTGCTTTTATTTTTAAAGTTATTGTGATTTTATCACCTTATATTATGTTGCTAATTAAATATGCATGTAGATAACTTCAAATAAATGATGTACATGGTGTAGGAATGGCCAAGAGGGTCACTTGAAGAGATAGTTCAAAACGCAGTAAAGCCTTGGGAGATGGAGCTTTCCCATAAACTTGATTTAAAAGATTTCAGAACCTTAAACCCTGAAATATTCAAGCTCGTCGTTAATGGTAAGAGCAAATGCAGATTTTAGTGATTTCAAATGCAGATTTCAAATGAAAAAGAAACATTGAATCAGATACTATATTTTTTTAATGTGAAATATAGATTTTGTAAATTTCTTTTATATCTACGCATTTATCTAAATTTTATAAAAAAAATTATTTTATATCTATAAAATATATAATTTGATACATTTAATTTGGAATAGAGATTATGTAAACTAAAAAATATAGTATTTGAAACTGTATAATACATAATACGTTAAAAGTATTTGATGCCGGTGCTCTAAATGAGTTCAGAGACAATTTATGGTGCAAAGGAAATTTTAGAGTTTTACCGAGTGGAGGGTGTGATTAACCCTTATTCACTCTCACACACATAATAGCAGTGTGTAGGTATGAGTTGGATGCATTAAATGCATTTACTTGATGTAACTCTGAAATACCTCTTGTACCATATGTCCTCTCATGAATTCCATAGGAAAATTTTCCTAAACCAAATAGTGCTTAGATACCGATAAGACATTGCTCAACTGGTTATATAGAGCTGAGATTCTGAGACTAGAAAGTATTAGGTTCAAATCCCTCTGGAGGCAATAATTTGAGAGTCCTCCAGCGTAGTTTTTCTCTTTAGGAAAGTTGTACCCACATTATGTGGTGTGTTTGTCCACTATTTTTCTTTCTTTCATTTGTAATAAAAGGAAAATAGTGCTTCGATCCCTCACCAGATTTCAATATTAAAACAAGATTTATTATTTTATTTTAGGGTAATGATATAAAGACACAACAGTTGTGACACAACGAGTGGCACAACGTGCATCTACACTGTTGATCAGGATAAATATAATAATAATTAATAAGTTTATATTATCAATCAACGGTATTGATGCACGTTGTGACAACGGTTGTGTCTTTATCATTACCCTATATTTTATCCTTTGTTAATTGTTAAGATCACTCAAAGTCACAACACTATTTTCATGTGAGGCACTGAATATTATCGTGTAAAAATTGTTTTGTGATCATTTTATTATTCACATGCATTTGATTTCCATTAATCTAACAAATACTAATCGTTATATTAACAGGAAAAGAGTTCTCTGCCTGAGGAATTCAAGTATTACAAAGCTGAAGAAGAGAGCTTCGAATCCTCTCATGATGTTTTTCGTTCGTCTTTTCCACGAGGTTTTGCATGGGAAGTACTGGGAGTATATTCAGGTCCGCCGGTGATATCTTACAAATTCCGGCACTGGGGTTACTTTGAAGGCACTTATAAAGGTCATGCTCCAACCGGAGAATTAGTTGAATTTACCGGCATGGGAATTCTTAAGGTATGCTACCGATAATATACATTTGTTCTTCTCGTTGCAATGATACCTATGCCTGACCTAATTATTATAGTCAGATTTCAGATTTTAGATTTCAATTTTAACAAACGGCACTTAAATAATTAACATTATCAACTTGTAGACGTGGATTGTTGATTAATCCTTCAATTATCATAGCTTATCTTTAAAATTTAAGCCACCACCAACCAATACACTAATGACTAATATCATTATGCTATTTATATTTTATTTCCAATATGAAAGTCAAAGTATCCATTAAATATACTCAAGACGACAATGTTATTATGATGGAGACTTAAACCAGTCAAAGTGTCTACTATGAATTGAACTGTTGAAAAATCTTTGCTTAATTAGACGGCATATATTTATACCACTACCACGATTCTATATTAAAGACGATTTTTCTTGCGTCATGAAGCGATTTTTAAAGGTTGATCATGAGAAACGATCTTTTTAAAGTCGATTATTGATGATTTTCTGAAGTCGTTTTGACATAGGACACGTATAATACTATGGTGGATTGACTGTGCTGCAAATTATGTAGTGATAAATAATAGTAATTAAAAAGGCTACATGAACAGGTTGATGAGGGCAGAGGACGTTGAAGTTTATTATGATCCAGCTGAGCTTTTCTCTGGTCTTCTTAAAGGGCCACGGATCGTTGACTTTGACTCTAAGGCGGATAACCATAGCACTCCGTCGTTAGCCAATGCCCATGGTTGCCCATTTCTAAAGTAAGTAGAAAATAATAAAGAAGATATGGATTTTGCTTATATTTCCACAATAATAAAGCACAGTGTTTGTAATTTGTAAAAGACCTTGACATGTAAATTTACTTTCTATGTGTGATGTGTGTTGTCGATCTCTAAGTGGGAAAATATTTTATTATGTAAATTAGCTTCTTCGGGAGTGATGAGTATTGTAATGCCCGAGTACGATTTCATATTTTACATCGTTTATGGATTGAAACGACGACATCCTAAAATTAAAGTTGAAAACAACAAAAAAATTCCTAAAAACCCCTGGATTAATACTTTGGGAGGCTTCCCAGAAGGAAGGGTGCCACCGGTTTAGCGATAATACCTTGCTAGTGTCCCGCCAGCCTCGAATCATAAAGTTGCCTCCTTTCAATTTTATGCAACTCCGGGCAGTTCATGGGAGTTTGGGATGCAGTTTTTCGGGCTGGAAGTGTTAAAAACGAACCAATTCCCATTATTCTATCTTTTGTCTTCGAATTATCCCTTTCTTCACTCAAATTTTGAAGTCTCTCTGCAAGTTTATTGGGGAAATTCTGAAAATCATCAAGTCTTTCAAGTCAAAGTAAGTGTGTCGCTTGTTCTTCAAATTCTAAGTATAATCATTCCTCAAAATCTAGGGTTTCTCATGAATTCATTGAGCAAGACAAATAATTCATGTTATAGGTTAGAAATAGATCTGAGATAGTTGAATAAGTGTCAAATTATAACTTAAACTCTACATCTGGTGGAACTAATCTGGGGTCAGCTGAGAATGATGGTCTGTTGAGCAATAGTATTCAAGTCTGGAAGTCAGTTGAGTTTGAAGTGGCAATGAGTTCGTCTTTCGTCACTGACTCTGTTGAATACTGCTGAGTTCTGCAATTTGGTCTTCTTGATTACAAGTCTAGGAAAGTAGTAGAGCCGAGTTTCGTCTGGTGGAGACAGCTGGAGCTAGGGTCCATATCTGGGCATTTATGGGAATTCCGACATTGTCATAATAGCGGCTAGGGTTAGGATTCCAAGGCTATAAATACCCAATGGTTGTAATCAATGTAGTGTGTGAAAAAGCCATATATTTCTGTGCATAATAAAGATCTCCTTTTCTGTCCGTGGAGTAGTCGGCACTACGTCGGAAACCATATTAAATCACTATGTTTTTCTTGTTTCCGTCATTTTTGTCTATGCCATTAATCTTTTACGTTTGATTTGATTCTGTGTTTGTTCTTCTTTGCACAACAAGTTCCTTTATGTTTTAACAAACTAGTATCAGAGCGTTGGTTCAGAGGAAGTTGTAGGTTGAACAGAGTCGATCTTCACCAAGACCGGTGACCGGTGCTAGGATTTTGTGATCAAAAGATATGTTCTTTAGAAAGAAGGATGTCGGCAATGAATGTTAAGATTGACAAATTTACAAGGAGAAACGGTTTTAGTCTGTGGCAAATCAAGATGCGGGCCTTGTTGAAACTACAAGGATTGTTGAATTTTTTATCTGGTAAAGGGGATGTCAGTCCCGCAGATTATGTCAGTCTGGAAGAGAAATCACATTCAACCATCATGTTGTGCTTATCTGATGATGTTATCACAGAGGTTGCTGAGGAACAAACCACTTTCAAGTTATGGTTAAAGCTTGAAAGCATGTATATGACTAAGTCATTAACCAATAAGTTGCCACTGAAGCAGATACCGTTTAGCCTGAGTATGCATGAGGGGGCTCAACTGAGAGATCATCTTGATCAGCTGAACACAATATTACTTGATATAGGAATATTGATGTGAAGATTGAGATGAAGATGCTGCTTTGATTTTGCTGGTATCATTACCAGCTTCCTATGAGAACATTGTGCAATCCTTCATAGTTGGGAAGGATACAATGGCTTTGGAGGATTTGAGGTCAGCCTTGCATGAGGGAGCTGAGACATAAGGCAGCAGGGGCAGACAGTCAGGCGATGGGTTAATTGTCAGCAGCAGTAGTGGAAAAGAGCATGGGCGACTGGAAAGAAAAAGTCCAAGAAGGAAGGGTCCAAAGGTCTTATGTCCACATATATATGCAATTACTGTAAGGAGCAGGGGCATTGGAAGTCCAATTGTGCACAAAAAACAAACAGCAAGAGAACAGTTCTGGCACAGCTACTGTGGCAGCTGAGCATCACTCAGATGATGACATAGTCCTAGTGCCAAGAGAGTCAGCACATCATGATGATGTGTGGATTCTAGACTCCGGGGCATCCTATCATATTTTCCCTCTTAGAGAGTGATTCTCAAGCTATACGAAGATAGATGATTGTCGTATATCTATGGAAAAGAGCAAGGTCGGGAAGATACAGAGGAGATTGACTCAGTTCAATTGAGGAAAGAGGATGGTAGATTCTGTACACTACAGGATGTGAGACATAATCCACAAATGACCAAGAATTTGGTATCTCTTATTCTATTGGACAGCAATGGGTTCGATTTCAAGGTGAAAGTGGAGTGTTGAATGACTACAATAATTCAGTTGCATGTGGTTCTCAAGGATGTTAAAAGGGGAACCTTGTATATTTTACAAGGATCTACCGTGTCTGGGCATGCTTGTTGAAGTTTGAAGAAAGACAAACAAAACGTAAAGAAAATGCGGAAGGATTATTATTGAAGTAAAATCAACAAGTTTAGTTACAATGCTGCTGATCATGAGGTATTTATAGCTTCATACACCACATGAATCAATTATAAGTAATCAATTATAAGTAACCACATGAATCAATTATAGCTGATCATGAGGTATTTATAGCTTCATACACCACAAATTCTAGCTAAATAACCATTTTCTGTAAATGTTCGATTTACTGACTAACTCAACAGACTTCTGAGATCATCTAAGTCCTCAGTGTTCAACTGACATTTCACTCAGCACTTCCTTCAGCACATGCACATATACTGTAACACCCCATCAAGCTAAGAGTTGTACATGACCAGCTTGCACTCAACACTTCCTTCAGCTACTGGAACCTTAAAATATCTTTGAAATTCCCAACTTTTCCAACATATAGGAGAAAATAGGTGCATCTAGAGCCTTTGTGAGGATGTCAGCGGCCTGTACTTTGGTGTTGACTGTAAGCAATTTGACCGGCCAGTCTCGACTTTGTCTCTTTCAACATGACAATCAATCTTAATATCCTTTGTTCTTTCATGAAACACTGGATTGTGAGCAATGTGCATAGCACTAGCATTATCGAAGATAAGTAATGCAAGCCATTGAATAGCGATCTGCAAATCTTGTAAAATGTAGACCAGCCATTGAAGTTCAAATACTGCATTGTCCATAGCTCTATATTCAGCTTCTGAAGAGCTCCTAGCTATAGTTGTCTGTTTCTTAGCTATCCAAGAAATGGCAGCATCCCTAGGAACATGATGTATCCTGACACCGACTTTCTTGTTTCTGGACATCCAGCCCAATCATTGTCTGTGAATCCAAACAAAGTTATTCTGGGGTTGAAAAAATATACCTTGCCCTAGATTGGCCTTCAAATATCTTAGCAATATATGTATGCAACATTCATATGATTTTCTGTAGGAGTGTCTAGGAATTGACTCAGCTGTTGAACTGCAAAAGCTATGTATGGTCTTGTGAATGTGAGATAAATCAACTTACCCACGTGTGATCTATATGCAGTATTATCTTCCAATAATGATGAATCTCTATGTTGTAAAATCTGTTTAGACTCTATAGGTGTCTTGGCAGGTTTAGCTCCAAGAAACTCATATTCTTCTAGGAGGTTAATTATGTATTTCCTTTGAGAAATGGAAATAAATGCAGGAGTTCTGGCAGCATCAATGCCCAAGACATATCTCAAATTTTCCAAGGTCTTTAATGGTAAACTGCTGGTGCAAAGCATCTTTCACTTGTTGAATCATCTTTTCATCGGGACTGGCTGATATTTGGTGAATATACTATGATTATGCTTGGACTGAATAAACCCTTGTGCCTCCAAGAATTCAGTCAACTTGCAATTCCACTGCCTGTTGGTTTGCTTTAAACTATACAAAGATTTGGGTAATCTGCAGACCTGATTTGGTTTATTTGTTGTAGAACCTAGGGGAAACTCCATATACATTTCTTCATGTAGATGTCCATGCACGAAGGTTGTGTTGACGTCCATCTGATGGAGATGCCAATTATTAGCTGCTGCTGCTGCTACAAGAAGAGATCTGAAAGTGCTAATATTGACAACAAGAGAAAAAGTCTCTTGATAATCAATTCTATATGTCTGATTATATCGTTTTGCCATCAATCTAGCTTTGTATCTTTCTACTGAACCATTAGGGTTGTACTTGACTTTATACACCCATTTACAACCAATAGGCTTCTTTCCTAGGGGAAATCAACTATCTCCCAAGTATGAGTGGTCTGTAAAGCCTCAATTTCTCTTTGCATGGATTTTTTCCATTCATCATGCTTAATGGATTGATGTAAGTCTTAGGTTCTTTAATTGCATCAATAGCATTAATGAATCTGGCATACTCTGCTAAAAGATTTTTCAGATTCATTACCTCACTCAGCTGTTGTGGTGTCTGGTGATCTGCATGAGCCCCACCTTGATAAAAGGTTGGTCTTTACCTTGTCCTCTTGGATCTTCTCAATTGAGCAGGTGCATGTATAGGCGTCTGGCTGACAGGAGCATGTCCTTCACTGGATGCCTACCGCTGCACTGACCTTGTGTTGGTTGGTCTGTTGACTCATTCAGCTAATTATCAAAACTGTCCAGAACTGGTAATGGCACTGGCATGTCAGAGAGATCGATATCTGGCATTACCTAAAACGTGTTGAAATAAAGGAAAACAAGTCTCATGAAATTGAGTATTTCTGGCAACAAAGATGCCCTTGTTGGTGATATCCAATAGAATAGAACTCTTGGAAGTGTTTGAGCTTCCAAGGTAAACACAAGTCCTACACATGGAATCAAATTTGGTCATGTATTCTGTTGAAGTGTAAAAGAAAAAGCTAAGTAGCCAAAAACCTTGAACACATAATAATCTGGTTTGGTGCCCTAAAGCACCTCACGAGGAGCGCTTTCATTTGGCAGTGGTGTAGGGTGGCATTAATTAATTTTACAGCATGTAAAAGACAGAATCCATAATATTCAATGGGTAAATTACTTTGTAATCTAAAAAATCTGGCAACATTCAGCAGATGCTGATGTTTCCTTTCAACTATACCATTCGAAGGTCGTCCGCCATATTCAGGGTTCTTCAACATTCGAGGATTGTCCGGCACATCCGGAGTTCTTCACCAACATTCGAAGGTCGTCCGTAATATTTGGAGTTCTTCAACATCCGAGCATTGTCCGCCGCATCCGAAGTTCTTCACCAACATTCGAAGCTCGTCCGCCATATTCAAAGTTCTTCAAAATTCGAGGATCGTCTTCCATGTCCAAATTTCTTCACCATCATTCGAAGCTCGTCCGCGATATTCAGAGTTCTTCAACGTTCGAGAATCGTTCTATATTAAAACGGCTTTGAGAAAGATGATTTCTCAAAGGTTGATCATGAGAAACAACCTTTTTAAAGTTAATTATTGACTTAAGAATCGAATTTCTGAAGGTGTTCTGACGTGGGACACGTATAATACTGTGGTGGATTGACTGTGGTTCAAGTTCTGTAGTGATAATTAAAATGGCTACATGAACATGTTGTTGAAACATTGAGGGCAGAGGATCTTGAAGTTTATTATGATCCAGCTGAGCTTTTCTCTGGTCTTCTTAAAGGGCCACCGTAAAGAAAAACAGAATAGCCGAACACAAAAACTCTAAACTCTGAAAATGGTTCTTTTATTGAATTGATCTAAAATGATACATGGGGCTTCTTTATATAGGAGAGAAAAGACATAATCCAAATTTAAAATAAAAAAAATTGTAACATAATTCAAATAATAAAAAAATCCTAAAGATATACTTGTAACAACTTTGGCTAAATAATATTATCTTGGCATAACAACTTTTCCTATCTATGACATTATGTTTTTATACACCGATCGTTGACTTTGACTCCAAGGTGGATAACCATAGCACTCCATCGTCAGCCAATGGCCATGGTTGCCCATTTCTAAAGTAGAAAATAATATAAAGAAGATATGGATTTTGCTTATATTTCCAAAATAATAAGAGGGTATTCTTTAATACGGTGTTTTGATTTTTTTATTGTTTATTTAATTATCTATTTTCCGTTCTCGATAACGGCTCTACTGCTATTTGTTTGTATATTCTATTCTATCTATTTAGTATGCTGTCGTATGAAAAATGGAAGAAGTGTATCATTTGCCGACTTCGTAAATGAAAGAAAGTAGAAGGATGAGAAAGAAACAGCAGGGAAAAGGATAAAAAAACTATGAATCCTTCCATGCTTGCTGCCGTAAGCATTTAAGAATATATATATAAACTATTTATGTATTCCTTTGAATTCTGGGGGAAAAGGGTTATTAATATAGTTGTTTTAATTGGACGAGGAGATCTATATGAAGATACCTCCTGGATTTGAGAAGCCGGGGTCCAATTTGGTTTGCAAGATGCGCAAATCGTTGTATGGGTTGAAACAGGCACCACGGTGTGGGTTTGCGAAGCTTGCCTCCGCTTTGCGTGATTATGGATTTCGTCAGTCGTACTCTGACTATTCGTTGTTTACTTTGACTCGTGACGGGATTCAGCTTGTGGTGCTTGTGTATGTTGACGATATGATCATTGCAGGCAATGACAAATTAGCGATGACGGTTTTTAAATCTTATTTGGGCAAGTGTTTTAAAATGAAGGATCTCGGGGCTCTCAAATATTTTCTTGGCATCGAGGTTGCGAGGAACGTAGATGGGATTTTCTTGAATCAGCGGAAATATGCATTGGATATTATACATGAGGCCGGGTTACTTGTGAGCAAACCAGCTGACTTTCCCATCGAGCAGAATCATAAGCTGGCACTCGCCACCGGACCTCTGTTGGGTGATCCAGCTTCGTACCGACGTCTTATTGGACGACTTATCTATCTCGGGGTCACTCGACCCGATCTGGCATATTCTGTTCACGTCTTGTCACAGTTTGTGCCGGCCCCCGGATTGAGCATTGGGAGGCCGCCTTACGACTAGTCCGCTATTTGAAGAAACATCCTGGCTAGGGTATTTTGCTGCGCTCCGGCAGTTCCCTCCTTCTAGAGGGTTGGTGTGACTTTGACTCGGCTAGTTGCCCAATTACTCACAGATCCTTGAGTGGATGGTTCGTATTTCTTGGTCTTTCTCCTATCTCCTGGAAGTCCAAGAAACAGACAACGGTGTCTCGATCTTTGGCTGAAGCGGAGTATCGATTTATGGCTTCTTTGACATGTGAGCTGAAGTGGCTGAAGTAGTTACTGGCTGACTTGGGGTTCGGCACCCAACCGGCATTCTACTTTTCTGTGACAGCCAGTCTGCTCTATATATTGCTCAGAACCCGGTTTTCCATGAACGTACGAAGCATATCGAAGTTGACTGTCACTTCGTACGTGACGCCATTACTGATGGTTTGATTCTTCCTTCTTATGTTCCTACGAAACATCAATTGGAGGACATTTTTACCAAGGCATTGGGACGACAACAGTTCGAGTTTTTATTACGCAAGTTGGGCGTTCGAGATATTCACGCTCCCACTTGAGGGGGGTATTATGATATATTACAATTATGGAAAATATCGATTCGTGTATTGATATATTAAGGGTAGTTTTGGTGTATTGTGTAATGTAGAAGCCCTAGTAGTGACTATAAATATTGTACTCATCGATTGATTAAAGAGAGACGAAATACTTTGACCGAAAATTGTCTATCTATTTAGTATGCTGTCGAATGAAAAATGGAAGAAGTATATCATTTGCCGACTTCGTAAATGAAAGAAAGTAGAAGGATGAGAAAGAAACAACAAGGAAAAGAAAGAAAAAAAAAACTATGAATCCTTCCATGCTTGCTGCCGTAAGCATTTAAGAAAATATATATAAACTATTTATGTATTCCTTTGAATTCTGGGGAAAAAAGGGTTATTAATATAGTTGTTTTAATAGATAATATTTACGGTAAGTGACCTTATTTAATTTATATACTAAAAAAGTTTGCACAATAAAGTACTATATATGTTTAATGGTTATGGTAAAACATTGGTATATTACGGTAAAGGTGTAATATGTTAATTTTGTGCTTTTATGTGTATTACACGATACGATGTGGCTTGTGTGTTCTTGTGGAACATTATATGTTAATTTGCAACGTCTAACTATAACTTCTGGTAGCCTTGGCTCAACACCACAACTGAGACCCTCTGCGGGGAGAAGGTGGGAGCAATAGAAGGCGTTGTTTAGGCCTTGTGGAATATTGACTTAGTAGTCTTTGATCCTTTTACAACGTGCTGGGGAGTATAACTAGATGTCTAGGACTAGAAGTCTTTAGCTTCCGTTTGTTTATCTCCATACGACATTTATTTAATGTTATACATGTCGAATGTTTTTTTCCGGATAAGGGCTCGGTATCCGTAAACGGGGTATTATACTATCAGTGTTGAGGTGGTTGTGGACGAGCGAGTGAGCGAGTGAAGGAGGTGATCTTCCCACTTGATCACTATGTCCTGAACTGGGAGGTGAAACCCCCTAATCCCGTTCTTCTTTCATTGGTAAGATGCTTCATAAAGGTCCTTCGAGCCATGGTTCCATTAATTTCCTATGAAGGTGAGTTGGATGGCTCGTATGCTGAATATTCGTTGAAGAACCATGCGAGAAGGACGTATCCGTTTGATAATGGATAGTGAGCGAGTGTGTCTAGCCAAAGACACTAAAGAGAGGCGCTTGTTGGGAGGCAACCCAATATTAAGAAAAGTTTTTGCTATTATTATTTTATTATAGTTTTGTTTGTGTTGAATAAATAACGAAAGATATTTTTCTTCTCGTTGTAGTAGTTTTGTTTTGTATTGGGTTTTGGTGTCGGTTTCTGTGGTTAGGTAACTTGCATTTTCGTAATTTGAAAAATCAATGTGTTTCCTTCCTCCTGCCGATGTTACATTTTTGCACTACTTTTCACATAGATTCGGTTATTATCAATTTTTTTTTGCATTGCTTATGCTTTGTTCCATGATATTGCCTTGTCTATCATCTTTTGTGCCCCTATCCCCGAGGTACGTTTTGTTTTGTTTTTCAAGTGTGCAGGATATTTTCGATAGCAATTGTGAGCTTTTAAACGATGTCAGTTTTCCGGTGGATGGTCCACGCATCATCGATTTTTCAAGCGTTTCTGGATCTGACTCGCGACCACTTCCAGAATTGCCAAATTCGAACTACAATCAGCTAAGTTTTTCTTATTCTGCACAACATGAGGACATGCTGTTATTTAAGTGTGGGGGAGGGATTGGTTGTTTGTACCTACAAAATGTGCTTAATTTATTATGCTTACCACCATTCTTCAAAAATTCAAAAACATTTCAAATTTTTAAAAACATCCGTTCCGAGCATGAGTTTATTTTGGCTTACTTACTTGTTATATTCCCATACTTGTGCTCAGTTGACTAGTATTTTAGCATAGACCTTTGATAAATAAGCCTTTACTCGAATTCTTTTCACGTAAGCCTCTTCGATGACGAGCCGAACTTAGAAACTCGTACCCATTTAAACCGATGATGTTTGATTTCGGTTATCGACGTTCGCTTAGTGCTAATGTCATGGAAATTGTAAAATGTGCGTAGTTGGAATTGAAGTAGGAAGTATCGTGAATATACCGAAGCCTGAATGTGATAAGTGAAACGTGACTATTGTGCTTTAAAAAGTTGTTAAAAAAAATAAAATGAATTAATTGGGTGTGTCGGAAGCTGGTCGATGATTGGAGTGAGGTAGGGCGTATCTCGAATTTCCTATACCACTATGATGACCAAAAGCTCACGACAGTCAGAAGAAGCTGCCTTATGATTTGAGTAAGGTAGGGTATATCCCGAATGTCCTATTCTACTATGACGGGCAAGAGCTCATTCTGATGTGTGCTTAAATGTGAAAGATAAATTAAATCAACTTACATAAGGAATTTGGTATGAATAAGTGAAAGACTTAGTTATCGCCTACCTTATCCCCAGTATAGGCCAAGGTATATGTTGTAGGGAATATCCTCGGGGTACAAGTGAAAAGATTTCGAAAACACATGTATTACTCTAGTCATGACGTGAGTAGTTTTGTAGGGCGTATGTATAGTCAGGATGATTCATTATCTGTCTTAAATGGGTACTTGTTGGTTAGCTTGAATTTAATTGTCAAGTGTGGAATCAGTGGAAATTGAAGAAGGCTTTGCACACACTACACATTCGAGTAGTTGTTTATTACATTGGATGTATGTTTTTGATGCTAGTCGACCAGTTGTGATTTGATATATGGGATTTTATGTGGTTCAATGCTTGAGTAAGTCTATGTTTTCTTTTGTTTTGCTCGGGACGAGGAAAAGCTAAGTGTGGGGGAGTTGTTAACGGTGTATTTTTACGGTTTATACGACTTTATTTCGTAGCAATTTCCTTTGTGTTTTATTACTTTTTATAGAAAATTAAGTGTTTAAATGATTTATTGAAAGAATGCGTATGGAAATGATTTAAATGCAAAGTTGAGCTAATTTCGTGATTTTATTGGTAATTATCTATGGTTTTACACTTTGCGTGTTTTTATGGTTTTGTAGGTACGCGAACATGTCATAAAAGGAGATCTAAACGGAAGGAAGAAGATGTAAGTCAAACTTGGAATGGAGAAATTCATATGGACGAGCGTCTGAAGTCCCGTCCAGATGGACGGGCGTTTGAAGGAATGGACGAGCGTCCAGAGGAGCCACCTGATTCAGAGTATTGAGATTTTTGCTGAACGAGCGTCCAAATTTACATAGGACGGGCGTCTGACATGACTCGGCCCGACTCGAAGATTTTATGCAAGATGGACGGGCGTCCAGCCGCCGCCTCAGCTAAACCGACATTAAAAACCTATTTATAGTCGCGTTTTCTGAACCCTAAAAGATATAATTTCATCCCTGGCCGCCCCAGGCCCCTTGGGGGCGACTTTGCTGCTTCCTCTTGCTACCATAAACATAGTTTTATCTACTTTTTTATTTTCTGCATACCAACGATGAATAGAGGCTAGGCGATTTGAACGAGCTTTGTGAAGCCATCTCTGCAACATCTTGATTTCTTCTTTGGGATTGTTTTGTGAGTTTTAAATAAAGTTTGTTTCTTTATTATGTTCATATTGTTATGCAATTTAAATCGAGAGATGGTTGCGATTTGATGTTTAACGTTTGATGAGAATCGTTGTTAGACTTAGATCACCGTAGTAAAGATTAGATTTTTAACCTAAAAATAACGAGAGTTGTTAGGTTAATTTCTAGGTTGCTAGATTGAGAAATCTTACACCTTTGTTATGAAAGCGTTAATCTTTAAGATCGAGAGATGAGAGATTAATAGGCGAATTATCTAAGAGATTAGAAATTCATACTTTTGATAGGTGAACCACAATCTTCATTAAATCTTCACTAAACAATCTAGAGAGGAAGTTGAGGGTTGTGAGATCGGTGGATCATTGCTTGTTCGTTTTCAATTTATTTGTTATCATCTTAGTAATTTTATTATCTTTTTAGAATAGAATTATTTTCATTAGTTTGGCTCGTAACTATCTTTCCTGGCTTTGGATTCTAGATCCTCTGTCCAGTTTATTGTTTTCGTTTTTTTAGTTCTGTTTTGTTTTATTTTTCGTGACAACTTTAGAGAAATTAAGAACTAGACCAACCTCGATTCCCTGTGATTCGACTCCGGTTGTAACTACTATACTACGATCCCTGCACTTGGGGTAAACCGGATTATTTTATTACTTGTTTATTTTTCATTAGATAAAATCCGAGACAAGTTTTTGGCGCCGTTGCCGGGGAATCGGTACGGTTGTCTAGTTTTTTATTTAATTTTTTCGTAGGTATTACGTAGGTAACTTTTTTTTCTTTATTAAAAAAAAAAGAAAAAAAAAAAAAAAGAGTAAATTGGCGGGAAAAATAGGCAAGAATTTTTTTTGTGTTTTCGTGACTAGTACGGTGTCAGGAGTCCTGGAACAAAATTTGATTTTACCAGGAAAATTTTTGCTTCATTTTCCATGAAATTTGGCGGGAAAATAAATTATGTTTCTGTTTTTTTTCCCGAACCTGTTTCGAGTCTGTTTTAGTTTAATTTTTATTTAGTGAGTCTAATTAAAGGATTATACTTTAAGGTTTCTAATTGTTTATTATTGTTTCTGTCTCGAAAAAAAAATGTCATCAACTAGGATTATGCAAGATCAGATCGCCATGCTGCAACAGCAGGTGGCAGCCCTTACAATGTCGCGTAATCCTATGGGTCAAAACCACTATTTTCCTCGAACTCTCAAGTTACGTTCGTGGAAGTTGTTGTCAACCCGGCCATATGATTGGCCGGTGTCATCTTCTTCCCACTCCCGCATATCAAGTTAATGTTGTCCGAATCGGGGACAATAGTCCACTCATATGCCGCCTATGTGACAATGTGGGACATACTTTCTTTTCGTCCTATGGGTGGACGAGAGCGTTTTCGGTGGCCAGCAATATCGTAGAGGTTTAACAATCGGTTCTCGGCCACAACAATTTTCGAATCGGGGTTTCAATCGACTTGGAATTTCTATCAAAACCCGAACTTCGATCGGGACCAAGATATCAATTTTTCCAATCAAAATCAAAGTTGGTCCGGCCAAACTTTTCCACACCACTTTCGTAACTCTCAAGACCCCTCTCACTATAGTAATCTTGAAGCTAAATTGGAGGAGCGAACATTACTATCCAACTCCTTTTTGGTAGGCTTGCGGATATTGGGAGACGGATCGGGCAAATGGCTCAAGACCAAGGCATTGACCTAACTCCCGCACTCCCCTATGATGGAGAAGATACTTACAATTATGGTGCAAGTTATGAGAATCAAGTCCAGTATAGCCCCAACTATGCACCAGCATACAATGGTGGGAGTAGTAACTATCCTTGTTCTCCGTTGGGTCAAGAGCAAAGCAATTGGCAACAAGGGACGATTGATGAGCCGGAGCCGATATGGATCGGCTTACGTTACGAGAGGTTAGAAACTTCCTTCCCTCCCGCATGGTGTGATGATGAAGACGGTTGTCCTATGATGGATCCGACATCGAGATGGTTGAAGATGTTAATCACCAAGAAGGTGAAGAAATACACCCGGTGTTGGAGAACATAGGGGACGATGTGCCTAAATTAGAGATAAGTCACCCCGAGGAAGTCGCATTTGAGGAGCCGTTAAGGCCAATAAGTGTTGAGGTGGTTGTGGACGAGCGAGTGAGCGTAAAGGAAGTGATCTTCCCACTTGATCACTATGTCATGAATTGGGAGGTGGAACCCCCTAATCCCGTTCTTCTTTTATTGGGAAGATACTTCATAAAGGTCCTTCGAGCCATGGTTCCATTAATTTCCTATGAAGGTGAGTTGGATGGCTCGTATCTTGAATATTCGTTGAAGAACCATGCGAGAAGGACGTATCCGTTTGATAATGGATAGTGAGCTAAGTGTGTCTAGCCAAAGACACTAAAGAGAGGCGCTTGTTGGGAGGCAACCCAATATTAAGAAAAGTTTTTGCTATTATTATTTTATTATAGTTTTGTTTGTGTTGAATAAATAACGAAAGATAGTTTTCTTCTCGTTGTAGTAGTTTTGTTTTGTTTTGTTTTGTCTTGGGTTTTGGTGTCGGTTTCTGTGGTTAGGTAACTTGCATTTTCGTAATTTGAAAAATCAATGTGTTTCCTTCCTCCTGCCGATGTTACATTTGTGCACTACTTTTCACATAGATTCGGTTATTATCAATTTTTTTTGCATTGCTTATGCTTTGTTCCATGATATTGCCTTGTCTATCATCTTTTGTGCCCCTATCCCCGAGGTACGTTTTGTTTTGTTTTTCAAGTGTGCAGGATATTTTCGATAGCAATTGTGAGCTTTTAAACGATGTCAGTTTTCCGGTGGATGGTCCACAGTCTACTGATTTCTTCAAGCGTTTCTGGATCTGACTCGCGACCACTTCCAGAATTGCCAAATTCGAACTACAATCAGCTAAGTTTTTCTTATTCTGCACAACATGAGGACATGTTGTTATTTAAGTGTGGGGGAGGGATTGGTTGTTTGTACCTACAAAATGTGCTTAATTTATTATGCTTATTATGCTTACCACCATTCTTCAAAAATTCAAAAAAAATTCAAATTTTTAAAAACATCCGTCCCGAGCATGAGTTTATTTTGGCTTACTTACTTGTTATATTCCCATACTTGTGCTAAGTTGACTAGTATTTTAGCATAGACCTTTGATAAATAAGCCTTTACTCGAATTCTTTTCACGTAAGCCTCTTCGATGACGAGCTGAACTTAGGAAACTGTACCCATTTAAACCGATGATGTTTGATTCTGGTTATCAGACCGTTCGCTTAGTGCTAATGTCATGGAAATTGTAATATGTGCGTAGTTGGAATTGAAGTAGGAAGTATCGTGAATATACCGAAGCCTGAATGTGATAAGTGAAACGTGACTATTGTGCTTTAAAAAGTTGTTAAAAAAAAAAAATGAATTAATTGGGTGTGTCGGAAGCTGGTCGATGATTGGAGTGAGGTAGGGCGTATCTCGAATGTCCTATACCACTATGATCACCAAAAACTCACGACGATCGAAGAAGTCGCCTTATGATTTGAGTAAGGTAGGGTATATCCCGAATGTCCTATTCTACTATGACGGGCAAGAGCTCATTCGATGTGTGTTTAATGTGAAAGATAAATTAAATCAACTTACATAAGGAATTTGGTATGAATAAGTGAAAGACTTAGTTATCGCCTACCTTATCCCCAAGTATAGGCCAAGGTATATGTTGTAGGGAATATCCTCGGGTACAACCGAAAAGATTTCGAAAACACATGTATTACTCTAGTCATGACGTGAGTAGTTTTGTAGGGCGTATGTATAGTCGGGATGATTCATTATCCGTCTTAAATGGGTATTTGTTGGTTAGCTTGAATTTAATTGTCAAGTGTGGAATCGTGGAAATTGAAGAAGGCTTTGCACACACTACACATTCGAGTAGTTGTTTATTACATTGGATGTATGTTTTTGATGCTAGTCGACCAGTTGTGATTTGAAATATGGGATTTTATGTGGTTCAATGCTTGAGTAAGTCTATGTTTTCTTTTGTTTTGCTCGGGACGAGCAAAAGCTAAGTGTGGGGGAGTTGTTAACGGTGATTTTTACGGTTTATACGACTTTATTTCGTAGCAATTTCCTTTGTGTTTTATTACTTTTTATAGAAAATTAAGTGTTTAAATGATTTATTGAAAGAATGCGTATGGAAATGATTTAAATGCAAAGTTGAGCTAATTTCGTGATTTTATTGGTAATTATCTATGGTTTTACACTTTGCGTGTTTTTATGGTTTTGTAGGTACGCGAACATGTCATAAAAGGAGATCTAAACGGAAGGAAGAAGATGCAAGTCAAACTTGGAATGGGAGAAATTCAAGATGGACGAGCGTTCGATAGTCCGTCCGATGGACGGGCGTTTGAAGAATGGACGAGCGTCCGGAAGAGCCACCCGATTCGGAGTATTGAGATTTTCGGTGGACGAGCGTTCGAAATGCATAGGACGGGCGTCTGACATGACTCGGCCCGACTCGAAGATTTTATGCAAGATGGACGGGCGTTCAAGACTCTGGACGGGCGTCCAGCCGCCGCCTCAGCTAAACCGACATTAAAAACCTATTTATAGTCGCGTTTTCTGAACCCTAAAAGATATAATTTCATCCCTGGCCGCCCCAGGCCCCTTGGGGGCGACTTTGCTGCTTCCTCTTGCTACCATAAACATAGTTTTATCTACTTTTTATTTTATATACCAACGATGAATAAAGGCTAGGCGATTTGAACGAGCTTTGTGAAGCCATCTCTGCAACATCTTGATTTCTTCTTTGGGATTGTTTGTGAGTTTTAAATAAAGTTTGTTTCTTTATTATGTTCATATTGTTATGCAATTTAAATCGAGAGATGGTTGCGATTTGATGTTTAACGTTTGATGAGAATCGTTGTTAGACTTAGATCACCGTAGTAAAGATTAGATTTTTAACCTAAAAATAACGAGAGTTGTTAGGTTAATTTCTAGGTTGCTAGATTGAGAAATCTTACACCTTTGTTATGAAAGCGTTAATCTTTAAGATCGAGAGATGAGAGATTAATAGGCGAATTATCTAAGAGATTAGAAATTCATACTTTTGATAGGTGAACCACAATCTTCATTAAATCTTCACTAAACAATCTAGAGAGGAAGTTGAGGGTTGTGAGATCGGTGGATCATTGCTTGTTCGTTTTCAATTTATTTGTTATCATCTTAGTAATTTTATTATCTTTTTAGAATAGAATTATTTTCATTAGTTTGGCTCGTAACTATCTTTCCCGGCTTTGGATTCTAGATCCTCCGTCCCGTTTATTGTTTTCGTTTTTTTTAGTTCTCGTTTTGTTTTATTTTTCGTGACAACTTTAGAGAAATTAAGAACTAGACCAACCTCGATTCCCTGTGATTCGACTCCGGTTGTAACTACTATACTACGATCCCTGCACTTGGGGTAAGCCGGATTATTTTATTACTTGTTTATTTTTCATTAGATAAAATCCGAGACAAGTTTTTGGCGCCTTTGCCGGGGAATCGGTACGGTTGTCTAGTTTTATTAATTTTTTCGTTTTTTCTACTAATTTTTCGTAGTAGTTTTCTTTTTTTGTTTCCGTAGCTTTTTCTCGTTTAAAAAAAAAAGAAAAAAAAAAAAAATTGGCGGGAAAAATAGGCAAGATTTTTTTTTGTGTTTTCGTGACTAGTACGGTGTCAGGAGTCCTGGAACAAAATTTGATTTTACCAGGAAAATTTTTGCTTCATTTTCCACGAAATTTGGCGGGAAAATAAATTTTCGAGGAAAAATAAATTATGTTTCTGTTTTTTTTTTCCGAACCTGTTTCGAGTCTGTTTTAGTTTAATTTTTATTTAGTGAGTCTAATTAAAGGATTATACTTTAAGGTTTCTAATTGTTTTATTGTTTCGTCTCAAAAAAAAAAAAAAAATGTCATCAACTAGGATTATGCAAGATCGATCGCCATACCGCAATGGCAGGTGGCGCCCTTACAATGTCGCGTAATCCTATGGGTCAAAACCACTATTTTCCTCGAACTCTCAAGTTCGTTCGTGGAAGTTGTTGTCAACCGGCCATATGATTGGCCGGTGTCATCTTCTTCCCACTCCCGCATATCAAGTTAATGTTGTCCGTAATCGGGGACGAGATAGTCCAAATCATATGCCAGCTATGTGACAATGTGGGACATACTTCTCGTTTCTGTCCTATGGGTGGACAGAGCGTTTTCAGTGGCCAGCAATATCGAGGTTTAACAATCAGTTCTCCGGCCACAACAATTTTCAGAATCAGGGTTTCAATCAGACTTGGAATTTCTATCAAAACCCGAACTTCAGTCAGGACCAAGATATCAATTTTTCCAATCAAAATCAAAGTTGGTCTGGCCAAACTTTTCCACACCACTTTCATAACTCTCAAGACCCCTCTCACTATAGTAATCTTGAAGCTAAATTGGAGGAGCAGAACATTACTATCCAACTCCTTTTTGGTAGGCTTGCGGATATTGGGAGACGGATCGGGCAAATGGCTCAAGACCAAGGCATTGACCTAACTCCCGCACTCCCCTATGATGGAGAAGATACTTACAATTATGGTGCAAGTTATGAGAATCAAGTCCAGTATAGCCCCAACTATGCACCAGCATACAATGGTGGGAGTAGTAACTATCCTTGTTCTCCGTTGGGTCAAGAGCAAAGCAATTGGCAACAAGGGACGATTGATGAGCTGGAGCCTGATATGGATCGGCTTACGTTACAGAGGTTAGAAACTTCCTTCCCTCCTGCATGGTGTGATGATGAAGACGGTTGTCCTATGATGGATCCGACATCAGAGATGGTTGAAGATGTTAATCACCAAGAAGGTGAAGAAATACACCCGGTGTTGGAGAACATAGAGGACGATGTGCTAAATTAGAGATAAGTCACCCCGAGGAAGTCGCATTTGAGGAGCCGTTGAGGCCAATAAGTGTTGAGGTGATTGTGGACGAGCGAGTGAGCGTAAAGGAAGTGATCTTCCCACTTGATCACTATGTCATGAACTGGGAGGTGGAACCCCCTAATCCCGTTCTTCTTTTATTGGGAAGATACTTCATAAAGGTCCTTCGAGCCATGGTTCCATTAATTTCCTATGAAGGTGAGTTGGATGGCTCGTATGCTGAATATTCGTTGAAGAACCATGCGAGAAGGACGTATCCGTTTGATAATGGATAGTGAGCTAAGTGTGTCTAGCCAAAGACACTAAAGAGAGGCGCTTGTTGGGAGGCAACCCAATATTAAGAAATTTTTTTGCTATTATTATTTTATTTATAGTTTTGTTTGTGTTGAATAAATGACGAAAGATAGTTTTCTTCTCGTTGTAGTAGTTTTGTTTTGTTTTGTTTTGTCTTGGGTTTTGGTGTCGGTTTCTGTGGTTAGGTAACTTGCATTTTCGTAATTTGAAAAATCAATGTGTTTCCTTCCTCCTGCCGATGTTACATTTGTGCACTACTTTTCACATAGATTCGGTTATTATCAATTTTTTTTGCATTGCTTATGCTTTGTTCCATGATATTGCCTTGTCTATCATCTTTTGTGCCCCTATCCCCGAGGTACGTTTTGTTTTGTTTTTCAAGTGTGCAGGATATTTTCGATAGCAATTGTGAGCTTTTAAACGATGTCAGTTTTCCGGTGGATGGTCCACAGCCTTCATCGATTTCTTCAAGCGTTTCGGATCTGACTCGCGACCACTTCCAGAATTGCCAAATTCGAACTACAATCGCCTAAGTTTTTCTTATTCGCACAAATACGAGGACATGTTGTTATTTAAGTGTGGGGGAGTAAGGGATTGGTTGTTTGTACCTACAAAATGTGCTTAATTTATTATGCTTATTATGCTTACCACCATTCTTCAAAAATTCAAAAAAAATTCAAATTTTTAAAAACATCCGTCCCGAGCATGAGTTTATTTTGGCTTACTTACTTGTTATATTCCCATACTTGTGCTAAGTTGACTAGTATTTTAGCATAGACCTTTGATAAATAAGCCTTTACTCGAATTCTTTTCACGTAAGCCTCTTCGATGACGAGCTGAACTTAGGAAACTGTACCCATTTAAACCGATGATGTTTGATTCGGTTATATCGGACCGTTCGCTTAGTGCTAATGTCATGGAAATTGTAATATGTGCGTAGTTGGAATTGAAGTAGGAAGTATCGTGAATATACCGAAGCCTGAATGTGATAAGTGAAACGTGACTATTGTGCTTTAAAAAGTTGTTATTAAAAAAAAACAAAAAAAAAAAAAAATGGATTAATTGGGTGTGTCGGAAGCTGGTCGATGATTGGAGTGAGGTAGGGCGTATCTCGAATGTCCTATACCACTATGATGACCAAAAGCTCACGACAGTCAGAAGAAGCTGCCTTATGATTTGAGTAAGGTAGGGTATATCCCGAATGTCCTATTCTACTATGACGGGCAAGAGCTCATTTTGATGTGTGTTTAAATGTGAAAGATAAATTAAATCAACTTACATAAGGAATTTGGTATGAATAAGTGAAAGACTTAGTTATCGCCTACCTTATCCCCAGTATAGGCCAAGGTATATGTTGTAGGGAATATCCTCTGGGTACAACTGAAAAGATTTCGAAAACACATGTATTACTCTAGTCATGACGTGAGTAGTTTTGTAGGGCGTATGTATAGTCAGGATGATTCATTATCTGTCTTAAATGGGTATTTGTTGGTTAGCTTGAATTTAATTGTCAAGTGTGGAATCGGTGGAAATTGAAGAAGGCTTTGCACACACTACACATTCGAGTAGTTGTTTATTACATTGGATGTATGTTTTTTATGCTAGTCGACCAGTTGTGATTTGAAATATGGGATTTTATGTGGTTCAATGCTTGAGTAAGTCTATGTTTTCTTTTGTTTTGCTCGGGACGAGCAAAAGCTAAGTGTGGGGGAGTTGTTAACGGTGATTTTTACGGTTTATACGACTTTATTTCGTAGCAATTTCCTTTGTGTTTTATTACTTTTTATAGAAAATTAAGTGTTTAAATGATTTATTGAAAGAATGCGTATGGAAATGATTTAAATGCAAAGTTGAGCTAATTTCGTGATTTTATTGGTAATTATCTATGGTTTTACACTTTGCGTGTTTTTATGGTTTTGTAGGTACGCGAACATGTCATAAAAGGAGATCTAAACGGAAGGAAGAAGATGCAAGTCAAACTTGGAATGGAGATGGAATTGAAGATCCGGACGAGCGTTTCGATACTCCGTCCGATGGACGGGCGTTTGAAGGAATGGACGAGCGTCCAGGAGGAGCCACCGATTCGAGTATTGAGATTTTTCGGTGAACGAGCGTTCCAAATGCATAGGACGGGCGTCGATATGACTCGGCCCGACTCGAAGATTTATGCAAGATGGACGGGCGTTCACCATTCCGGACGGGCGTCCAGCCGCCGCCTCAGCTAAACCGACATTAAAAACCTATTTATAGTCGCGTTTTCTGAACCCTAAAAGATATAATTCCATCCCTGGCCGCCCCAGGCCCCTTGGGGGCGACTTTGCTGTTTCCTCTTGCTACCATAAACATAGTTTTATCTACTTTTTATTTATATACCAACGATGAATAGAGGCTAGGCGATTTGAACGAGCTTTGTGAAGCCATCTCTGCAACATCTTGATTTCTTCTTTGGGATTGTTTGTGAGTTTTAAATAAAGTTTGTTTCTTTATTATGTTCATATTGTTATGCAATTTAAATCGAGAGATGGTTGCGATTTGATGTTTAACGTTTGATGAGAATCGTTGTTAGACTTAGATCACCGTAGTAAAGATTAGATTTTTAACCTAAAAATAACGAGAGTTGTTAGGTTAATTTCTAGGTTGCTAGATTGAGAAATCTTACACCTTTGTTATGAAAGCGTTAATCTTTAAGATCGAGAGATGAGAGATTAATAGGCGAATTATCTAAGAGATTAGAAATTCATACTTTTGATAGGTGAACCACAATCTTCATTAAATCTTCACTAAACAATCTAGAGAGGAAGTTGAGGGTTGTGAGATCGGTGGATCATTGCTTGTTCGTTTTCAATTTATTTGTTATCATCTTAGTAATTTTATTATCTTTTTAGAATAGAATTATTTTCATTAGTTTGGCTCGTAACTATCTTTCCTGGCTTTGGATTCTAGATCCTCTGTCCAGTTTATTGTTTTCGTTTTTTTTTTGTTCTGTTTTGTTTTATTTTTCGTGACAACTTTAGAGAAATTAAGAACTAGACCAACCTCGATTCCCTGTGATTCGACTCCGGTTGTAACTACTATACTACGATCCCTGCACTTGGGGTAAACCGGATTATTTTATTACTTGTTTATTTTTCATTAGATAAAATCCGAGAATTCTACGAGACTACGTCATAATCAATTATATAAAATTTTATTGTGGTATTTTGTTGTGGCACTGTCACTTTTTCCGGGAAAAAAAAAGGAAAGAAACATAATAGACGAGAACTCTGGGGCTTCCATTCAAAAAAAAGAACTCTGGGGCTTCCGTACATGTTTTTTTTAATCCACCTCTGCAACTACACCAGAGTCGTATAAAACCTTCCTTACAAGTAATTTAATTTCCAACATCATCTTCGATTCCTCATCAAAGGTAAGCTTTAAGACATATTCTTCCATTCCATGGCCACAGAAACTGAAACGTCTGCTGCTCGAATTGTTGAAGATAAATACCGGCCATTCTTGCATGTAGATGCTGCAGAGAGGGTGGAGTGGAGGCATGGGGCTCCTCCTGTTTTCGATCATGTTAATAAATTATTTGAAGATGGCCGCACAAAGGTACTCCTTCCGTCCCGTAATATAAGTCATTTTGGACATTTCACATAGTTTAAGAAAACCTAATAAATGAGTTACATTTTAATATTTCAATGCAAAATATTGTATTGTTTTATGTGATCGACTAATAATATTACATTGTTTAGTGTGAAGGTGAGAACAATACATTTAATAATGTATTGTTTTGTGAGAAAGACTTATATTTTGGGACACCATTAAAAACCTAAAAGGACTTATATTACGGGACGGAGAGAGTACTTTCTTAAAGCGCTCTCTCTCTCACTTTTTCACCATCTTTCCATCTCCCGATTAAAGACACGGGCACAACCGTTCGAAGTGACATAACGTTAACCTACACCGTTGATAGTGATGAATTTAGGTCATGATTAATTTTTTTATTTATTATCAAAGATGGTGTAACTATTTTTTTTTTTTTATTTCTTGCCGAAATAAGATTTTTTTTATTTCTTGCCGAAATAAGATATTTTGTCCCTAGTTTTAGAGCTAAAGTCAAACCTCGATAAATGAATAACCTTGCCAAATGAATAATTTTCTCCGGTCCCAACTTGGGCAAAAAGGCTTAAAATGATGTTCGATAAATGAATAACCTTGTTAAACGAATATTTTTTTCTGATCCCGAAGGTATTCAATTATCGATGTTTAAGTGTATTTAACTTTCCCTAGATAGAAAGATAGACAACTGTCAACTCAAAATTTTCGGTAAGAAAGGCCATATAATAGATTACGTTTACCTAATCTTTTTGAGACTGGAAATTTTTTCTGTGATGTACTTATTTTGTACAGACATGCCTAAAAACATTATAAAACATCCGTTTATTTTTATTTTATTTTTTTAAAGTGTTTTTGCTCATTTACATTCAACAACACCTGTATTTTTAGATGTCTCTGTACGGTTTGGAGATACTGGTGAAAATTACCCTTATGTTAGAGTAAAATAATATTTGTTTTCCGGCTGAAAATACTATACCATACCATTACGTACCATAGGTATACATAAAGTTGGTTTGAATCAAAGTTTATGTAAAAATGAAACAGTATGATTTCTTATTCAAACAAGGAAAAATTGTAGGTATATGATTTTGTTTTGTTTTGTTTTTATTTTTAAAGTTATTGTGATTTTATCACCTTATATTATATTGCTGATTAAATATGCATGTATATAGATAACTTCAAATAAATGATGTACATGGTGCAGGAATGGCCAAGAGGGTCACTTGAAGAGATAGTTCAAAACGCAGTAAAGTCTTGGGAGATGGAGCTTTCCCATAAACTTGATTTAAAAGATTTCAGAACCTTAAACCCTGAAAAATTCAAGCTCATCGTTAATGGTAAGAGCAATTCTTGTAGATATAGGGTAAATTCTTTAAATACTGTATTTTAGTGATTTTAAATGTAGATTTAAAATAAAAAGGCAACATTGAATCAGATACTATATTTTTTTTAATGTGAAATATAGATTCTGTAATTTTTTTTTATATATACGCATTTATCTAAATTCTATAAAAAAAATTATTTTATATCTATAAAATATATAATTTGATATATTTAATTTTAAATAGAGATTATGTAAACTAAAAAATCTAGTATTTGAAACTGTATAATAGATAATACGTTAAAATTATTTGATGCCGGTGCTCTCTAAATGAGTTCAGAGACAATTTATGGTGCAAAGGAACTTTTAGAGTTTTACTGAGTGGAGAGTGTTATTAACCCTTATTCACTCTCTCACACATAGTAGGAGTGTGTTGGTATGAGTTGGATGCATTAAATGCATTTACTTGATGTAACTCTGAAATAACTCTTGTACCATATGTCCTCTCATGAATTCTATAGGAAAATTTTCCTAAACCAAATAGTGCTTAGATACCGATGAGGCCTAGCTCAACTGGTTATATAGAGCTGAGATTCAGAGACTAGAAAGTATTAGGTTCAAATCCCTCTGGAGGCAATAATTTTAGAGTCCTCCAACATAGTTTTTCTCTTTAGGAAAGTTGTATCAACATTATGTGGTGTGTTTGTCCACTATTTTTCTTCCTTTCATTTGTAATAAGAAGAAAATAGTGCTTCGATCCCTCACCAGATTTCAATATTAAAACAAGATTTATTATTTTATTTTTGGGTAATGATATAAAGACACAACAGTTGTGACACCACGAGTGGTACAACGTGCGCTACACTCTTGTTCATGATAGATATAATAATGATAAACGAGTCTACATTATCAATCAACGGTGTAGATGCACGTTGCGACAACCGTTGTGTCAACCGTTGTGTCACAACGCACTACTACAATTACGCTTTTTTGGGACGACAAAATGTCGTCCCTAATAAACAATTGTCGTCCCGCTTTTACCTTTAGGGACGACATGTCGTCCCTAATGTATCGTCCCTAAAGGTTCGTCTCGAAAAATAGGAGGATTTTTTTTGGGACGACATGTCGCCCCTAAAGATCCATTGCTGACGTGGCAAATTTTCTATTCAACGCTGACGTGGCGTTCATTTTTTGGGACGACATGTCGTCCCTAATATTAAATTCCGAAATTAATTTATATTATTTCACAAAAAACAAATTAAATAATTTAATTTTTATTAGGGACGACATTGTCGTCTCTAAAAAATTTACGATAAATTTAATTTAATTTCCGAAAATGGAATATTAAAAAAATAATAATAATATTAGGGACGACAAATGTCGTCCCTAATGATCGGCAATAATTTTCGGGGATTTAGGGACGACAAATGTCGTCTTTTTTTTTTTTTTTTTTTAGCCGAAAAATCGAAACGCAGCATTAACATGAATCAAAAATCATCCAAATGAACCAAAAATCATCCAAATGAACCAAAACTACTAGCTAGGGGATGAATAAACATAATAATAATATGAAAATCGTAAATTCCATCGTAACGTATGGTTAACCAACAAAATATTTAAAACAAAGCTATAAGTTATGTTTGTGATCCATCGTGTGTACCATCGCCCTGATCCTCATCACCATCCTCATCACCATCATCATCATCATCATCATCTATGCCAAACGTTGTATTATTTGTTTTGTTGTAGTGGGCGAAAAAGAAGTCTAGCATAGTCTTTTGTTTCATTTTGGCTTTTTCCAACTTTGCCAACTTCTTCTTCGGTCCATCTACTTCAGCATCACGGTATGATGAAGTGGCACAGCTGGATGAGGATGGTATGGACGATCCCGATGCTCATGAAATGGCCATCCGAGGCCCGCGTCCAATATAGTAGTCGCGCCTCTCTCCCAACGCACTACTAAAAATCATATCTTCTTCTTCTTGAGTCGCCTTTCTTCGGGGTCCTGGAGCGATGATGGAGCGATAATACTCCAACATTCTCTACATTTATACCACAAATAATAAAAGTATGTCAAAAGCTATATGTATATATATATATATATATATATATAGAGAGAGAAAAAAATATCACTTATATGTATAGCTTGTGTATGTATGTATATATATATAGAAAAAAATATCGATCACTTACATGGTCATCTTCGGCTTGAGCATCAACCCATGTCCCATCCGCATGTCGACGCACTTCCGCCCATAGATCTATGAGATCACGCTCAATGACATTCTCGCCGATAACCGTATCATTCTTTCAAATAAGAATACATATTATTAGTTATTAAAATTAAAATATAAAAAATATAAAGATATAAATGTTATTAGTTATCAAAGTATTTTTTGTTTTCGTGTGTTTACGTTACTTACATCTTGTATGCCTTGATAACGGCGTTGGTCGATAGTCTTTCGCCCGTGTGTGCCTTTCTTGTTTCCACGAGCATTTTGGGTATTCACTTCGATTTCTCCCGTTTAAAAGGAAGAACAAAAGTCATATACACAAGATAGATAATTTATATAGACCTATCGATTATTGATTTACCTGAAACTCAGGTGTATAGAAATAATCTAAATACTTGTCCCAATCCTCATCCAATAGGACATCTCGATGTCGTGGGCAAGACACTTCATTGTCCCCATGATCTTGTTCCCATTCTTTTACATACGTGCTTAACCTTCCTTTCCATCTTTTGTACAAAACGCCGGCACTCTCAAACACGGCGTGCCGATGTTCAGGTTCAATATTATCAAAATGTGCCTGAAAAACAATATATATATATATATATATATATATATATATATATATATTTACAACTTGAAAGTGTTAATTATAAAAATACGCACCCTCATCTCCTCGAAAAGTAAATTCTTCGATTGTTCATCAACATCCCGCCAAGTTGGAAAATAAGGTCTAATATGGCATCTTATTGCCTTTCCTAAAGCGGATGATAGTTTTCCGTGGTATTTTCCAACATCATTCCGCATTTTAGGAAATCGTGGATGCCATACTATTGGGAGTTTGTTTACCCCCGTTTCTTTTTTTCTTTCTCAAGGGAAAGCCCTTGGCGTGCCGCGTTGCCCTCTCTTCTTACGGCTTTCCAAGGCCTCCAATTCAAGCATCATCAACGATGAATTGGTCAGGATACTCATCTGCAATAAAATGTGAATAGAATGAAAAAATGTACAACGGTAATTATAAAATTTGAATAGAATGAAAAAAAAAAAATTATTACATACCGTTCTCACAATCAGCCGGTATCCTATTCGGATTTTGATGTGGTGGACGCGAACCACCGGCAGACCCATCACAAGCCATGTAAATAACTTTTGAATAAAACAATCGGGGTTAGGCCTAGTGTTTACATATCCAAATATAACAAACAGTGTTTCATTGTGAATAAAAAATACAATAGACAACATTCATTAAAAAAATGAATAGTTTGATAGGTTTACATATCCAAATCTTAAACTAACAAGCAGTGTTTTGTTGCAAATAAGAAATACAAGAGACAACATTCATTAAAAAATGACTAGTTTTGATAGGTTTACATATCCAAATCTTAAACGAAACAAGCAGTGTTTCATTACAAATAAGATATTCAAGAGACAACATTCATCACAAAAATGACTCGTTTGATAGGTTTACATAGCTTCAAATCATTCACCATCATTTGGTGCGTTCGGGTCGTATGTCACGTCATCATCGATGTCGTTATCAACATCTTCATCATCTGACGAAGCATATTTGTCAGCATCGATGTTGTTATCAACATCATCATCGTAATTGTCATCATGTTCATGCGATTCTATCTCATTTGCACTCATGTATAAGGCTTCATCCGCTCGTGGAAGTTGAACAAAAAGTTGGAAATTTGCGTGCGTTGTTTCGTCAATTACCAAATCATCAACAACATTGGTGTCAATAGTTGGAGCCTCTACGATATGACGGTGTTGGAAATGCTCAACAACTTTCCAACCAGATCCATTATACAAATCATCTATGTAGAAGACTTTTTCAACTTGTGAAGCAAGAATGAATGGCTCATCTTCGTAAAATGTGTTTTTAGTGTTTATACTTGTTCTATTCTTATACACTCTGACACCCCTCTTATTCGGGCTAGTGTCGAACCATGTACATTTGAAAAGAACAACATTGTTCTCCCGTGGATAACCTACTACATAAATGTCTTTTAAAACCCCATACCACATAGTGTCTTCTGGCCCTTTGACATCAATCCCACTATTTTGAGTTATACGTGAGCTATCTCGTTTTTCTGTATTGAATCTAACACCGTTCATCACGCAACTCTGAACGATTTGCACCGAGGAAAAAGAGCCAGTGGACAATGCTAATAGTTGGGCTTTCAAGTGTGAGCGATCATGTCGATCTTGTGACACCATCTGTGTAGGTAGTATACATACATAAGAGTTCGTATAATGGTTATAAATGTTCACCTACATAATAAATGTGACACCATCTGTACATTAGAGTAGAACCATTTACGGAAGGTTGCACGGTGTTGTTTCTCTAGCATCTGTAATGTGCAAGTCCTTGCTAGATATGCACGATGTTCTCTCGAGCCATACATGTGAAGTATAGAATATTTAGGTTCATTGAAATTCTAAAAAAAAAATATTTTGTCAATACAAGCTTTGCCACTTACATGAGGTATTTATCGATCTCAAAGACAAGCTTTGCAACACATACCACTCTATCTTCTCTCTCTCAACAAAGCATCAAGTGACAAGATTGTTTTTGCCCCCATTGATCGAAAAGGAGTCTTGAAGACAGATATATTGTTCTTAATTGCATCTTCATTCTCAACCCGCTTTCTTTCGGGCCTATTAAATTTTGTCTCTAATCCCGAGAAATACAATGAGATAAATGTCAAGGTTTGGTTAGACCGGTATCCCTCTCGCAATCGATCCTTCGGCTTTGCCCGATTCCTAATGTACTTTTTCGCCTTACCCAAATAACGTTCGATTGGGTACATCCATCTCAAATGAACCGGTCCACCCCTAATCGCCTCTTCGGTGCAAGTGCATAATCACATGTATTAGAATATCAAAAAATGCCGGGGGAATATAGTTTCCAGTGTACACAAGATTTCCAGGATCTTCTCTTTTGCTTTCTCCAATTCACTAACCCTCAACGTGCGTGCACAAATTAGTCTGAAAAAATCACTTAGATCAGTGATTGTATCAGAAATCTCTTTCTTCAAAAACTTACGCAGCCCAACAGGTAACAGTCTCTGCAGTATGATATGACAATCGTGAGATTTTAGGCCGGTCAATTTGTCTTTTCCACAAAAATTCTTTCGTAGGTTTCCCGCAAAACCGTCTGGAAACTTAACATGTAATAAGAATTGGTAAAATTTTGTCCGATCTGATTGTGACAATGTGAACAAGGCTCGTGGTTTTAAAAAATTATTATTGGCCAGCTGAGTCAGATGTAGTTCATGTCGGACGTTCATTTTTTCCGATCCTTACGTGCCTTGATAGTGTCTTTGGTCTTTCCATCAACATCCAATACCGTATTCAATATGCTTGTCAGACCTTTTTGTCAATATGCATAACATCTAGATTGTACTTGAGTTTTTTCGATCCCCGCAAGGCAACCTATTAAGTATGGTGTCTTTCCTCCAATTCAAACAAGATTCTGGACGCTTAATATTTTTACCACCATACTCTTTGTGTTTACCTGACAAACATTCAGGTAGGTTACTAATTTGGTGCATAACCTCCTCCGTGGTTTTCTCAAGTGGACGGCTTAATGTTTCGATTTCTCCATTAAATCCCTTATTCCTTCGCATTGGGTGGTCCTCCCGAAGCCATCTACGATGTCCAACATATCCAATCTTACTATCTAACCCTACCGAAGGTGTGTCATCATTGCAAGTTAAACATGCTTTATATCCTTGACCGCTCCATCCTGAGAAATAACTACGGGCGGGAAAGTCGTTCACGGTAAACATAACAAGAACTCGCAGCCCTAAAGGTGGTATTTGTAGAAGCATCACGTACAACTACCCCTTTTGACCACAGTTCTTCCAATTCATCAATCAAAGGCCTCAAATAAACGTCCAAGTCCTTTCCAGGAGATTCTGGTCCTGGGATAAGTAAACACATATACTTATACAGTTCGTTGTTGACAACCCATGGTGCCGGATTCAACACTTGTGTTAGGATAGGCCACATGCTGTATGTTTGACTAGAAGTACCAAACGGACAAAAACCATCTGTAGCAAGGCTGAGACGTACATTTCTAGGTTCTGCTGCAAAGTCAGGATGTTGCTCGTCGAATTCTTTCCATTCCTTACCATCCACCGGATGTCTCGACATCCTCATCGCAGAACGTCCCGTCTTGTGCCATGTCATTGACCGAGCCGTGTGACGGGAAGCAAACAAACGTCTTAGACAATTCTTTAATGGAAAATAGCGAAGCACTTTGTGAGGTACCTTCATCCCTTTGGACTCCTTATAACGGGTCGTCTTGTATACTGGACATGACCGTAAGTTAGCATTTTCCTTATAGTAAATGCAACAATCGTACAAGCATGCATCGATTTTTTCATACCCCAGTGCCCAATTTGTTCATAAGAGAATTTGCCTTGTAGAATGAATCGGTAAATTTGACCCTTTAGGAAGAACTTCTTTCAATTTCTTTAAAAGAACGTCAAAACTCTCATTTGGCCACTTATACAACACTTTGATGTGCATTAAGTCCGCTAAAAACTTCAAGAGCGATGAGTTTTCGCATCCCGGATAAACTTGTTCATGCAATGCGGAGATGAGTTCTTCATACTTGTCATCATCCTCTCGGTTGTAAGATTTCTTCTTCCGGGTCTCCACCCATAAAATCATTAATAATCGGTCCCATTTCGTCTCCGATTCAACAACAATTTCGTGTCTTCGTGCACGTTTACGGGATGATTGCTCGCTTTCACCATGCAAAAACCATGTATCATACCCACGTGACCACCCCCAAGAATAACAGTGATCATACATTTCATCTAAAGTTTGCAAAGTGGTATTACAACACTTTGCGCATGGACAACGAACCGTACCTTCACTGGTTACGAATTGTCGTGCATATTCTTTGAAGGCTGTCAACCCTTTTGCAAACTCAGGTTTTACTCTATCGATATATAGCCATGACTTGTCCATCTAAAAAATTGCACCATGCACAAGGTTTATCAACGCACTATGAAACACAGGGTCAAAAGGTCAACGCTCATAATAACTAATCGATGGTCTTTGATCACAAAGACCACCCAGTACCATTTTTCCATTTAGGTAGGAACAACACCCTTTGAGGACCTTTTGTATGTTATGCTTATCAATAAGCACATACTTGTAAACCATTTCAATCCCAAATCAAATAACTAGCCTAAACTCCGATTTCTACACTAAAATCATCAACACATTAACCTTAATTTTCAACACAAAGTTGTAAACCATTTCATTAAGGCACAAGAAAAAGTTAGTATCTCATTTTTAGGCACAAGGTCATGTCTAGTTTCATACGTGTTAAGTGTTAATAGACAATTTAAATACAAGCTATCAACTATAAGGCAAAGTATTGCATAGATTCTACATGTGCAAGGAAAGCGAGATTTTTCGTAGATCTCGTAACTACGGGGTTTGCAATAGATCCCCTAACTATTGAGATTTGCAAGAAGCACCTCTAACTACACCGACCTCAAGCAATTTCTTTGTTTGCTAAGCCGAGTAACTACAACACCTTCTTCGGAAACCGTAAAAAAGTGCAAAGCAAAGTAAGTTAGGTAAGTATAGCCGCACACCGAGTATCATATGTCAATCAAACAAAGGTGGCAGGAATCTAAAGGTGAAACTAAGCTAAGATAAAGTAGATGCACTTCGAGATTCCAAAGGTGAAACTAAGCTAAGATAAAGTGATACCAAAATGATGATCATAAATCCCGTAGTCTTATGATTGACTACATTGTTGTTCCACCTCAAAGCATGTAAGCCTCTAGACATTATTAACTTAAAACAACAAGTAAAATACATCAATCATTCGTAAGAACTAATCCCTTACTTCAGATTTATTTTCCTCCTCATGGGCAATATATAATCTCTTATACTCTGATTTTTCAGACTATAAGAGCACTACATTTATGGTTATTTCACGTTTTAAGTGGATTTTTCAAACTCGTGGGAGGTGTTTGTTAAAGAACAAGTCAATATAGCAATATCAATATCAATATCAATATCAACATGGAACATTTTCAAACAGAATTGCTTACTACTTTCTTCAATCTAAAAAAAATCGAGTGGAGGTGCGGCTGTGGAGGTCATCTATATATACATTGCAAAATAAAAAAAGTTTGCAAAATATAACAAAATAAATAACATAAAAGCAATTAATGTGACCAAAAAAAAAGCCTTACTAGAGCTATGGCGGCTGGCCGGAGCAGTGGCGGAGGACCTGTTGGTGCGGCTAGCTGCCGGAGGAGTTGTTGGTGCGGCGGCGCTGCTTGCCGGAGGAAGGAGGGGGCGGGTGGTTGAAGGAGTGGTGACCGAGAGGAAGAGTGGGGGTAGGGGTGGTGACCGGAGGAGGGGAGGGGCGGGATTGAGATCGGGGGGGGGGGGGGGATTTTCTCGAAAGTCGAATTTTGAAGGAGAAAGAAAAGAAAAAGAAGAAGAAGAAGGGGGCTGCCCGACTTAGTTTAGGTATTAACTTATTAGGGACGACATAAGAGTTTTTTGGGACGACAATGTCGTCCCAACAAAGTTTTATATTTTTTTTTAAAAACATATTATTAATATTATTTATTCAATATTATATATATATTTATAGTATCAATATAATTATATAAATTACATATCGGTTTGAAATCACTTAATCGATTTCGGTTTGAGATCAATCGCTCGATAACGAACCCCGATATTCAAATCAATCGCTCGTTAACGAACCTCGAGATTCAAATCAATCGCTCGATAACGAACTGACGATCTATAGTAGATAGTACTATCAAGGCACGTCTGTAAGTAAAGATATCGGTTTGAAATCACTTAATCGCTTTCGAATCTCGGGATTGAGATCAATCGCTCGTTAACGAACCCCGAGATTCAAATCAATCGCTCGATAACGAACTGACGATCTATAGTAGATAGTACTATCAAGGCACGTCTGTAAGTAAAGATATCGGTTTGAAATCACTTAATCGCTTTCGAATCTCGAGATTGATTGATCATTATTGAATTCAAGCCCGAGACTCGTTACTTAGGAAATTATTGATTTCAAACTCAAGATTGATTGATCATTATTGAATTCAAACCCGATGCTCGTTACTTAGGCAATTGTTGATTTCAAACTCGAGATTGATTGATCGTATTTAATTCAAGTCTGATGCTCGTTACTTAGTCAAATGTTGATTTCAAACACGAGATTGATTGATCATTATTGAATTCAAGCCCGAGGCTCGTTACTTAGGCAATTGTTGATTTCAAACTCAAGATTGATTGATCAGTATTGAATTAACGAGTAGTGCTTTTCAAACCTTAGGCTCGTTAATTTTAAGTCAAATGTTGATTTCAAACTCGAGATTGATTAATGAGTAATGATTTTCAAACCCAAAGCTCGTTACTTTTAAGACAAATGTTGATTTCAACATCGAGATTGATTAACGATTAGTGATTTTCAAATCTGTGGCTCGTTACTTATAAGTCCATTGTTCATTTCAACCTTGAGATTGATTAACGAGTACTGGTCTTCAATCCAGAGGATCGTTACTAGCTTATATGTCAAATGTTGATTTCAAACTCGAGATTGATTAATTATTACTGATTTTCAAAACCCTTAGGCTCGATACTTATAAGTCAAATGTTGATTTCAAACTCGAGATTGATTAATCAATATTGATTTTCAAACCCTTATGCTCGATAATAATAAGTCAAATGTTGATTTCAAACTCAATATTGATTAATAAGTAGTAAATTCAAACTCAATGCTCGTTACTTATAAGTCAAATGTTGATTTCAAACTCGATATTGATTAAGAAGTTGTAAATTCAAACTCCAATGCTCGTTACTTATAAGTCCATTGTTCATTTCAACCTCGAGATTGATTAACGAGTACTGGTCTTCAATCCCGAGGATCATTACTTATATGTCAAATGTTGATTTCAAACTCGAGATTGATTAATGATTATCGATTTTCAAAACCTTTAGGCTCGTTACTTATAAGTCAAACTCGAGACTCGTTACTTATAAGTCAAATGTTGATTTCAAACTCGAGATTCATTAACGAGTAGTGATTTTCAAACCCGATGCTCGTTACTTTTAAGTCAAATGTTGAATTCAACATCGAGATTGATTAATAAGTAGTAAATTAAAACTCAATCTCGTTACTTATAAGTCAAATGTTGATTTCAAACTCGATATTGATTAACGAGTAGTGAATTTAAAATATTAAATATAATTTTTAGATACAAAAATATAATTATTAAATATTAAATAAAATCTTTAGGTTAAAATTTTGAATTTTAAATATTAAATATAATTTTTAATAAAAAAAAATCGTTTTTAATAAAAATTTCATTTATAGGGACGACATATGTCGTCTCTATTAAATAAATAAAAATTCGAATTATTTCATGAAATTTTGGGTGGGAAAAAAATTAAAAACAGGGACGACGACTTTGTCGTCCCTAAAAAGTTTCCCGGGTAAAATTTGACACTCTGGAATCCACGTGGAAGGGCGGGAAGTTTAATGATTATTAGGGACGACATTGTCGTCCCAAAAAATAAAGAATCGTCCCTAAAGATTTAAATTTCTCATATTTAATTAATCGAACGTTGATCGATCTTTAGAGACGGCATGTCGTCCCTAATAATCTATTTGTCGTCCCTAAAGGTCCGGTCTCTAAAAACCTAATTTGTTGTAGTGACGGTTGTGTCATTATCATTACCCTTTATTTTATTTATCCGTGGTTAAGATTACTCGAAGTCACAACACTATTTTCATGTGAAGCACTGAATATTATCGTGTAAAAATTGTTTTGTGATCATTTTATTATTCACTATTCACATGCATTTGATTTCCATTAATCTAACAAATACTAATTGTTATATTAACAGGAAAAGAGGGATTATCAGCTGAACAAACACTCGAAATAGGGAGCTATAACGCGTTGCTAAAGAGTTCTCTGCCTGAGGAATTCAAGTATTACAAAGCTGAAGAAGAGAGCTTCGAATCCTCTCATGATGTTTTTCGTTCGTCTTTTCCACGAGGTTTTGCATGGGAAGTACTGGGAGTATATTCAGGTCCGCCGGTGATATCTTACAAATTCCGGCACTGGGGTTACTTTGAAGGCACTTATAAAGGTCATGCTCCAACCGGAGAATTAGTTGAATTTACCGGCATGGGAATTCTTAAGGTATGCTACCGATAATATACATTTGTTCTTCTCGTTGAAATGATACCTATGCCTGACCAAGTTATTATAGTCAGATTTCAGATTTTAATTTTACCAAACGGCACTTTGCTAATTAACATTATCAACTTGTAGACGTGGATCGTTGATTAATCCTTCAATTATCATAGCTTATATATCTTTAAAACTTAAGCCACCACCAACCAATACACTAATGACTTATATTATTATGCCTTCTCAAAAGTGGTATATTGATAAATCCCCATTTATATTTTATTTCCAATATGAAAGGCAAAGTATCCATTAAATATTATCAAGATGACAATGTTATTATGATGGCGGCTTTTTATTTTATTTTATGATATATATCTTCTTCTTTTTTTGAAAGATTTTTTATTTTATTGCTGAAAGAATAAAATCCGTACATGCCGTGTCCCCCCCCCCCCCCCCCATACAATGCGTCATCGAGACATAGCTCTGCCTCCTTAAAACCTATATCTGGCAAACCCAGTGTGGGAAAATCCAGGTGTATAGGAAAGAGTACAACATCCTATGTCCCGGTCTACAAATTTCCGATAACCCCAAAATATCATGTCATAGCCATAGCACGGTCCCTCGCAAAATTTTTGTCTCTTCCTCGTTATCGCGGTCCTCATCAGCCATCCTGATTTTCACCCTAAGCGTGTATATAGTGTAAGGTGCGACCAGATGTCCATTGCTATTATCCAAAATTCATGATTTTTAGGTACCATCGCCCATCGTGTAATAGTTTTTCGCCCTCCCCTAAAAAAGAAGCAACAGACAACAGAGAGCAAAAAAGCACATGACAAATTCCACACCATGAAGAGCACAAGCCACCACCTGTTTGGCACCTCTCATGTTGATGGGGGATGCCTTGCATGTCTGATCTTTGGAAATCCCAATGCGCATGGTGAAGACATACCCGGATATTGTCATTTAGAGATGACTCATCAATAAAAATTAAAAGCAAAGTAACATTGAGGGCCGCACATGCATCAGAAACAGAATTCGCTTCTCGAAAAATGTGTTTAAAATGCATCCGGTAATGAGAGATTGTCTGGGGAAAAAAAATCAATAGAAAGGATAAGAGGCCATCGTACTTTGTCCCGATTGTGCACCATGTGATAAAGAAGCTGAGAATCAGTTTCGAATTCCACATCCCCAATGCCCATCTCAATGCAGAGTTTGATCCCGCGCAAAAGGGCCTGCCATTCGGCATCAACAACATCACCATTCCCAAAAGTATCCACAAAGGCGAAAATAAAGGCACCAGTGGTCACGAACCACCCCGCCCCCAATCGCATTACCTTGCCGGACGCTTCTATCAATATTTAGCTTGTAAGATTTTTCTGGCCGATGCCATTTTACCAACAAAATTTTCTTAGGCCTGCGCACCTTGACGACAAACCCATGAAAAACTGGGATATGAAGGTCGCCTTTAACCAGTAAAAGTCTTAAATCATATATTAAAGTCATTAACCAAGGATGGCGACTTAAACCAGTCAAAGTGTCTACTATGAATTGAACTGTTGGAAAGTCTTTGCTTAATTAGACGGCATATATTTATACCACTACCATGATTCTATATTAAAGACGATTTTTCTTGCGTCACAAAGCGATTTTTCAAAGGTTGATCATTAGAAACGATCTTTTTAAAGTCGATTATTGACGATTTTCTGAAGGTCGTTCTAACGTAGGACATATATAATACTATGGTGGATTGACTGTGTTGCAAGTTATGTAGTGATAAATAATAGTAATTAAAATGGCTACATGAACAAAGTTGATGAAACATTGAGGGTAGAGGACGTTGAAGTTTATTATGATCCAATTGAGCTTTTCTCTCGGTCTTCTTAAAGGGCCACCGATCGTTGACTTTGACTCTAAGGTGGATAACCATAGCACTCCATCGTCAACCAATGCCCGTGGTTGCCCATTTCTAAAGTAAGTAGAAAATAATAAAGAAGATATGGATTTTGCTTATATTTCCACAATAATAAAGCACAATGTTTGTAATTTGTAAAAGACCTTGACATGTAAATTTACTTTCTATGTGTGATGTGTGTTGTCGATCTCTAAGTGGGAAAGTATTTTATTATGTAAATTAGCTTCTTCGGGATTGATGTGTATTGTAATGCCCGAGTACGATTTCATATTTTATGTCATTTATGGATTGAAATGACGACATCCTAAAATTAAAGTTGAAAACAACAAAAAAAATTCCTAAATACCCATGGATTAATACTTTGGGAGGCTTCCCAGAAGGAAGGGTGCCACCGGTTTAGCGATAATACCTTGCTAGTGTCCCGCTAGCCTCGAATCATAAAGTTTCCGCCTTTCAATTTTATGCAACTCCGGGCAGTTCATGGGAGTTTGGGATGCATTTTTCCGGGCTGGAAGTGTTAAAAACGAACCAATTAACTCTCATTTTACTATCTTTTGTCTTCGAATTATCCCTTTCTTCACTCAAATTTTGAAGTCTCTATGCAAGTTTATTAGGGAAATTCTGAAAATCATCAAGCCTTTCAGGTCATAGTAAGTGTGTCTCTTGTTCTTCGAATTCTAAGTATAATCATTCCTCAAAAACTAGTGTTTCTTATGAATTCATTGAGCAAGACAAATAATTCATGTTATAGGTTAGAAATACATCCTAGCTAGTTGAATAAGTGTCAAATTATAACTTAAACTCTATATCTGGTGGAACTAATCTGGGGTCAGCTAAGAATGATGGTTTGTTGAGCAATAGTATTCAAGTCTGGAAGTCAGCTGAGTTTGAAGTGGCAGCAGAGTTCGTCTGTCAGCTGACTCGTTGAATACTGGTGAGTTCTGCAATTTGGTCTGCTTGATTACAAGTCTAGGAAAGTAGTAGAGCCGAGTTTCGTCTGGTGGAGACAGTTGAAGCTAGGGTCCACATCTAGGCATTTATGGGAATTCCGACATTGTCATAATAGCGGCTATGGTTAGGATTCCAAGGCTATAAATACCCAATGGTTGTAATCAATGTAGTGTGTGAAAAACCCATATATTTCTGTGCATAATAAAGATCTCCTTTTCTGTCCGTGGAGTAGTCGGCACAATGCCGGAAACCACGTTAAATCATTGTGTTTTTCTTGTTTCCGTCAATTTTGTCTATGCCATTAATCATTTACGTTTGATTTGCTTATGTGTTTGTTCTTTCTTGCGCAACAAGTTCCTTATATGTTTTAACAAACTAGTATCAGAGCGTTGGTTCAGAGGAAGTTGTAGGTTGAACAGAGTCGATCTTCACCAAGACCGGTGACCGGTGCTAGGATTTTGTGATCAAAAGATATGTTCTTTAGAAAGAAGGATGTCGGCAATGAATGTTAAGATTGACAAATTTATAGGGAGAAACCATTTCAGTCTGTGGAAAATCAAGATGTTGGCCTTGTTGAAACTACGAGATTGTTGACTTTTTTATCTGGTAAAGGGGATGTCGTCCGAAATCACATTATGTCATTTCGATGATGGAAGAGAAATCACATTCAATCATCATGTTGTGCTTTTCTGATGATGTTATCACAGAGGTTGCTGAGGAAGACACCACTTCCAAGTTATGGTTAAAGCTTGAAAGCCTGTATATGACTAAGTCATTAACCAACAAGTTTCCACCGAAATTAATAGCATTTTCGCGAACATAATCGAATGTTGTTTAGCGAGCCTACAATCGAGGATGCATGAGCTTGTTCACGGGGCTCAACTGAAAGATCATCTTGATCAGCTGAACACAATATTACTTGATCTCGGGAATATTGATGTGAAGATTGAGATGAAGATGCTGCTTTGATTTTGCTGGTATTATTACCATCTTCCCATGAGAACTTTGTTCAATCCTTCATAGTTGGGAAGGATACGATGGATTTGGAGGATTTGAGGTCAGCTTTGCATGTCAGGGAGCTGAGACATAAGGCAGCAGGGGCAGACACTCCGGCTGATGGGTTAATTGTCAGCAGCAGTAGTGGGATAGGACATGGGCGGTCTGGAAAGAAAAAGTCCAAGAAGGCAGGGTCCAAAGGTCCTAAGTCCACAGATGTCTGCAATTACTGTAAGGAACAGGGGCATTGGAAGTCCAATTGTGCACAAAGGAAGAAACAGCAGGAGACCAGTTCTGCCATAGCTGATATGGCAGTTGAGCATCACTCAGATGATGACAAAGTCCTAGTGGCAGGAGAGTCAGCACATCATGCTGATGTGTGGATTCTTGACTCTGGGGCATCGTATCATATTTGCCCTCTTAGAGAGTGGTTCTCAAGCTATAAGAAGATAGATGGTTGTCATATATCTATGGAAAAGAGCAAGGTCTGGAAGATATAGAGGGGATTGGCTCAGTTCAATTGAGGACAGAGGATGGTAGATTCTGTACACTGAAGGATGTGAGACATAATCCACAAATGACCAAGAATTTGGTATCTCTTATTCTATTGGACAACAAGGGGTTCGATTTTAAGGGTGAAAGTGGAGTGTTGAATGACTACAATAATTCAGTTGTGGTTCTCAAGGATGTTAAAAGGGGAACCTTGTATATTTTACAAGGCTCTACCGTGTCTGGTCCTGCATGTTGAAGTTTGCAGAAAGACAAACAAAACGTAAATAAAATGCGGAAGGATTATTATTGAAGTAAAATCACAAGTTTAGTTACAATGCCCCTGATCATGAGTTATTTATAGCTTCATACACCACATGAATCAATTATAAGTAAGTTACAAACGTTTAAAACAAATTCTAGCTAAATAACCGTTTTCTTGTAAATGTTCGATCTGTCGACTAACTCAGCAGACTACTGAGATCAGCTGAGTCCTCAGTGTTCAACTGACTTTCACTCAACACTTCCTTCAGCACATGCACATATACTGTAACACCCCCTCAAGCTAAGAATGGTACATGACCAGCTTGCACTTAGCGCTTCCTTCAGCTACTGGAACCTTGAAATATCTTTGAAATTCCCAACTTTTCCAGCAGATAGGAGAAAATAGGTGCATCTAGAGCCTTTGTGAGGATGTCAGCAGCTTGTTCTTTGGTGTTGACTGGAAGCAATTTGACAAGGCCAGTCTCGACTTTGTCTCTTACAACATGACAATCAATCTCAATATCCTTTGTTCTTTCATGAAACACTGGATTGTGAGCAATGTGCATAGCACTAGCATTATCGTAGAAAAGTAATGCAAGCAGCTGAATAGCGATATGCAAATCTTGTAAAATGTAGACCAACCATTGAAGTTCAAATACTGCATTGTCCATAGCTCTATATTCAGCTTCTGAAGAGCTTCTTGCTATAGTTGTCTGTTTCTTAGCTTTCCAAGAAATAGGAGCATCCCTAGGAACATCATGTAGCCTGCCACCGACTTTCTTGTTTCTGGACATCCAACCCAATCACTGTCTGTAAATCCCTTCAAAACAAAGTTATTCTGGGGTGGAAAAAATATACCTTTCCCTAGTTTGGCCTTCAAATATCTTAGCAATAAATGTATGCAGCTTTCATATGATTTTCAGTAGGAATGTCTACGAATTGACTCAGATGTTGAACTGCAAAAGCTATGTATGGTCTTGTGAATGTGAGATAAATCAACTTACCCACGTGTGATCTATATGTAGTATTATCTTTCAATAATGATGAATCTCCATGTTTTAAAATATGTTTAGACTCTATAGGTGTCTTGGTAGGTTTAGCTCCAAGAAACTCATATTCTTCTAGGAGGTTAATTGTGTATTTTCTTTGAGAAATGGAAATAAATGCAGGAGTTCTGGCAGCATCAATGCCCAAGACATATCTCAAATTTTCCAAGGTCTTTAATGGTAAACTTGCTGGTGCAAAGCATCTTACACTTGTTGAATCAACATTTCATCAGGAATGGCTGATAGTAGGTCATCTACATAGACTAAAGCAATAAAAAGGTTGTCCTAACCCTTTGGTGAATATACTATGATCATGCTTGGATTGAATAAACCCTTGTGCCTCCAAGAATTCAGTCAACTTGCAATTCCATTGTGTGTTGGTTTGCTTTAAACCATACAAAGATTTGGTTAATCTGCAGACCTGATTTGGTTATTTGTTGTAGAACCTGGGGGAAACTGTATATACATTTCTTCATGTAGATGTCCATGCACGAAGGTTGTGTTGACATCCATCTGATGGATTGATTGTAAGTCTTAGGTTCTTTAACTGCATCAATAGAATGGATTTTTCCATTCATCATGCTTAATGGATTGATTGTAAGTCATAGGTTCTTTAACTGCATCAATAGCATTAATGAATCTGGCATACTCTGCTAAAAGATTTTTCAGATTCATTACCACACTCAGCTGTTGTGGTGTCTGGTGAACCGCATGAGCCTCACTTAGATAAAAGGTTTGTGTTTACCTTGTCCTTGTGGATATTCAATTGAGCAGGTGAATGTATAGGCGTCTGGCTGACAGGAGCATGTCCTTCACTGGATGCCTCATTGCCGTGTACCGACCCCGTCTCGGTTGGTCTCTTGACTCATTCAGCTGATCATCAAAACTGTCCAGAACTGGTAATGGCACTGGCATGTCAGAGAGATCGGTATCAGGCCATACCTAGAACCTGTTGAAATAAAGGAAAATAAGTCTCATGAAATTGAGTATTTCTGGCAACAAAGATGCCCTTGTTGGTGATATCCAATAGAATAGCACTCTTGGAAGTGTTTGAGTTTCCAAGGTAGACAAGTCCTAGACATGGAATCAAATTTGGTCATGTACTGCTGAAGTGTACAAGAAAAAACTAAGTAACCAAAAACCTTGAACACAGAATAATCTAGTTTGGTGCCATAAAGCACCTCATGAGGAGCGCTTTCGTTCAGCAGTGGTGTAGGGTGGCATTAATTAATTTTACAGCATGTAAAAGACAGAATCCATAATACTCAATGGGTAAATTACTCTGTAATCTAAAAAATCTGGCAACATTCAGCAGATGCTGATGTTTCCTTTCAACAATACCATTCGAAGGTCGTCCGCCATATTCGGAGTTCTTCAACATTCGAGGATTTTCCGGCACATCCGGAGTTCTTCACCAACATTCGCAGGTCGTTCGTCATATTCGGAGTTCTTCAACATCCGAGCATTGTCCGCCGCATCCGAAGTTATTCACCAACATCCGAAGCTCGTCCGCCATATTCAAAGTTCTTCAAAATTCGAGGATCGTCCTCCACATCCAGAGTTATTCACCATCATTCGAAGCTCGTCCACGATATTAAGAGTTCTTCAACGTTCGAGGATCGTTCTATATTAAAACGACTTTGAGAAAGACGATTTTTCAAAGGTTGATCATGAGAAATGACCTTTTTAAAGTTAATTATTGACTTAAGAATCGACTTTCTGAAAGCGTTCTGACGTGGGACACGTATAATACTGTGGTGGATTGACTGTGCTGCAAGTTATGTGGTGATAAATAAAATGGCTACATGAACATGTTGATAAAACATTGAGGGCAGAGGATGTTGAAGTTTATTAACATCCAGCTGAGCTTTTCTCTGGTCTTCTTAAAGGGCCACCGTAAAAATAACAGAATAGCATAACACAAAAACTCTAAACTCTGAAAATGGTTCTTTTATTGAATTGATCTAAAATGATACATGGGGCTCTTTTATATAGGAGAGAAAAGACATAAATCCAAATTTAAAATAAACAAATCGTAATAGAATTCAAATAATAAAAAAAATCCTAAAGATGTACTTGTAACAACTTTGGCTAAATATTATCTTGACATAACAACTTTTCCTATCTATGACATTATGTTTTTATACACCGATCGTTGACTTTGACTACAAGGTGGATAACCATAACACTCCATCGACAGCCAATGGCCATGGTTGCCTATTTCTAAAGTAGAAAATAATATAAAGAATATATGGATTTTGCTTATATTTCCACAATAATAAGAGGGTGTTCTTTAATACGAGGTTTTGATACAGGTTCTACTTCTATTTGTTTGTATATTCTATTCTATCTATTTAGTATGCTGTCGAATGAAAAATGGAAGAAGTATATCATTTGCCGACTTCGTAATTGAAAGAAAGTAGAAGGGTGAGAAAGAAACAACAGGGAAAAGAAAAAAAAAACTATGAATCCTTCCGTGCTTGCTGCCGTAAGCATTTAATATATATAATATATATATATATATATATATATATATATATATATATATATATATATATATATATATATATATATATATACTATTTATTTATTCCTTTGAATTCTGGGGAAAAAAAAGGTTATTAATGTAGTTGTTTTAATAGATAATATATACGGTAAGTAACCTTATTTAATTTACATACTAAAAAAGTATGCACAACAAAGTACTATATATGTTTAATGGTTATAGTAAAACTTTGGTATATTAGAGTAAAGGTGTATTCTGTTAATTTTGTGTTTTTATGTGTATTACACGATACGATGTGGCTTGTATGTTCTTGTGGAATATTATATGTTAATTTGCAATGTCTAACTATGACTTCTGGTAGCCTTGGCTCAACACCACAACTGAGACCCTCTGCGGGGAGAATGTGGGAGCACCAGAAGGTGTTGTGTTGTTTAGGCCTTGTGGAACATTCACTTAGTAGTCTTTGATCCTTTTACAACGTGCTAGACAGTATAACTAGACGTCTAGGACAAGAAGTCCTTAGGAAGCCTTTATGTGAATGAATCGGGTGGTTAGATCTAAACTCGTAAATACATATGTGGATGTCTAAAAGCTTAAACGTCAATATCATTGGTGAGGCACATTTTTGATATCGAAGCATGGGACACTTACTACTCCTACGGGACAACTTGTAACTCCTACATAGAACACGAGTCCATGCCCCCAGAGCGGTGCAAACCTTGTTGTGGTGAATTTTCACCATGCGTAGTGTCCTTTGGTATTGATGTAACAAACCTTATTTGTGTGAGGATATACTACGGAGCTAGTAGAGGGTGACAGATCTCTACTATTACAACCTTTGTGGTAGTGATTGTAGATGATGCTATTGGACTTATTTTAAGTTTTAGTAATGAGTGCCAGATTAGCTGTTATAGAGCAAAGACAAAAAGATGTCTAGATCAAATGTATAGGCTTAGTAGAGTTTGATCTTTGTATAGGTTCGATCAAACAAGCACTGTAAAAGGCCAGCTGACTTTCATCAGCAGACCTGTCTAGATCAGTAGGGTACCTGAGTCGTAGACTAGTTTAGGAACCTGCTGAAGACTGAAGGCTGAGGGCTCAAACTCAGTTATTGAAGGCTAAGGGATCAAACTTAGTATTTAAAGTCAAGGATATGGAATCAGAATTTAGGGAAGTCTGTGATGACCTAAACTGATTACATATACCTTGTGTACAAGGTCTAAGTTCCATAAGTAAAGTGGTGATTGGAACTTTGTTATGATCAAAATGGTGTAATCTAACTTCATGATAAAAAGTTAGATATAAGTGTTTTATAAACACAGCAACCTTGGATCAGCTGACTGATATGCATTTCAGCAAACTTACACTCAAGAAACCTGCTGAACATATATCTCGATTTAATCAAAGGTTACATTGGAAGATTACAAGGAAAATGACAGCTAAAAACTCTTGGTTTTGTCAACAAATCAATGGCTAAGATTAAAGGGACGTTGGAAAGAAACAGAGGTTTATCCAATGGATACAAGTCAAAAGGGTGAACGATCGAAAACTCGTCAAAAAGTAAGCGACAAAGTGTCAGTACTATGTACAGGGACAGAATGCAAGTCATGAAAGGGACAAATCTGAAACGGCTATGTTTTGAATTTCAAACATAAGTCACATGGATTTTCACCTATAAATAGAAGACCCCTGATACAATAACAATTAATCTTGAGCTTCAGATTCTTATCAAGAAGTCACCCTGCTGACACTACTGATCCAGTATATTCTTCAAGTGTAACCTGCTATCAAGTTACATCAAGTACACACACTTGAAGACATCAAGCCGCCGATCATTTCATCCGATCAAGTCGTCGAAAGCTGAATCACTTACTTGATTCAAACTTTCTTTTACAAGAAACCTGCTGAAGACAGTGAAGCATCTTTGTGTGTCAAGAACGGTTGTTTATGGTGGAGCTGGTGAAGAGGCAATCCTACCCTTCAAGGACCAGTGGAAGACTTTAGAGCAACAATCCTACCTGTTCCAAGTGTTCAGTTTGTGAAGCCATAGTTATTGGTGAAAGACAAACAACTTAGGATTTTTGTAACTGCAACCTCAAAGATCTCTCGTGAATTACCTCCAACATCACAGGAGAAGAGTGGACTGACATGATTACACCACACCGGAACCACTATAAAAATTGCCTACTTACTTACTTTCGCATTTAGTATATTTAGCACATCAACCTACCGAAACTAGCAACCTGAATCACACACTTACACTACCGAGTATCTAATACTTTGTATCATATTTTAACAACAAGTAATAAGGCTTAATTTGAATATATTCCGCTGCAATAAATTCAGTGAAATCAACAGTCAGCAGACTACTAAGCAATCAGCAGGCTGCTGAAGTTGCTGAGTTTGTTAACTTCAAAAGTTTTAAGTGTTAAGTTTATTCACCCCCCCCTCCACCCCCCCTCTAAACTTAACCAAAGCCTTTTCAAGGGACCAACAAGATGCCAAGTTATATGTATATGCCTTTATTGTTATTTATTGTAAACGTTTCTTCTACCCCTTACTAAGTACGTATGTACTTACCCCCTCTTCTCTTTTGTCCCCACCACGAGAATGTGGTGTTTTTGTAGGTCGTTTTCGAGGCCATTGAGGAGTGACCCGGAGATGATGCCGAAGACGCCTACTGTTACTTACTTTCAGTATTTCAATTTGGATATAGATCCTCTCATCCTTGTATTGATAGAAACTGATGAATTGAGTTTATGGTTATCAAGTTGTATTGGACATATTGTATTTAATGGTTAAAGATAGTCTTGATGATGTGATAGTTGCAGTCTGTGTTACTTTCGATCGCTTTTAGTTGTTTTGTACTCGAGTCATTCGTTTTGTCTTCCGTTTGTTTCTCTGATGTTGCTTACGTAAGGCTTATGCATATAATTAGAATAAATTTTAATTATATGCGTGCCGGGCGTTTTTTCGGGATAAGGACTCGGTATCCGGGACAGGGGCGTCACATATCTTGAACCTATGTTGTACATTTTCTATTCCAAGACTTGTTGTACATTCCTTTCTAGACATGACGTAAGATAAGTTTGTCTCAGTTTGTAAGATTTGGGACATTGTTGTTGTAAACTTTTATTTCTATCTTTTAGGCGGATGGCAATGTTATCTAGTATCTTATAGGGTTTTCATTCGAGTCTCTTTAGCTTCCGTTTGCTTATCTCGATACGACATTTATTTAATGTTATACGTATCGAATGTTTTTTTTCCGGATAAGGACTCGGTATCCGTAAACAGGGTATTACACTATCAGTGTATCACTACTCTAAGAATTAATAGATTCTACGTCATAATCAATGATATAAAATTTTGTTGTGGTATTTTATTGTGACACTGTCGCTTTCCCGGAGGAAAAAAAAAAAGGAAAGAAACATAATAGACAAGAACTCTGGGGCTTCCATTCAAAATAGAACTCTGGGGCTTCCGTAAATGTTTTTTTTAATCCATCTCCCAACTACACCAGAGTCGTATAAAACCTTCCAACTTCTTTTCTGGCAACCCATATTACTACTATACTATTATTTAATTTCCAACATCATCTTCGATTCCTCATCAAAGCTAAGCTTTAAGACACATTCTTCCATTCCAATTTCCGGTGCATTCATGTCGTTTTTGAGCACAGAAACTGAAACGTCTGGTGCTCGAATTGTTGAAGATAAATACCGGCCATTCTTGCATGTAGATGCTGCAGAGAGGGTGGAGTGGAGGCATGGGGCTCCTCCTGTTTTCGATCTTGTTAATAAATTTTAAATTATTTGAAGATGGCCGCACAAAGGTACTTTCTTAAAGCGCGCGCTCTCTCCCTCTCTTTTTTTCACCATCTTTCCATCTCCCGATTAAATACACGAGCACAACCGTTCGAATTGACATAATGTTAATCTACATATCGTTGATAGTGATGAATTTAGTTCATGATTAATTTTTATATTTAACCTCGTTAAACGAATATTTTTTTCGGGTCCCGAAGATATTCAATTATCGATGTTTAAGTGTATTTAACTTTCCCTAGATAGAAAGATAGACAACTGTCAACTCAAAATTTTCGGTAAGAAAGGTCATATGATAGATTACGTTTAACTAATTGTTTTGAGATTGAAATTTTTTTCTGTGACGTCCTTATTTCATACCGACATGCCTAAAAACATTATAAAACATCCGTGTATTTTTTTTTATAAAGTGTTTTTGCTCATTTACATTGAACAAGATATGCTGTAAATTCTTTAAAAATAATATGCTGTAAATTCTTTAAAAATAATATTTTAGTGATTTCAAATGTAGATTTCAAATGAAAAAGAAACATTGAATCATATACTATATTTTTCTAATGTAAAATATAGATTCTGTAAATTTATTTTATATCTACCGCATTTATCTAAATTCTATTAAAAAAATTATTTTATATCTATAAAATATATAATTTGATACATTTAATTTGAAATAGAGATTATGTAAACTAAAAAATATAGTATTTGAAACTGTATAATACATAATACGTTAAAAGTATTTGATGCCGGTGCTCTAAATGAGTTCAAAGAGACAATTTATGGTGCAAAGGAAATTTTAGAGTTTTACCGAGTGGAGGGTGTGATTAACCCTTATTCACTCTCTCACACATAATAGCAGTGTGTAGGTATGAGTTGGATGCATTAAATGCATTTACTTGATGTAACTCTGAAATACCTCTTGTACCATATGTCCTCTCATGAATGTCCTCTCATGAATTCCATAGGAAAATTTTCCTAAACCAAATAGTGCTTAGATACCGATAAGGCTTAGCTCAACTGGTTATATACGAGCTGAGATTCTGAGACTAGAAAGTATTAGGTTCAAATCCCTCTGGAGACAATAATTTGAGAGTCCTCCAGCGTAGTTTTTCTCTTTAGGAAAGTTGTACCCACATTATGTGGTGTGTTTGTCCACTATTTTTCTTCCTTTCATTTGTAATAAAAAGAAAATAGTGCTTCGATCCCTCACCAGATTTCAATATTAAAACAAGATTTATTATTTTATTTTAGGGTAATGATAAAAAGACACAACAGTTGTGACACAATGAGTGGCACAACGTGCATCTACACTGTTGATCAGGATAGATATAATAATAATCAATAAGTTTACATTATCAATCAACGGTATTGATGCACGTTGTGACAACGGTTGTGTCATTATCATTACCCTTTATTTTATCCTTTGTTAATTGTTAAGATCACTCAAAGTCACAACACTATTTTCATGTGAGGCACTGAATATTATCGTGTAAAAATTGTTTTGTGATCATTTTATTATTCACATGCATTTGATTTCCATTAATCTAACAAATACTAATCGTTATATTAACAGGAAAAGAGTTCTCGGCCTGAGGAATTCAAGTATTACAAAGCTGAAGAAGAGAGCTTCGAATCCTCTCAAGATGTTTTTGGTTCGTCTTTTCCACGAGGTTTTGCATGGGAAGTCAGGTCCGCCGGTGATATCTTACAAATTCCGGCACTGTGGTTACTTTGAAGGCACTTATAAAGGTCATGCTCCAACCGGAGAATTAGCTGAATTTACCGGCATGGGAATTCTTAAGGTATGCTACCGATAATATACATTTGTTCTTCTCGTTGCAATGATACCTATGCCTGACCTAATTATTATAGTCAGATTTCAGATTTTAGATTTCAATTTTAACAAACGGCACTTAAATAATTAACATTATCAACTTGTAGACGTGGATTGTTGATTAATCCTTCAATTATCATAGCTTATCTTTAAAACTTAATTAAGCCACCACCAACCAATACACTAATGACTAATATCATTATGCTATTTATATTTTATTTCCAATATGAAAGTCAAAGTATCCATTAAATATAATCAAGAAGACAATGTTATTATGATGGCGACTTAAACCAGTCAAAGTGTCTACTATGAATTGAACTGTTGAAAAATCTTTGCTTAATTAGACGGCATATATTTATACCACTACCACGATTCTATATTAAAGACGATTTTTCTTGCGTCATGACGCGATTTTTAAAGGTTGATCATGAGAAACGATCTTTTTAAAGTCGATTATTGATGATTTTCTGAAGTCGTTCTGACGTAGGACACGTATAATACTATGGTAGATTGACTGTGCTGCAAGTTATGTAGTGATAAATAATAGTAATTAAAAAGGCTACATGAACAGGTTGATGAGGCAGAGGACGTTGAAGTTTATTATGATCCAGCTGAGCTTTTCTCTGGTCTTCTTAAAGGGCCATGGATCGTTGACTTTGACTCTAACGCGGATAACCATAGCACTCCGTCGTTAGCCAATGCCCATGGTTGCCCATTTCTAAAGTAAGTAGAAAATAATAAAGAAGATATGGATTTTGCTTATATTTCCACAATAATAAAGCACAGTGTTTGTAATTTGTAAAAGACCTTGACATGTAAATTTACTTTCTATGTGTGACGTGTGTTGTCGATCTCTAAGTGGGAAAATATTTTATTATGTAAATTAGCTTCTTCGGGAGTGATGAGTATTGTAATGCCCGAGTACGATTTCATATTTTACGTCGTTTATGGATTGAAACGACGACATCCTAAAATTAAAGTTGAAAACAACAAAAAAATTCCTAAGAACCCCTGGATTAATACTTTGGGAGGCTTCCCAGAAGGAAGGGTGCCATCGGTTTAGCGATAATACCTTGCTAGTGTCCCGCCAGCCTCGAATCATAAAGTTGCCTCCTTTCAATTTTATGCAACTCCGGGCAGTTCATGGGAGTTTGGGATGCAGTTTTTCGGGCTGGAAGTGTTAAAAACGAACCAATTAACTCCCATTATTCTATCTTTTGTATTCGAATTATCCCTTTCTTCACTCAAATTTTGAAGTCTCTCTACAAGTTTATTTGGGAAATTCTGAAAATCATCAAGCCTTTCAAGTCATAGTAAGTGTGTCGCTTGTTCTTCAAATTCTAAGTATAATCATTCCTCAAAAAATAGTGTTTCTCATGAATTCATTGAGCAAGACAAATAATTCATGTTATAGGTTAGAAATAGATCCGAGCTAGTTGAATAAGTGTCAAATTATAACTTAAACTCTACATCTGGTGGAACTAATCTGGGGTCAGCTGAGAATGATGGTCTGTTGAGCAATAGTATTCAAGTCTGGAAGTCAGTTGAGTTTGAAGTGGCAGTTGAGTTCGTCTGTCAGCTGACTCTGTTGAATACTGCTGAGTTCTGCAATTTGGTCTGCTTGATTACAAGTCTAGGAAAGTAGTAGAGCCGAGTTTCGTCTGGTGGAGACAGTTGGAGCTAGGGTCCATATCTGGGCATTTATGGGAATTCCGACATTGTCATAATAGCGGCTAGGGTTAGGATTCCAAGGCTATAAATACCCAATGGTTGTAATTAATGTAGTGTGTTAAGAAGCCATATATTTCTGTGCATAATAAAGATCTCATTTTCTGTCCGTGGAGTAGTCGGCACTACGCCGGAAACCATATTAAATCACTATGTTTTTCATGTTTCCGCCATTTTTGTCTATGCCATTAATCTTTTACGTTTGATTTGATTCTGTGTTTGTTCTTCCTTGCACAACAAGTTCCTTTATGTTTTAACAAACTAGTATCAGAGCGTTGGTTCAGAGGAAGTTGTAGGTTGAACAGAGTCGATCTTCACCAAGACCGGTGACCGGTGCTAGGATTTTGTGATCAAAAGATATGTTCTTTAGAAAGAAGGATGTCGGCAATGAATGTTAAGATTGACAAATTTACAGGGAGAAACGGTTTTAGTTTGTGACAAATCAAGATGCGGGCCTTGTTGAAACTACAAGGATTGTTGAATTTTTTATCTGGTAAAGGGGATGTCAGTCCCGCAGATTATGTCAGTCTGGAAGAGAAATCACATTCAACCATCATGTTGTGCTTATTTGATGATGTTATCACAGAGGTTGCTGAGGAAGAAACCACTTTCAAGTTATGGTTAAAGCTTGAAAGCATGTATATGACTAAGTCATTAACCAACAAGTTGCCACTGAAGCAGATACTGTTTAGCCTGAGTATGCAAGAGGGGGCTCAACTGAGAGATCATCTTGATCAGCTGAACATAATATTACTTGATATCAGGAATATTGATGTGAAGATTGAGATGAAGATGATGCTTTGATTTTGCTGGTATACTTACCAGCTTCCTATGAGAACTTTGTGCAATCCTTCATAGTTGGGAAGGATACAATGGCTTTGGAGGATTTGAGGTCAGCCTTGCATGAGGGAGCTGAGACATAAGGCAGGGGCAGACAGTCAGGTTGATGGGTTAATTGTAAGCAGCAGTAGTGGAAAAGAGCATGGGCAGTCTGGAAAGAAAAAGTCCAAGAAGGAAGGGTCCAAAGGTCTTAAGTCCACATATATATGCAATTACTGTAAGGAGCGGGGGCATTGAAAGTCCAATTGTGCACAAAAAAAAAAAAACAGCAAGAGAACAGTTCTGGCACAGCTACTGTGGCGGCTGAGCATCACTCAGATGATGACATAGTCCTAGTGCCAAGAGAGTCAGCACATCATGATGATGTGTGGATTTAGACTCCGGGGCATCCTATCATATTTTCCCTCTTAGAGAGTGGTTCTCAAGCTATACGAAGATAGATGATTGTCATATATCTATGGAAAAGAGCAAGGTCGGGAAGATACAGAGGAGATTGACTCAGTTAAATTGAGGACGGAGGATGGTAGATTCTGTACACTACAGGATGTGAGACATAATCCACAAATGACCAAGAATTTGGTATCTCTTATTCTATTGGACAACAAGGGGTTCGATTTCAAGGTGAAAGTGGAGTGTTGAATGACTACAATAATTCAGTTGCATGTGGTTCTCAAGGATGATAAAAGGGGAACCTTGTATATTTTACAAGGCTCTACTGTGTCTGGGCCAGCTTGTTGAAGTTTGTAGAAAGACAAACAAAACGTAAAGAAAATGCGGAAGGATTATTATTGAAGTAAAATCAACAAGTTTAGTTACAATACTGCTGATCATGATGTATTTATAGCTTCATACACCACATGAATCAATTATTAGTAAGTTACAAACGTTTATAACAAATTCTAGCTAAATAACCATTTTCTGTAAATGTTCGATCTACTGAATAACTCAACAGACTGCTGAGATCATATGAGTCCTCAGTGTTCAACTGACTTTCACTCAGCACTTCCTTCAACATATGCACATATACTGTAACACCCCATCAAGCTAAGAGTTGTACATGACCAGCTTGCACTCAACACTTCCTTCAGCTACTGGAACCTTAAAATATCTTTGAAATTCCCAACTTTTCCAACATATAGTAGAAAATAGGTGCATCTAGAGCCTTTGTGAGGATGTCAGCAGCCTGTACTTTGGTGTTGACTGTAAGCAATTTGACCAGGCCAGTCTCGACTTTGTCTCTTTCAACATGACAATCAATCTTAATATCCTTTGTTCTTTCATGAAACACTGGATTGTGAGCAATGTGCATAGCACTAGCATTATCGAAGATAAGTAATGCAGGCAATTGAATAGCGATCTGCAAATCTTGTAAAATGTAGGCCAGCCATTGAAGTTCAAATACTGCATTGTCCATAGCTCTATATTCAGCTTCTGAAGAGCTCCTTGCTATAGTTGTCTGTTTCTTAGCTATCCAAGAAATGGCAGCATCCCCTAGGAACATGATGTAGCCTGACACCGACTTTCTTGTTTCTGGACATCCAGCCCAATCATTGTCTGTAAATCCCTTCGAAACAAAGTTATTCTGGGGTTGAAAAAATATACCTTGCCCTAGATTGGCCTTCAAATATCTTAGCAATATATGTATGCAGCATTCATATGATTTTCTGTAGGAGTGTCTAGGAATTGACTCAGCTGTTGAACTGCAAAAGCTATGTATGGTCTTGTGAATGTGAGATAAATCAACTTACCCACGTGTGATCTATATGCAGTATTATCTTCCAATAATGATGAATCTCTATGTTGTAAAATCTTTTTAGACTCTATAGGTGTCTTGGCAGGTTTAGCTCCAAGAAACTCATATTCTTCTAGGAGGTTAATTATGTATTTCCTTTGAGAAATGGAAATAAATGCAGGAGTTCTGGCAGCATCAATGCCCAAGATATATCTCAAAATTTCCAAGGTCTTTAATGGTAAACTGCTGGTGCAAAGCATCTTTCACTTGTTGAATCATCTTTCATCGGGACTGGCTGATATTTGGTGAATATACTATGATTATGCTTGGACTGAATAAACCCTTGTGCCTCCAAGAATTCAGTCAACTTGCAATTCCACTGTCTGTTGGTTTGCTTTAAACTATACAAAGATTTGGGTAATCTGCAGACCTGATTTGGTTTATTTGTTGTAGAACCTGGGGGAAACTGCATATACATTTCTTCATGTAGATGTCCATGCACGAAGGTTGTGTTGACGTCCATCTGATGGAGATGCCAATTATTAGCTGCTGCTGCTGCTACAAGAAGAGATCTGAAAGTGCTAATATTGACAACAAGAGAAAAAGTCTCTTGATAATCAATTCTATATGTCTGATTATATCGTTTTGCCATCAATCTAGCTTTGTATCTTTCTACCGAACCATTAGGGTTGTACTTGACTTTATACACCCATTTACAACCAATAGGCTTCTTTCCTAGGGGTAAATCAACTATCTCCCAAGTATGAGTGGTCTGTAAAGCCTCAATTTCTCTTGGCATGGATTTTTTCCATTCATCATGCTTAATGGATTGATGTAAGTCTTAGGTTTTTAATTGCATCAATAGCATTAATGAATCTGGCATACTCTGCTAAAAGATTTATCAGATTCATTACCTCACTCAGCTGTTGTGGTGTCTGGTGATCTGCATGAGCCCCACCTTGATAAAAGGTTGGTCTTTACCTTGTCCTCTTGGATCTTCTCGATTGAGCAGGTGCATGTATAGGCGTCTGGCTGACAGGAGCATGTCCTTCACTGGATGCCTCAGCTGCAGCTGACCCTGTGTCTAGTTGGTCTGTTGACTCATTCAGTTGATCATCAAAACTGTCCAAAACGGTAATGGCACTGGCATGTCAGAGAGATCGATATCTGGCCATACCTAAAACGTGTTGAAATAAAGGAAAATAAGTCTCATGAAATTGAGTATTTCTGGCAACAAAGATGCCCTTGTTGGTGATATCCAATAGAATAGCACTCTTGGAAGTGTTTGAGTTTCCAAGGTAGACACAAGTCCTACACATGGAATCAAATTTTTTCATGTACTGCTGAAGTGTACAAGAAAAAACTAAGTAGCCAAAAACCTTGAACACAGAATAATCTGGTTTGGTGCCATAAAGCACCTCACGAGGAGCGCTTTCGTTTGGCAGTGGTGTAGGGTGGCATTAATTAATTTTACAGCATGTAAAAGACAGAATCCATAATACTCAATGGGTAAATTACTCTGTAATCTAAAAAATCTGGCAACATTCAGCAGATGCTGATGTTTCCTTTCAACTATACCATTCGAAGGTCGTCCGCCATATTCAGAGTTCTTCAACATTCGAGGATTGTCCGGAACATCCGGTGTTCTTCACCAACATTCGAAGGTCGTCCGTCATATTCGGAGTTCTTCAACATCCGAGCATTGTCCGCCGCATCCGAAGTTCTTCACCAACATTCGAAGCTCGTCCGCCATATTCAAAGTTCTTCAAAATTCGAGGATCGTCCTCCATGTCCAGATTTCTTCACCATCATTCGAAGCTCGTCCGCGATATTCAGAGTTCTTCAACGTTCGAGGATCGTTCTATATTAAAACGACTTTGAGAAAGATGATTTTTCAAAGGTTGATCATGAGAAACGACCTTTTTAAAGTTAATTATTAACTTAAGAATCGACTTTCTGAAGGTGTTCTGACGTGGGACGCGTATAATACTGTGGTGGATTGACTGTGCTTCAAGTTATGTAGTGATAATTAAAATGGCTACATGAACATGTTGTTGAAACATTGAGGGCAGAGGATCTTGAAGTTTATTATGATCCAGCTGAGCTTTTCTCTGGTCTTCTAAAAGGGCCACCGTAAAGAAAAACAGAATAGCCGAACACAAAAACACTAAACTCTGAAAATGGTTCTTTTATTGAATTGATCTAAAATGATACATGGGGCTCCTTTATATAGGAGAGAAAAGACATAAATCCAAATTTAAAATAAAAAAATTGTAACAGAATTCAAATAATTAAAAAATCCTAAAGATATACTTGTAACAACTTTGGCTAAATAATATTATCTTGGCATAACAACTTTTCCTATCTATGACATTATGTTTTTATACACCGATCGTTGACTTTGACTCCAAGGTGGATTACCATAGCACTCCATCGTCAGCCAATGGCCATGGTTGCCCATTGCTAAAGTAGAAAATAATATAAAGAAGATATGGATTTTGCTTATATTTCCACAATAATAAGAGGGTGTTCTTTAATACGGTGTTTTGATTTTTTTTATTGTTTATTTAATTATCTATTTTCCGTTCTCGATAACGGCTCTACTGCTATTTGTTTGTATATTCTATTCTATCTATTTAGTATGCTGTCGTATGAAAAATGGAAGAAGTGTATCATTTGCCGACTTCGTAAATGAAAGAAAGTAGAAGGATGAGAAAGAAACAGCAGTGAAAAGGAAAAAAAAACTATGAATCCTTCCATGCTTGCTGCCGTAAGCATTTAAGAAAATATATATAAACTATTTATGTATTCCTTTGAATTCTGGGGAAAAAGGGTTATTAATATAGTTGTTTTAATTGGACGAGGAGATCTATATGAAGATACCTCCTGGATTTGAGAAGCCGGGGTCCAATTTGGTTTGCAAGATGCGAAAATCGTTGTATGGGTTGAAACAGGCACCACGGTGTTGGTTTGCGAAACTTGCCTCCGCTTTGCATGATTATGGATTTCGTCAGTCGTACTCTGACTATTCGTTGTTTACTTTGACTCGTGACGGGATTCAGCTTGTGGTGCTTGTGTATGTTGACGATATGATCATTGCAGGCAATGACAAATTAGCGATGACGGTTTTTAAATCTTATTTGGGCAAGTGTTTTAAAATGAAGGATCTCGGGGCTCTCAAATATTTTCTTGGCATCGAGGTTGCGAGGAACGTAGATGGGATTTTCTTGAATTAGCGGAAATGTGCATTGGATATTATACATGAGGCCGGGTGATGGACGTTTTCTAGTGCTATACAATCCTTACCGGCAGTGTACCGGGTCAAATTATAGTGCTAGTATGGTGAGTCAGGTGTCGAATCCTCAGGGAAACGTGGTAATTCTTTTAAGTGTGGTTAAACACCAAACAGCTTTTATTATCTCGATCTAAATCGCAGGTTTTATCATACGAGTCGTTACTATACTATAATTTCATAAATACTAATAATTATTATAGAACTAGCCAAGATATATATAATTGAATTATTCAATCTTTTTGGTTTAATGGATATGCTCGATCTTTCTTTTATTAGGTCCAATTGAGTAAATGAAACGGTGCACTCCTGAGGTTAACAATTCCTCCTCACACGAGCGTATGAAATTGTCATAAGTTAACTTGTCATCAGTTCAATCTCCACAACTGCCCCATGCTAATCTCAGTTAGTCTGAACAGGTACCGAGTACAAATCTACCCCGGATAAAAGAGGTTGCTCCGTTTGTCAGACGGCCGATGTTATTCAAAAGGCTCCGGTTGTCGGGCGGATCGATTCAACTTTCCGGTGTTAGTTTCAATTAAACTGTTGATTTTAACATTATTACGATCTTGAGCACAAATTTTAATAAGATTCATCTTTCCCAAGACAAATCTGCCCCCGGGTAGGAAATAGGATTCCGTTGTCACGCTTTCGCACGGCCAATTTTACCCTCCGGTTTTCCTATCATTTATCTCATATCCTAACTTCTCTGGTCAGTTCATCGTTAGGTTATATGTTGCGATTCATCTTGATTAATTACTTCAATCTGAATATTATCAATACTTTGCAAAATAGAAAAAGATTCAATTAACTCAATTTTAGTCAATTTTACTTAGATGACATCCATTTACCGAAAAGATCGAAATAATACGATTACATAACCTTGGCTAGTTATTAGATTTAGCCTAATAACATTATAAAAAAGATAAAATTAAAAATAACAAACATAAATACTTTAGAAAATTACCCGATTACAACTGCTGGTTCAGAGGTCGTATTCTTCCGGACATTACAACGACTTCAACAACACTGATCTTCCGATAATTTCCCGAGCATTACAACAATACTACGACTTCTACATTATTTATGGCATAAGGCCTATATACATACATACTACTAAGAAAAGAGATTTTTAGAGATATATATAAGCTAGTATATATATATTGGTACACTTACAGGCTGCATGCAATCTGCCTATTTATAGGCATATTTTTCATGGCCGGATCGATCCGGGATCAAGGTCGGATCGATCCGGGAATAAAAAACATTATCACTTGCTTATTTTCTGCAGAACCATGTGCTAATCATCATTACTTCGCTTTATTTGATAATCCGGATCGATCCGAGGTGATGTCGGATTGATCCGTGTGTAATTCTTCCAATTTTTAGCTGAAACTTGATAAAATCATATCTTGAGTTGTAGATCTCCAATTAACATGATTCAAGAAGCGTTGGTAAGCTCTTTGAAAGATCTAAAACTTTCATGAAGGACTCTTCTTCATAAAATGCCTTTTTGATGGGCCATTCGTTCGTCGAATATATATCTCGATAATAGTATCACGAACCGTTGATCCACTTGAACTTTTAAACTTGTGACACTTCCTTACTTCCTTCAAAAGATATGATTTAACTTCAAAAAGTGTCGTCACTCGGGGTCTTGGTTTACCTAAAAATCTGCAATCAAATACCAAAAATACCCACGTAAATCTGACACGACACTCCGGTTACTAAACCGGTACAAAATTTATAACTTTTTATTACTTTTACTAGATTTTTATATTAATTAGATGTAATCATAACTATTAATATTTCATAAGATTATCGTTATAATTTCTTATATTTTATATAGAAAGAGTCGATAAAATATATAATATATCGTAATTTTTATCATATAAATGTTATACATCACCGGGTTACTTGGGAGCAAACCAGCTGACTTTCCCATCGAGCAGAATCATAAGCTGCCACTCGCCACCGGACCTCTGTTGGGTGATCCAGCTTCGTACCGACGTCTTATTGGACGGCTTATCTATCTCGGGGTCACTCGACCCGATCTGGCATATTCTGTTCACGTCTTGTCACAGTTTGTGCAGGCCCCCCGGATTGAGCATTGGGAGGCCGCCTTACGACTAGTCCTCTATTTGAAGAAACATCCTGGCCAGGGTATTTTGCTGCGCTCCGGAAGTTCCCTCCTTCTAGAGGGTTGGTGTGACTTTGACTGGGCTAGTTGCCCAATTACTCGCAGATCCTTGAGTGGATGGTTCGTATTTCTTGGTCTTTCTCCTATCTCCTGGAAGTCCAAGAAACAGACAACGGTGTCTCGATCTTTGGCTGAAGCGGAGTATCGATCTATGGCTTCTTTGACATGTGAGCTGAAGTGGCTGAAGCAGTTACTGGCTGACTTGGGGTTCGGCACCCTCCCGTCATTCTACTTTTCTGTGACAGCCAGCCTGCTCTATATATTGCTCAGAACCCGGTTTTCCATGAACGTACGAAGCATATCGAAGTTGACTGTCACTTCGTACGTGACGTCATTACTGATGGTTTGATTCTTCCTTCTTATGTTCCTACGAAACATCAATTGGAGGACATTTTTACCAAGGCATTGGGACGACAACATTTCGAGTTTTTATTACGCAAGTTGGGCGTTCGAGATATTCACGCTCCCACTTGAGGGGGGTATTATGATATATTACAATTATGGAAAATATCGATTTGTGTATTGATATAGTAAGGGTAGTTTTGGTATATTGTGTAATGTAGAAGCCCTAGTAGTGACTATAAATATTGTACTCATCGATTGATTAAAGAGAGACGAAATACTTTGACCGAAAATTGTCAATCTATTTAGTATGCTGTCGAATGAAAAATGGAAGAAGTATATCATTTGCCGACTTCGTAAATGAAAGAAAGTAGAAGGATGAGAAAGAAACAGCAGGGAAAAGAAAGAAAAAAACTATGAATCCTTCCATGCTTGCTGCCGTAAGCATTTAAGAAAATATATATAAACTATTTATGTATTCCTTTGAATTCTGGGGAAAAAGGGTTATTAATATAGTTGTTTTAATAGATAATAGTTACGGTAAGTGACCTTATTTAATTTATATACTAAAAAAGTTTGCACAATAAAGTACTATATATGTTTAATGGTTATGGTAAAACATTGGTATATTACGGTAAAGGTGTATTATGTTAATTTTATGCTTTTATGTGTATTACACGATACGATGTGGCTTGTATGTTCTTGTGGAACATTATACGTTAATTTGCAACGTCTAACTATGACTTCTGGTAGTCTTGGCTCAACACCACAACTGAGACCCTCTGCGGGGAGAAGGTGGGAGCACCAGAAGGCGTTGTTTAGGCCTTGTGGAACATTGACTAGTCTTTGATCCTTTTACAACGTGCTAGGGAGTATAACTAGATATCTAGGACTAGAAGTCTTTAGCTTCCGTTTGTTTATCTCGATACGACATTTATTTAATGTTATACATGTCGAATGTTTTTTTCCGGATAAGGGCTCGGTATCCGTAAACGATGTATTATACTATCAGTGTACCACTACTCTAAGAATTAATAGATTCTACGTCATAATCAATTATATAAAATTTTGTTGTGGTATTTTGTTGTGGCACTGTCACTTTTTCCGGGGAAAAAAAAAAAAGGAAAGAAACATAATAGACGAGAACTCTGGGGCTTCCATTCAAAAAAAAGAACTCTGGGGCTTCCGTACATGTTTTTTTTAATCCACCTCTGCAACTACACCAGAGTCGTATAAAACCTTCCTTACAAGTAATTTAATTTCCAACATCATCTTCGATTCCTCATCAAAGGTAAGCTTTAAGACATATTCTTCCATTCCATGGCCACAGAAACTGAAACGTCTGCTGCTCGAATTGTTGAAGATAAATACCGGCCATTCTTGCATGTAGATGCTGCAGAGAGGGTGGAGTGGAGGCATGGGGCTCCTCCTGTTTTCGATCATGTTAATAAATTATTTGAAGATGGCCGCACAAAGGTACTCCTTCCGTCCCGTAATATAAGTCATTTTGGACATTTCACATAGTTTAAGAAAACCTAATAAATGAGTTACTTTTTAATATTTTAATGCAAAATATTGTATTGTTTTCTGTGATCGAATAATAATATTACATTGTTTAGTGTGAAGGTGAAAACAATGCATTTAATAATGTATTGTTTTGTGAGAAAGACTTATATTTTGGAACACCATTAAAAACCTAAAATAAATAATTTTCTCCGGTCGGAGGGAAAACAACGCATTTTAAAATTTATATTTTGGAACACCATTAAAAACCTAAAAAGACTTATATTACGGGACGGATGGAGTACTTTCTTAAAGCGCTCTCTCTCTCTTTTTCACCATCTTTCCATCTCCCGATTAAAGACACGGGCACAACCGTTCGAAGTGACATAACGTTAACCTACACCGTTGATAGTGATGAATTTAGGTCATGATTAATTTTTTTATTTATTATCAACGACGGTGTAACTATTTTTTTTTTATTTCTTGCCGAAATAAGATATTTTGTCCCTAGTTTTAGAGCTAAAGTCAAACCTCGATAAATGAATAACCTTGCCAAATAAATAATTTTCTCCGGTCCCAACTTGAGCAAAAGGGCTTAAAATGATGTTCGATAAATGAATAACCTTGTTAAACGAATATTTTTTCTGATCCCGAAGGTATTCAATTATCGATGTTTAAGTGTATTTAACTTTCCCTAGATAGAAAGATAGACAACTGTCAACTCAAAATTTTTGGTAAGAAAGGCCATATGATAGATTACGTTTACCTAATCTTTTTGAGACTGGAAATTTTTTCTGTGATGTACTTATTTTGTACAGACATAAATGCCTAAAAACATTATAAAACATCCGTGTATTTTTTTTTATTTATTTTTTTGTAAGTGTTTTTGCTCATTTACATTCAACAACACCTTTATTTTTAGATGTCTCTGTACGGTTTGGAGATACTGGTGAAAATTACCTTTATGTTAGAGTAAAATAATATTTGTTTTCCGGCTGAAAATGCTATACCATACCATTACGTACCATAGGTATACATAAATTTTGAATCAAAGTTTATGTAAAAATGAAACAGTACGATTTCTTATTCAAACAAGGAAAAATTGTAGGTATATGATTTTGTTTTGTTTTGTTTTTATTTTTAAAGTTATTGTGATTTTATCACCTTATATTATATTGCTAATTAAATATGCATGTATATAGATAACTTCAAATAAATGATGTACATGGTGCAGGAATGGCCAAGAGGGTCACTTGAAGAGATAGTTCAAAACGCAGTAAAGTCTTGGGAGATGGAGCTTTCCCATAAACTTGATTTAAAAGATTTCAGAACTTTAAACCCTGAAAAATTCAAGCTCATCGTTAATGGTAAGAGCAATTCTTGTAGATATACGGTAAATTCTTTAAAAACTGTATTTTAGTGATTTCAAATATAGATTTAAAATAAAAAAGGAAACATTGAATCAGATACTATATTTTTTTTAATGTGAAATATAGATTCTATAATTTTTTTATATATACGCATTTATCTAAATTCTATAAAAAAAATTATTTCATATCTATAAAATATATAATTTGATGTATTTAATTTTGAATAGAGATTATGTAAACTAAAAAATCTAATATTTGAAACTGTATAATAGATAATACGTTAAAATTATTTGATGCCGGTGCTCTCTAAATGAGTTCAGAGACAATTTATGGTGCAAAGGAAATTTTTGAGTTTAACCGAGTGGAGAGTGTGATTAACCCTTATTCACTCTCTCACACATAGTAGGAGTGTGTTGGTATGAGTTGGATGCATTAAATGCATTTACTTGATGTAACTCTGAAATACCTCTTGTACCATATGTCCTCTCATGAATTTGACGCCGGAGCGTAAAGGAAACACAAACAGGGAAGCGAAAAAAGAGATGAACTCACAAACAGGGTTTCAGAATATGCTCTGAGGGGCAAATTTGATATATTATTCAAGTCTGACTAAAATCATCCCACAAGCCGGGATTTTATAGCTGCACGAATACGATACTTTTCAAAAATATAAAATCACAGAATTTATTACGGAAATAAATCAGCGCGGAAATCACGATGCTGAAATCACGGATCCGGAAACGCGCAAAAATCTTCGGCGGTCGAAATGGAAGGGAAAACAGCTGATTTTGGCATCGAAAAAGCTGTGAACGGCCTTTGGCGGTTCACCGTGACGTCGGCGTCGGAGAGAGCTTTCCGAAATGGTGTCCTGCGCGCAAAACGGACGTCGGAGCCGAAAGTTACGGCGAAAATACTAACGCCGGTCCGAACGCTCCCTTTGGTCCATGTATTCGATCGCAGCCAATGTGGAATCCGACAACTCCGCCTCAGATGCTGCATCATTCTCTCCGGGTTCAAAAGAACTCGCCCACGAGTTCACATCATCTGTACCAAACTCAGGGACATAGGGACGCAAATGCTTCACATTGAACACGTCAGCGGTCTTCAAATGGCTCGGAAGTCGTAAACGATATGCCTTATCATTGATTTTCTGCAACACCTCACAAGGCCCAATCTTGTGCTCCTTCAACTTATTGTACGACCCCGCAGGAAATCTGTCCTTAGTTAAAACTGCCCAAACATAGTCCCCAACGTTAAACACTACCCGACGGCGATGGCTATCAGCTTGTGCCTTGTACCTTGAATTGCTAGCTTCAATTTCACGACGAACGTGCTCATGAATATCATGCAAATGAGCTGCCATATCTTCCGCCTTTGGATGCAACTTGCCAATGCGCGGAACATGAGCTAAGTCCAAAACACCACTCGGATTCTTACCATAAACAACTTCAAATGGGGTCAAACCCGTAGTTCTGCTTCGGGAACGGTTATAGGCAAACTCAGCTTGCGGGAGGGCTAAGTCCCATAGTTTAGGCTTTGATCCTGCTAAACTCCGTAAAAGGTTTCCAAGGCTACGATTGACAACTTCTGTCTGCCCGTCCGTCTGCGGGTGATAGGCACTGCTAAAGTTTAGCCTCGACCCCAACTTGTCCCACAAGCTCCTCCAAAAATTACTAACAAACTTGGTGTCCCGGTCAGAAGTGATGGAACGAGGAACACCATGAAGACGAACAATCTCTTTGAAGTAAAGGTGAGCAATACGAACAGCATCCATCGTCTTTCGACAAGGGATGAAATGAGCCATCTTCGAGAACCTGTCGACAACAACAAAAACAGAATCGCTTGCCCGCTAAGTACGAGGTAAGCCCAGGACAAAATCCATAGTGACATCATGCCATGGAGCTTCTGGAACAGGTAACGGTGTATACAACCCAACATTAGTAAGAACACCCTTGGATCGCTGGCAAATATGACATCGCTCCACCCACTTGGCCACATCGCTTGCCAATTTTGGCCAATAATAATTCGCAGCAATCAACGCCAATGTCTTATCTCTCCCAAAGTGACCTTCGTTGTGTAGTTCACTAAGAATTTGCTGCCGGACAGAACAATCTGGAACACATAGTTGCAAGCCACGAAAAAGATAACCCTCGTGTAAAACATAATCAGAACGCTGACCTTCTTTTACCTCCTACATGATTTTTCCGAAAGAAGGGTCATCCGTATACATATCCGGGAACACATCAAATGCCGTGATTTTGGCTGTCATGGTAGTAAGGACTAATGAACGTCTGCTCAATGCATCTGCTGCACGGTTCTGGGTACCTGCTAAGTGTTTCAAGGTAAATGTGAATTCCTGTAAGAACGCAACCCACTTAGGATGCCTCCTGCTCAGCTTGTGCTGACCATTAATATATTTTAGGGCCTCATGATCTGTGACCAAAATGAATTCCTTGTGCACCAAATAATGCCGCCAATGTTTTAGTGTTTGCACGATTGCATAGAACTCCAAGTCATAAGTTGAGTAATTTTTCTTTGAGCCAGACACTTTTTCACTGAAGAAGGCTATCGGGCGACCTTCTTGGCTGAGAACTCCACCAATCCCAACACCGGATGCGTCACAGTTAACTTCAAACACCTTATCAAAATCAGGAATGGCAAGAACTGACGCCTCCGTCATCTTCTGTTTGACTAGTTGGAAACTAGCCTCCGCCTCCTCAGTCCACTGAAATTCACGACCCTTTAAGCATTCCGTGATTGGGGCAATCAAAGAGCTAAATTTTCGGATGAATCGGCGATAGAACGATGCCAACCCATGAAAACTCCTCACATCATGCAACGGCCTGGGGCTGGGCCACTGTAAGACAGCGTCAATTTTGGATTGATCTGCATGCACGCCGTCAGTAGACACAACAAAGCCAAGGAACGTAACAGAAGTAGTGAAAAATGAACACTTCTTCTGATTTACATACAACTGCTCTTTCCTAAGCATATCAAAGACAGATTTAAGATGCTCAAAATGGGACTCCCAAGTTGGACTATAAATTAATATGTCGTCAAAATAAACGACGACAAACTTTCCCATAAAAGGTCGTAACACCTGATGCATAAACCTCATAAAAGTGCTGGGGGCATTAGACAAACCGAACGGCATTACCAACCATTCATACAAACCATGAGGGGTTTTGAACGCTGTCTTCCACTCATCTCCGACCCTTATCCGTATCTGATGGTAGCCGCTCTTAAGGTCAATTTTGGTAAAGACCTTAGCACCAGCCAGGCAATCTATCATGTCATCCAAGCGGGGAATCGGGTACCTGTATTTGACAGTAATTTTATTAATTGCCCTACTATCAATACACATTCTCCACGTACCATCCTTTTTAGGGACCAACAAGGCTGGAACAGCACACGGGCTCATGCTTTCACGAACATATCCCCTTGACAACAACTCAGTCACCTGTCGCTGCAACTCTTCAACCTCCTTAGGACTGAGGTGATATGCCGGACGGTTGGGTAAACTTGACCCAGGGATCAAGTCAATATGGTGTTGAATGTCCCGCATCGGTGGAAGCCCCGGAGGGAGCTCATCTGGCATTAAATCTGCGTACTCAGCTAGTAACTTCATGCACCTCAGTAGGCAACATGGCAAGCCCCTGAGGGTCCGCTCCATTATCTCCCGTAATCAAGGCAAAGATTACATCATCATCTTTAATCTTTGCAAGAAACTTAGACATACAAAGTATATTAAGATTCCCAGGGTTAGAGTGAGGTTTCTCTGGGTTGGGAGCCAACACAATCTTCTTCCCTTTGATAACAAGAGAGTGCGTAATCCGCCTGCCATCATGCACTACACTCCTGTCATACTGCCAAGGTCTACCCAATAAAAGATGGCAAGCATCCATAGCCACAACATCACACCAAGCAGAATCAAAATACTTCTTCCCAACAGAAAATGAAACAAGACAACGCTTATCAACTTTTACCTCACTTTCCCTTTTCAGCCAAGACAGACTGTATGGTCGGGGATGCACCTCTGTCTTTAATTGTAATTTTTGAACAGCTTCCTCGGAAACTACGTTCTTACAACTGCCGCCATCGATGATCAACCTGCAAACTTTATCACCAATAGTACAAGTGGTGCAAAAAATGCCCGTTCGCAACCGGTCATCTCCAGAATCCAATTTGGGGGAAAAGAGACTCCTTTGAATGACCAAATTCGGGTGACCATCGCCATACAACACCTCCTCGTCCTCGTATTCATCATACACTGGCTCATCGTTGGTCTCATCCACTACATCCTCATCAAGCAAAAGATTTTTTGACTTCCCTTTGTCACCTTGAGTGACCCTACATTCTGTTGCCCTGTGACCATATTCACCACACCGAAAACACTTCATACCAGAACTGGACGCACTTGGTTGAGACTGCTGGGTTGGACGGGGCGGCACTGCAGTCCGTGGCTCCTGTGGTCTAGCTATTGGTCGGGTGACTTGGTCCGCTCTGTATGATGGCCTCCTATTCTGTTGTCTCTCTGTCGTTAAAGCACGCTGATGTGCTTCAGAAACCGTCCAAAGTGAATGAAGGCTGAGAGAGTCTTGAATGGTTTGACGCAACCCTCCCAAATATCGAGCGACCAACTGCTCCTCTATTTCAGCCAAGTCATTCCTATTAATCAACTGGTAAAACTCATCAGTATAATCATCAACAGATCGATTACCTTGTCTCAACGCGTGCAACCGTTGATACATTGTTTGAGTGTAATTGAATGGGAGAAATTGAGCCCTCAGTTTCCTTTTCATCTTCTCCCAATCGGTAATCTTCGGTTTCCCCTGGCGTTCACGGGACCGTTTCAACTGTTCCCACCAAGCAGACGCTCTCCCTTTCAATTTGATGGCGACCAGTTTCACCTTATCGCGGTCTGGAACCTCCTTGTACTCGAAGATCCGATCGACCTCAATCAACCAATCAACAAACGCTTCAGGCTGCATTGTACCCGCGAACTCAGGCAGCTCGATCTTAAATCCAAGGCCATAAAGACCATGGCGGTGATCATCCCGTTCACGCTGATGATCGTGATAAGGATTCTCAAAAACAGAACCGGAATCGGAGTTGCTGGACTCTCGAATACTCCGTTCTGCCAACTGTTGGGTCAACTCCTCCACTTGCCTTTGCAGTTCCTCCTCCCTTGTCATCTCTCGAACAGGGGATTGACGCATCTGGGCTGCTCCACGACCACGTCTTCCACGACGACCAACAACCATGATTGATGGCGATCAACACGTTCCCAGAAAACGAGTATGCTCTGCTACCAACTGACGCCGGAGTGTAAAGGAAACGCAAACAGGGAAGCGAAAAAAGAGATGAACTCACAAACAGGGTTTCAGAATATGCTCTGAGGGGCAAATTTGATATATTATTCAAGTCTGACTAAAATAATCCCACAAGCCGGGATTTTATAGCTGCACGAATACGATACTTTCCAAAAATATAAAATCACAGAATTTATTACGGAAATAAATCAGCACGGAAATCACGATGCTGAAATCACGGATCCGGAAACGCGCAAAAATCTTCGGCGGCCGAAATGGAAGGGAAAACAGCTGATTTTGGCATCGAAAAAGCTGCGAACGGCCTTTGGCAGTTCACCTTGACGTCGGCGTCGGAGAGAGCTTTCCGAAATGGTGTTCTGCGCACAAAACGGACGTCGGAGCCGAAAGTTACGGCGAAAATACTAACGCCGGTCCGAACGCTCCCTTTGGTCCATGTATTCGATCGCAGCCAATGTGGAATCCGACAACTCCGCCTTAGATGCTGCATCAGAATTCTATAGGAAAATTTTCCTAAACCAAATAGTGCTTAGATACCGATGAGGCCTAGCTCAACTGGTTATATAGAGCTGAGATTCTGAGACTAGAAAGTATTAGGTTCAAATCCCTCTGGAGGCAATAATTTTAGTCCTCCAACATAGTTTTTCTCTTTAGGAAAGTTGTATCAACATTATGTGGTGTATTTGTCCACTATTTTTCTTCCTTTCATTTGTAATAAGAAGAAAATAGTGCTTCGATCCCTCACCAGATTTCAATATTAAAACAAGATTTATTATTTTATTTTTGGGTAATGATATAAAGACACAACAGTTGTGACACCACGAGTGGTACAACGTGCAGCTACACTCTTGTTCATGATAGATATAATAATGATAAATGAGTCTACATTATCAATCAACGGTGTAGATGCACGTTGCGACAACCGTTGTGTCAACCGTTGTGTCACAACGGTTGTGTCATTATCATTACCCTTTATTTTATTTATCCGTGGTTAAGATCACTCAAAGTCATAACACTATTTTCATGTGAAGCACTGAATATTATCGTGTAAAAATTGTTTTGTGATCATTTTATTATTCACATGCATTTGATTTCCATTAATCTAACAAATACTAATTGTTATATTAACAGGAAAAGAGGGATTATCAGCTGAACAAACACTCGAAATAGGGAGCTATAACGCGTTGCTAAAGAGTTCTCTGCCTGAGGAATTCAAGTATTACAAAGCTGAAGAAGAGAGCTTCGAATCCTCTCATGATGTTTTTCGTTCGTCTTTTCCACGAGGTTTTGCATGGGAAGTACTGGGAGTATATTCAGGTCCGCCGGTGATATCTTACAAATTCCGGCACTGGGGTTACTTTGAAGGCACTTATAAAGGTCATGCTCCAACCGGAGAATTAGTTGAATTTACCGGCATGGGAATTCTTAAGGTATGCTACCGATAATATACATTTGTTCTTCTCGTTGCAATGATACCTATGCCTGACCTAATTATTATAGACGTGGATCGTTGATTAATCCTTCAATTATCATAGCTTATATATCTTTAAAACTTAAGCCACCACCAACCAATACACTAATGACTTATATTATTATGCTATTTATATTTTATTTCCAATATGAAAGGCAAAGTATCCATTAAATATTATCAAGATGACAATGTTATTATGATGGCGGCTTTTTATTTTATTTTATGATATATATCTTCTTCTTTTTTTGAAAGATTTTTTATTTTATTGCTGAAAGAATAAAATCCGTACATGCCGTGTCCTGCCCCCCCCCCCCCCCTCCCCATACAATGCGTCATCGAGACATAGCCCTGCCTCCTTAAAACCTATATCTGGCAAACCCAGTGTGGGAAAATCCAGGTGTATAGGAAAGAGTACAACATCCTATGTCCCGGTCTACAAATTTCCGATAACCCCAAAATATCATGTCATAGCCATAGCACGGTCCTCTGCAAAATTTTTGTCTCTTCCTCGTTATCGCGGTCCTCATCAGCCATCCTGATTTTCACCCTAAGCGTGTATATAGTGTAAGGTGCGACCAGATGTCCATTGCTATTATCCAAAATTCATGATTTTTAGGTACCATCGCCCATCGTGTAACAGTTTTTCGCCCTCCCCTAAAAAAGAAGCAACAGACAACAGAGAGCAAAAAAGCACATGACAAATTCCACACCATGAAGAGCACAAGCCACCACCTGTTTGGCACCTCTCATGTTGATGGGGGATGCCTTGCATGTCTGATCTTTGGAAATCCCAATGCAGCATGGTGAAGACATACCCGGATATTGTCATTTAGAGATGACTCATCAATAAAAATTAAAAGCAAAGTAACATTGAGGGCCGCACATGCATCAGAAACAGAATTCGCTTCTCGAAAAATGTGTTTAAAATGCATCCGGTAATGAGAGATTGTCTGGGGAAAAAAAATCAATAGAAAGGATAAGAGGCCATCGTACTTTGTCCCGATTGTGCACCATGTGATAAAGAAGCTGAGAATCAGTTTCGAATTCCACATCCCCAATGCCCATCTCAATGCAGAGTTTGATCCCGCGCAAAAGGGCCTGCCATTCGGCATCAACAACATCACCATTCCCAAAGGTATCCACAAAGGCGAAAATAAAGGCACCAGTGGTCACGAACCACCCCGCCCCCAATCGCATTACCTTGCCGGACGCTTCTATCAATATTTAGCTTGTAAGATTTTTCTGGCCGATGCCATTTTACCAACAAAATTTTCTTAGGCACGCGCACCTTGACGACAAACCCATGAAAAACTGGGATATGAAGGTCGCCTTTAACCAGTAAAAGTCTTAAATCATATATTAAAGTCATTAACCAAGGATGGCGACTTAAACCAGTCAAAGTGTCTACTATGAATTGAACTGTTGGAAAGTCTTTGCTTAATTAGACGGCATATATTTATACCACTACCATGATTCTATATTAAAGACGATTTTTCTTGCGTCACAAAGCGATTTTTCAAAGGTTGATCATTAGAAACGATCTTTTTAAAGTCGATTATTGACGATTTTCTGAAGGTCGTTCTAACGTAGGACATATATAATACTATGGTGGATTGACTGTGTTGCAAGTTATGTAGTGATAAATAATAGTAATTAAAATGGCTACATGAACAGGTTGATGAAACATTGAGGGTAGAGGACGTTGAAGTTTATTATGATCCAGCTGAGCTTTTCTCTGGTCTTCTTAAAGGGCCACCGATCGTTGACTTTGACTCTAAGGTGGATAACCATAGCACTCCATCGTCAGCCAATGCCCGTGGTTGCCCATTTCTAAAGTAAGTAGAAAATAATAAAGAAGATATGGATTTTGCTTACATTTCCACAATAATAAAGCACAATGTTTGTAATTTGTAAAAGACCTTGACATGTAAATTTACTTTCTATGTGTGATGTGTGTTGTCGATCTCTAAGTGGGAAAGTATTTTATTATGTAAATTAGCTTCTTCGGGATTGATGTGTATTGTAATGCCCGAGTACGATTTCATATTTTACGTCATTTATGGATTGAAATGACGACATCCTAAAATTAAAGTTGAAAACAACAAAAACAATTCCTAAATACCCATGGATTAATACTTTGGGAGGCTTCCCAGAAGGAAGGGTGCCACCGGTTTAGCGATAATACCTTGCTAGTGTCCCGGCAGCCTCGAATCATAAAGTTTCCGCCTTTCAATTTTATGCAACTCCGGGCAGTTCATGGGAGTTTGGGATGCATTTTTTCGGGCTGGAAGTGTTAAAAACGAACCAATTAACTCCCATTTTACTATCTTTTGTCTTCGAATTATCCCTTTCTTCACTCAAATTTTGAAGTCTCTATGCAAGTTTATTAGGGAAATTCTGAAAATCATCAAGCCTTTCAGGTCATAGTAAGTGTGTCTCTTGTTCTTCGAATTCTAAGTATAATCATTCCTCAAAAACTAGTGTTTCTTATGAATTCATTGAGCAAGACAAATAATTCATGTTATAGGTTAGAAATACATCCTAGCTAGTTGAATAAGTGTCAAATTATAACTTAAACTCTATATCTGGTGGAACTAATCTGGGGTCAGCTAAGAATGATGGTCTGTTGAGCAATAGTATTCAAGTCTGGAAGTCAGCTGAGTTTGAAGTGGCAGCTGAGTTCGTCTGTCAGCTGACTCTGTCGAATATTGGTGAGTTCTGCAATTTGGTCTGCTTGATTACAAGTCTAGGAAAGTAGTAGAGCCGAGTTTCGTCTGGTGGAGACAGTTGAAGCTAGGGTCCACATCTAGGCATTTATGGGAATTCCGAAATTGTCATAATAGCGGCTAGGGTTAGGATTCCAAGGCCTTAAATACCCAATGGTTGTAATCAATGTAGTGTGGGAAAAACCCATATATTTCTATGCATAATAAAGATCTCATTTTCTGTCCGTGGAGTAGTCGGCACAACACCGGAAACCACGTTAAATCACTGTGTTTTTCTTGTATCCATCAATTTTGTCTATGCCATTAATCATTTACGTTTGATTTTCTTCTGTGTTTGTTCTTTCTTGCGCAACAAGTTCCTTATATGTTTTAACAAACTAGTATCAGAGCGTTGGTTCAGAGGAAGTTGTAGGTTGAACAGAGTCGATCTTCACCAAGACCGGTGACCGGTGCTAGGATTTTGTGATCAAAAGATATGTTCTTTAGAAAGAAGGATGTCGGCAATGAATGTTAAGATTGACAAATTTACAGGGAGAAACCATTTCAGTCTGTGGAAAATCAAGATGCGGGCCTTGTTGAAACTACGAGATTGTTGACTTTTTTATCTGGTAAAGGGGATGTCAGTGCCGCAGATTATGTCAGTCTGGAAGAGAAATCACATTCAATCATCATGTTGTGCTTTTCTGATGATGTTATCATAGAGGTTGCTGAGGAAGACACCACTTCCAAGTTATGGTTAAAGCTTGAAAGCCTGTATATGACTAAGTCATTAACCAACAAGTTGCCACTGAAGCAGATGTTGTTTAGCCTGAGGATGCATGAGGGGGCTCAACTAGAGGTGTTAACGAGCCGAGCCGAGCCGAGTATTGGTGGTTCAAACTTGAGCTCGTTAAGCTCATGAGCTCGTTCGTTTGTTAAACGAACAAAAAATTCCGTTCGAGCTCGGCTCGTTTAAAAGATAAAATGTTCGAGCTCGTTCGAGCTCGGCTCGTTAGGCGTATTTTTTATCTTTTGGCTCTACTTTGGCTCGAATTCGGTTCGAGTTCGGTTCGTTAAGATATAAAACATAAAGTGCTAATGTAAAAATAACATGTTAGACATTAAAATTACATATATTATAAGCATATAAGTATGTTCGCGAACATTATATAAGCATGTTCGCGAAATTAATAGCATTTTCGCGAACATAATCGAACGTTCACGAACCAAGCTCGAGCTCGGCTCGTTAAGCAAACGAGCCTACAATCATGTTCGAGCTCGGCTCGTTAAGCTAAACTAACAAACGATCACGAACACTAACGAGCCGAACACGAGCTTGTTCACGAGCGGCTCTGTTCGTTTAACAGCTCTAGGCTCAACTGAAAGATCATCTTGATCAGCTGAACACAATATTACTTGATCTCAGGAATATTGATGTGAAGATTGAGATGAAGATGCTGCTTTGATTTTGTTGGTATTATTACCATCTTCCCATGACAACTTTGTTCAATCCTTCATAGTTGGGAAGGATACGATGGATTTGGAGGATTTGAGGTCAGCTTTGCATGTCTGGGAGCTGAGAGATAAGGCAGCAGGGGCAGACACACCGGCTGATGGTTTAATTGTCAGCAGCAGTAGTGGGATAGGGCATGAGCGGTCTGGAAAGAAAAAGTCCAAGAAGGCAGGGTCCAAAGGTCCTAAGTCCACAGATGTCTGCAATTACTGTAAGGAACAGGGGCATTGGAAGTCCAATTGTGCACAAAGGAAGAAACAGCAGGAGACCAGTTCTGCCATAGCTGATGTGGCAGTTGAGCATCACTCAGATGATGACAAAGTCCTAGTGGCAGAAGAGTCAGCACATCATGCTGATGTGTGGATTCTTGACTCTGGGGCATCGTATCATATTTGCCCTCTTAGAGAGTGGTTCTCAAGCTATAAGAAGATAGATGGTTGTCATATATCTATGGAAAAGAGCAAGGTCTGGAAGATATATAGGGGATTGGCTCAGTTCAATTGAGGACAGAGGATGGTAGATTTGTACACTGAAGGATGTGAGACATAATCCACAAATGACCAAGAATTTGGTATCTCTTATTCTATTGGACAACAAGGGGTTCGATTTTAAGGGTGAAAGTGGAGTGTTGAATGACTACAATAATTCAGTTGTGGTTCTCAAGGATGTTAAAAGGGGAACCTTGTATATTTTACAAGGCTCTACCGTGTCTGGTCCTGCATGTTGAAGTTTGCAGAAAGACAAACAAAACGTAAAGAAAATGCGGAAGGATTATTATTGAAGTAAAATCACAAGTTTAGTTACAATGCCCCTGATCATGAGTTATTTATAGCTTCACACACCACATGAATCAATTATAAGTAAGTTACAAACGTTTAAAACAAATTCTAGCTAAATAACCGTTTTCTTGTAAATGTTCGATCTGCTGACTAACTCAGCAGACTGCTGAGATCAGCTGAGTCCTCAGTGTTCAACTGACTTTCACTCAACACTTCCTTCAGCACATGCACATATACTGTAACACCCCCTCAAGCTAAGAATGGTACATGACCAGCTTGCACTTAGCACTTCCTTCAGCTACTGGAACCTTGAAATATCTTTGAAATTCCCAACTTTTCCAGCAGATAGGAGAAAATAGGTGCATCAAGAGCCTTTGTGAGGATGTCGCGTAGCTTGTTCTTTGGTGTTGACTGGAAGCAATTTGACAAGGGCAGTCTCGACTTTGTCTCTTACAACATGACAATCAATCTCAATATCCTTTGTTCTTTCATGAAACACTGGATTGTGAGCAATGTGCATAGCACTAGCATTATCGCAGAAAAGTAATGCAAGAAGCTGAATAGCGATATGCAAATCTTGTAAATTGTAGACCAGCCATTGAAGTTCAAATACTGCATTGTCCATAGCTCTATATTCAGCTTCTGAAGAGCTCCTTGCTATAGTTGTATGTTTCTTAGCTTTCCAAGAAATGGGAGCATCCCTAGGAACATCATGTAGCCTGCCACCGACTTTCTTGTTTATGGACATCCAACCCAATCACTGTCTGTAAATCCCTTCAAAACAAAGTTATTCTGGGGTGGAAAAAATATACCTTGCCCTAGTTTGGCCTTCAAATATCTTAGCAATAAATGTATGCAGCTTTCATATGATTTTCTGTAGGAATGTCTACGAATTGACTCAGATGTTGAACTGCAAAAGCTATGTATGGTCTTGTGAATGTGAGATAAATCAACTTACCCACGTGTGATCTATATGTAGTATTATCTTTCAATAATGATGAATCTCCATGTTTTAAAATATGTTTAGACTCTATAGGTGTCTTGGTAGGTTTAGCTCCAAGAAACTCATATTCTTCTAGGAGTTTAATTGTGTATTTTCTTTGAGAAATGGAAATAAATGCAGGAGTTCTGGCAGCATCAATGCCCAAGACATATCTCAAATTTTCCAAGGTCTTTAATGGTAAACTTGCTGGTGCAAATCTTCTTACACTTGTTGAATCAACATTTCATCAGGACTGGCTGATAGTAGGTCATCTACATAGACTAAAGCAATAAAAAGGTTGTCCTGACCCTTTGGTGAATATACTATGATCATGCTTGGATTGAATAAACCCTTGTGCCTCCAAGAATTCAGTCAACTTGCAATTCTATTGTCTGTTGGTTTGCTTTAAACCAACAAGGATTTGGTTAATCTGCAGACCTGATTTGGTTATTTGTTGTAGAACCTGGGGGAAACTGTATATACATTTCTTCATGTAGATGTCCATGCACGTAGGTTGTGTTGACATCCATCTGATGGATTGATTGTAAGTCTTAGGTTCTTTAACTGCATCAATAGAATGGATTTTTTCCATTCATCATGCTTAATGGATTGATTGTAAGTCATAGGTTCTTCAACTGCATCAATAGCATTAATGAATCTGGCATACTCTGCTAAAAGATTTTTCAGATTCATTACCTCACTCAGCTGTTGTGGTGTCTGGTGAACTGAATGAGCCTCACCTTGATAAAAGGTTGGTGTTTACCTTGTCCTTGTGGATATTCAATTGAGCAGGTGCATGTATATGCGTCTGGCTCACAGGAGCATGTCCTTCACTGGATGCCTATGCTGCAGCTGACCCTGTCTCTGGTTGGTCTCTTGACTCATTCAAATTCGATCATCAAAGCGTCCCGGAAGCGGTAATGGCACTGGCATGTCAGAGAGATCGATATCAGGCCATACCTAGAACCTGTTGAAATAAAGGAAAATAAGTCTCATGAAATTGAGTATTTCTGGCAACAAAGATGCCCTTGTTGGTGATATCCAATAGAATAGCACTCTTGAAAGTGTTTGAGTTTCCAAGGTAGACACAAGTCCTAGACATGGAATCAAATTTGGTCATGTACTGCTGAAGTGTACAAGAAAAAACTAAGTAACCAAAAACCTTGAACACAGAATAATCTGGTTTGGTGCCATAAAGCACCTCATGAGGAGCGCTTTCGTTTAGCAGTGGTGTAGGGTGGCATTAATTAATTTTACAGCATGTAAAAGACAGAATCCATAATACTCAATGGGTAAATTACTCTGTAATCTAAAAATCTGGCAACATTCAGCAGATGCTGATGTTTCCTTTCAACAATACCATTCGAAGGTCGTCCGCCATATTCGGAGTTCTTCAACATTCGAGGATTTTCCGGCACATCCGGAGTTCTTCACCAACATTCGCAGGTCGTCCGTCATATTCGGAGTTCTTCAACATCCGAGCATTGTCCGCCGCATCCGAAGTTATTCACCAACATCCGAAGCTCGTCCGCCATATTCAAAGTTCTTCAAAATTTGAGGATCGTCCTCCACATCCAGAGTTCTTTACCATCATTCGAAGCTCGTCCACGATATTAAGAGTTCTTCAACGTTCGAGGATCGTTCTATATTAAAATGACTTTGAGAAAGACGGTTTTTCAAAGGTTGATCATGAGAAATGACCTTTTTAAAGTTAATTATTGACTTAAGAATCGACTTTCTGAAGGCGTTCTGACGTGGGACACGTATAATACTGTGGTTGATTGACTGTGCTGCAAGTTATGTGGTGATAAATAAAATGGCTACATGAACATGTTGATGAAACATTGAGGGCAGAGGATGTTGAAGTTTATTAACATCCAGCTGAGCTTTTCTCTGGTCTTCTTAAAGGGCCACCGTAAAAATAACAGAATAGCAGAACACAAAAACTCTAAACTCTGAAAATGGTTCTTTTATTGAATTGATCTAAAATGATACATGGGGCTCTTTTATATAGGAGAGAAAAGACATAAATCCAAATTTAAAATAAACAAATCGTAATAGAATTCAAATAATAAAAAAATCCTAAAGATATACTTGTAACAACTTTGGCTAAATATTATCTTGACATAACAACTTTTCCTGTCTATGACATTATGTTTTTATACACCGATCGTTGACTTTGACTACAAGGTGGATAACCATAACACTCCATCGACAGCCAATGGCCATGGTTGCCTATTTCTAAAGTAGAAAATAATATAAAGAATATATGGATTTTGCTTATATTTCCACAATAATAAGAGGGTGTTCTTTAATACGAGGTTTTGATTTTTTTATTGTTTATTTAATTATCTATTTTTCGTTCTCGATACAGGTTCTACTTCTATTTGTTTGTATATTCTATTCTATCTATTTAGTATGCTGTCGAATGAAAAATGGAAGAAGTATATCATTTGCCGACTTCGTAAATGAAAGAAAGTAGAAGGGTGAGAAAGAAACAGCAGGGAAAAGAAAGAAAAAAAAACTATGAATCCTTCCGTGCTTGCTGCCGTAAGCATTTAAGAATATATATATATACTATTTATGTATTCCTTTGAATTCTGGGTAAAAAAGGGTTATTAATATAGTTGTTTTAATAGATAATATATACGGTAAGTAACCTTATTTAATTTACATACTAAAAAAGAATGCTCAACAAAGTACTATATATGTTTAATGGTTATAGTAAAATTTTGGTATATTAGAGTAAAGGTGTATTCTGTTAATTTTGTGTTTTTATGTGTATTACACGATACGATGTGGCTTGTATGTTCTTGTGGAACATTATATGTTAATTTGCAATGTCTAACTATGACTTCTGGTAGCCTTGGCTCAACACCACAACTAAGACCCTCTGCGGGGAGAATGTGGGAGCACCAGAAGGCGTTGTTTAGGCCTTGTGGAACATTCACTTAGTAGTCTTTGATCCTTTTACAACGTGCTAGACAGTATAACTAGACGTCTAGGACCAGAAGTCCTTAGGAAGCCTTTATGTGAATGAATCGGGTGGTTAGATCTAAACTCGTAAATACATATGTGGATGTCTAAAAGCTTAAACGTCAATATCATTGGTGAGGCACATTTTTGATATCGAAGCATGGGATACTTACTACTCCTACGGGACAACTTGTAACTCGTACATTGAACACGAGTCCATGCCCCCAGAGCGGTGCAAACCTTGTTGTGGTGCATTTTCACCATGCGTAGTGTCTTTTGGTATTGATGTAACAAACCTTATTTGTGCGAGGATATACTACGGAGCTAGTAGAGGGTGACAGATCTCTACTATTACAACCTATGTGGTAGTGATTGTAGATGATGATATTGGACTTATTTTAAGTTTTAGTACTGAGTGCCAGATTAGCTGTTATAGAGCAAAGACAAAAAGATGTCTAGATCAAATGTATAGGCTTAGTAGAGTTTGATCTTTGTATAGGTTCGATCAAACAAGCACTGTAAAAGGCCAGCTGACTTTCATCAGCAGACTTGTCTAGATCAGTACCTGAGTCAGTAGACTAGTTTAGGAACCTGCTGAAGACTGAAGGCTGAGGGCTCAAACTCAGTTATTGAAGGCTAAGGGATCAAACTTAGTATTTAAAGTCAAGGATATGGAATCAGAATTTAGGGAAGTCTGTGATGACCTAAACTGATTACATATACCTTGTGTACAAGGTCTAAGTTCCATAAGTAAAGTGGTGATTGGAACTTTGTTATGATCAAAATGGTGTAATCTAACTTCATGATAAAAAGTTAGATATAAGAGAAGTCAGCTGCAGTGTTTTATAAACACAGCAACCTTGGATCAGCTGACTGATATGCATTTCAGGAGACTTACACTCAAGAAACCTGCTGAACATATATCTCGATTTAATCAAAGGTTACATTGGAAGATTACAAGGAAAATGACAGATAACAACTCTTGGTTTTGTCAACAAATCAATGGCTAAGATTAAAGGGACGTTGGAAAGAAACAGAGGTTTATCCAATGGATACAAGTCAAAGGGTGAACAGTCTGAAAACTGTCAAAAAGTAAACTGACAGTGTCAGTACTATGTATAGGGACAGAATGCAAGTCATGAAAGGGACAAATCTGAAACGGCTATGTTTTGAATTTCAAACATAAGTCACATGGATTTTCACCTATAAATAGAAGACCCCTGATACAATAACAATTAATCTTGAGCTTCAGATTCTTATCAAGAAGTCACCCTGCTGACACTACTGAACTTAAAGCTACTGATCCAGTATATTCTTCAAGTGTAACCTGCTATCAAGTTACATCAAGTACACACACTTGAAGACATCAAGCTGCTGATCATTTCATCCGATCAAGCGCGCTGAAAGCTGAATCACTTACTTGATTCAAACTTTCTTTTACAAGAAACCTGCTGAAGACAGTGAAGCATCTTTGTGTGTCAAGAACTGTTGTTTATGGTGGAGCTGGTGAAGAGGCAATCCTACCCTTCAAGGACCAGTGGAAGACTTTGGAGCAGCAATCCTACCTGTTCCAAGTGTTCAGTTTGTGAAGCCATAGTTATTGGTGAAAGACAAACAACTTAGGGATTTTTGTAACTGCAACCTCAAAGATCTCTCGTGAATTACCTCCAACATCACAGGAGAAGAGTGGACTGACATGATTACACCACCTGGAACCACTATAAAAATTGCCTACTTACTTTCTGCATTTAGTATATTTAGCACATCAACCTACTGAAACTAGCAACTGAATCACACACTTACACTACTGAGTATCTAATACTTGGTATCATATTTTAACAACAAGTAATAAGGCTTAATTTGAATATATTCCGCTGCAATAAATTCAGTGAAATCAACAGTCAGCAGACTACTAAGCAATCAGCAGGCTGCTGAAGTTGCTGAGTTTGTTAACTTCAAAAGTTTTAAGTGTTAAGTTTATTCACCCCCCCCCCCCCCCCTCTAAACTTAACCAAAGCCTTTTCAAGGGACCAACAGATGCCAAGTTATATGTATATGCCTTTATTGTTATTTATTGTAAACGTTTCTTCTACCCCTTACTAAGTACGTATGTACTTACCCCCTCTTCTCTTTTGTCCCCACCACGAGAATGTGGTGTTTTTGTAGGTCGTTTTCGAGGCCATTGAGGAGTGACCCGGAGATGATGCCGAAGACGCCTACTATTACTTACTTTCAGTATTTCAATTTGGATATAGATCCTCTCATCCTTGTATTGATAGAAACTGATGAATTGAGTTTATGGTTATCAAGTTGTATTGGACATATTGTATTTAATGGTTAAAGATAGTCTTGATGATGTGATAGTTGCAGTCTGTGTTACTTTCGATCGCTTTTAGTTGTTTTGTACTCGAGTCAGTCGTTTTGTCTTCCGCTTGTTTCTCTGATGTTGCTTACATAAGGCTTATGCATATAATTAGAATAAATTTTAATTATATGCATGCCGGACGTTTTTTCGGGATAAGGACTCGGTATCCGGGACAGGGGCGTCACATATCTTGAACCTATGTTGTACATTTTCTATTCCAAGACTTGTTGTACATTCCTTTCTAGACATGACGTAAGATAAGTTTGTCTCAGTTTGTAAGATTTCGTACTTTGTAAGATTTGGGACATTGTTGTTGTAAACTTTTATTTCTATCTTTTAGGCGGATGGCAATGTTATCTAGTATCTTATAGGGTTTTCATTCGAGTCTCTTTAGCTTCCGTTTGCTTATCTCGATACGACATTTATTTAATGTTATACGTATCGAATGTTTTTTTCCGGATAAGGACTCGGTATCCGTAAACGGGGTATTACACTATCAGTGTATCACTACTCTAAGAATTAATAGATTCTACGTCATAATCAATGATATAAAATTTTGTTGTGGTATTTTATTGTGACACTGTCGCTTTCCCGGAGGGAAAAAAAAAAAAGGAAAGAAACATAATAGACAAGAACTCTGGGGCTTCCATTCAAAATAGAACTCTGGGGCTTCCGTAAATGTTTTTTTTAATCCATCTCCCAACTACACCAGGGTCGTATAAAACCTTCCAACTTCTTTTCTGGCAACCCTTATTACTACTATACTATTATTTAATTTCCAACATCATCTTCGATTCCTCATCAAAGCTAAGCTTTAAGACACATTCTTCCATTCCAATTTCCGGTGCATTCATGTCGTTTTTTAGCACAGAAACTGAAACGTCTGGTGCTCGAATTTGTTGAAGATAAATACCGGCCATTCTTGCATGTAGATGCTGCAGAGAGGGTGGAGTGGAGGCATGGGGCTCCTCCTGTTTTCGATCTTGTTAATAAATTTTAAATTATTTGAAGATGGCCGCACAAAGGTACTTTCTTAAAGCGCGCGCTCTCTCCCTCTCTTTTTTTCACCATCTTTCCATCTCCCGATTAAATACACGAGCACAACCGTTCGAATTGACATAATGTTAATCTACATATCGTTGATAGTGATGAATTTAGTTCATGATTAATTTTTATATTTAACCTCGTTAAACGAATATTTTTTTCGGGTCCCGAAGATATTCAATTATCGATGTTTAAGTGTATTTAACTTTCCCTAGATAGAAAGATAGACAACTGTCAACTCAAAATTTTCGGTAAGAAAGGTCATATGATAGATTACGTTTAACTAATTGTTTTGAGATTGAAATTTTTTTCTGTGACGTCCTTATTTCATACCGACATGCCTAAAAACATTATAAAACATCCGTGTATTTTTTTTTATAAAGTGTTTTTTAATAAAGTGTTTTTTTCTAATATGAAATATAGATTCTGTAAATTTCTTTTATATCTACCGCATTTATCTAAATTCTATTAAAAAAATTATTTTATATCTATAAAATATATAATTTGATACATTTAATTTTGAATAGAGATTATGTAAACTCAAAAAATGTAGTATATGAAACTGTATAATAGATAATACGGTAAAAGTATTTGATGCATGTGTTCTAAATGAGTTCAGAGACAATTTATGGTGCAACGGATATTTTAGAGTTTTACCGAGTGGAGGGTGTGATTAACCTTTATTCACTCTCTCACACATAGTAGGAGCGTGTAGGTGTGAGTTGGATGCGTTACATGCATTTACTTGATATAACTCTGAAATACCTCTTGTACTATATGTCCTCTCATGAATTCTATAGGAAAATTTTCCTAAACCAAATAGTGCTTAGATACCGATGAGGCCTACCTCAACTGGTTATATAGAGTTGAGATTCTGAGACTAGAAAGTATTAGGTTCAAATCTAGAGGTTCAAATCTCTTTGGAGTCAATAATTTGAGAGTCCTTCAGTGTAGTTTTTCTTTTTAGTAAAGTTGTATCCACGTTATGTGGTGTGTTTATCCACTGTTTTTCTTCCTTACATTTGTAATAAAAAGAAAACAGTGCTTCGATCCCTCACCAAATTTCAATTTGAAGGGGGAAGGGGCCACAAGGACAAAAAAATTAATAAATTAGTCTAGAAGGACAAAAGTAACACTTTCCTGATTATAAAGGTCAAAAATCACAATTGTTACTTTAAAATTGTTACTTCACGTATTAATGTTACTTTGTGTTTCACAATTGTTACTTCATATTTAGTCTATTCTACATTTGTTACTTCATAATTGTTACTTTTGTCCTTATTAAATTACAGTTTCCTTCTATCCCAATTTTTGATAATTTTGTCTTTCTGGACAAAAATCTACAATATTAAAACAAGATTTATTATTTTATTTTAGGGTAAGGATATAATGACACAACAGTTGTGACACAACGAGTTCCACAATATACATCTATACTGTTAATCATGGTAGATATAATAATGATCAATGAGTCTATATTATCAATCAACGGTGTAGGTTGTCACAACGTGTGACAATCGTTTTATCACAACGGTTGTGTCATTATCATTACCCTTTATTTTATCCTTGGTTAAGATCACTCAAAGTCACAACACTATTTTCATGTGAGGCACAGAATATTATCATGTAAAAAGTGTTTTGTGATCATTTTATTATTCACATGCATTTGATTTCCATTAATCTAAGAGATACTATTTGTTATACATTAACAGGAAAAGAGGGATTATCAGCTAAAGAAACACTGGGAATAGGGAGCTATAATGCGTCTTCGAATCCTCTCGCGATGTTTTTCATTCGGCTTTTCCACGAGGGTTTGCGTGGGAAGTACTGGGAGTATATTCAGGTCCGCCGGTGATATCTTACAAGTTCCGGCATTGGGGTTACTTTGAAGGCCCTTATAAAGGTCATGCTCCAACCGGAGAATTAGTTGAATTTACTGGAATGGGAATTCTTAAGGTATGCTACCAATATATAGATTTGTTCTTCTCGTTGCCAATGATACCTATGTTTGACCTAGTTATTATATTTAGATTTTAGATTACATATTTCAATTTTAACAAACGGTCCGATATGAAAGTCAAAGTATCCATTAAATCGTAGTTATTATCAAGAAGACAATGTTATTATGATGGCGACTTAAACCGGTCAAAGTGTCTACTATGAATTGTACTGTTAAAAAGTCTTTTGCTCAATTAGATGGCGTATATATATTTGTACCACTACGATTCTATATTAATACGACTTTGAGAAAGACGGCCTTTCTTTCATGAAGAATCGATTTTCAAAGATTGATCATGAGAAACGATCTTTTTCAAGTTAATTATCGATTGAGAATAGACTTTCTGAAGGTCGTTCTGACGTGGGACACGTATAATACTGTGGTGGATTGACTGTGCTGCAAGTTATGTAGTGATAAATAATAGTAATTAAAATGGCTACATGAACAGGTTGATGAAACATTGAGGACAGAGGATGTTGAGGTTTATTATGATCCAGCTGAGATTTTCTCTGGTCTTCTTAAAGGGCCACCAATCGTTGATTTTGACTCTAAGGTGGATAACCATAGCACTCCATCGTCGGCCAATGGCCATGATTGCCCATTTTTAAAGTAGAAATAATAAAGCACAGTAATGTGTGTAAAGCACAGTACTGTGTGTAATATGTAAAAGACTTTAACATGTAAATTTACTTTCCATGTGTGCTGTCTATTTCTACTTGGGGAAATATTTTATTATGTAAATTAGCTTCTGGAAGCTCGAGAGTGATGAGTATTTTTATTTTAATTTTAAAACATACTTTATTAATCAATATTCGTCAAACAAACGACTAAAACGTCACCAGACGGCAAGGCGCCCCGAGATGTCCTACCAGTAACTGTCAAAGCATGTCGAGCTAAAAGATGAGCTGAGACATTCCCCACACGCCGGATAAATAAAAATGAAACTGATAAAAAAATTAGATAAGAGGGCCAAGCAGTCCTGCAACAAACAGCCATGAGCCGTAAGATCCGCCACGGGTCGTCGAAGACGCGAAACACACATCAAGCAATCACTCTCAACCTCTAATCTTTGAATCCCCAAGTGCCTAGCCTCTTCTAGAGCCAAGAGATAGCCTTAAGCTCCATGTATTCCACCGGATCCCCAAAATCAAAATGATACGCGAAGGTGTGAAGAACTGCCCCATGAGAATCTCGAAAAAGAACTCCAACACCCGCTCCAGCCTCAGTAACTGAGGCATCCACATTGCCCTTTATCACCCCCTCCACAGGCTTCACCCATTTATCCGGAAAGTGTTGGACCGAGTTATTCGCCCTGTAGATCTCCATAGCCTCCACATACTCGGCCGAAGCTGCCAGAGATCGCGCACACACTACAGATACATAAACAGCCTGATCATCAAACACTGCAGAACAACACGCCTTCCAGATCCCCCACATTAGCCACACAAATCTCGCAGTATCCTACACACCCTGGTCCTCTAGCAACCTCAAAAAGAAATCTGCAAAGGTGGCAGAACGGAGATGCCCAAGAACCCCAGAAAATTGTGACACCTTCCAGATTCAATCCGCCATTTCGCATTCGAATAGGACATATCGCATTGTTTCTAATGTTTCTACACACGCCAAACATACACCGTCCCCCATGTTCCTCGTGTTCAGCCCCTGACCGTTAGCGAGACAATCAAGGCGGCGCCACGCGCGACTACGCGGTACACAAGGAGCTGCCAACAACTCCTCCAAACTCTGCTCTCCCCGACCGAAGTCGTCGGCCCGGCCATAGATGCTGGTCGGTAAAGTTATAAAGCCAGGAAGTACCCTGAGCGAACAATATAAACTCCTTTACGATCATAGTGCCGCCGATCCGGGTGCTCCCCTGGGGCAATGGTGGTCCCCAAGATGGCATCAGATTCCCATGGCCGAAACAACTGATGAACCCGCTGCACGACCCGCACTCTAAAGTTGGGGATAAACAAGTCTGAAACTTTAGATCTATTGGAAGCTCATGTCCTGCAAAAGGAATATGGAACGAAGGCTGCCTAATCGCGTGTAAGTCACTAACGTCGATATTACTAGCAAGAATAATAGGTACATCGTAGTATAGTAAATACAAGTCAAGGTCGATCCCACAGAGACAATGAAACTATAAGTACAAATGATTCCAACTAATTTAAGAAGCAACATAGAAGCGGTCATTGACCAACAATAGACGTAAAGAAAACAAACTTGGTATTCCTCCCCCTCATCTCACCGATCTACTAACTTGGATTAGTTAATCGTTATGTTTACTTACCCACATAATTTCCTTAAATTAATCATGAGCTTTAGTTTTAATTATCATTATCAGCTTACGGGTGCAACTCATACTCCTATCTACTCCGACAATGGTTGTAGACAATCTATACGCAAGATACCCTCCTTAATTGGTCCGTAATAGCCCATACGCATAAAGAACTAGAATTGCCGATATCGAGCGCTAACTCATACCGCTAACCCGCCTAGACAGCTGTCGACATTGATCAGCACGTTCCTAGGGTCCATTCTAGACTATGTCCAAACTTAGCACTTCACTATTCGTATTTCATGCCAGTTTACGATTACAATAAGCAGATTGGCTAGATCTAACCTACTGTTAATTAAACTTGTCAATCAACGTAGCTGTAGTGAATCCCAGTTTTAGGTTTTCTAAATTATGCCCCGGTAAACCGGTATAGACCGCTGGGTTACCGGGGGCGGCTTTTCCTATTCCTAGATCTACATTGCTCAGTTACGATTATTCTAAGTAAATTATGGGGTCTTTAAACATGCAGATTAACTAAAACACATAAATACGAACAGATCTACCATATTGAAGACAAAAAGGAACGTTCAAAGCTTCATACCTTCAACAATTGTGACCTAGCTCGATCTACTCAAGCTAGAGATGGTGGAGAAAGGGAGGAAACCGAAAACAACTCCTTCAAAGCTTGAATAACTTTATTTCATCAAAATTGTATATATGATTGTAATACTAAAGAAAAGTTATGAAGAACTTTGTAATTGCGGCCCTATATAGATACAATGACCGACTTAAGACTCTCTATAACCCTAACTGACCTAGATAATGTGACAGAATCAATTTCGTGTCCAATAAGCCACCGGTTTACCGGACCTAGCCCTCGGTAAACCGGGCCGACTTTTCTCTTTTTTCTTCAGTAGGCTTCTTCTTGGACTTTAATCACTTGGCCCAATATATTTCTTTCGGTCCAGATTCATTCTCCAATTCTCCAGATCTGGTACATCCTATAAAACGTGCAAAACGAGACAAAACAGTACAAAATCTTCGGGAAAATAACATAGATACAGAATTACGATCCTAGAAACATGCACATAGCATTCAACATATATTCCACATAATAACAAGCATATATATCCTCTCTTGAGCAGAATTTAGGGTGAATAAGGGTATAATTATTGGTACTTGTTAAGGGTGATTTTATACGTTTTATAAGGATATATTTTATGTCAATATTCCCCATATTCTTAGGTTTTTCATAGAAATCGAGCTTATAATCGATTAATTGAGTAAATGGTGTTTCTAATAGGTTAAATTGCAAAACGTAGCGATTTATGTGTTTAAATCATGATTTTATATTATTTTAGGGTTATGTTACGCTTTGGTATGTTTTTCCTACATTGTAGATACACATTGTTGATGGAAAGGATGATTTTAAAGAGATAAATTCGAGTGGAAAAGAAATCAAGCAAGATAAATGTCGGAAAATCAGGATTCCGGGTAGTGACGACCTTGCAACGAAGTTCTTGATATGATAACAACCGATTTGACTCTGGACCTCAAAGAAGAGTTGTAGGGCTTGAAGGGAGGATTCTACAGGATTTTGAATCACTCCATTCCGACTTACGAGGCCCGAGATATGAGCGTTACAAGTTTGGATGCTGTTGCTGGAAATAGTGAACGGGCGTCCGACCTTATGGACGGGCGTCCGGCACCGTTACTGTAGCAACCGCCTCGATTTTCTATAAATAGCAGCAGCTTTTCAACCCTAATATCATACCATATCGAATTTTACACACGGCAGCCGCAAGAACACCTTATTTTACGAGGCTTCCAAGGCCGGTCACCCGAGCCTTGTGCTCGGGTGATCGGGGTTAGATTAGGTTTTATTTTTCGTTTCGTTTTCTTTTCTTGTTCAAATTATGATGAAGGCTTGGAGCTTTCATCCATGGAGCAGCCATGGAGACTGTTTTCGCAGCACTTTAATTTCAGTTCATGGATGATTTTGTAAGTTTTAATTATAATTGTTTCGTTTCCTATGTTTATTTGTATCGTGCAATTTTATATCGAAAGATGATTGTATGATTTGATGCTACCGTATGACGGAAGTCGGTGTAGTTTAGATCACCGTAGGAAAGTTTGGATTTTTAATCTATACATAACGGAAGTTCGTAGGTTAAATATCTAGGTTTACGAGAGAACCACAATTTGATTAATTCGATGCAAGATTATCTTAGATTTAAATTGAGGGATATCACCGTTACCGGAAAGATAGGATTTTTCATGTGTTTAATTCATTATGTTGTTCTTGTTCTCTTTCATGTTTTGTATGCTTTATGTTAATCGAATTTAGATAACGGAAGTTAATAGATTCGTTAGATTGCCGTGAGAGAGATTAACAATTATTATTCCAACAAACGGAAGTTGAGGGATAATGTTGTTAGATTAGGATTTAATCCATATCTTTGATTTGTATCGATATTAGTTAAGACCGGAAGGTAAACTAATTAATGGCGTGATAAATCGGAAGAGGAAACGCTTCATTAGAAAAGATAATAATCCAAGATAACTTGTGAATGAATGTGTGTGAATCGTGTTTCTTTCGGTGGGGTGATGGTTGTTGGGAAGAGGTTGATCATGGCTTGTTCATGTTTGTTCAATGATAGTTAGTTTTATTGCTTTCGTAGATATAGTTTTATTTTATGTTTGTTCGAAATTATCTTTCCTGGCTTTGGATAACAATCCTCCGTCCAGTTACTTTTCTGTTTTAGTTTAGGTTTAGGTTTAGTTAATAAAGAAGAATTAATTAGATTAGATTCAACATCCCTTTTCCCTGAGGATCGATACCCGTACTTATCCAACTTTACTAGCAACTACCCGGTATTCGGCCGGTTAGGAGGTAGTTTTGCATGGTAGTATAGGTTTATAAATTTTCTTTTGTTTTAATGATGCAAAATCTCCCCAACAAAAGTGGCGCCGTTGCCGGGGAATCGGTGTTTTGTTGAATCTTCTTTCGTTAATTTTTCTATTTTGTTACGTTTTATTTGTTTTTATTTTATTTCAATAAAAAGTAGCGTTGAACAAATTGAGAGTTTTTATTTTTGCCGTGTTTCGATAACCGTTGGGTTAAGAATGTGCAAAAAGTTTTTTTACTCGATTTGTGAAACGTGAACTATATGTTTGTTTGTATCTAGTCTAACCCTCTGTGCTTTAATTTGATGTGGCTGCTCTGTGATATTTGATGTATGATCTTTTAAGGAATTAGGGTTTGCTGTGTTTCCTGCGTTTTCTATGCAAATTCGACGGTTGGACGAGCGTTCAGGTAAGTGAACGCCCGTCCAGTCCCTAACATGCAGGTAAACGAGCGTCTGGTTTGTTGGACGCTCGTCCGTTCCAAAACGTATCGCTACGTTCGTTTTCAAGAACCGGACGACGTCCATATATCTAAACGCCCGTCCGGCCTGCATAAGTTTTAAACGCCCGTTTGAATTATTGAACGCCAGTCCAGGTTCCGATTTCTTCTCAATTTGATTTTTAATGCTTTATTTGATATGGATACTTTAATTTGAGCTTCTGTGGCTAATTGTTTTTACGTAGATGATCTGAACTTGCATGTTTACACCTTTCCATCTACGAATCCATGTTAAATAATTGATTAATCTAATATACTTGATTCATCTATGCAAGTTATAGTTACTGTCGGTTCTCATATGCTATAACTGGTCTTCGTGTTAATTAGTAGCTAATGTCGGTTTCCGTATGCTACATACCGTGATGAATCTTGTGAGCTTTGAGACTTATGTGCTTCCTTGTTATTTTTATAACTCATTTGGGTAGTAACTCGTCGGTTTTCCGTTGCTACGATGGAAACCTTATGAGTTATATCGTTTAGTATAGCTAACTCGTTGGTTTTCCATAATGCTATCACCTTTGACGAGTCTTAAAGCGCGTCTACACTGCATGTAATGAACAGCACTGTCGTTTATCGTAACCTGTCATTATTTGGTAGACGTTTATTATATACATGTCATGTTGCTAATGAGTGGGCTAGTTTTCTTTCTTTCATTTTCTTTTATTTTTACATATCACTTGGATGCATATCATTTAGTTGCATGTCATCTAGTTGCATTGTTTTCCTATTTTTCTTTTATTTTTCTTGAGTGTAGTTAACTGTCGGTTTCCGTACTACTACCTCGTTTTTTTTTACGATTACGCACGGGCCGTAGTCTTTGTAGGGTTGTCCTCTCAACTTGCTCGGCCCCGAGCTGTCGAATTTATTTTTATTTATTTTATTTTTAGGATTGCATATCATGTAGATTGCATTGTAATATATTTTCATGTAGTTGCACCCGGCCTACTTTGTTTTGTAATGTTTCATGTATAAGTTCCATCTTTATATGAGCTTAATCTGAAAAAAATCTCTATATCTCCTTTTCCATGTGCTTTATATATGTAATCTTTTCTTTTTCCCCGTAGACTCTTTTTGCACTGATCAAGTCTGCAGGATATTTTTGATAGCTATTGTGCACTTTCACGATGAATTCAATTTACCTGTGATGCTCCACAGTCTACTGAGCTATGCAGCAATTTTGGTTTTTACCGATTTTTCCGGAATTGCCAGCATCCAATCAGCTAAGTTCTCTAATTTATTATTTCTGCACAACTTGAGGACAAGTTGCAATCTAAGTGTGTGGGAGAGGATGGTTTATATGTATCTATGAGTCGTTTGCTCAATTTCTATTATATTTCTATGAAAAGTGCTTAATTTTAAAATTTTTGTTTTGTCCCGAGTGAGCATTGCATGTCTTTGTTCGATGTTTATAATCATTGATGCTGTATTCTGCATATTTAGTAAATTTAGTTGTTTCACCCGACACTATTTTTCACGTGCCATAGTAGATGATGAGCTATGTTTTTAAGCCATACCCATTTGATTAGAGATTTTTGATGATTATCGCATGATTCTTTGCTTCCATACGAATTTTGAAATTTTAATAGTTTGTGGTTAGAGTTAAAGTATGACATACTGTGAATATCTGAAGGTTTGAATGTGATAGGAGGGATATAATTTAAGGTTTGTATACCAATCTAAGATGAATAATATGAATTATGTATTTAAGTGTCGGAAGTAGCTGCCGATGATTTGAGTGCGGTAGGGCATTATCACGAAATGTCCTATACCACTATGAGGTTAATAGCTCCCGACTGCCTGATGATAGTAGTCCAGCTAGGGTGTTATCCCGAAACATCCTATTGCTGGGAATGAGGGCATATATGCTATATAGGTGGAATTGATTGAACTTTAAGAAAAATTAGTGAATGGTAATGTGAAAAGATGGTTGGAAACCTTAGTTATCTTCTGACTATCCCCAGTATAAACTGAAAGATATGATGTAGGGATTATCCTCTAAGTATGTCGGAAATATTTTAAAGACTTCCTATTATCTTTTCCGAATCTGTATGTTTCGTGAGGTGCATGTTATAATCGTTTTTATTTCTAATTTAAATGGGATGTTGGCTAGTTTTGCTTGAATCAATTTCAAGTGTGGATTTGGTGGAAATTTATTATGGCTATGCACACACACACTTGGGTGAACCTCTAAACTATTGAATATGCTTTATATTTGCATAAATGTTTATATGTCTCGAGTCTTGATTTTGTTTTGTCTTGCTCGGGACGAGCAAGATTTAAGTGTGGGGGAGTTGTTAAGGGTGATTTTATACGTTTTATAAGGATATATTTTATGTCAATATTCCCCATATTCTTAGGTTTTTCATAGAAATCGAGCTTATAATCGATTAATTGAGTAAATGGTGTTTCTAATAGGTTAAATTGCAAAACGTAGCGATTTATGTGTTTAAATCATGATTTTATATTATTTTAGGGTTATGTTACGCTTTGGTATGTTTTTCCTACATTGTAGATACACATTGTTGATGGAAAGGATGATTTTAAAGAGATAAATTCGAGTGGAAAAGAAATCAAGCAAGATAAATGTCGGAAAATCAGGATTCCGGGTAGTGACGACCTTGCAACGAAGTTCTTGATATGATAACAACCGATTTGACTCTGGACCTCAAGAGAAGAGTTGTAGGTATTGAAGGGAGGATTCTACAGGATTTTGAATCACTCCATTACGACTTACGAGGCCCGAGATATGAGCGTTACAAGTTTGGATGCTGTTGCTGGAAATAGTGAACGGGCGTCCGACCTTATGGACGGGCGTCCGGCACCGTTACTGTAGCAACCGCCTCTGATTTTCTATAAATAGCAGCAGCTTTTCAACCCTAATATCATACCATATCGAATTTTACACACAAGCAGCCGCAAGAACACCTTATTTTTCGAGGCTTCCAAGGCCGGTCACCCGAGCCTTGTGCTCGGGTGATCGGGGTTAGATTAGGTTTTATTTTTCGTTTCGTTTTCTTTTCTTGTTCAAATTATGATGAAGGCTTGGAGCTTTCATCCATGGAGCAGCCATGGAGACACGTTTCGCAGCACTTTAATTTCGTTCATGGATGATTTTGTAAGTTTTAATTATAATTGTTTCGTTTCCTATGTTTATTTGTATCGTGCAATTTTATATCGAAAGATGATTGTATGATTTGATGCTACCGTATGACGGAAGTCGGTGTAGTTTAGATCACCGTAGGAATGTTTGGATTTTTAATCTATACATAACGGAAGTTCGTAGGTTAAATATCTAGGTTTACGAGAGAACCACAATTTGATTAATTCGATGCAAGATTATCTTAGATTTAAATTGAGGGATATCACCGTTACCGGAAAGATAGGATTTTTCATGTGTTTAATTCATTATGTTGTTCTTGTTCTCTTTCATGTTTTGTATGCTTTATGTTAATCGAATTTAGATAACGGAAGTTAATAGATTCGTTAGATTGCCGTGAGAGAGATTAACAATTATTATTCCAACAAACGGAAGTTGAGGGATAATGTTGTTAGATTAGGATTTAATCCATATCTTTGATTTGTATCGATATTAGTTAAGACCGGAAGGTAAACTAATTAATGGCGTGATAAATCGGAAGAGGAAACGCTTCATTAGAAAAGATAATAATCCAAGATAACTTGTGAATGAATGTGTGTGAATCGTGTTTCTTTCGGTGGGGTGATGGTTGTTGGGAAGAGGTTGATCATGGCTTGTTCATGTTTGTTCAATGATAGTTAGTTTTATTGCTTTCGTAGATATAGTTTTATTTTATGTTTGTTCGAAATTATCTTTCCTGGCTTTGGATAACAATCCTCCGTCCAATTACTTTTTCGTTTTAGTTTAGGTTTAGGTTTAGTTAATAAAGAAGAATTAATTAGATTAGATTCAACATCCCTTTTCCCTGAGGATCGATACCCGTACTTATCCAACTTTACTAGCAACTACCCGGTATTCGGCCGGTTAGGAGGTAGTTTTGCATGGTAGTATAGGTTTATAAATTTTCTTTTGTTTTAATGATGCAAAATCTCCCCAACAGTACCATTTAGAGCGTCATCAACTACCCCCCACTTAGCTTTTGATCGTCCCGAGCAAAAAGGCGAAAAGAAAACAACACTCTGATCAGTATACAAGTTAATTAAAAACAAATATGCTTCACAAAGTCAAGATCAAGATCAAGATCATGCCACTCATATCCATCAGTAACGCATTAAGCACTATTCACGTCACGAGTCAATGTGTGTGTGCAATAACTTTCATAGCCGCTTAGTAATGCAGACAATCTCACATTACGTCAACCCGTAGTCGAACTAACCAGTCTCAAACATGTTATTCATTAATTAATTGAGCTGGCAAGGCAGATCGAGAACCGAGTATATATTACTCTTAGGCTCGCGTTTATCGGTCTATGCAAAAGTCGTGCGTTTTACGCTCCATCGACTAAAATATTGCCAAAGAGAATATAGATGTATATATTTCAATGCACTTCTCTTTCTTGGCAGGTAAACTCTCATTGATTTAGCTATCCTCACGGCCCCACTCATGATAAACTACCGAATCCAAAATTCCTTTGCCTTCATAAGCGTTGGTGAAACATGATTCGTGATAAAGCCAGGGTCAACTCTAGTCAAAGCAATATGCTATCGACTACACGCCAAGGGAAAGTGAGTTATACGTGCTTAAAATGGTGGCTCATAACAGAATATGCGCTTAATACGCCACTACTTCAGAAGTGGGCACTTACTTTTACTTGTGCAAAGTGAAACAAAGATGAAGTCAATTAACTCGAAAAGATCAAAGATATCATAATTTTTTTTTGAAATTCTGTCGAAATGAATCAAATTATAAGTGGTGAATCGTGCATCAAAGAGAATCAAGATGATCAGGCAATTTACGGAATATAGCGCTAAAAAGCTAAGTGACGTTCCTTAACCCCCACTTAATCTGAACATTGTCCCCAATGTGTAAGATGAAAAATGAAAAATGAAAAGGAACTTAGCTTCAGATAAGCGTGGAACCATAGAAGAATCGGATCGTCGTATAAATCATCAGGCTCATGTAAGTAGTCCATGAAGAATCTGCGATAAGTAACTCAAACAAACCAAGAAGAATAGTGGTGACAAGAAACCGTATAATAAAATGGTGGCAGTAAAAGAGAAAATAATGAACTCCAAAACAAATTAAGCTGTCAAAACATTATATTAATATGATTATGCTACATCAACTAGATAGGAAAAGAAAAATAAAAATAAAAACAAGAAAATGGAAAACAACAACAACGAAAAGAAAGAAAACTAATCCTCATCAGAATAACCCTCCCAGTCATCTCTAGGCTCAAAACCGGGAGGTGGACCTGAACTAGAGGCAGCAGTGGCGGAAGAAGAGGCTCGGTGATGTGGGGCAGTCCTAGGTGGGAGGGTCGCTGGAGGTATGCCAAAGAAGTCTATAATCCGATCCATCTTGCGGTGCAAACTCGCAATCTCTCGCGAGTGCTCCTCTAGCATAGCCCTCTGAGTCTGGGGTGCTCCGAGGACCGGAGTACGCTCCCTCTCAACTCTTCCAGCCTGTCTTGGAACTTTTTGAACCGACTGTGAACTGATCTTCGGCTCAGGGTCTTCCCAATCATCACTGACGAGAATCTTGACCTCGACCTCCAAAGCAAACATATCAATCATCGGCCCATATGGCAACATCTCGCGCTCAGACGCGGCTGCAAGCTCGTGAATATGGCTATGCTCAGAAGACCGATGTTGACCGGAGATCCCTGCTCCAGATAGAACATCAACTCCTCCCTCTTGGTGGTGACAGAGACCGTGTGCTTGGTCGGTAGAAGACGGGTACAAGCAAATCTGTTAACCATCTTCCTGTCCCAGGATAATTCGTTTTCTAGAAAGATGGTGGGGGCTCCAGCAGGATTGCGCTTCCATTGCACCCCAAAATAATCAGCTATCATGTCCATCCACTCCAAATCTTCAATGTTGCTTGAGAATGTGTACTCATCCAGGCCCACCGGTGGATGTCTAACCCAAAAATGAGCATTGATCTGCTCAATAGAAAAATCAACTTTAACACCGCGGACCATAGCATATGTGGCTCCGGGGTTGTGCGAAACATAAGCATAGAATTCCCTTACCACCGTGGCGTTGAACCGTGTCGGTGAATCTGCCATGCTTGTAGGGCTCCGGGCAAGATCGACCCGCAATCGTCCAATTCTACCCCTCGTTCTCTAGCAACTGGCCTTGCGTTCCAATGCCCTCGGAACGACTCGTAGATAGCTAAAGAATGGAATCGCTCAACCCCATCTATCAAAGGGTTATCATCTCCATAGACAGTCTGATAACCACTGGGACGAACTGCTGAACTGCTACACTTTGGACCCATCCTGGATGATAATACAATATGGTACTGTAGTTGATTTTGAAAAACTTCCCTCGGTAAATCGGCAAGTAGGTCCGATTTACCGGCCTGGTTTTTTTCAGTTCGAATTCATGTTTTCTTCTTATTAACGAGTTCAAATTTGTGTTTTTCTCTGGTAACGAGTTGTCCTTGCAGAAATAAAAGGTTTTTTCCCAGATAACGAGTTGATATCGCCGAAAATTTGTGTTTTCCCTTTATAACTAGTAGAAATTTATATTTTTTCTTTGGTAACGAGTTCGAATTCATGTTTTCTTTTTATTAACGAGTTCAAATTTGTGTTTTTCTCTGGTAACGAGTTGTCCTTGCAGAAAAAAAAAAGGTTTTTTCCCTGATAACGAGTTGACATCGCCGAAAATTTGTGTTTTCCCTTTATAACGAGTAGAAATATGGATTGTGCTCTGCTGGCAAAAGATGAATAACCGCAGCACTTTATCTGGCACAGCAGCACTAGACAGCAACAGAGGTGAAGAAAAATGGGTGTTTTGGTTGGTTTAAATGGAAGAAAGGTTTGATTTTGGTGGAGGTTTGGTGGTGATAGTGGTGGTTATGGGGGCCGACTGGATTGGAGAAGAAGAAGAAATGGAAGAAGTTTGGTGAGGAAATGATGGTAGATAGAATGATAAGAATGGTGGTGAATGAGTGGTTTAAATAGGAAGAAATGAGTGAAGGTGGAAGGATTTAGTGGGATAGTGGGTAGAGGAGTTATTAGGGTGAGGGATTTGAGGAGGTGATTGATGGGATTTAAGTGGAGTTATGGTGGAGTGTGGGAAAGGATGAAAATTTTGAAAAGAGGGAAAAGTGGGACGGTTTCTGATGACTGGTGGTGGCTGATACAACGTGTGTCCTTCACGTGTCTCTAAAATTCAGCTTTATAAACTGACGTTCAGAAATCTAAAAATCCAGCCTCGGTAACCCGAGGGTAACCTAGGGTTTACCGGGGGTACTTTTTCCCAGATTTTTCTGTCTGCATTTTCTGCACACTATGCCCAACCCCTATGTTCAGTTCTGACCTCAAATTAACTAGCCTCTTACTCTTTTTGTTATTATTTCCGTCTCAATCCTAACCTACTTCACTAGAATCCGCAACGAGTAAAAAAAACATTTCCACAACCATTTGGTTTCAAGCCTAAGGGTGCGGTAGGATGAAAAAAAGCTCGTCCCTTCTGTTGAAATAGTGTCCTAAACCCAATCGGGTTGGACCGGATCCGACCGGGTCGGATCATTTCTACTATTTCTTTGTGTTTATACATATATTAAATGACGTTTATGTTGTCATATATATGTTCTTTTAATGAACCAATTATGAATTGTTATATGATAACGTCCTTAGTATTAAACTGTGATAGAGAAACCATGATAGGCGATTATGGTTGATGAGATCTCTAATCACTTTAATAAGTTTGATACTTAAATGTCTCTAGGCTGATATACTGTTAAACAGGGCATTAATAGTATAAACAGACTAGCACGTATTAGATGTCTTCTGTCTTTAAGGGCAGGGATAAATCTCGTCGATCGAAGTGTATAGACACTTGGACTGTACGTGGACGTGTATTAGAGAATGCGTACGTTAGACTGACCCACTTACATTAAGTGTCGCACTATGTGGTAGTTGTGTAATTATCCTTTAGACCGGAGTCTTCATGGCATCACGGTGTGGATTGTCATGCTTTGACACTATTGAGGTTTCCCCTAGCCACGGGGCGATCATGCGGTAGTGATTGAGTGTGATATTTAAGCATGCGGAGTATACATGTTTGGTCGTTTGGGAATCGCATACCCTATCAGTAGGGGTGAATATCCGAAATGGCCTTCTTATAAGGAATGTCTTACTCTCGTGAATCTTTGCAAAGTGGGAGTAAATGAGTTACTTCGAGAGAGCATGATATCCAGATTATAAGATACGATCGTTAATGTATTGACACTCGAGATACGATCGTATGGATATTATTACAGCGATAGGATTGTAAGTTACACGATAACTGTTTCAAATGAAAGATAGTAGTCATTGCATTTGACTCATTCGATGATTGGGGGTCACGGTGTGTTGCTAGACGCTATCCCGTGATCGTTAGGTATGAGGGCATTTTCGTAATTTGCACTTTGTGTCTACGGCCAACATATTCGGAAGCCTATCGGGTCACACACATATGAACATCTAGCCAGATTAAAATGTGGTTATAGTTGATAACCAAATAAGGAAAGTTTTATCTCGACTATAAAGGTTATAGTGGTAAATTAATATGGTGGTATTTATTTATTATGAATAAATAAAAGGGAATATTAGGTTTTAGTCCACTTTCCGTCCTGAATATAAATTTTAATCCAGCTTGCATTTTTTTGTTGATTTAAGGACAAAACATTTTTCTTCGGACTATTTTACCCTTTCTTTTAATCTTAATCCATGTTCCGTTCCTCTCTTTATTAAATCAAACTCATCCACTCAAACGGGAAGTTATTATGTGGTAAGGGAATTTGTGGTAAAGTGACGGGTGAAACGATCAGAACCACACTGTTTTGATACAAAATGAAGGTGTGTGGTGTGTGGTGTGCCACACGGTGTCTCCGCACCGTGTGGAGACACCACACAATAATCTCCCCACTCAAACACCCAATTTCCCCAACCTTCAGAAAGAACACGCAATTGAATTCGTCAAGTGCTTCCGAAACATGGATGTCTACAAACTGCAGATTTTTGACTGTTATTGTGTGCAAATTGCAACTCTTGATCTGATAAAAAATGTGGAAGTGCAAGCAATTTTAGGACCAGTGACATCAATGGAGGAAGAATTCATTATTCAACTCGGAGAAAAAGCAAATATTCCTATAATCTCTTTAACGGCCACAAGCCCATCTCTTTCCTCAATCCGAAGTCCCTATTTCATTCGTTCAACTCTAAACGACTCGTCTCAGGTAGACGTGACCGGTTTCGGGCCGGTTCCGGGTCCATGCCACGACCCTCTGGTTCCGGGTCCAAAATAGAACCGGAATCGCCGGTTCCAATTTCTAGCCGGTTCCGCCGGTTCCCTGGAACCGGCGGGTTTGGCGGTTCCCCGGTCTGGGTCCGGGTCTCGGCGGTTCTCGGGTCCAGACGGTTCAGATCACGGTTTCGGTTACGGTTCTGATCACGGTTCCAAAAAATCAATTTTTTTTTACAAAATTTGTATAACTTACGGTAAAATTAATAATAAATTCTAATTGGTTATTAAACTATATATAATATTTAATTTCATAACTATATTTAATAATAAAAAAACATGGCTTGTATAATATTTAATTTCATAACTTATATTCTAGATAATTTGTAAGTAAATTAAAGAATAATGCGTAGTTTTCTAATTGTTTATTTTTTATGATTGATTTGTAAGTAAATTAAACTTATATTTCATATAGTGATTACGATGATTTTTACTTATAATATTATGTATATAAGTTGATTTTATATCTTAATGAATCGAGGCAAAATGTATATAAAAGTTGTTTTATTAAGCAGCACCATTACATAATTGAACAATACATCAATGACGGCAGTAGTAGTATTTGATTAGTTAAAGTTGTTAGATATTTTATTCACAAAATCTTTTTTTTTTTTGTTTTGAATGTGTTGTTGCACACTGAGTGCGACAGGTGTGCCGAAAAGAAACGGGGTTCGACCTAAACGAACCTATGCGAATTACACACCATTTCGTAGAAGGGATTTTTCATTGGGACACACCATTTCGGTGGCGCATGTTCATTGGGACACATCCTTTGAAGACGAACTGGTTTGTTCTTTCGTGAAGAGGTACAATATCTTTTCGTTGTCCACATATAGAGAGACATCAGCATTCGGTGTAAAAAAAACATGAAGTTTTTTTTAGAAGCATCATCAGTACAAATATATTGTGACTCTAAAGTAGTACTCCATTGAATCCTGAGAGAGATATTAACATCTCTTTAAAGAAACGTTTTATACGTGCCTTGGAGATCATTCAATTCTGTTTGTTTTATCACATTTTTTCTAACAAAAGTTGTGTTATTCAAGTTGTGTTATATTAAAGTTGTGTTATATAAAAGTTGTGTTATTCAAGTTATATGTGTTTTATATAGTTAATTTTATAATTTCATGAATCTAAACATAACTTAGCATGTGAGATATAGAATAGAATTGTGGGTAAAAAAGTGATTAAATAGATATGTATTTATAGTGTGATGAGTGTGATATTTTAAAATAAAAAAAATATTATTCAAAAATTTTGAATATATATACGTTGGAAACTTGGAATATTGGAGTGTTTGGTGACCAAACTTTGGTCCACTTGGAAGGGAAAAAAAATTAGAAATCCGCCCGGTTCCGGCCGGTTCCTTGAACCGCCGGTTCCGGGCCGGGCCGGGTCCGGTGGAACCTAGAACCGGGTAGGAACCGTGGAACCGCCGGTTCCGTGGACTCGTGAAACCGCCGGGTTAGACCCGGGAACCGCCGGGTTAGACCTGGAAACCTCCGGGTCCGAACCGGATTTTGAACCGGAACCGGCCAGGTCTAGTCTCAGGTGAGCGCCATTAGTTCCATCGTCAAAGCATTTGGGTGGAGACAAGTTGTTCCAATATACACTGATAATGAATTTGGGGAAGGGGTTGTTCCTTTCTTAACCGATGCCTTAGACGCATTCAACCCACGAGTCCCGAGTCCGTACAGAAAAGTTACTGATTATTTTCCATGTGCTGTATTATTTATTTTGTGCGTCAATTGATTGTGAAGCTGTATAATTTGTGAGAAATTGCTCATCCCTTGATTTTTGTTTTCTTTTTGAGGAATTTGGATGCATATTGATTGAGGAATTTTGCCTTTTATAAGTATTGTGATTACGTGTAAAAAGCTTTCTTTGCCTTATTATCACTTTTGAAAGAATGAAAATTTGTTCTTGGAACGTTTTACCTTATTTTCACTCAAAATCAGATGGGAATTTCGATTTATTTGAGCAAAAATGAAAAGGGCAGCCATTGAATCTTGGTTGATTTGGTTTTATCAAAATTGTTTGTAGGTAAGAGTGAAAGAAGGGTGTGAATCTAAAAATGGCAGCCACAATGAATCATATGCTGTTTTGAGTGATCTGATTCACTTCATTTCATATTGAGTGAATTTAAACTAGTGTTACTTTGTTAGTGTGTTACATTGTTGGTGTGTTACTTTGTTAGTGTTAATAGTTCTGTTGAGAACAAAAATAATGGTAGGTCTGTTGTGGTTGATCATATTGGTGATCTCACAGTTTAAGGTTTCGTTTAAGGATGCATCTATGATGTTTTAAAGAAGATTGAGTGTGTTTTTTACTTGGTTCATATCATTAAGCTTTCTAATAGACTAGTGTTACTTTGTTGGTGTGTTACTTTGTTGATGTTAATAGTTCTGTTGAGAACAAAAATAATGGTAGGTCTGTTGTGGTTGATCATATTGGTGATCCCAGAGTTTAAGGTTTCGTTTAAAGATGCATCTATGATGTTTTAAAGAAGATTGATTGTGTTTTTTACTTGGTTCATATCATTAAGCTTTCTAATAGACTAGTGTTACTTTGTTGGTGTTAATAGTTTTGTTGAGAACAAAAATAATGGTAGGTCTGTTGTGGTTGATCATATTGGTGATCCCACAGTTTAAGGTTTCTTTTAAGGATGCATCTATGATGTTTTAAAGAAGATTGATTGTGTTTTTTACTTGGTTCGTATCATTAAGCTTTCTAATAGACTAGTGTTACTTTGTTAGTATGTTACTTTGTTGGTGTTAATAGTTCTGTTGAGAACAAAAATAATGGTAGGTTTGTTGTGGTTGATCATATTGGTGATCCTATAGTTTAAGGTTTGGTTTAAGGATGCATCTATGATGTTTTAAAGAAGATTGATTGTGTTTTTTACTTGGTTCATATCATTAACTTTCTAATAGACTAGTGTTACTTTGTTGGTGTGAGTGTGTTACTTTGTTGGTGTGTTACTATGTTGAGAACAAAAATAATGGTAGGTCTGTTATGGTTGATCATATTGGTGATCCCACAGTTTAAGGTTTCGTTTAAGGATGCATCTATGATGTTTTAAAGAAGATTGATTGTGTTTTTTACTTGGTTCACATCATTAAACTTTCTAATAGACTAGTGTTACTTTGTTAGTGTTTTACTTTGTCGGTGTGTTACTTTGTTACTGTGTTACTGTGTTATTGCAGGCATATGATGTCTTTATTTGGTTTTAATCTTTCTTTGCATTCCATTATTTGTTGTGGTGTGGCTTTGGCCTAGGTGGTTGAAGGTTGTTGATTCAAATGGTTATGTTTGTGTTTTTTTGTCTTTAAAAGATTGAAGGACCCTAGATTCTCTTTTGATGAGGCCGACCTGATGTTATTTGATGCATTTTCTGCTTCATACATCTTTCATGGAGTTTGATGTGGTGCGAGTTTGAAGAATGAAGGTCCATTGATGGTAAAACAGACTGCTTTTGTCTCAAGAACTTGAAGAATGTTTTACTTTCTGATTTGCTTTTTTATTAAATCCAATAGTATTAGGCTTGTATTCTCTTGATTCCCCGGACTTGCATCTCCATAATTCTTTGATAGATTGTTTCATTAGGATATAAAGCATTTTTTGATGTATTGTTGTATTACGCAATGTTAATGGTGATATTTTGGATGTTAATAAAACGTGTCACTGTTGCTGTGTCGCTGTTACTGTGTCACTGTTACTGTGTTGGTGTAAATGCTTCGATAAAATTCGGCTTTCAAATACTACGTCGAAAGGGTATCAAACGCGGTCTCAAAATGAAGATAAAAAAATATGAATTTTGGTGAAACAATTTGAGGATTGGTGTTCTAAATCAAAAGTTACGATCGTTTATAATAAAAACACTCCGGTTAATATAAATATTTTTTTCGTCTTTCAAAATATACGTCGGAAGGATATCGTATGTAAAATCGTTTCTTTGGAAACAAGTATGTATTGATTTCATGAATCGAGGTTATTTACGCTAGCTTCTTAAATCATCTTCACTAAATTCCTTAATTGATGTTGCTTTATAGAGTTCTGATTAACTTAATTTACTAGGGCACTTCATCGCCGTGCCTTGTACGGCCAGAACTGTTGGTGATTTAAGTATAACCATGTCCATTAGTGTAATTAAGGGTTTGGTACAAAGATGGGTGAACTCGGAACACTCTATTGTGGGTTTGGAGGTGCGGAGTGCACGCTCATATAAGTGTTTACGAATTTATGGATGTAAATGATCAAGTAGAGTTCGTAAAACAAACTTAAAAGACACGGGAAATTCATTTTTGAAAAACAGTGTCATAGGCGGCCGCCTGTGACAATAGGCGCCCGCCTGTGGAGATTTTTTCAGGCAAAATTTGAACAGGTTCATATTCAATTTTCAGGACTTCACAGGCGCCCGCCTGTCTTTCGTAGGCTCCCGCCTGTGGCCCGAAAATGCGAATTGGTGTGTCTTTTCCTGGTTTTTCTGCAGTTTTTTCTTCATAACACCTTTCCAGAAAGGTGTCTCTTAAACAAAATGTTTTTAACCAACAAATAATGATCCTAGAAGGTATAAAAACAAGTCTTACATGTTTTAAAACATAATTTTGGAAAATCTACAATACTTGATCATTTTGAGAGAATACATTGAAAACACTTTCAAGTGTTCTTCATCTTTGTGTGTCAAAACTTCCTACAAAATTCCAATTGTATACTTTTCTTTTGGTGCCAAAAAGAAAAGGGAAAACGTAGTCTTATCTCACAAAGGTATTCGTGTAACCCGGGGCATTGAATAAGGGTCGAATAACTTTTGTAGGAAAGTGTTCCAACACGATTCTACGTAATATCAAGTACTAATTTCCTGCGATATAGTTTGACATTGTTCTTTACATTCCCTTACAAGCATTTTCTACAACAACCTACAAAAGTTATTTTAGTAAATTCTACAATGTCAAGTGTTAAGGAGATTTGTTAAGGGTGATTTTATATGATTTATAACGTTATATTTTGTAACAATTTCCTCCATATTCGTATAATTCGCATAGAAATTAAGTGTGTAATTGAATTATTGAGCAAATGAGGTTTTAAACGGTTTAATCGCAGAATTGGTTGATTTAGGTGTTTTATGGTTGATTTTATATTGATTTGGATGATATTACACTTTGCAATGTTTTATTATATTGTAGATACAGGAAATTGGCTCAAAAGAGGATTAAAAGATGTCAAGGATCGAATTTATATGAAGAAAAAAAGATAGAGATGAAGTTGATTTAAGATGGAAAAAAATCAGACTTGAAGCAGTCTGAACGTGCGTTCAACCCTACGTCTAGTGGACGGGCGTCTAAGCAAGTGGACGGGCGTCCGGGCTGGAATATTTGATTCAGAGTTCTCCCAAAATTTGTGGACGAGCGTCTGATTTAAAGAAGGACGGGCGTCTGATCATGACTCGGCCCGATTCGAAGATTTTACTGAAGACTGGACGTGCGTCCACTCATCCAGACGGGCGTCCACGGCCGACTTAAGCATAGCCGACCTAAAATCTTATAAATAGCAGCGCATTCTCAACCCTAATGAATATATCATATCATATACACATTACTGCAGCCGCCAGAGAACCCTAAATTCTGAAGCCGAGTTGTGCTCGGTCGGCCAAGCCTTGGTGCTTGGTCGACCGAGGGTTAGTTAGGTTTTTTTTATGTCGTTTCTTCTTGTTCGATTCATGAGGATGGCTTGAAGCTGATCAAACTTGGGGCAAGCATGTGAAACTTTTCTGCAGCGTTTTTATTTCTCCCTTTGGATGATTTTGTGAGTTTTAATTAAAGTTGTTTCTTTTCTATGATTATGTGTTATGCAAATTTAAATCGAGAGATGTTTTGCTATTGATGTTTACCATGTGACGAGAGTCGGTGTAAACCTAGATCACCATAGGAAAGATTGGATCTTTAACCTATAAGTAACGAGAGTTGATTAGGTTGAATATCTAGATTGTTAGATTGAATAAATCTTACACCTCTGAATTGGAAGCGTTAATCTTTAAGATCGAAAGATAAAAGATTGATAGGCGAATTACCTAAGAGATTAGGAGTTCATACCTTTGTTAGGTGAATCACAATTTTAGTTAAATCATCATAAGATAATCTAGAGAGGAAATTAAGGGTTGCGGGATGGTGGATCATTGCTTGTTCTATGTTTAATCGTTATAGTCATTATCATGCTTTTATGAGTTTTATTGTTTTTCTCGTTTATAGTTTAGTTATGTTCGCAACGATCTTTCCTGGCTTTGGACTGACAATCCTCTGTCCAGTTTATCTTTTCGTTTTTAGTTTCGTTTTGTGTCGTGACAATTTAGAAGAATTAATTAACTAGATAAACAACCCCGATTCCCTGAGATCGACTCCGGTATTAATCGCTATGCTACGATCCCTACACTTGGGGTATACCGGATTTGTAAATTTATTACTTGTTTATTTTCATTGCAAAAATCCGAGACAAGATGACTACAAACTTTGGAAAGTTGGAAAAGTTTGAAGGTGTCAATTTTAGAAGATGGCAAAGGAAGATGCATTTTCTGCTAACAACATTGAAAGTGGTGTATGTGTTGAGTACACCGATGCCTGAAGTGATGGATGACGGACCATTGGAGGAACTGAGGAAGAAGAACAAATGGAAGAATGATGACTACATCTGTAGAGGCCACATTCTAAACGGTATGTCTGATTAATTGTTTGACATTTACCAAAATGTTGAGTCTGCAAAAGAACTTTGGGATTCACTAGAGTCTAAATACATGGATGAAGATGTCTCTAGTAAAAAGTTCTTGGTTGGTAATATCATGAAATATAACATGGTAGATTCAAGGTCGGTAATGGAACAGTATAATGAATTACTACGCATTTTGGGTCAGTTTGCACAACATAAAATGGAAATGGATGAGTCTATTTCGGTGTCAAGCATTATAGATAAATTACCACCGTCATGGAAAGATTTTAAGCACATGTTAAAACACAAAAAGGAAGAATTATCTCTGGTGGAACTTGGTAGTCACTTGCGTATAGAGGAATCTCTAAGGGCGCAAGAGGGCGGTAAAACCAAGGGTAAAGAGGTAATGGATTCGACCTCTATCAATATGATGGAAGCCGGGGAATGTTCGTATAAGAACAAAGGAAAAGAAAAGAAGAAATCTTTCAAAAACAATGGCAAAGATACCAACAAAAAAACCGAAAGGTACTTGTTGGACTTGCGGGAAAACTGGATATTTCAGGGCGGATTTTCGAGTAAGGAAGAACCAGAAAGGTTCTAACAACAGTTCGGGGCAAGGGTCTAAGGACCAAGGTGCTCCTAAACATCAAGGTCAGAATGTTACTTGTGGATTTAATTCCAACATGAATTATGTACCACTAATTTCTGAGCCATTTTATATGCAGGATGATGATGTTGCTTGGTGGATTGACTCGGGTGCAACGAGACACGTTTGCAAGGATCGATGCTGGTTTAAAAACTATGAACCGGTGAACGATGGATCCATGCTACTTATGGGAAACGAGTCAAGGGCTGCCATAGTTGGAATAGGAACTGTTGTTTTATGTTTTAGTTCTGGAAAATGTATTGTTTTAAAACATGTTTTACATGCTCCGTGTATATGGAAAAACTTGGTATCTGGTAGTTTATTATGTAAAGATGGCTATAAACAAGTTTATGAGTCGGACAAGTACATTTTAAGTAAGTGTGGTGTATTTATTGGATTTGGTTACTTATGTAATGGCATGTTTATGTTAAATATTCAGAATGATGTTGTTAATAATGTTATCACAAATCATGATGTTAATAGTTCTGTTTTGTGGCATGCTCGGTTGGGACATGTTCATTATAAGCGTATGTTGATAATGTCTAAAAATGAGTTAATTCCATCTTTTGACATGAATATGAATAAGTGTAATACTTGTATGTTAAATAAAATTGTGAGACAACCTTTTCATAGTGTTGAAAGGTCATCTTCCGTATTAGAACTTATTCATAGTGATCTATGTGATTTTTGTGCTACGCCTTCTTTTGGTAATAAAAGATATGTAGTGACATTTATAGATGATTGCACTCGGTTTTGTTATGTATTTTAACTTCATTCTAAAGACGAGGCAATAGATAAATTTAAAATTTATAAAAATGAGGTAGAATTACAATTAACCTCTAAAATAAAAATGTTGTGTACCGATCGAGGTGGTGAATATTTTGATCCAACCTTTTTCGGGTCACGTGGTATAATACATGAGGTTACATCGCCGTATACGCCACAACAAAATGGCATAGCGGAAAGGAAAAACCATACTCTTAAAGAGATGGTTAATTCCATGCTATCTTACTCTGGTTTGAGTGAGGGATTTTGGGGAGAAGCCACGTTAACGGCTTGTTATTTGCTGAATAGAATTCCTAATAAAAGGAATCCTATTACCCCATATGAACTTTGGTTCAAAAAGAAGTCAAACTTGAATTATCTACGAGTTTGGGGTTGTAGGGTTGTTGTAAGACTTACCGTGCCTAAGATTAAAACCTTGGGTGAAAGAGGCATTGATTGTATATTTATTGGATATGCTTTGCATTCCAAAGCCTATAGGTTCTATGTTATAGAGCCTAATGATTCAGTTGTTGTTCATTATGTGATTCAGTCAAGGGATGCCATCTTTGATGAACATCGGTTTACTTCTATACCGAGGCCGAAAGATATAACTCCTACTATTGTTGGAGTAGAGAACAACAATGGTGTTGATTCTCAAGATGAGCCTTTAGAGCTTCGTAGAAGCAAAAGGGCTAGGAAACCAAAGTCATTTGGACCCGACTATCAAACTTATTTGGTGGAAGGAACAAGAGATGAAGTAGGATTTCAATACTCATATTATTATAATATTGATGAGGATCCTAAGACTTTTAAAGAGGCTATGGAATCTCGAGACGTGTCATTTTGGAAAGAAGCCATCAATGATGAGATGGATTCCATAATAGGAAACAACACGTGGATCCTTACGGATCTTCCGCGTGGTTGCAAACCTTTGGGTTGCAAGTGGATATTTAAAAGAAAGATAAAAGTTGACAAACTGTCGACAGGCATAAAGCCAGATTGGTAATTCAAGGCTTTAGGCAAAAGGAAGGTATTGATTATTTTGATACCTATGCACCGGTTGCTAGAATCTCCACAATTAGATTGTTGATTGCCTTAGCAGCTATTAACAATCTGGTGATCCATCAAATGGATGTTAAAACAGCATTCTTAAATGGAGATTTGGAAGAAGAAATATATATGAAACAACCGGAGGAATTTGTTGCCTTAGCAGCAGCCGGAAAAGAGGCGGAGTGGCTTAGGAATTTGATCTATGAAATTCCGTTATGGCCAAAACCAATTTCACCCATTTCTATCCATTGTGATAGTGCATCTACCTTGTCTAAGGCATATAGCCAAGTGTATAATGGTAAGTCGCGACACCTGGGCGTTAGACATAGCGCGGTACGTGAGTTGATCACTCATGGGGTGATTTCGGTTGTCTTTGTGAGATTTCAACATAATTTAGCCGATCACTTAACCAAAGGATTGGCTAGAGACTTGGTACAACATTCAGTAATCGGGATGGGTTTACAACCCATATAAATCTTGGTGATAGGATACCCAATTCCCTTCTAATACAATGTTAGAGGCAGAATTCAATGTGAAAGGCCTATTGTCTTAGATTTGAGCACATAATATTGTCCCGAAGGTATGTGCTATGACCTGCAAGATTAGGTTGAAGGTATTCTTCTTAAAGAGTCTTTTGACAAAGTGCTATTGCAGGTGCACGATTAATAAAAGGCTCACCTATATGAGTATCAAGTTTGGCCGCTTCAAGGAAGTTCTAAGGTTGGCTTTCTATATGCTCATTAATGGATATGGACACAAGGCCTGTTTAATTAGTGTCAAGAATAAACTTTTGGAGTTATCTTAATTCATGTGTATATTATCTTAATGTATTCAAAACGTGTAAAGGGGTTCAATGCGTAGACACACCCTGATACTCGAATATTTGAAATGTGTAATATTACTAGGTGGTAATTCAATCTTCGTGATATTATCATTGATGCATGAGTTGTTATGTTTTGACTGATCTTTAGCTAAACCAAGGATTACACTTAAATGGGGAGGAATGTTGGTGATTTAAGTACAACCATGTCCATTAGGGTAATTAAGGGTTTGGTACAAAGATGGGTGAACTCGGAACACTCTATTGTGGGTTTGAAGGTGTGGAGTGCACGCTCATTAAGTGTTTACAAATTAACGGATGTAAATGATCAAGTAGAGTTCGTACAAACATACTTAAAAGACACGGGAAATTCGTTTTTTAAAAACAGTGTCACAGGCGGCCGCTTGTGGAGATTTTTTCAGGCCAAATTTGAACAGGTTCATATTCAATTTTCAGGACTTCACAGGCGCCCGCCTGTCTTTCGTAGGCGCCCGCCTGTGGCCCGAAAATGCGAATTGGTGTGTCTTTTCCTGGTTTTTCAGTAATTTTTTCTTCATAACACCTTTCCACAAAGGTGTCTCTTAAACAAAATGTTTTTAACCAACAAATACTGATCCTAGAAGGTATAAAAGCAAGTCTTACATGTTTTAAAACATAATTTTGGAAAATCTACAATACTTGATCATTTTGAGAGAATACATTGAAAACACTTTCAAGTGTTCTTCATCTTTGTGTGTCAAAACTTCCTACAAAATTCCAATTGTATACTTTTCTTTTGGTGCCAAAAAGAAAAGGGAAAACGTAGTCTTATCTCACAAAGGTATTCGTGTAACCCGGGGCATTGAATAAGGGTCGAATAACTTTTGTAGGAAAGTGTTCCAACACGATTCTACGTAATATCAAGTTCTAATTTCCTGCGATATAGTTTGACATTGTTGTTTACATTCCCTTACAAGCATTTTCTACAACAAGAACTCACATATATATATATATATATATATATATATATATATATATATATATATTAAAACTTCAAATAGACATCGGGAAATACTATATATTACATATATACAGCTAAGGAAATTCGTCTGAACAACCTGCCAAAAGCTTCAAAAACCAAATATCCTGCAATGCATATGAGACCAGTATTTATATTATATATTGTACAAACAGATAGTAGTACTACGTTGTTTCCCTTCCCAATCATCAACTATTCTAGTACCCTATATCTTGATTACCCTTTTTTCCTACTAATTAAAATAGGTTTTCTTCCTCCTATTACTCCAAATTCGATTTTATATCCCGTCTCGTTTAGTCTCGGATCTCGGCCCAGAGGCATACCGATCTGGATCCTCTCTAATGAGAAAGAGTACTGCATTTCATGGTGCTTTCTGCTTGGTTAACAAAGATACACCTGACTTTGAACAGCAGTTTTCCCTATCCTAAAACCCGGAACCACTGTAAAAGCCACCCGATGTTCCGTATCAGATGAAACAAACGGTTCTTCATTTACACTTTCCATGTATACATCACGGTTGAGAGCTTTTTCTGTTATTATCGGTTATTTAGCAATCCTAATTAGCTGAAAGCTTGTTAATATGAGATTGGTTAGTATTGTGCTCAGATAGATCGGCTGTGATGTCATTAACGATGCTCGTTTTAAAAACATTCCTTCAATGCTATATCATGATGAAAAAGATATGCTCATCCCTATCATTTTTTTTTAAAGAGCCACATCACTATTAAACAATGTGTCCTTTCGCGGGACGTGCCATTGTCGAAACTACCACATGCATTTTCTACCACGTCCGGCCCCAAGAATCCAATAACTCATTCTTTATTATATTTAGCATCGTGTAGAGTTCATAACATGACTCCATTTATATATATATATATATATATATATTCAATCAAGTGCATCTTCATATTGACATCGAGAAATAGTCCCTCCATTCCTTTTTTTATTAAGGGACCGTCTTATAACACTAAATATGCTTTACACATGCTAAATACCGAAAGTTGGTTTCGTTTTGACATTTAACACGCCGATCATTCTGATACTAAATAAGTCAGGAATTATATATTATTCTGTCCAACTTATAGTATACCAGTAACCTATTTTATGGACCAGATATAGGTATGACTAATTATCTTTTCTTTTTGGTTTGTTTACCCGATCTCTTACATGCTTGTGGGCATTTGTTTACGTTTCGAACACGTTTTTAATCAATATTGCGGCTGAAAAGTTTATGCTTTTTTTTACCAAACTCAAGTCCGAATAAAACGACATTATATACGTTACAAAAAAGATTCGGATCATGTTACAGTGCAAGAACATTATGTTTTTTGGACCAATGTTTGGTCTGAATAAACAGACATTGTTATGTACGCAATACGGACCATTTTACAGGCCGGAATACGTTGTCCGCTCCTGTTTCAAGTCAGAATATAACCACCGCGCTATGAAAATTTTGAAAACGTATTGGACCATTTAGAGGCCAAACATGTAATATTTTCCTGACCACGTTCGGGTCAGAATAAACTAAATTGTCCTGACCACATTTGAGTAGGTATAATGTTTCACATTCTGACGGAACTCCGTTCAGAAAAATAGACGCGCAAGTGGAAAAAATGAAGGGCAAAGTTGAAAATTAATTACGTTGCAATAAGACAAATGACTGTGAAAAAAACATTTCCCTTTTTAAAGAGATAAATTATGGTACAGCGGGTATTTATGAGTTATACCAATTGGATGGATGTGATTAATCCTTACACACTCTTTCACGCATAGTAGTGGTGTGTAGGGGTGGTTTGGATACATCGCACACGTCCATTTGGTACAACCCATAAATACCTGTTGTACCATAATTTCTCTCTTTTTTAAATGTTGCACTCAAAAAACAAAAACAAACATAATAACTAGAGAAATTTTAATGTTTTAACATTAATATCAAAATAACAATAACCATCGAGTATAATTAATAGAATGTTGTTTTTATAAATAAAGATAGAGTTAAGAAAACACAATAAATTCTTCTCAAAAAAAGGAAAACACAATAAATAATAAGGGGGATTGAGGGAAAATGACAAAAATATTGACAAAATGAATAAATATGACACACTTTTTTTTTAGTTGCAAAAAGGACTAAAAATTTCAGACGGACAAAATTAGTCCTTTTATTAAAGGGACGCGTGCATATGCATTCTTCCGCTGCTTCAGGTTTGTTTTTCTTGTTTTTTTTCAAACACCCGTAACTTTTGATTTATAACTCCGATCATCGAAATTTTTTCACCGAAATTCATATTTTTTTTGCCCTTTAATTTGAACCCAAATACGATACCCTTCTGACGTAAATTTTGAAAGCCGAAAAAATATTTGCATTAACCGGAGCGTTTTTTTATAAACGACCGTAATTTTTGATTTAGAACACTGATAATCAAAATTGTTTCACCAAAGTTCATATTTTTTTATCTTCATTTTGAGGCCTCATTTGATACCTTTTCGATGTAGTATTTGAAAGCCGAATTTAATCGCAGCATTTACACTAACACAGTATCAGTAAACAATATCAGTAAACTGTATCAGGCTCATTTAATTAAGGTTTAATTCAAGTGACTACTTCAAGGCACACATATCTGGCTCATATAAAGCTCATTTAAGACTTAATTCAGAGGACACAATATCATATCTAGCTCATAAAAGACTCATATAAGGCATACAATATCACTAACAGTATCATATAAGGCATACAGTATCAGTATCAGTATCAGTAAACAGTATCAGGCTCATTTAAGGCTTAATTCAAGTGACTACTTCAAGGCACACATATGTCACAAATTCAGCCAAGTATCTCAATATATAGCATTAAAATCAGCTGTATAAACTCACAATTTAGCTCAATCACAAAGCATCTCAGTGCATCAATTTTCAACTTAGCTTGATTCGTTTATCAATCATATAAGCATGCTTGAATCATAACAAGAAATCAAAGACATGAAATCTGAAAATTGTAAACAATCACCCCATCAACTAGTATTGGGATAAGCATTTCATCTCCACAACATATATGCAGCAAAACCATAATCCATAACAATTTAATAAAAATAGTCATTTCCAATTGACTCCAACAGGAACACAAACTCATAAACTAATAAAGCTAAAAACTTTCAAAGAAATTGCAACAAAACAAACGAGAGATTAATCAATCTCACCTATTCATTTGGATTCAAGAACAAAGAACAACTCATCACTACTACTCGGATCGATTCGCGTATCGTTCAGCCTTATCATCTATTCCTAATTATTCCAAAAGAAAGACTCTATGGTTGATGATGACGATGTCATGTGGTTCTGAGGGTCAGAGTTAGAATGACTAGAAGGATCTTGTGCATTGAAACATCTAAATGGTAAATTAGAAGGCAAAACTAGATTATTGCATTTACACTAACACAATATCAGTCAACAGTATCAGTATCAGTATCAGTAAACAGTATCGGGCTAATTTAAGGCTTAATTCAAGTGACTACTTCAAGGCACGCATATCCGGCTTATATAAGGCTCATTTAAGGCTTAATTCAATGGACACAATATCATATCTAGCTCATATAAGGCATACAATATCACTAAAAGTATCATATAATGCACACAGTATCAGGCTCATTTACGGCTCAATACCAAGTACAAAGCCAACTCAATGAAACTACTCTGTCAATCTGCTTTGAATACGTGATACCACCATAAGCTCAGGCCCAAACCACTTGGAATTTGAAAATATCACAAGAGAATAAAGCATTGCACCATACCCATATAAGAAATGAACACAAGAAAGAAAATGCATTGATAAAGGTTGCATTTTTATAATTCTCATGCTAATTTAGAACCAAAATTAGCACATTTCATGATTTCCACTCAGTAGGGCAGGCAGGCAAACATCAACAGGAAACATTCAAGAAAACAAATCAGCGTTAACAAAAACTTCTGAGTTCAATTACAAACCTATATAAGTCATATACACTCATAAGCAAGATGATTCATGAAAAAGGAAATTATTGTCACAATCAATATCCTTATGATGGACCGATGTGGGACTTTACATTCTCCCCCCTTATAAGGGACTGGCGTCCTCGCCAGGACGGCCGAGACTATTCCCGGACCGTCCCTACCAGAGGTAACTAGAGGCCATCCTTACACCGTCTTCTTGTACGGTGCAACGCATAGTTCCGTCTGATAGTCGGCTCGAATCGTTTGACCTTAAACGAGTCATAAATGTCCGGTCAACTGCTTAGACCGCCGTCCTCGCTTGGTCTAAAAGGGCTAACTCGAGTTGACAAGACCTTTATGTCTCACACTTATATGAGGGTGAGCATTCTCTTATTTTACCGATGTGGACTTTACAAATAAAATACAGAGGAATCTTTAAATTCAGATCCTATCTATAAACTGATTTATGTTCCTAAACCCCAAATATGAGTTATAGTATCAACTATCAACATCAAATTTTCCAGACACCTAGATGAGCCTAAAAGATTGAGATAACCTATAGCTGAAATCTCTTTCTCTCTCTGTTTTCTCACCTCGCCGTCGTCGCCTTCACTCGCCATCACCAGTTTTTCTTTCAATTCCATTTCCTCAAGCACAAAACAAACTGTCAATCTCGGTTTACTCCGCGTTCGTAAGCTTTTTGAAACTAGCTTAAATGACGGAAAAACATGATCTCAATTTCAACTTCAATTGTCGGCAATTGCTCCAACTCAGGCCGAACAAGCATGAGCTCTTCATCAATTTCTTGCAACTTAGAGCTAAGCCCATCCCGATCAGCCGTCATTTTCTTTATATCAGTCTTCACTTTAGCGAGCTCAACAATTTGTGAAACCTGAAGGGAGTGTGTTTAAGGATATTGCACAAGGGCTTGTTGCTGCTTATAAAAAGAGGAAGCTTAAACTTCCGGCTGCCGGCAATAATGGAGAATTTGATCGGGCAATGTTTTATGATCCGCCGGTGATCGGAGTTCGGAAACTTCCTCTTACTAATCAATTCAGGTAATATTTTTTACTTATGATCCCTTCAACATTAATATTATTAGCATGACTTTCTAATAGATATGAACAATGCAAATGCAGATTCTTGAATAAAGCAGCCATAATATTAGAAGGTGAAGTAAAACCAGACGGAACTCGAGCAGCAGAATGGAGTCTAAGCAGAATTCAAAGAATCAGGACATGAATATATATGCATCTCCAAAAGCAATGGATTGGCCAAATGATATCCGATTAAAAAGGGAAAAGGGAAAAGGGAAAAGGGAAAAGTGAAAGTGTTCTAACCGATGGAGCCACGTACGGTGGTAAAGGCCAGGACCTTCAACAAACAGGAAGTTGCGAAGCACATCTTCTCGATCAACACCACAAACTCTCAAGTAAGAAGCGGAGAAGAATAGGTTCACGAGAAACGAAGAGAAGCAGAGAGATGACACCAGCGGCGGCAAATCGGCGTAAGAAGAGAGAGCCATTGAAAAGAGGAAGTCGATCAATCGGATTTTGTTTGGGAATGGAAGAAAATGGAAAGGTAAGAGTTTCAGGTGTGCGTTTGACAGTTGTATCAAATAAGGGTATATTCGTCTGGTGGAATTTATTTGTCCTTAATGCAACTAAAAAATTAAAACTGGATTATCATTTAATTAAGGAAGGGAAAAGTGGACTATAAACTAATTTTTCCTAAATAATACTTTAAAAATATAAATACGACGAATAAAAAAGAAATTATATTTTTGGTACATATATACAACAAGCTAAGGAAATTCGTCCGAACAACCTGCCAAAAGCTTCAAAAACCAAATATCCGGCAATACATATAAGACCAGTATTTATAATATACTAAATTGTACAGTACTACATCATGGTTTCCCTTCCCAATCATAAACTATTCTAGTACCCAATATCTTGATTGCCTTTTTTTTTTTTTTTTTCCTACTAACTAAAATAGGTTTTCTTCCTCCTATTACTCCAAAATCGATTTTATATCCCATCTCATTTAGTCTCGGATCCCGGCCCCGAGGCATACCGATCTGGATCCTCTCTAATGAGAAATAGTACTGCATTTCATGGTGCTTTGTGCTTGGTTAACAAAGATACACTTGACTTTGAACAGCAGTTTTCCCTATCCTAAAACCCGGAACCACTGTAAAAGCCACCCGATGTTCCGTATCAGATGAAACAAACGGTTCTTCGTTTACACTTTCCATGTATACATCCGAGAAACGGCTTCTTCTCCTCACTTGAAAGATTGAAACATCGACATCAAAGCAGAAAGCCAGACAATGCAGCATCCAAACACGTTTAGCCATTTCCGAGAATGTAATAAAGAACGTTGTTTCTGGTAATTCTCCTTTATTTACCAGGTTTCTTTGATCCAAGTTCCCGAAAAGAGATGATTCCATCTTAGAGTGTACGAGTCTCAGGTACTTAGCACGACAGAATCTTGAAAACAATGATTTAGGCTTCAAAGCTAAGTAATCCATTGGTTTCACTGATTTAAGCTCCATGAATGCATCAAAGAAAAGCTGTGTTCGATTCTTCGGCTCCTCCGTGAAAGATTTATTACTTGAGGGAAAGAATTCTGGGTGATTGAATCCATCAAACATCTCTTTGCAAACAAATGATTCAAATGCATAGCATTTATCATTCGATTTCGAGTAAACAACGCCAGGTTCAATTGCTTTGGCAGCAGCATCCAAATCCCATTCTGCAGATTCCATTTCACTAATAAGCAACTGCATGAAAACCCGGATCGATTTGGTTGTTTGACGAAGATACGTAACGAATTGCTTAATAGTCAAGCCAGATAATTTAAGATTTTCAACATTAGGCATTATTAGCCCACTTGAGTTCAACCTTTTTTCAAGTAGCTTGTTCTCTTTAATGGCTTCCTCCAACTTCTCTTTCAAGAATATTATCTCAGAATCTTTAAGCTTCACATCAGAATCCAGTTTCCATCCCATTACTTCATATGTTTTTAGCAAGCTTTTTTGCTCCTGGATTTCAGCATTAATCTGCGTCGTTTCCGGGCACGACTCGCACAACTGTTTCTTCAAGAAACACTTCTTTAGTTCTGATAAATTCTTTAACTCCAATATAATCATTTCATCTGCAGATTGAATCCCATCTGAATCATAAGGAGATTGAGCAAATTGCAATTGCGAATACGCTGCTTTAACTGCAGATATACTAGCAAACAATCTAGCAAGAAAAGCCTCTGTTTTTGCTCTGTTTCCTAGCTTATCATCTTCTTCTTCTTTAAAGGACAACTTATCATCTTCTTCTTCTTTAAAGGTCATCAACCCAGAATTTTTCAAGTGATTGTTCTTCACATTCTCTTGTTTAATCTTATGAACTGCATCGTCGTCTGGAGCAATCCCTGTAACTGGTCGAACGTGTAAAACCTTCGAAAATTTCCGTGCCATTCTGTTCTTGCTCTTATTTGGCGCAGAAGATCGTTCAACGGTATCCATCTGAATTAAATGATGGAAAATCAAAAAATGGGTGAAAAAGTTGAGGAATATTATGAAATGATTGGTAATACTCGCTTCGTCTCAAATTATAACGGTTTTTGGAGTTTTCACACATTTTCAAAACTAAAAAGACTTGAACTTTTTTAAAGTAGAAGAATAACATAACATTTAATACTGGTATTGTTTAGATCATAGATCCAGACTTGCAAAACATACAGAGTTTTGTTTTTACTTTTTAGTTTATGACAGAACAATAAAGAAGGATCTAATAAGAGGAACAAAAAAGCAAAAGATTAAAAGCTGAAGATCTTATTTTTATTTGTTATCTTCAAACAATTCATACAGGGGGGCCTACAAAGATAGATACCCCTCATTAAAAAGAATAAGAACAGCTGCATAAAAAAGTCAAAAAAAAGTTCAGACAATCAAGTATGCTAGAAATACTTATAAATATAGAGCAAAAAGACAAGATTAAACCCAAAAAAAACATAAACTTAAAAGTAACTTATTCAAAGCCAGAAAACAGAGGGAATCTTTGCAAAATCATGTCTAGGAGGGGCATATACATACAATGATTCATAGGTATAGGTTGGTGCAACCAGTGTATAATTGATTATCTGATTGCAGAAGATTGATTTGCTCTTTTGTAAGTGTCACGTGTTGCGGTGTCCGGATCATTACTCTTTACGATAAAGAAACCTTGTACCAATGTTTAAGTATTCACCTATGTTACAAATTATGGTCCAACAACATATAAAAGGAGGGGCATCGTCCTCAAAATCTAGGTTCTGAGGCAGTCCAAATAACAACTTTTTACAGACTCCCTCAAATGTGGACTTTATGGGCCTATAAGAAGGACACCACAAGCAAAACAATAGCAAGTCACAAATGTGGGACAAATAACCGTTTACAACACCTATTTTAAAGAACTTACATTAGAATCGTCGAACCCTCGGGGTAGACCAGAGTGTTACAGAATCACTAGTTTCATCTCTAAAAATGCATAATATGAAGAAAAAAAAATATGTGTTGAACACTTGAACATAACACATTTCACAGATTTACAAATCTTTCATTCCTCTCTGAATAGAGATTTTATGATTTGTTTCACCATGAATAAAGATTTCGTAAAATGCAAAATGTGATGTTTACTTTTCAGTCATATTTTTCCAACTTTTTACTTTTCGGGCATATTTCTTCAAGTTTCCCTACTATAAAATCTCTGTACAGTATGGGGATGTGACCTCAGCAACCAGCTGTACCACACAAATGAAAGCTTAACCTCACAAGCTATTAGCACCCTTCAACCAAGTCATTAAATATATCATTTATTTCTTATATATTTTATAAATTTAACAGAAACATCTTTAATCCTATCAAAATAATTTGGTTATAAAAAAGATTGATAATAGAAGCACTTAACATTATTAACTTTTTTAATATTGAGGAACTTAATACTATTATTTGAAGACTTAATAATTTTATACTAAAATTTGTACATAGCTTTTAAAGACAACTTGCATATAAGCATGAAAATGACTCTAGGTGAATACAAGTGTCACGAAACCCCATGCATATCCATAAGTAGAAATAGTCCTCTATTTTTTTCATAGAAATAGTCATCTGTAATAAATGTATATCAAATTATCAGAGAAGTAAAAATAAAAGGGGGGGACATTACTTTTGCCATCACAAAAACTGGAAATCTCTTCTGCCATGACATTGTTATTACACTTTTTTTTTTTTTTTTTTTTGAAGTAAGTTATTACACTTTCATTATTCCCATTTTAGAATAATAAATAAAGGAATAAAAATACTTTTTCTCACTTTGAAAAAGAAAAGTGAGACAATTATGAAACAAAATATGAAACAATTATGAAACAAAATAGATCAAAAAAAACAGTGCATGTTTAACAAAAGAAATTGATTAAACCATTACGGTGTGTCGCTATATGATTATAAATCAATGGTACATACGATAATAGGGAAAGTTATTGTGTGGTGAGGGAATTTGAAGTGAAGTGACGAGTGAAACGATCAGAACCACACAGTTTTAATACAGAATGAAGATGTGTGATGTGTGGTGTGTGGTGTGCCACACGGTGTCTCCGCACCGTGTGGAGACACCACACAATAAACTCCCGATAATAGGGGCTTTTAAGTGTATCCGCACCATTCAAACATATGACAGAAAAATTTCCAATAAATGACATATCAATTCTATAATGGTAAACTTTTTTTTAAAATTTAGTCATACTATCAATGTTTGTAGATGATGATTAAGAAAAAGATACTATAACTGAAAAGCTGTGAATGTGATTTTTTTTATTTGGCGTTTATTTACACAATCACGATTCTACTGATACACAATAATGCTTTTACACCACACCAAAAAGTCGATTCTTGAGTCTAATACTTTCCGAAAGTCTATCGTGAAAACCGGCTTGTCAAAGTGGGGAAATACTTGTGTGACGTCTTCATACATGTGGAGACACCGTATGGTTTAATATAAACCACACAGTTCCACTCTGTATTTAAAATATGTGGTTCTGATCATTTCAATTCAAAATCGTTTATCCACATAAGTATTTCCCGTCAAAGTGAAATGGACTTTTTGAAGCTCGTTTGTTGTTTAAATAAAGTACGAATTTTGGGAGAAGGGGAGGGGACCACATTTGGGGCAAAAATTTCTATTGGCACGGCACTTTTTATTATTGGCACTTATTATGTAATTATTTTTTCGAATGAAAAAAACATCGGTGCTACGGAGGATCTGACGGTGTTCAACAACGAACACCATTAAAAAATCAATGGACTAACGTTTTTAAATTGTTACACTTTAATAAACAAAACGTCGGTGCCACTGATATTCGTTGTCGAACACCAACGTCAATGGCATTGACGTTCCCTTTATTAAAAATCAACGTGATGTCGAAGTAATTTTTTATGGTGTCGGGACTCACGAGTAATATGGTGTCACTAGTAAAAAGCGATGTGCCAATAAAACTCCCAAAGAAAAAAGAAAAATAATAGTAAATACCTATAAAATAATAATATCAGCAACACTTCATCCAAAGCGGGAATCTTTCAATTTTCGAGGCTCCAGAAAACAGCCAAATGCCCTTCACTATCTTTTTGCAGAACCCCTGCAACCAAAAAACACAGTCATACAGAGGAAAATAATCACAGAATCACCATTGTACAAAACAAATTTGGCTCCAACAATTAGTAAAATAAGGATTTCGATCTAATTGCAATCAAGTAAAATATCTAATATTCCTTTAAGTACCTTATAGTCATTGAAAAAAAAAACAAAAAAGAAACATTCAAAAGAGAAAGAAAACTCCGTATTGCAATCGATGAACAAGAAAACACAGATAAGTGAAAGGAAACAGTACCAAAAGTAAAGATACGAGCTTTTTAGACAAAAACAACCCAAAAATGATTACCTTATTAAAGGAGACAGCTGACAGCAGCTCTGAGATGAAAAAAAAGGAAAAAAAAAAAAAACTACGTTTTGAATATGATTGAATACTCAATAATGGTTTTGAATGGCTTTTGTTTGCAGAAGTTTTAATTAGGATTTTGAACAGCTAGTTGGGAATGAAATAGACAAAAAAAATCAAAAAATAATTAAAAAGGATCCAGTGCTTAACGAAAAGAGGGGAATTACTAGGTCAGTTTAAGAGCTCGAGATTTAATATAAAAAAAGGGAAAAAAAAATTAAAAGAGAGAGAGAGAAAGGAAGATTTGGAGCTCTACTAGTAAAAACTTTCAGAAAGGGAGAGAGAAAGTGGTGAAGCGGAGATTTTGTTGTAAATAAAAAAGAAAAACTTAATGATGTAGATTGGTCAAATGTAGCGAACGTGTTTGGACGGTTTTCCATATTGTTTTTCTTCGAGGTTTTCAATGCTTCATTATGGGCACTAACCCGAATTTAAACCAAACTATTTGGTTTTGTTTGAAACCAACTCGAATGGTATTGGTTTGGTTCTAGTTATATTATATTTTAATTAATTTCCGTACCCTATTGGAGGATTTTATTACTACAACCACACATCTTTTACCCGGGGGGTTTTAAGTAAAAATAATATAAAAATATGTTTTATTATTATGATACAACCGTTATAACAGTAGTTACGCTCTTTCTATTTGCTAGCGTGGAAAAATCAAAATATCTACTGTATATGATTTGCCGATAGAATTTCAATTTTTCTTTTTTTTGAAATACAATAGAATTTCTATTTGTGCAACACAAGAACAGAAAATAGATAGTATACATGCTACCGATAAATAATTTAACGCATATATGTTTTTGTTTTCTTTTCTTATGGATATGTATCATTTGAATCTCTGTTTTATGTATTTACCATATATTAATGGCACGTGCTTTTATAAGTTGTTTTCTACAACTACATTGATATTTTTTTCCTTTTTTCTGTAGTCATTGATGGAAATGTGTATCTCGTGCTTTGTGGTAATATAATTGTATTTGGATCTGCACATTCATAATTTGCAAAATAAATTCATCATTTAATTTATTTCTCTTTAATTCATCATTTAATTTATCGATTCGAATTAGACCAATTAAATTCTTTTTGGGTTTTTATCGGTTCGAGTAAAAAAAATTTGGGCTTTTATCAATTCAAATAAAAAAAATTAATAAATTATATTAGGTTGAATCTGATTGAATCTACATGGAATTTTTTTTTGAAACTCCAGACACCATTAGACCTAAGACCACTGTCTCATTGGCCTTAGTGTTGGGCCGGCCATGGCTCTACCTGATACCGTCTATCGGTCTATGTTACAAGTTTTTTTTTTTTTTTATTTTTTTTATTTTAGGGTTGTTACAGGGTTTTTAGTTTTTTGTGGCAATAAAGGTAGAGGTAATATCCCCCGTTTTCCTATCCCAGGTGGTGGAGCGAGATAAGAATTTGAGGTTTGTTCGGCAGGATTTTGATTGATTATGTTTGTTTTATTTCTTTGTATTTTTTTGGATTCATGCTTGTAAGGCTTTGGCCTCCAGCTGTTTTTTCACAGTAATGATATGATCGCTTCCAAGGAGAGGAAAAAAAAATAAAAAAAAAAAAAAAAAAAAAAAAAAAAAGGTAGAGGTAATATTATCAAGGGATAAGGTGACGACATATAGCTTCCAGCGATGGTTTTCTTTGAGAAATCTTTATCGCAATTTCACCTTTGTAGGCTGCAACTTCAAGTTTCATAAATGGAATATGAGATTGCTTAAGATCGAACCGCCTCTGTAGGTACGAGTCTAATCATCTGCTACTTGATCCGCCATTAGAACATAAGAAAGAAAACCAAAAAGTTGTGACTCGTTTACAAAAATTATTTTCAACCATTAAATTGAAGATTGAGTTTGATGATCATTGACAACCATATAATTTACCACATTTCAAGTTTATTACATGTTATAAGTGTTTATTACTTTAGGGGCCAGAGGCCAGAAAGAAAAAAAAAGATACAAAATAGAAAAAAAGGACAAGAAAAAAAAATAATGGTTGAGAAGGACAAAACGCGCGCATTACTACGTGTGTTCACTACATTTGGTTGTAGAATACGTAAGTAACACATGTAAGAATACGCGCGTTTTCGTCCTTCTCGACCACTATCTTTTTTTCGTTCTTTTTTCATTTTAGATCAAAAACTCATTTTAGATCATTAAAAACGAATAACATTGAAAAATAAAGGATTCAATTCTCGCCCCTTTAACCTCCATTATAAAAACTAATAACATACTGAAAAATAAAGGATTCAGAGCATTCTGCCCCAAATCCTACAAGGCCGGACCCAAATATTCAAATATAAAAAGAAAAGATTCAGTCCATAGAGGCACTGAATGATAACAAAAGATTCAGTCCATCAAGGCCGCCGGCAACCAATAAGAATAAGGCCGGCAACCAATAAGTTCTATTGACACAACATTTTTTTACTATCGACATCTTTTTACTTTAAGCATTGAAAAAATTATTACAGACACCACGATTAATAAAATCAGTGACACTGACGTTGCTATTGAAAACAAAAGTCAGTGACAACAACGTTACAGTTATAAAAGTATCACTTCTTAACAACGTCGGTCCACCTCCAACTCCCGGTCCAGCTGTCATTATAACACCTAAACCTTTTACCACTAGGCCATGTCTTAGGGACTTTTAGAACCCACCTAAATAGTACCGGTGTATGTCAAAGAAGAATATGTAGGCCTAATGATATTGTTGGATTCAAATGTGCTCATTAAAATTTTAACAATAATAAATTCCAATGATGCTTAAGAATAAGGGGCCTTGGTGATTAGTGAAAAATGTGCTTCTGCTTTCTTTGCTGAGTTGCTCCCATTTTAAAACAAAAAATATAAATAATCAACCAAAATTCTTCATCTAACAAAATGGCATCTTAAACTACCTAATTAAAATACTCAAATTTAACTATTGTTTAATAACATGATGAGGCATTACACAAGAAACACCTATTACCATTGTTGAATCTCTTTTGCAAAAAAAAAAAAAAAAAGAAAAGAAAAACAAAAAAAGCCAAATGATATATATGGCAAATAGAAAAAACAACAGCATTAAACTACAGCTTTCCAAGACTCTCTGTCTTTCTCTCTAATGACTCTAATGTCATCATCAAAATTAAAAGCCAAAGAAACCAAGTTCACTTGCCTTCTCTTTCTCAAAAGTCTCAAAGTACTGGTATATGATTGTCACTGCTAGCAATATTCCAGTTCCAGAACCGATTGCCCCCATTAAATCCGCCAACACGGTTAATGCTCCAATACACATTCCACCAAATGCTGCTGCTGTTGGTATGTACCGATTCAGCTCCTTTTGCAGATTCGATTCCCTATGCCCAGGCATCACCATTTGTTGTTCCTGAACCCAAACCAAAAACACGAGTGAGAAATTCTTGTACGAAGAGTATGATTTGCACATCATCATTAGATGAGTGACATGTGTGTGACCTTTTCAAGGCAATATAGACTCTACTCAAGAATCTCCCAGAGAACAGGATTCAATTTAGTTAAGCATGCACAAAAACAAATAGCAGCACGAACACCATACCTTCAGCTGCTTGGCCACATCCCTGGCAGAAGATCCCGAAACTTCAATCCAGGTCTTTGAGAATAAGGCACATGCAGCGAGCATGAAGATTATGTAAAACAGAGAATGAAATGGATCAGATGCCATATCTGCCAAGCTGCAAACACAGAAAAAATAAGAGATAACTTGTTAATAGGATTTAGCAGGGAAAAAAAAAAAAAAAACCACAAACGAGACAGCAATGTAGCACAGACTATGGTTTGTCCTCTACCTCGACGGTGCAGTGATATAGTAAGCAAGGCCACCTACAGGTACAGATTGACCAGAATACTCTGATTCCTTCCACTTTCCCAAAAGATTCACAAGGAAATTGCCACTGTATTTTCTGTATAGCAACTGCAAACACCCAGATTGATTATTTCAAATGTTTCAATCCGCAGATATTTCAAAGGCAAGAAAGACGGATAAAAGATATGAGCCATTACCTGAGAAATGAAGTAAAGATTGGACACAAGAGCTGATTGCAAGATAATGGGCATATTGGAAGTGTAGAACAGCTTGATTGGATATGAACCCTGTTGGCCACGGGCATTCTTAGATCTCACTGGCAAAACCACACGGAAACCTTGGAAGTAGATGACAATAAGGAAGATCAAGACTGTTGCAAGCAAGTTTGTCACATTTGGAAGATTCTGCCGATAGAATGCCTCTCGAAGTGCACGAACTTTGTCCGTTCGTGTAATTAACAGATGGAATAAAGCAATTACAGCCCCTTCAAATTCAGCTCCACGCCCACTGTTGATTGTGGTTGGGCTGAATGCCTTCCAAATAATGTTTTCACTGCCAAAGGAAACAACAAAAAACTCCGTAAACAACATACCATTACTGTAAACCCAAGATTACCCTTTACGGGAAAGCTTACCAGATGTTTGTTGCTATAAATAGAGAAATGCCAGAGCCTAGACCATATCCCTTCTGGAGAAGTTCATCTAAGCAAATCACAATTATACCAGCAAAGCAGAGTTGAAGAATAATAAGAATAGCATTTCCAACTCCAAGCTGGTTGACACTACCGTACATTCCTGAGAGGACATAAGCAACAGCCTCACCAACAGCGATAAGGATGCCTAAAAGCTTTTGTGCACCATTTCTGTAAAACCCACAAGCAGAAACATTATCAGGAAACGCAAAGAAGTAATCTTTTGTTTGTTAGCAACCACAAACAATTAAATGAGAAGTAAACATAATCAAACAAATCACAAAACCAACTTATAAGCCTATCTGATAACACTTACAGTAAAGCTCGATCCTCGCGCACATTGTTATCAACCTCAATGATTTTGGAACCAGCCAAGAGTTGCATCACCAGACCAGAGGTGACTATAGGTGTAATACCAAGCTCCATAACAGTACCACGATTGGAAGCCAGAATTACACGCATCCAATAGAATGGATCTGCGCCAGTTGTCGAATGTATACCATACAAAGGAAGCTGACTGCATACCAGAAAAATGAAAAGGGAGATGACAGTGTAAATAACTTTCTCCCTGAACGGAACTTTCCTGTCAGCGCTCTGGACTTCAGGCAGAAATGAAAGAAAGGGCCTAACAAGATGCAGCACCCTGAATCCTCCTCCCATCTTTTTCAAAGCAACTCAACAAACCCGGCCTGCACACACCACGTTATCACAAAAATAATATCAAATTTCAGAACACGAGCTTAAATCATCAGCTTAATACAGATATGAATGATCAGAATTTTGAGATAAAAACAAAAAATACAAATGCCAAGGGCCTAAATTTACCAACAGTACCCAGCTCAGACCTAATTTCACTCCACTATTTTTATTTCTTTCAATTTCTTCTCGGGTTTGGCGGGATGAAGGGAAATGAAGGGGAAACAAATAATAAATTAAGATCACTGGAAAAAAATCCCAACAACAATTAGCATAAAAAAAAATTGTTTGCGCGGATAGCTAAGCTAAATGAGAAACCACCCAAATCTACATCAAATTGCGAATGGAATGTTCAAATACGCCAATTAACAGATGTCAATAAAACGAGTACAAATTTATTAATAATCGTAAAATTCCACACCAAATTCTAAGTATATCTATGCCCAAGATCAACAAGAAGCAGAAAATATATACTCGGGAGAAACATCTAAATCTAATAACTAAAATTAAGCAGCAAACGATAAAACTCACTCGAAAACAATCCAGATCGAGGACAAAAGCGATCGGGAAAATAGGCGAGATGTAATGAAAACCACAAACCTTATGGAGGAGCTAAAATGATGAGATCCTTTGTTTCGGAGATCTGATGAATTATGTTTAACTTTGAAGGATGGAGGATTCTTCAGAAACAAAACAAAGGCGATATGAATTATGCGCCGACGTGGTCGCTAGTCCACGATGTTCATCCACTAGATAATCAACACGTCGGATTTAAATTATTTATACATCAAACATATATCCTACTTTTTGTTTTCTTTTCATTTTTTACATATTTACCCTCTTTCTTTAATAATAATAATAATAATAATAACCCTCAAAAACTTTATCCGGATGCGAGGTTTGCATGGCTGTTTGGCGGTTAGGCCGTAGATATTGGTAAACTTGTTGCGACTGCGAAGTCTGACGCTCGGGAATATGTAGATTTATTATGTTCCCCCCTCGTCTGCCGGCTAGTACATCGTGGCCTACCACATGGCAACCGCCTGCTGGAGGTCATGTCAAGATAAATGTGGATGCAGCGCTCTTTGTGGATACGTGTGCTTTCGGGGCCGTGATTCGGGGGTCGGATGGCCAATTATTGTGTGCTTGCTCAGACAGATAGGGATGAATGTGAGGTTGATGTTGCGGAGCTTAGTGCCATTTACAGGGGCCTTCTTGTGGCCCGTGAGTGGGGGTATCGTTCGGTATGTTTGGAGTTTGACTCCCTTTCGTGCATACAACGTTTTCAGTCGGCAGCTCGTCACATATCTTCTCTAGGTTGTCTGGTTCAGGATTGCTTGCATTTAGCTAGTTTTTTTTATTCTCTCTCGTTTTTCTTTGTCAAGAGATCTGGCAATCGGCCGGCTCATCTCTTAGCCCAATAGGGATTAGCTTATCTAGGCTTTGTGGATTGGGGCACTTCGCCCACTGACCGTGTTTTTGCTGCTTGTACTTTTGATTCATCTTAATAATAATGTTGATGGTTCCACCCAAAAAAAACTTTACTAGGGCGATTTAATGTTTTTTTTATAATTAGAAAACAACGATTTAATGTCTTTTTTATAAACAACGATTTAATATTAGAAGTAGTAGAAGCAAAGTGCACCTGTATCACAATGTTTTGGCCAGATATAATTTTTTTAAATACTTATTTATATACTTTAAAAATTATATATGGGGTTAAATATGTGTTTTTGCATTAAGTATAAACATATTGAATAATGATGATTGCTATAAATTCTCTATGTTTTTGTATGTTTTTTTAAGTGATGAAATATTATTGTAATACCCTGAGTGTAATTTGACACCTACGTCATTTTCGGATCCTTCGTGACATCATGAATTATCTTATCTCTGTAAATACATAAGTTTTAATAATAAAAACATTAAGAAAACTCCTAAAATACACCAAGTCGGTTTCAGAAAGAAGAGAGTCATCGTCTCAGCGGTAAGTCTTGGTACCGTTTGGACGGCAGCTCTAAGACAAAGGTCGGAGTCTCTTCAAGTTCTACAACTCCAGAATGATAATGGCTCTTTAATGATGTCTTTTGGCTTTCCATTCGTCCGAAACAAGCAAATTACTAATGGTGAGCTTCAAACTTGCACCTATAAACCTAACTTATATTCTAGCCTTCATTTCCTACCTCATTTTTCAAGTCTTGGGGAAACTCTGCAACATCCTAGCCTCGTACCATCTAAACCTATCAGCCTTCAAGTTTATGTAAGTTTTGATTTTAGTTTCTTCAAGTTTCAAGTATGGTTTGCCATAAGGTTAAGTTAGGGTTTCTTTGTGTTTTAAGGTTGTAGTGTTGTTTCGAACATAGGAGAAGAGTGCATCCTTAGAAGAGGAAACCTTGATTGTGATCTCTCCTAGTGTGTCAAGGAAAGGACTTATACATAAAAGATTTAGTATTTCATATGCAATTATGTGTTTTGGTGATTCTATTAGGAAATCTACGCGGGAACGCAGCGGAATTCAAAATTTTATTTCCTATCGACCCAAGATCGACTTCGTTTAAGCAATAAACAAACAAGTAGTAGACGGTGGTTACCTTGGTTGATCTAAAAGATCGACGCTTTGACCGTCTAAGGAGAGTAGTTCTGCATAGAGCCGCCCAAGCGTTCGGCCTCTACCGCTAGTCCACACGAACAACCCGCCGGAATCCCATCATGGATTGCTATTGGAAAACTCCGGTTGCTAGACCGGCATTTTTCCCCTCTCTCCAACTCTCTAAAAGATGCTCTCTATTTTACACAAAAACTATGAGCTCTTGCAATTGTGGTATTCAAAAGAGCTTGACACCCACCTCTTATTTATAGTGGTTGAGGCGCCCCTACTAGTTGTGGAGGAGAAGAAAAACCTTTTTCCCAATAAAATAAGGAAAATATAATTGATTGATTTATCTCATTTATTACAATATCTCATATTAAATAAATCTAGGATATTGTCAATATCTTATATTGAATATTCCAAGATATTGTCAATATCTAATATTGACTATCTTTATTTTATTACCATAAATCAATTTACACGTGTGTATATATCACATATATATATTACACAAATAAATCTATATAAATATAATTATTACACAAGTGCACATGCATATCACATATATGCACACACACGCATGTACACAAATAATATATATATATATATATATATATATATATATATATATATATATATATATATATATATATATATATTAATATCTAATATTAATATATGGTAATACCATTAATTAAATTGCACAATCCAAGTGTATCTTACACACTTCAATGTGGCGCCCCTTTGACCAATAAATTGGCTTCCGGAATGTTCTTTAATTAATATAATATTATTAATATCTTGTATTTAATTTATTCATAATAAATAAATACCACCATATTAATTTACCACTATAACCTTTATAGTCTCGAGATAAATTTTCCTTATTTGGTTATCATCTATAACCACATTTTAATCCGACTAGATGTTCATATGTGTGTGACCCGATAGGCTTCCGAATATGTTGGCCGTAGACACAAAGTGCAAATTACGAAAATGCCCTTCATACCTAACGATCACGGGATAGCGTCTAAAGCAACACACCGTGACCCCCAATCATCGGAAGAGTCAAATGCAATGACTACTACCTTTCATGTGAAACGCTTACCGTGTAACTTACAATCCTATCGCTGTAATAATATCCATACGGTCGTACGTCGAGTGTCAAACATTAACGACCGTATCTTATAATCTGGATATCATGCTCTCTCGAAGTAACTCGTTTACTCCCACTTTGCAAAGATTCACGAGAGTGAGACATTCCTTATAAGAAGGCCATTTCGGATATTCGATCCCAATCATAGGATACGCGATTCCCGGACGACCAATCATGTATACTCCGCATGCTTCAATATCACACCCAATCACTACCGCATGATCGCCACGTGGCTAGGGGAAACCTCAATAGTGTCAAAGCATGACAATCCACACCGTGATGCCATGAAGACTCCGGTCTTAAGGATAATTACACAACCGCCACATAGTGTGACACTTATCCGTGTAAGTGGGTCGCCTAACGTACGCATTCTCTAATACACGTCCACGTACGGTCCAAGTGTCTCTACACTTCGATAGACGAGATCTATCCCCGCCCTAAAGATAGAAGACATCTAATACGTGCTAGCTTCGTTCATACTATCAATGCCCCGTTTAATAGTACATCGGCTAGAGACATTTAAGTATCAAACTTATTAAAGTGATTAGAGATCTCATCAACCATAATCGCCTATCATGGTTTCTCTATCACAGTTTAACACTAAGGACGTTATCATATAACAATTCATAATTGGTTCTTTAAAAGAACAGATATATGACAACAGAAAAGCCATTTAATATATGTATAAACATAAAGAAATAGTAGAAATGATCCGACCCGTCGGATCCGGTCCAACCCGATTGGGTAGGACAGTATTCCAACAATCTCCCACTTGGCCTAAAACCAATCACTCGCACACACAAGACCAAGTTGAAACACAAGAATCTCATGCAATACTCGCAACTAGCCCTAGCCATAAACGGATCGCTATCCGTGGGGACACAGACTATCTTCATATCATGCTCCATATGATCAAGTCAAAGGAACCGCCTCAACACACACACGAATCTCTGACGAGACCCTGGTCCTTGCTTCAAGCAATGAATCCACTTACTATATCAGCTATATAGAAAAGGTGGAAGAACCGTACAAGGTTCAGGAATGAACCTTCTAGATCCATGTACTCCTCCCGCTGCGCCTCTAAGGCACTACTGTGTTTTGGCTAAGTTGTAGAGTTTACAGTGACCCATAGGCTAGAACATTTCCAGCTCACTGTATCACTTAATCAAAGTGACTGCAAACCCAGACCGTAGCTCTCACTCGCCTTCATAAGACTCAGGATACATGTCTGTATAACTATATTTATCTGATTTCAAGTTTCGATAAACTAGGAAACCATCCTTAACTTGTTTAAGGATATTCTTGACATTCACCAGATTTACTTTCATATTTGCTCATGACTATTCATGGACTATGAACATCCGGCATCACCTATAAGATGGTTCCTATCGCAGTAGCGAAGGAAACCTTCCATAAGCATCATCTTTCACCTTATCTTTAGGACTAACACAGATAGATCTTGAGAACACCGGCTAGCAGTATCTCTTATCGCGATCTATGCTAAACTTTTTAGCATCACATCTATATAGGTAAACTATAATCTAAAAGCAGTTAAATCTATCACTATAGATTCTTATTTCTAAAATAAGAACTGCTAATCCAAGTGCTTTCGTAAAGACCTTGAACTACCAAACATTAATTTGACTGTGACATGGGGTGATAATTCATGAGAGAGATATCCAATACCTTACTCAAAAATCGTAACACACTCCCACTATCCATCTTGCACATTGGGCATATTCTTCTTTTGACTAAATCAAAACTCCTTTGATTATCAAACAAAGAAATCGTCGAGAGAAACTTGTTTGAGTCCATAAATGGATCTCGTGGGCTCACATATCATGTGAGTGTCTATCAACATTGAGCTTTCTTCCCAATGTCATCAACACTATCATATAGCCATGATACGAAGTTATAACAAGCATAGTCTGAATAACTGGGCTCAGCCTTACAGGGACATTCCCTCTAGGTAAGACAGACTAGGTTCATAACCTAGTTGTCACTGATGGAATCCAATTCAGACAGTATGGCTCCTGGCCATATCTCTCAATCTTGCCTTTCAAACATTCCTTCATAAGTCGTGAGATATTCATTCTTCAAGATGAACGTACCTGCAGCCCTTTCAGGCTTGAGGTTATCTACAGACTTACAGAACTTTTGTGTGCACTGAGCAGTGTTCTACACCTCATCGTTATGCGGCGTCTGCTCACGTTCCAATGGTTGAATATATCTTTGTGGTTCTCAAACTACTTTTGAGATCTAATTCACTCCCACTGTTTCTTTTGGAAGAAACACTTCCTTTAGAAGACAGCATGTTTGGAGACAAACATTTTGCTCCGCGGACAAGTAAATAATATATAGCATACTTGCTATGATACTCCACAAAGTCGCATATGTCGTACTAGGCTTCAAGCCTTTCTGACTTTGCCTATGACAACTTTAAATCATCGGTTAAGATAGATTCGACATTATCCTCTTCCATATCTAATATGGAATTTATTCAACCTTTATTCTTTGGAACTTGATTAAGTCTAAGGGCACTATCCCGAAACGGGTAAGGGATACTTCGCATGGCTTGCGTCACACATTTATCATATAAAGTGTTGTTTCCATTTTGGGAACACAATCTAATTGCGTATCCCAAAGATGGTATCCTTCAAGGGAGAATCTTATTCCTTTTCAGACGACTTCTGAAACACCCTCCAGGTATTAATTACTTCAATCCAATTGAAGATTAATTCCTAAGTAGCTCATCAATCTCATATTCGTACTAGCTCGAACTTTTCAGGCTTTCCGAATTGTCGTACTTCAATAAATACATTCAACTATTTCTAAAATAGTCATAGAGATCAATAAACAATTATTTGTGGTATTAATTGTCACAAGGCAACAAACATCGGTATGTTTAGGCTTTAGACAATTTTCTAGATCTTACAACCTTTTCATAAAAAGGTATTTTAGTCATTTTAGGTAAGATACGTATTACCCACATGATTCATAATCATATGGTTCAACATCATCAGAATGACGTTTAATTACATGCTTCCCTCCCAGAGAGACTATGTCTAGAACAACCACAAATATTAAGGATAACAGCCACACAAATATTTAGTTGAGATCTCATCACATATATCAACTATATTGTGACAACAGTCTAGTATGTTAGATTCAGTGACCTTCCAACTTTATCGAAATAACATTTATTCTTTACAATTGAATATGTCTACTAAATCCTTAACAAATAACTGAAAGTATGTTCTTCATAAGAACCGGAACATAATAACATTTATTTAGTTCCCTTATCAGTTTACTAGATCCAGAATATGGTAAGTGTCACAACGTTTGCTTCACCTTCCATATCTGTATTTAATCTTTCTAATTTAATCACACTCGTAAGATATCATATATCTAAGAGTTGACTTGAACTTAGATAGATTTATCTCAACTCACTTGCCTAGAATAGAAACTTCAATAAGTTCTCTATTTAAGCACATGCCCTAAATTTCCCTTTTTAATCCTTTAAGCACTTGAGAAATGTTTCTTATTGTAGTCTTCATAAGACTTAAGAAATATCACAAGAGCCATGTCTTTAACTTCCTTTCATAAAGAAAATCTAAAGTTTATTAAATAGTTTATTTAACCTTTTGAATCGTATTCAAAACATTGACTATTTAATTAACCTTTAAGCAATGACAGAATTAAGTCGATACTTAAATCTTACAATTTTGAAAACAACCTTTCCAAAATTAGATGTGGTCATTCTTATCCAACGTTTGAATTAATTGTCATCGTATGACAGAATGATCATCTTGGATCGTATCCAATATATGACTAATTCGTTGAAACTTATTTCAATATATTTAATCATATCATGAGCTTCCGCTTTCATTAATAATTAAAGTCTCGGAGCACTGCATCAATTATGTAATCTCCTTGTCTTTAACTACTATAACGGGATTGCTCATGTCATTGCTTATTTTAAAAAGATTAAAATTACTTAACCATATTTGAGAACGTTTCTCAAAATTAACAGTCATAATTTGGTTTTACTAATCGAGAATTAAACATAAATATAAAGTTTGCTAAAACTACAACATAAAAATGAAAATAAATGAGTGTTGTTGTTTATACACGCAAAATCAAAAATGGTCTTTTGGTTTATGATTTTGCTCCCACTAGTCAACTACTTCCAATTGACTTCCAAGAATTATTAATTTTTTGGACAAGATCCCACTAAACTACCCCGACCCCTGCTTTGGCTGGTGGGCCGAAAATAGCATAATAGGTAGACAACTCTTTGTCAATCGTATCTTATACGATTCTTGTTGTTTGACTAGTCAACTCTTTGACAATTTTCATCTTATAAAGTAGTCAAACCCTTGCCTCTAAAATCCAAACGACCCCGATTTGGCTGGTGGCCGAGAGAATTCTTAGTCAAGTCATAACCTCAATATTCGTGAGATCTCATACGATCATATCTCGATAATAACGATATACCCGAGGTAGGTCAACCCCCTGCTTTGGCTGATGAGTTGGATCCGAACAAGGGCTCTTCACCGTCATTATAATATGTGGAGGCAATTTCAACTTGATTCTTTTGAGGTGGAAGTATTTATGTAAATTAATTCACTTAATTAATTTTAATTATGGTCTCATCATAAATATGTCTATCTCTATAAACATACATCCTACATATTTATCTAGATCGTGCCTAGTCATGCATCTATCGTATCATATAAAATAAATACAAGCACAAAATAAATAAATGCGTAAAGTAACCGGTATGATCACGGACTTTTCCTAGGTTCGGTTTCGAATACAAACCGACGAAACCGCGGGTCACAATCTAAGGTAGCTGCAACCGCCAATAGGATCTTTAATGCGCCATTCTCCAATGGGATCTTTATTCTTCTTTCTTTGGTCTCCATCTTCTGCTCCATTCTTGTTACATTTAATTCTATCTTATAAAATAAATACACCCGCCGCACACGGGGGGAGTCAACGGGAATGGGATAAATACATAAAATAAACTAGGTCACGTTCTTCATAACGGCCTAGGACAATTTTTAAACCAACAGAAAAATTAAATCATTCACATCTATCATATTGGTCGAGTCCATGATCAATCGGGGTCCATATAATCATATTATATCTACTATATCTAATCCATACAATAAAATCTTATGAAAAAGATAAAATTAAAATTTAACTACTTGCGTCTTAATTAATCAATTAACATTTAATCTATTAAATAATTTTATCCAATCAATTAACTAATTAACATTTAATTAATTAATTGATTTTAATCGAAATAAAATTAACGATTAATTTTAAACCGATTTTAATTTTAATTTTAATTAATTAGAACTATTCCAAAATAAATCAAAATTAAAATTATTTCTCTTTTGTTTCTTTCCCTTTTATTCATAATCAAAAGAGATGCCTTTGGTTTTCTAAACCAAATTTGGCTAAGCTGCAGCGCTTTACAAATCAAATATTTGGAAAAGGCGCAGCCTATTCCAAATCAAATATTTGGAAATGCCAAATAATTTTGGTTTAGGCCGCCACTTTCCAAAATCAAAATTTTGGAAGTGTTTAAAGCCTAGCGCTTTTTCCAAATCAAATATTTGGAAAGGGCTAGCTATTCCAAACAAAGCTTGGAAAGACCATTATTATTTTAATGCCATGTGGCATCCCAATGGCCAAACTATTTGAACCATTGGTTAGCCACATGACACAACTAAACAAATGAGATATTAATCACAACTATGAACAATATTGAAACACAAAATACACAAAACAACATTTAGGGATCCACCAAAAAGATGCACCAGCCGACGTCGACCGCCCCAAGGGGGAGCCGCCGCCGATCGGCGCAATTTCCGATGGGGGTGCCGCCGCCGATCGGCCGAGCACCCCAAAAGCCGCCCCTTTAATTTTTTTTCTTTTCGTGTATCGATTTGCGAATCAAAAATCTTTCATCTTTTAATTACGTGATTTAAACGATAAAATTAACTACGCATATTAACATGCTTATTGCTTAAGCTCGAAACTCGCTCTGATACCACTGTTAAGAAATCTACGCGGGAACGCAGCGGAATTCAAAATTTTATTTCCTATCGACCCAAGATCGACTTCGTTTAAGCAATAAACAAACAAGTAGTAGACGGTGGTTACCTTGGTTGATCTAAAAGATCGACGCTTTGACCGTCTAAGGAGAGTAGTTCTGCATAGAGCCGCCCAAGCGTTCGGCCTCTACCGCTAGTCCACACGAACGACCCGCCGGAATCCCATCGTCATGGATTGCTATTGGAAAACTCCGGTTGCTAGACCGGCCTTTTTCCCCTCTCTCCAACTCTCTAAAAGATGCTCTCTATTTTACACAAGAACTATGAGCTCTTGCAATTGTGATGTTCAAAAGAGCTTGACACCCACCTCTTATTTATAGTGGTTGGGGCGCCCCTACTAGGTGTGGAGGAGAAGAAAACCTTTTCCCAATAAAATAAGGAAAATATAATTGATTGATTTATCTCATTTATTACAATATCTCATATTAAATAAATCTAGGATATTGTCAATATCTTATATTGAATATTCCAAGATATTGTCAATATCTAATATTGACTATCTTTATTTTATTACCATAAATCAATTTACACATGTGTATATATCACATATATATATTACACAAATAAATCTATATAAATATAATTATTACACAAGTGCACATGCATATCACATATATGCACACACACGCATGTACACAAATATATATATATATATATATATATATATATATATATATATATATATAATATTAATATATTGGTAATATCTAATATTAATTAAATACCATTAATTAAATTCGCACAATCCAAGTGTATCTTACACACTTCAATGTGGCGCCCCTTTGACCAATAAATTGGCTTCCGGAATGTTCTTTAATTAATATAATATTATTAATATCTTGTATTTAATTTATTCATAATAAATAAATACCACCATATTAATTTACCACTATAACCTTTATAGTCTCGAGATAAACTTTCCTTATTTGGTTATCATCTATAACCACATTTTAATCCGACTAGATGTTCATATGTGTGTGACCCGATAGGCTTCCGAATATGTTGGCCGTAGACACAAAGTGCAAATTACGAAAATGCCCTTCATACCTAACGATCACGGGATAGCGTCTAGCAACACACCGTGACCCCCAATCATCGGAAGAGTCAAATGCAATGACTACTACCTTTCATGTGAAACAGTTACCGTGTAACTTACAATCCTATCGTCGTAATAATATCCATACGGTCGTACGTCGAGTGTCAAACATTAACGACCGTATCTTATAACTGGATATCATGCTCTCTCGAAGTAACTCGTTTACTCCCACTTTGCAAAGATTCACGAGAGTGAGACATTCCTTATAAGAAGGCCATTTCGGATATTCGATCCCAATCATAGGATACGCGATTCCCGGACGACCAATCATGTATACTCCGCATGCTTCAATATCACACCCAATCACTACCGCATGATCGCCCCGTGGCTGGGAAACCTCAATAGTGTCAAAGCATGACAATCCACACCGTGATGCCACGAAGACTCCGGTCTTAAGGATAATTACACAACCGCCACATAGTGTGACACTTATCCGTGTAAGTGGGTCGGCCTAACGTACGCATTCTCTAATACACGTCCACGTACGGTCCAAGTGTCTCTACACTTCGATAGACGAGATATATCCCCGCCCTAAAGACATAAGACATCTAATACGTGCTAGCCGTTCATACTATCAATGCCCCGTTTAATAGTACATCGCTAGAGACATTTAAGTATCAAACTTATTAAAGTGATTAGAGATCTCATCAACCATAATCGCCTATCATGGTTTCTCTATCACAGTTTAACACTAAGGACGTTATCATATAACAATTCATAATTGGTTCTTTAAAAGAACAGATATATGACAACAGAAAAGCCATTTAATATATGTATAAACATAAAGAAATAGTAGAAATGATCCGACCCGGTCGGATCCGGTCCAACCCGATTGGGTTTAGGACACTATTCCATCAGATTCCTATGCTAAGCGATTATGTTTCTACATTCTAAACATGTACGTTCTAGGTATGTGCCTTAATCAAGCAATTAAAGGATAAGAAACATGTTTTTGACAAGTCTGTTTGTTAGCCACCATCTCAACAACAGGCTGATGTGCCGACTATACGGTAACCTTCTTTCTGTAATATGAAACTGCAGTAGTTTTTGTATCTAGAACTGAAATAATCTGTAAATGTTTAGTATGAATAAATAGTGTAAGATTCTAGTTTTTGGCAAAAGAAATCTTTATGTTGTTAGAGTAGCTACTTGTTTAGTATACTTATGCATTCCATTGTTTGTGAAAGAGAAGTCAGGAACTATGTCATGGTCTCAGTAACATTTAATACTTCAATTTGATCCAATTGTTTTATTACTGAGCCTTATAACTCACCCATCACCCCTTACTAGGTAGATCCACAGCCTCGTCTTATGTATTCTGGGCAGATCTCAGCTTCATTTATTATCTAAAAAAAGCCGAGCATGTCTCAATCTCTTAGCATGAAATTTTTGCAAATTCGAGTCTTATTTTATAAGAAAGGTAAATATATCTTCGACTCTTGTCATGAATATCGAACAAACTTCAGTTTTCTATCATGGACAAACTGAGCAGATTTCAATATCCTTTTATTATGGACGAGTTGAGCAGGTCTCTGACTCCTTTTATTCATGATTGACGAGCTTGCCACGTCTCAGTCCCTTTTTATTATATATTGACAAGTTGTGCGGACATCGGTCTCTTTTACAAATTCACACCATCTTTTTGGAATTTTTATTATTATCATGAGTAAGAATGACTTAATCTATCTTTGGCTTCCTATTATGTCAACAAAATGAGCCACAATATTCTAAAATAATCTATATGAATCTTAGGTCCTTTATTAGGTAGATCTCAATCTCCTTTTTATTTACCATCGGCAAACTGAGCATATATAGCTCAATCTCCTCTTATATAACATAGACAAACCCAAACTTATTTATTATCAACAAGTTGAGCATGTCTCAAACTCTTCATATATATGTAGTCTGAGCAGGTCTCAATCATGTAATTCGAGTAGGACTCGGTTCATTTTGCGACTGCAAAGGAAGCTTATAAACTAGCATGACTAGTCTCTATCTAAGTGGTATGATCAACCATCTTGAGTAAAAAATTAAGAAGATAGAGACCCAAATTTCTGAAAAAAATAACTCACTTAAAGATTGAGACAGACAGGGTCGTGTATATTTGAGACAATTTACAAAGGAGACTATTTTAAAATATGAGAGACCCATAAGTCATGATATAGTATCCAATAATTATGATGGAGATTTATCATAATCAAAAATAAAAAAAGAAGTTGTCTCGCTCGTTGTGGTGGAGTGTGATTGTACAACAGCATTATTACCACTTTCGTCCCCAAATGTAATTTCGTTTAGTCTTTTGAAATTGTCATATGATATGTTTATTTAAAAAAATACTCGAGAATTTATTACATTTTTCTTCATATTTTTCCTAATTTATTATGGAATCATCTACTATAAATTATTACATTAACATGTCTATTCTAGAATTTTATCATTAAATTAATACTCCTCCGTCCCGTAATATGTTCTTGGGGGAATGAGGGAGAAGGACAGAAATATTTCATCAATTGAGTAGAAGGACAGTTTTTTGAAACTTTTGCATAAAGGACAAAACTATTTATTCACCGTCGAAATTCACTTGTTTAAATTCACCGTTTAAATTCACCGTCGAAATTCACTAATTTTCGAAATTCACTAATTTTCAAAATTCGATTTTCGAAATTCACCGATTTTCAAAATTCACCGTCGAAATTCACCGATTTCGGGATTCACTGGGAAGATTAACCGATTTTCGGGATTCACTGTTTGTCCTTCTCGCTATAAAAATTAAGCAGTTGTCCTTCTCCCTATAAAAAATATGTAGTTGTCCTGTTACTTAAAAATATTCCAGATTGTGTCCTTATCCCTAATTTTCCATATGTTCTTTTAACTTTTTTTTTGTAGTGTACTAAAATATAAGTAATTCTCACATTTCAATACAAGATTAATACATTATTTTCACTTCTACACTAAACAATACAATATTATAAGTCACTCTCAAAAAACAATAAAATATTTTGTCTTGAAATATTAAAAAGTAATTTATTTATTATTTTTCTTAATCTGTAGAAAAAATCCAAAAGGACTAATAATATGAGACAGATGGAGTAATAATTAACCATTTTCTTAATCCACGTGAAAATATCTGAACGGAATTATATTTTAAGACGGAATAAGTTTTATTTTTAAACAATGATTATGTCATTTGTCCAAAACAACATTTTCTATCGTCATTGATTTTTTTTAAGATCCATTTGAATCGATAAAAGCGACATCGTAATTAATAATAGGAAATGTTGTTGTGGACAAAATATTGTGGCATAATTTTTTTATACCGGAAATGAAAAGAGGCGGAGGAGATTTGAACCCTGGATTTCCCATTAAAGGCAAGAGTAGACCCTAATGGTTTACCACTAAGGTATGAGCTTAAGCTCTGTTGTGGCATAATTATTAATTTATTTTTTTTTGTTTGTTATAAAATGGAGCCGCACTGCATCTCTTTTTACTCCATATATTTCTGTCTCCCGCAGCTTTCTTCCTCGCTGCTTCCTTTCTCAAGATCCGTAAATCAATGAGCTTTCAAAGGTATCATGAAGCTTGGCTGGACCAGCTCCGGCAACTGTTAAACGAGCTCGACCAAGCATTAAGACAGCCACCTACGGCGGAGCACCACCACCTTCAGCTCAGCCAACTGGTCGACAAGACCATGTCCCACTTCACCGAATACTACACGGTTAAAGGCCTGTATGCAAAAGAAGACATTCTCTCCATCATCAAATCTCAATGGTCCACTTCCTTTGAAAGAGCCTTTCATTGGGTAGCCGGTTGGCGGCCCATCACCGCCTTCCACCTTATCTACACGGAGGCAAGTATTCGGATTGAATCCCAAATGATTAATATGCTCCAAGGACGCCGGAGCGGTGACATCGGAGACCTCTCTTCCGACCAGTTCAGCCGCGTGAGTGAGCTTCAATGTGAAACTGTCCTCCTTGAGAACGCTATCAGTGATGAATTATCTCAATGGCAGGTGCGCATATATTCTTATATATACTCTTAGCATGGTCCTTTATTTGTGTATCTCAACGCTATCAGTAATACTATTTATGTATTACGGTAGAATCTACATTAGAATCGATTTTGTGGAAGTCGGTTTAATTAGAGTCAAAAAACCGACTTTTCCTGCCTAGGATGCAAGATAATTCATCCTGCAAACGTATTTCGTATCCGACCGATACTCTATACATACTCTGTTGGATACGTATTCGTGGCGAATTGTAATTTTCAGAAATTGAATACTTTACCGGATATGCGTATATCTACGAGATACACATGCGTATACGAAATACATGATACTTAGAACTAGTATATATACATATACTTAGAACTATATATATATATATATATATATATATATATATATATATATATATATATATATATATATATAATTTTATTTTTATTATCTACAATTTAGTTTTTATATTTTTATTATTTACAAATACATCCCGTATTATATTTTCGTAAAAGCATGTATGTGCGTATCCCGTATCCATGTACGTATCCTAGCTTCTTGCCACGCCGAGTCGATCTTGTGGAAGTCGGTACAAGAGCCAAAAACCTAGTTGAGTAGACAATTCTGAATCGACCTTGGGAAACTCAGTTTTTGGTTTTAAAATCATCTTTCACAAAGTCGGATTCTGTGAAAACGGTTTGGTGGTTGATATTTTTATTTGAAAAAGTATGCAATGCAATATATATATATATATATATATATATATATATATATATATATATATATATATATATATATATAAAAAACAAAAAATATGAAAATGGCAGGATGGTGTGGGTGAGCTAATTGTACTGCAGAGAGGATTAGGTAACAATATAACGGATGAGAAGATGGAACAGCTGGTGAGAATAATAGAGAAGGCTAATAATCTGCGGTTGAAGACGATCGAGAGTTTAACTTATTTATTTAATCCAAGGCAGGCTGTGGAATTCTTGATTGCTGCTATCGAATTACATATCGGTGTCCGAGGTTGGGGCTCCAATCCGATTTCAACCGCGCCTCTACGAGTTTAACTAGCAATGTTTCGATCATTTGAATCCCTCCTAGCTCCCAGTGTTTTTAAGTAATTTTTGCATTCAGTGTATGTATGCTGGTGTTTGACATGTGTTCTAGGCTTTCTAGTCTAAGCTCACTTTTTGGGAGATTCTGGTCATTCTGTTTTTCTTCTTTCATCGAACACCAGCATTTTGTTTGTTTGTTTCAATTCTCTTTCAATAAAATTTAGTCAAGAATATGTTTTTTTTTTTTTTTTTTTTTTTTAGGGCAAAGCATGAAGATTACATGGGGGAGGTGGCCGGGGCGAATCGGATTCGACATACCCAATTAAAAATTAATTAAACCTTCTTTCGTTAAAAAGAAGTGAGCGTGATGATTTTCCCCTCTCTTAACAAAATAAAAATAGATGGGTTAAAAATAAAAAAAAAGAAGGGAGAAATAGACAAATGAGTGACTATGTGAAAATATCCTACAATCATCTAGAATAGTTCCAACAAACGACAAGGTTTCTACATGCATCGTTAACTTTTGACAGATAAGGAAAAATCCCTCTCAAAGATCACCTTGCGACGACATCTTAAAAAACTTGCGAAGAACATTGTCAAAGTTTCTCCAGCTAAGATGTCGTGATTTCCTTTCAGCCGGTGAGAATAACTCTTCAAAATAGTCCAATGTAAATCATGTAATTAATATCCTATCTACCCACAGTTGCCTTACCATCTTGAAAAGAGACGCAACATTAAATTTGTCCACATCTTCAGATGGCAGTTTTCCCTTTCGCTTATGTTGAACTTTCTTTTGAAGTACTCGCTATCTTCCCCATTGCCATTACATAATACGCTTTTGCATCCGATCAGGTTATCTGGATTGAACATGTACATCTTTGCCATTATACAACAACGCACATCTAGCTTTCTCAATATTCCACATAGGGCACATTATTTTCAACACTTCAAACTCGGCATTCTTTTCAACCATTAACTCGAAAAATACGACCATGATCGATTCGACACGAAGGTTATTCCATAATTCGCAATTTACTTTCTTCTTCCATACCCAACGAGCGATAGTACGTTCAAAGAGAGTATGCCACACAGTTTCGTCTTGGCTGAACAAATGGATTATATCCTGGGGACGATCCAAATGAATTCATCTAGTGGCCGGCGTAATCTCATACGAAGGCATTGAAATAATCTCATACGAAGGCATTGAAATAATCTTTCACGACCCAAAAGAATATTTCACCAGACACCAAATAACAGAAGGATGTGATGTGAGAGTACCATTTTTGAAACTCCTTGGAAGGGAAGTACTTAGCTTTGAGTACGTACTTGAGCATATAACATATGATCTTAGAAAATTCGTCAAGCTTGCTTAGTGATTAAGAGATTCACTGGCAAAATTTTAATAGTGAACTATGACAGCAAATCTTTCAGTACTAGCCAGTGACGAACCGGAAAAATTTCTTAATGGGGGCACCAGAACAAAATAAAAGATCGAATAAGAATATTAATAATGTTTTTATCAATAAATCTATATCGTTTATCGGATCTCAGTGAGGCACTGGTCCCCACATATCTCCACTTGGATCCGCCTGGTACTAGCATAATTTCCATTCGTTTTGTGAATTCAGCTAGTTTGTTATCTAGCCTAAGGTTTTCAATTCAACATGTAAATATCCTTCTTCTTTTTTTTTTTGCTATCTTACAACACATTAAAGATACACGTATTCAAACCAACAAATCACTAGTACCCTTAACATTTAGCATATATGTGCTAGCTATTGTCTATGTTGGGGAACAAATAGATAGTGGGGGGGTTCCATTATTTACGTCGCATGTGAAGAAAATCGGGAATGGGGCGGATACCAAATTTTGGGAGGACAACTGGGTGGGGCAAGGGTGTCTTAGAAATATGTTTCCTAAACTGTTTAGACTAGCTGTTCATAAAGATGCAATGGTGAGGGATGTGGGACTTTTGGAGGGAGGTTCTTGGAGGTGGAGATGTGATTGGGTGAGGGAGCCGAGAGGGAGGGAACTTGGGGAGATCGATAACCTTTACTCTTTATTATCTTGTTTTTCCATCACTACAGGTACCAAAGATGTGCATTACTGGAACATGTCTACTTCGGGCTATTTTTCGGTTTCCAAACTGAAACACGCAATTCTTGGTTCCAATGCGGCTGGTAGCATTTACGACAACATTAGTTGGAATAAGTCTCTTCCTTCGAAAGTCAACATCTTCTTCTGGAGAGCATCTCTAAACAGACTTCTTGTTGGAGAAAATAGTGGAATTGAATTAAAGTGAATAAAAAATGATTTTATAATCATTTTATTCAGACGACTTTGCAAGCTTAATTTGATTATATTCTTGTATAGAATATATACAATGTTTTGATAATTCTGAAAACTACGTAAGTCGTAGATGAATTCAGGATTTAGAATCATTCAATTCGGAGTACGAGTGAATGAGAAATTAACGCTTGAAGTCGGGTGTTTGAAAGAACTTTTGTTGGAAGTGGAAGTTGAAGAGTATTCAACTAAACCGTGTACCACATTGGAAAAAGAGAGAAATGTTTTCCAAGATATATGTGGGAAGAATGTTATATGTGGTATAAGCTCCTAGAAGAAGGAGAGATAGCGGGTTGGTTTTAGCAGGCAGACGTTCTGCTAAAATGGCCACACGCGCGCGCGCCGCCGCCGCCCGACCGAGACCGTTGACCTTGGTCTTGGTCTTGGTCTTGGTCTTGGGGCTTTGGGGAATGGGCTCCGAGGGCCCAGGCCAGTGTTCGTGTTAAACTTTTTATACAAAAGTTAATTGGGCTTGGTCCAGTTCATAAACATTCGATTGAGTCGAAGATTGATTGAAGAGTTCACTCGGTTCGGTTATCCAACATAGTTCAAACTCGGTTCAAGAATAGTTAATGGGTTAATTCAATGTCGAACGTATGTAATCGATGAGTTATGTTAATTCATTGCCGAACCGATGAAACGGCAGAATCGAGAATTAAAGCTTCGTTCGTAGTTCATCTCCAAATTTACCCCCTCTCCTATATATAGCCTCCATATGGATTGAAGTTAGACACACATTGGAAATACAACACCGTAAAGCTTCATACATTCATATAGTTCGAAGAAGTTGCATACGAGTTTGAAGAAGAGATTCGAGCACTAGAAGAGTTCGTTGAAGGTTCGTGTAAGAAGTACCTCTATACGAATCAGTAATCCGAGTTATCCTGGGAGACAATTGGTTTTAACCGGGGTACACACCGGACCAAATTTGTCTTAAGGACAGAGTGTCCTACTCGTCTCGGAGTTATTGTATCCACTTTTATTTTAGTATATTTCATTTTTCAATTCTAATTCGTTTTATTTTCAATAAAATTGTTGTTTAATTCGTGTTAATTATTTTAATTGCGTACGGGTTCCTACAAATTTTAAGACAAATTTCGAACCGATGTTCGATTTTAACCCGTGCGTAATCGAAATTTTTATACGAATTTCTACTCAATTTTTCTGAGTTTAGACGAATTAAATAAACTTGTTTTAATCGAATTCGATTCCGATCACTCGGTTCGATCGCCCGGCTCGCGATCGATTGATTCGGCTTATTTCTGAATTTTCAGCTCGTTTACTGAACATTTCAGCTCTTAATCTGAACGGTTCAGTCTACTTCTGAAACTTCAGCTCGTTTTATAATTTACTTAAATCCTCCTTTTTTGGTATCGATTTCTGGTAAAATCGGTCCACATCCTTTTTGGTATCGATTTCTGGCAAAATCGGTCCACCTCCTTTTGGTGTTTTCTGGTAAAAACTACCACGTTAAAACAAGATTGAAATACAAACATTGTTGGAGAATCGAGTTGAAACAAACTCGAGCTTGTTTTGACGAGTCAAAACAATCTTCAAATTGTTTTCTTTGGGTGAAAAACCTACGTGTTGTATTATCAGTTATTCTTTTCTGATAAAAGTTTATTTTCTGTCTTGAACAGAAATGACATCTCGATGATCAAATCACTCCTACTCCGGCCGGTGCGCCAAACGGAGGACAGCCTTCCCACACTTCGGGAATTATGACACGGACAACTACCGTGGATCGGTGCTAACCACGAGAGGCCGAGAAGTTCAACGGATCGAACTTCAAACGTTGGCAAGAAGATGTTGTTTTACTTAACAACACTTGGATTAGCGAGAATGCTAATCGAAGATCCACCGGTGGTGCCACTCGAGACCGCTCGAAAAGACAAACTTTTCTTGTAGTCGAAAATTGGAAGAATAGTGATTTTTTATGTAAAAATTACATTCTTAATGGTTTGGATAATATGTTGTATGGTGTATACTGTACGTATGACTCAGCTCAATCGTTGTGGAAAGCTTTAGAGAAAAAGTACACAACAGAGGATGCCGGTGCCAAGAAGTTTCTTGTCGTAGGTTTTTAAAGTTTGAAATGAACGATACTAAACCTATTGTGAAACAAAGTGGAGGAGTTGCAAATTTCGATATCCGAGATGATAACGAAGATCCGAAAATCAACGAGAATTTTCAAGTGGCTCGTGTCATTGAGAAGCTTCCCGACTCTTGGAAGGAGTACAAGAGCTATCCGATGCATAAGAGGAAGCAGGTAACGATGGATGATCCGATTGTTCGCCTCCGTATTGAAGAGGACAATAGAGCATCCGAAAAGAGACGTTCGAGTCGGGCTTGGACAAGCGAAGGCTAACGTCGCCGAGGTCGAAATCGAAAAGGAAGAAGCCCGAGAAATCGGTTAAGAAGACAGGGGAATCTTCAAGGAAGCCGACAGGGGATAAGCGCCGCCATTCAAGTTTAATGGCAAGTGTCACAACCGTGGCAAACAAGTGGCACCGTGCCGCGGATCGCCGATCAAAGAAGCCTTACAACCATAAGGCTCATATGGTCGAAACCGAGGATGATGACAATCTCGCGCAATGGTGACAGAGTGCAACACCGTGGGTAATCCGAGACAATGGTTTGTGGACACCGGGGCCACTAAACATGTCCGCGCCGATCGTGATGTCTTCTCAACCTACAAGGCCGGAAATGGTGAGAAGTCGTGGATGGGCAACTCGCTCAGTCAACCATTCGTGAACCGGAAATGTGATTCGAAGATGACTTCAGGAAAGAAGCCGACCCTCACAAATGTTCTCCATGTTCCCGACATACGCAAATCGATATCCGGTGGTATGTCGAATAAGAATGGTTTTAAACTTTCATTTGGTAATGACAAGGTCATTTTGACCAAAAATGATATGTATGTGGGTAAAGGTTATTTTACCGAGGGTTTATTTAAACTCAATGTAATGGCTATTATGCCAAAGAATGTTGTGCCCAAGTGAGGCTAATAAAAATGCATCTACTCGCGTACTTGATTGAGTCTTGTACTTTATGGCATAATCGTTTAGGACACGTTAATAATAAATCAATTCAAAGAATGATGAATTTGGATTTATTACCTAAACTAAAAGTTAATCAAACTGAAAAATGCCAAGTCTGTGTTGAAGCTAAAATGACTAAAGCGCCGTTTCCATCCGTGGAAAGAAACACAGAACCGTTAGAATTAATTCACACTGATTTGTGTGACTTAAAGTTTGTGCAATCGAGAGGCGGTAAAAAGTATTTTGTAACTTTTATCGATGATTGTACAAGGTACTGTTATGTATATTTGCTAAGTAGCAAAGATGAGGCTATCGAGGCATTCAAAAATTATAAGAATGAAGTTGAGAATCAACTTAGCAGACGAATCAAGAAGGTTCGTAGTGATAGAGGTGGAGAGTATGAATCGCCATTTGAAAGAATATGTCTAGATTCGGGCATTATTCATCAAACTACTCGCTCCATATGCACCTCAATCTAACGGAATTGCCGAACGCAAAAACCGTACTCCGAAAGAGATGATGAATGCTATGTTGATTAGTTCGGGTTACCTCGAACTGTGGGGGAGGCCCTTCTCTCCGCCAATACAATTCTCAACAGGATTCCGTCTAAAAAGATGGATAAAACTCCATATGAGATGTGGAAAGGCCACAAACCAAGTTATAAATACTTGAAAGTGTGGGGGTGTTTAGCAAAGGTGGAAGTGCCTAAGCCTAAACAGATTAAGATTGGGCCAAAAACGATAGATTGCATATTTATTGGGTATGCTCATAATAGTAGTGCATATAGATTTCTTGTGCACAAACCGACAATCCCGATGTGCATGTAAACACAAATCATGGAGTCAAGAAATGCGGTGTTTTTTGAGGATGTCTTTCCACATAAAGAAAGACACAATGAAGACTCAAATAAGAGAGTACACGAAAATGTGGGGGATAGTACTCCGTAAAACGAGGAAGTGGAACCTCGAAGGAGTAAGAGGGCTAGGACTTCAACGTCTTTTGGGCCGATTTTCTAACCTACATGGTAGAAAATACTCCAAGGACATATGCCGAGGCTATGTCTAATCCGAAGCACCTTTCGGAAAGAAGCTATTAATAGTGAAATAGATTCTATTATGCAAAATCACACTTGGGAATTGGTTGACATTCCACCGGGAAGTAAAGCACTCGGGTGTAAGTGGATTTTCAAAAAGAAGCTTAAGGTGATGGATCTATTGATAAGTATAAGGCCAGGTTGGTAGCCAAGGGTTATCGACAAAAGGAAGGTCTTGACTTCTTTGATACTTATTCACCAAGAACGAGAATCACTTCTATAAGGGTTCTTATTGCTCTTGCTTTGTTATCTATAACTTGGAGATCCATCAAATGGATGTTAAAACCGCATTTCTAAATGGTGAATTAGAAGAAGAGATATACATGGAACAACCCGAGGGGTTTGTGGTTCCAGGGCAAGAGCACAAGGTGTGTAGACTCGTTAAGTCTTTGTATGGATCGAAACAGGCACCCAAACAATGGCATCTAAAGTTTGATCAAACTATGCTATCTAATGGGTTTAAAATTAACGAGTGTGACAAATGCGTCTACATCAAACAAACACCTAATGCTTATGTGTTAGTGTGTTTATATGTTGATGATATGTCGATTATGGGAAGTACTCATGATATCATCATGAATACCAAAAAGTTGTCGTCACGCAATTTTGATATGAAGGATATGGGACAAGCGAGATGTAATTTTGGGGATTAAAATCTCCGAATATCCGAGGGACTAGTATTATCACAAGTCTCACTACATTGAATCCGTTCGAGGAGATTCAATGTTTTTGATGAAAGTCCTATGAAAACACCCATTGACTTAAGTCTTCACTTGGTCAAAAATAAGGGTGAGCCGTGTCTCGTTGAAATATTCACAGATTATAGGGTGTCTAATGTACATAACCAACCGTACTAGACCCGATGTTGCGTGTGTCGTGAACAACCGAGCAGTTTACAAGTAATCCCAAGTGAGGATCATTGGAAAGCGCCGATGAGAGTACTCGTGTATTTGAAATATACAATGAACTCCGGGATTACGTTACACAAGATATCCAAGCAGTATTAGAAGGATATGTGATGCAAACCGGATTTACGATTCTAAAGAGTCAAAATCCACAACCGGATATATCTTTATGATTGGTGGTGCTTTGCGGTGTCATGGAAGTCCACAAAGCGGACATGCATATCTCGTTCCACAATGGAAGCCGAGTTTATTGCACTTGGACAAAGCCGGGGAAGAAGCGAGTGGCTTCGAAATTTCCTAGAGGACATTCCTTGTTGGACAAAACCGATTGCTCCTATTAGCATACACAGTGATAGTCAATCGGCTATACACCGAGCACAAAATAGTATGTATAATGGTAAGTCTAGACATATACGTCGACGACATAATACCGTTAAACACTTGATCTCTAGTGGTGTGATTTCCATCGATTATGTAAAATCGAAGGAGAATCTTGCGGATCCGCTTACTAAAGGTTTACCAGAGATCGAGATGTCAATTTTGACACTCGGAATGGGACTTAAGCCTATTGAAAGTTAAGTTTTGTAATGGTAACCCTACCATGTTGACCTGGAGATCCCAAGATCTTGGTTCAAGGGGACAACTAAGTTATGAAGCTGTCGATGAACACTTTCCCATTCTGTGAATAAAAGTGTTGTCTGCCAGGAGTGTGAAGGTTAAGTGAAAACTTTTAATAATTCCTATAACTTGATTAAATTCGAGTGGGGTATGGCAGAATACTCTTGATAGGAGGTCACCTATGTAAGTGCGAAGTGGGGCCGCTTCTATGAAAATTCAGAGGCTAGAATTCTCTAAAGCACTTTCTGAAACCAGGTGTGATTCAGGGCCAAAATGAATCCAGTCATGAGAACCAAGTACAGAGCTAAGGGAAATATTGTGTGAGTGCTATTGTCTGGTTCTACACTAAAGGCTGAACAGTTCAAGACTTAAGTTCACTGATTAGCCGAGTAGATCCGATAGTACTTCACTAGGGCAGGTTCAAAGCCAGAAGCTACCTCTCCTGATGCAATGTTTTTCTCGTCGAATCTCTTCGTGTCCGCATTTGCATTAATTTCCATTCATGTGGGGGATTGTTGGAGAAAATAGTGGAATTGAATTAAAGTGAATAAAAAATGATTTTATAATCATTTTATTCAGACGACTTTGCAAGCTTAATTTGATTATATTCTTGTATAGAATATATACAATGTTTTGATAATTCTGAAAACTACGTAAGTCGTAGATGAATTCAGGATTTAGAATCATTCAATTCGGAGTACGAGTGAATGAGAAATTAACGCTTGAAGTCGGGTGTTTGAAAGAACTTTTGTTGGAAGTGGAAGTTGAAGAGTATTCAACTAACCGTGTACCACATTGGAAAAAGAGAGAAATGTTTTCCAGTATATATGTGGGAAGAATGTTATATGTGGTATAAGCTCCTAGAAGAAGGAGAGATAGCGGGTTGGTTTTAGCAGTCAGACGTTCTGCTAAAATGGCCACACGCGCGCGCGCCGCCGCCGCCCGCCCGAGCCCGAGCCCGAGACCGTTGACCGTTGACCTTGGTCTTGGTCTTGGTCTTGGTCTTGGGGCTTTGGGGAATGGGCCTTCTGGGCCTGAGGGCCCTAGGCCCAGGCCTGTGTTAAACTTTTTATACAAAAGTTATCCAACATAGTTCAGCTCGGTTCAGCAATAGTTAATGGGTTAATTCAATGCTGAACAGATGTAACTGATGAGTTATGTTAATTCATTGCTGAACTGATGAAACGGCTGTAACTGAGAATTAAAGCTTCAGTTCAGAGTTCATCTCCAGCCCACCCCTCTCCTATATATAGCCTCCATATGGATTGAAGTTAGACACACATTGGAAATACAACACCGTAAAAGCTTCATACATTCATATAGTTCGAAGAAGTTGCATACGAGTTTGAAGAAGAGATTTCGAGCACTAGAAGAGTTCGTTGAAGGTTCGTGTAAGAAGTACCTCTATACGAATCGCAATCCGAGTTATCCCGGGAGACAATTGGTTTTAACCGGGGTACACACCGGACCAAATTTGTCTTAAGGACGAGTGTCCTACTCGTCTCGGAGTTATTGTATCCACTTTTATTTTAGTATATTTCATTTTTCAATTCTAATTCGTTTTATTTTCAATAAAATTGTTGTTTAATTCGTGTTAATTATTTTAATTGCGTACGGGTTCCTACACTTCCTACCAAATCCAATTTACTAAGAAGAGGTGTAAGTCTACCATGTTACAAGTGTACTTTTTGCCAGACGGTTGATGAAGAAGGTTTCCACGTCCTACTTAGCTGCCCTCTTTCTCAAGGAGTTTGGAGCATGGTTCTCAATTGGTGTAAATTCTCGGGTATACTTCCGGTCCTATGGAATGATCTCTGCTCTCTAAAAATGAATCACACGCGGAATCGCTCAGATAACATGATTTGGGATGCTATAAGAAAAGTGACATTATAGATGCTTTTGGTTAAAAAGAAATGATCTGGTCTTTAACCATAAGAATTTCGATGTTGCGGCTGTGTTTGCGGATATTCAGTCGAGATGCTTCGAATGGGTTTCAGGTCGATGCTTTAAATTCAACTGGGAGTGGACCAAATGGAAATTTGATCCTTTTACTGCTACTTCTTCATAGTTTGCGGTCTTGTTTCTAGTTTTGGGGCTGTTTTTTTGTTTTTTCGATTGGTTTTGTTTACTCTCAGCTTCTTGCTGAATATTTTTCTAATAATAAAATATTTCTTTGGCTGTTCAAAAAAAAAAAATAGTATTTTTCGTATCTAAACAATTATATAAATGGTGATGTGTTGTAATTGGTTAAGCAAGTAGTGAATTGTGTTTTTTTTTTAATTTATGAATGTACACATAAGCAACTACTTGTGAAGAAAAATTATGGTACATCGGTAATCTTAAATTTTGTTGGTTATTGTTGAACTACCCCATCTTCCAAAAGCTTAAGCTGATGGGAAGGTAGATATATAATTGACATTTTATATATTCAACACGTCCCCTCAAGTGTGGGCCTATTATATTTTACAGAGGCCAACACTAGTTTTTTTTTTTTATCTTTTCAAGTGTGGGACTATTTGTTATATTTTAGAGATGGTCAACACTTGTTTTTTGTTTTGTTTGTTTGTTTTGTTTTGGGTGATTGTGTTTGAAACGGGTTTGAACCCTCATACATACATATATTATCCAAGTCTGAACATTAAATTGGTTTATCTATTCGAGTAACTAAATTTTGGTTGATTGATTCTTTATAACATTCACTAAACCGTGAACCCTAAACTCTAGACCCAATGATCGAACCTTAAACTCAAAATCTAATGAACCCTAAACGTTAAATTAAGAAGCCTAACCCTAGCTAAACCATTACTGAACGTATCTATAAATTAAAAGACTTGTTTTTCAAATGTCTTAATCCATATATATGACCTAAAAAAAATCAGGTTTCTATTGGGGGCTTGATTTCAGAATTTTGCTGCTGGATTGTGATATATCCTTAATTTCTCTGAACAAGCTAGAAAGTGTGACGGTACGAAATACGGGGTATTCCTTTTGGGTTGCCACCTGTTATGTTTTAAAGAATATATTTTCCACTTGTTAAGAACAAGTAGAATCTGGCAGCTTTCGGGATTATAAAATGTTTGAGATAAGATAGGATATCAACGTGTCGCTTACCGGTTGCATGCTTGCATGCATGGCTACATCTGTTAAGTTTCACAGCTTGCTGTTGTCTCTAATGTCTAATCTCTAAAATGGAAATACTAGTACAAAATTCCGTGCGCCTATTGTCTGTCTCGAAAAACAAAAAGTGTGTGCGCCTGCAACGTTGACCGCAACCAAAAATGGCTTCCATTGTCATACTCTAAAGCATTGTAAAGGTTATAAATGTAACATTATGTTTCGATGATGATTCAGTTTATCGAGATAAATCGATACAATGTATCGTGATGATACATGGTTGGACTCATCATCGAATGATTGGACCACATGCTTCAAGAAAGAAACGGGAAGTCTAGGGCCCCAGTCTGAGATCCGTTTCTATATCGACTTCGATAACAGGCTCCCACACGATTGTCGGATGTCGGGGGAGCCATTGCCCAGACAAAGGCTCTAGTCTGGTCTCGATCCCGCAAGTCGGGGAGGTCGAAGACAAGATAGAGTCCTATGTTATTAATAAAGCCCATTAGTCTTAGTTACTTGGACATGAGGTAATCGCATAAAAGGCCCAATAGGGTCAGTTATGGAATAAGCCTAAACCGACTCTATTTAGGTTTAGGTCACGTATGCCTCCTTATAAATACTATCTTCAGGAACTACGTAAGGCTTGATTCCTGGAATGAGACAGGATACGTAGGCAATCTAAGATCCATTCTTAGACTCAGCCATAAACGCCAACACAACGCACGTGTAATTAGGGTTTGGATCGTTAGGGTTTCTGTGATTTAGCCATAAATTCATAGTTTAGCCTGATTAAATTACGAGGACGTAATTTGCCCTCATCATTGGCGCTAGAAGGAGGGCTGATGCTAGCCTCTGATTGTCCAAGGCATCGTAATCTTCAGCAGAAAGGGCAGTATGGTCACTGACATCGATTTCAGGCGACTCGCGAGCTTGTTTCGCCCCCCTGCGGCCCTCTTGCTGTTTCTTCTTCATGAATAACGCCAAGGCATTCTTCTTCTTGGCCGAGACTTGAGAACCCTCAGGGTTTTGGGTCGATACGTCTGTCAGATCCACCAGATCCTCTGGTTCATCTCGGAGTCCTCCGAAAGCCATAGGTGGCATCTCGACGGTCAAAGTCGGAGGAGCTGTCGGAGTAGCAGCCGTAGCAAGAGTTGGGGTTTCGACACTAGAGGGTCGGCTCTGAGAAGAGCCGGCGACATCGGGAGTAGAAGTTTGGGCGATAGGGGCCCTCAACTTTGGGGCCTTCACTAGGCTCACCAGACTTCCAAACTTGTTCACTGCACCAAACAAGCGCAAAGTATCAACAACATATAAAGTAAGCAATAATTGTGCACAAGAAAAAGAAAATAAGTAAAACTCCTACAGTCGGTCCGATCGACATCAGATAAGGGCTTGTAAGGGACGGGTCCAGCAGTCTCTAATCTTGCTAAATTGTACAACATCCTTAGATCTTCGGTCAAGACCTCGAATCCTGAGTTCTCGATGATCCGAGCTTCTGCCGGAGATTGACGATTGTGTATCGCATCACTTTTGTCACCTTTTTCCCTCCAGTCGGTTATGAGGGCGTCGTTACCGTGTCGGACAAAAAAGAACGGGGTTTCCTAGTCACTATGCGAAGATTTCCCCTTCGACACGGGCTGAAACACCTTGGTTCTCTTTTGAAAAGAGTACCATCCGAGATCCGGACACTTGATGAGTTTGTAAAAAAATCTAAACAACTCGACAGTGAAGCATACCCTGTTCACCCGACAGTTTACTAGAAAACCATAGAGTATCCGGATCCCATTCGGAGCTATCTGCGATACAGAGAACTGTAGTGCCTACAGACCTCGACCACTCCAGGGTCGACAGGGAACCTTAACCCTGATTGAGCTGGGCTTCGTATACCGTAAGGAAATGCACTCGAGGCTCATCGGCAAATTGGTTGATTCCCGATGGAAGGCGCGCCTTAAAGTCGACAGGAATTAGGTTGTTCTCTTTACATATCTCATCCAACTCCAGAGGGGTGATCCTGGAAAGACAACCTTTAGGTCCTTTTCCATCCATTATGGTTTTCAGTTTTTTGCGAGGTTGGAGGGAGGCAGAATCGGCAGAAGGACCGGCGCTGTCAGAGTTTCCGGCAAGAAAGGGGTGGGAGTGAGTGGCTGACGAATGTTCGCTCCCACTTTCACGTTCTATATCACCACTGCTAGACATTTACTAATCAAAGAAAAAGAGGAATCAGGAAAAACAAGGGGACTTACTTGCAATTTTTGGAAGAAATTAGAGAGGAAAAATGGAACTTTGGCCTTTTGGTATGATCTTCTCCTTTTATGCCTTGATAATTTGAAATCAGTGCCTAAAAAGACGTTAGATGGGGGTTATAACTCCCCCCATAAACGCGTTAATCGAGAAACGGCGTTACAGATCACGAGAAGAGCCGCTTCGAATTCTGCAATGTGATAATGCCGTCAGTGCTTTATGACGTCATGCAATAGGCTCATGAGTGGCTATAAGTCTAGATGTCAGATCACAACTGTTCCCCACATAACCTTAGAGACCTATCCCGATGACTACGTAGTATGACAGATTTAACCTCGGAGAGGCGATCTTGACTTCACTCAAATCTGGGGGGCTTGATGATACAGGGTTGGACTCATACACGTGTCATCGATTGATTGGACTACATGCTTAAGGAAGAAACATGAAGTCTTGGGCCCCAGTCCGAGATCCGTGTCTATATCGACTTCGGTAAAAGGCTCCCGCACGATTGTCGGATGTCGGGGGAGCCATTGCCCAGACAAAGGCTCTAGTCTGGTCTCGATCCCGCAAGTCGGGGAGGTCGAAGACGAGATAGAGTCCTATGTTATTAATAAAGCCCATTAGTCTTAGTTACTTGGACATGAGGTAATCGCATAAAAGGCCCAATAGGGTCAGTTATGGAATAAGCCTAAACCGACTCTAATTAGGTTTAGGCCACGTATGCCACCTTATAAATACTACCTTCCAGGAACTACGTAAGGCGTGATTCCTGGAATGAGACAGGATACGTAGGCAATCTAAGATCCATTCTTAGACTCAGTCATGAACGCCAACACAACGCACGTGTAATTAGGGTTTGGATCGTTAGGGTTTCTTTGATTTAGCCATAAATTCATAGTTTAGCCCGATTTATTTACGAGGACGTAATTTTCCCTCATCATATCGAACTTTCACATTCCAACTTAAAGGCAACGGAGACTACTCTGTAATAGAGCAGTCTTAGAGACAATAGCCACTGTCATATATATGGCCTTTGCGTAATATTCCATGTCGGAAGATTGAAAGAAATATTATTAAGTATAATCAAGGGTGGCTGCAAGTATTCTAGAACACGGGTCAGGATCCGAAGCGGCACAACATATTACAAGTTTATAAATATTAATTTAAAAAATGCAAATATGATTATGGGTAAAGGATCAGTTAGTATTTATTATATTTATAGCGGATCAGTTAGTATTTATTAGTGTATAAATTTTTTAAATAACGTAAAAGATACATAACTTTTTAGGGGTTGCTTGACCGTTTCAACCTACATGGCGCCGCCCCCGGATATAATATTAAGGTATAATAGACTTAGGTTAATCATTTTACGTCAAACGAAGACGACATCTATGTAATTATCGAATCAATTATAACCCAAGTAAGGGCTGTCAGACCTGTAATTATTGGGCAATGCACTTTACTACTCCCCGATTTTTTAACCGTCACTTTAAAAAATAGCTTTATTTACATTTATTTGTCTCTTTAAATTATAATACAACATTTATAACGTTTTTCACTTTTATCCTTACTTTTTATTACATAGCCTTTTTTTTGGGGGGATATTACAATACAATCAAATCAATGTTTAGTACTCCATCTTTTTAACTGTCGTAGAGAGAAAAATTCATATAGATTAAGAAATTAATTAATATGTCTAAAATATAGTATTGGAAATATATTTTTTTATTGGAGATGTAAATACTTTGTTGGTAAAAAGAGTATTTAGTATTGTAAATGCATCTTTTTATTGGAGGTGTAAATACTTTATTGGAAAATTAGGAAAAAATAATAAATGATGCATTGAAAATATAAAATGCCAAATAAATAAAAATAGAACAAATTCTGAAAAATGACAGATAAAAAAACGGAGGAAGTATTTACTTTTCAAATGTGATAAATAGTGGAAACCAAAAAAAAAAAATCATTTCCTAAGACAGAAGAACTCATGGGAACTCCAACAGCCACATATTTAATCAAAAGAAATATTTGTGTCATAATAAAATTTACACGGCAAGTGCTATAAACCGTTGTTTTTATTTGACTCATTTGAATTAATATGTTCTACATCATAATTCATACATAAAAAATGTATTGTGTATTTAGTTGTATCACTTTTGTGGGCCACTATCACTACTTTATAATCAAAGAAAAAATACGCACGGTACAATTTTTTTCAAAACATAAGCATTTGACATGGTATGACCCGAACATCATATATACACGTGCCATTTCTAAATGGGCTAACCCAGACTTAATCCCTTGTTGGGCCTTTCGTTCTAAGGCTTTGAACATGGCTTCTCCGACCTCATTCGGATCATATTAGGTCATTAGCCTCGTTCAAGTCAAGCTCAAAAAGCATTATCTGAGCTCGGTACATTTTACCCTTAGCTCCAGATAGCCAGCATGACATAAGTGTCTACGGTCCGATATCACCGACTCGATGACATGCTCACTTAGGTCGCGCATGAACAGAATGGAACAAATCGTCCCCGAGCTCAGAGGACAGTTATGAGGCATTAAAGAACACCATCCCACGATTGATCTTCATTAATTGCCATTATCACATGATTGATTCCACTAATCGATTCTAGCCTAATTGAGCAATGACTGCTCCATGATAACATCATAATCACCCCTCAACCATAGCCACAAAATCAGGAATTCATAGTCAACTCCGCATGCGGGATTCCTATATAAAGGACATGTTGTCCTCTTAACAAGAACCATGTTATTGAATTGATCCCTTAAACTTTGGGTACGTAGGAAGTCTCGAAGACACAACCATAAATCACCACAAACAATATTAAATTTTACAGTTGGATTACACACTAAAGGATCCAATTACTTGCAAGTTAACCCAGCCGATTCCAAGCATCGTCATCGAAAAGACAAAAAGAAACAAGCACTATAAAAAGAAACAAAAGAAAAAATATGGAAGCATAGTATCATAGCCGGACCGGACATTCAACCGGAAAAGACACCGGGTCACCGGTTCAACCGGCGGGTCATTGATTCAACCGGTGGGTCACTACATATAATTTAAAATATAATGATATATTAAAGACATTAGAAAAATTATAATATGACATCCAAATCATTTCCAAAATATTCCAATTAACGTAGCTATTACTGATCAATTTTCTAATAACCTAGCTATTACAGAATATGGCAGGATCAACTTCAGCAGGTTTAATAACAAGGCAGCATGTCAGCAAATCAGACTTAGCAAGAATGCCAGATGCAGCAAACAACAGCAGACTGACTGCATACTTAATAAAACACACAAGAGGTGTTACTGCACTTGATCAACAACAACACTAGGTGTATGCCGAGGTTAAAATCAAGAACCAACAGTTTTATGGGGAGATAACAACCAAACACAGAAACACACAATAATTTGAATCAACTCAGACAAACCTCTTACAGTGAGTGAAGACCTACACCTCAATGTAGTCAACACTTATTAGGGCCTTGACTGAAAGACTTCTAAATATTGTATGAATCAAAAAAACAGTGACCAGAATCAAAACAAGACTTCTGTCACTTGAAATCTAGACTTAAGACACTTGGTCCTTCACAGACAGTCAGAGTGTACTCTGCAAGCCTCACTAGACGGATTTCCTTGGCACTTCAAATCAAGAAATCAATGTGACCGCCACTTTGACCAAGGATGACCAAAGATCAAAATCAGATTTCAACATAACAGAACAGACTCAGAACAACAGGCAAGACTAATATCAATCAGACTACTATCAAGCAGCATTCAAGGCAATTACAAACCATATAAACACAGAAAATTGAAATGAAAAACTGAGTTAAAGTGTTACATATAACAAGGAACACATAAACCTCAATTTGCAGGGATTCTATATTAGCTATTGATCAGAACCACTAATTCTTAATAACCAACGCCAGAATCAGACTTGGCCAACCAAGCAAGATTACCAAGTCAAGACTCCAACTTCGGTTCAAAAAGACACCAAAAAGGAGAAAAACAATTAAGTGTTTATGGAATGTAGGATTGCTCAAGAAATTACTTCTGAGTTGTTTCAATCCTAGTTAAATCTACTGGTCTATTTATAACCTAAGGGTATGAGGAACCCTTAAGCCATAAGACTCTAACTAAGTTAGTTTTTTATTTGAATTTGAATGTCAAAATCTGAGACACTGAATGAAACACAAGTGTCCTGATTAACCCAAATGCTAAGACTACGAAATTGGTTCGGTTTATGTGTTTTTGTTAACAAAATCACTTATGCCACCTCGGTTTTCCACTTAAGGCCGGTAATAGTGGTATTCAAGGCTGTGAAATTGTTGAACCAATTTTAATTTGAACCAACCAGGTCTGACACTAACAAATGGGAAGCTGTAAACTTAATAGAGACCACTAGAACCGGATTAACCGTCCCTGGTTTGATCAAAACTGAACCAAAAATGTTTCAGTTAATTTGGATCAAGATTATTTTGGAGGACCTAAAGATTCAATGAAAGAAGCCTATGAAACTATATTGTGACAATAAGTCAACCATCAACATGGCCCACATTCTAATCCAACACGACATAACAAAACATATTGAAGTTGACCGACACTTTATTAAAGAGAAAATTGAAAGTTGACTCATCTGCACACCTTTCATCCAATCCAAAAGACAGTTGGCTGATATCTTCACTAAAGCATTACCTGGCAAGATGTTTCATGATCTCAAGTGCAAGCTTGGCATGTCAAATCCATACTCTCCAGCTTGAGGGGGAGTGTTAGAATATATGATGTCATTATATCCTATTTATGACATCATTATATGATATTTACTCATGAACCATAAATTGGTTGTACAAATTATTAATGTCTGCTAGTTGTCTATCCTAGATAACTTAAACCATCTATTTAATAGCTGTCTGCTTAGCTGTTATATTTATATTCTAGCCGTTGGTCACTTGTGACCTTTCCTTATTCTATTTATACCTCTTGTAATATGATTGTAACATCAAGTTAATATATGAAAGTTATTCTATTTCTCTCTATTTTAACAAGATCCTTGATAGTAAACCGTTTGTGGAGATGATCACTGACTCGTTGAATCTGATTCAAATTGGGACTGGCTGCAATACTACCATCTTCATAAACCAATAAGAGAATAAAGTTGTTGCCTGATCCTTTAGTGAATAAGTTGTGATCTTGCTTGGATGGAACAAATCCTTGACTCTCCAATGATCCTGTTAATTTACAATTCCATTGTCTGCTGGCTTGCTTCAAGCCATATAATGATTTGATCAATTTGCAAACTTGGTTTGACTTGCCAGAACTAATCTTGAAGGGAGTTTATGTAGACTTCCTCATGAAAATCTCCATGTAGAAAAGCAGTATTCACATTCATTTGGTGAATATGCCAATTGTTGGCTGCTGCAGCTGCTATATGGCAATGCTCTGACTGTTGTGATCTTCACAACAGAAGAAAAAGTCTTTTGATAGTCGATGTCATAAGTTTGAATGTAGCCCTTTGCTACCAGACTGACTTTTTACCTCTCTATTGATCCATCAGGGTTATACTGGATTTTATATACCCACTTGCATCCAATAAGTTTCTTGTCAGGTGGTAAAGTGACAATTTCCCATGTGTTGGTTTTCTGCAATGCCTCAGTTTCGTTCTTGCAAATTACACTAGATCTGATTTGTGTTTCTATAGTCAGTGACACTGCTTTGCTATTTCTGGGGATATATAACCAAGCAACCATATTTTTAGTAGGTTGTTGCATCGGTCCCATTGTTGAAATTCCTCTGGTGCTTTTATCGATGGTTCAAAAAAAATTTCATCCACGAGTTCAACTTTATTTTTGACACTTAAGACCATAATCATGGATTTTCTGCATGTATTGTAATTATTCCACCAGAAGTTTTGGTCGAAATCACACCATGTTGATCGGAATGATGAATATAGAGAGAGGATGATTTTGGTTGTCCAATGTCAAGAAAGGAGTCGAAGTCTCTCGGATTGTTCTGATACCATGATAAGTAAAGAAAAGAGTAAAAGGCTGAAATTGTTATTGCTCTATTCCAAACAGTGACTACAACTAAATACACCTCGGCTAAATAAGTATTCGATAAAGGTCAAATCGCAGCTAAAAAGATATAGCAACCGCTAATTTGAATATTTAAAACAATTATCCAATTTTATCTTCTTTTATTAAAAATATTTTTAATACAAATTCATTAATAATTGTGACATACTGAGCTAGGATCCTCTCAAGTGTGAGGCTCAAGTGCTTCCTCAAGTATCATTGATCTAACTGCACACTCACATTCATAGTTTTTTTCCCATAAAACTACGTCGTTTTACTTAAAATGTCTAAAAACAATGAAACATGAGAGTGCTTGACCCTCACACTTAAAAGGATCCTTGCTCGTGACATATTACATTGATTGATATAGTTCTATAACCATTAATGGTTTATAGAGGGGGAAACTTAAAAAAAATGCTTAAAAAGAATGAAATTTCGTATATATACTTCAACATATAACATTGAAAAACTATGCTTTAAAAGTCATTTTGCTACGTATTCTTTACGGATTTTCCACGGAATAGCTACGGATTCTTTACGAAATACAATTGAATTATTGTTTGCAAATGTAATATTTTCAAGCATATTCTTAACCATATTATGTTTTTAGCATATTTTTTCAAGTTTGGGAATTATTTTACCGGATGGATAGTTGGCCAAGAAAGGTCAATCAGAACAATTTTCATTGGAAATGAAACGAAATTATTACCTGCAAATTGAAATGATTCCTAGCTAGCTGACAGCAAGGATATACTTTTAGGGAGGTTTTTGTGTGGTGTGTATCTACGTGCGGATAGCACGTGTGACACACCACACACTTTCATTTTGTATTTAAACTGTATGGTTTTGATCGTTTCACCCGTCACATCAGTTCAAATTTTCTTACCACACAATAACTTTACATACTTTTAGTCCAATTAATATACCAACGCAAGTCTGTCTTTCTTCGCCTTTGGTCCAATATATTGCGCCGGGTTGGCATTTACACTTCATGCCAACAGAAATAATATCAAGTTAATGTGACACTTTCGGTGCATGGGAATCAGTATGCAGTACCACAAAGACTATCTTTACGGAGTTTCAGAGTACGTCGAATACGAGAAAATATTTATGTGGTGTCTGCATACGTGTGGAGACACCGTGTAGTTCAGTACGAACCACACACAATGGCGTATCTTACCTATGGGCAAAGGAGGGCTAAGTCCATCCGGACAAAAAAAAATTACACTAAAAAAATCTATGTAGTCCAGTTTGATCCGTAAGAAATTCTTAATCCAGTCCATCCGACGAACCCGATATAGTTTATTAGCTCACCCAAAATTTAAATCATGGCTCCTCCATTGACCACACACAAGGGCGGCGTATCTTACCTGTGTGTTTCTTATCTTTTCATCCATCACTTCACTTCAAAATAAACTCTCCACATGTATTTCCCGTCGAATACTCCTTCCTGTCCAATTTAACGGACGGAGTTGTCAAAAGAAAATTGTTCTTTTTTATCTGATGAAGTATTTTGGCAAAAAGATCATTTATTGTGTTTTTCGAATAAGGATTCTCTAAAGTGTGAGGGTCAAGTTGTGTCTCAAAGGTAATAGTTTAAAGTAGTGAAAATGAGTAATATATAATAAATTAACGAAAAATGTAATAAATACTCGATTGATATTAAAAATAAACTTCTATTATTAGATAAATCCAAAAAAACTAAATAGACTTATTTTTTGGAACGAAAAGAGTATTTATGATGTATACATAATATGCCCCCTCAAGTTGGACAACAGAAGGTAAGTCCAAGCTTGACTCAAAAGTGCTGAAAGGGAATGCATGTCAATGGGGTGAGTGCATCCGCTAACTGATCTGCACTTGAAACATGAGCAACCCGTAATGCACCTCATTGAACTTGGTCACGAATGAAGAGTGTCAATGGCGACATGCTTTATACGCGAGTGAAAGACCGGATTTGCATTAAGTTGAGTCGCACAAACGTTATCACAAAATCTTACTGCGATCGAGTGGCAAGACCCATTTGCTATCAACCAAATTCACATGAGTAGAGTAAGGAACCAAAGTCCATGTATCATTAGTAAACAACGCATTAAATTATTTAGAAATGGAGGTGTGCCAATGAGGACACTATAGTGCTTCTTTATAAGTATTGGGTTCGGTATCAGAAAATTTTGAATCCAACTCAGTGTTAGTTGAGGAGATGACGTGGCTTGAAAATACTGTTGAGAGGACGAGTGATCATAAGGTGAGTGATAGGAGGTGGAGAGGTAAGAAGGGATGTGGGGGATGCAAGGGTAATTCGGACTATCACGAGCCAAAGAATGTTGGTGAAAATGTGACAGAGGATGACAAAGGCACAATGGCCATATATAGCAGACGATGTCAAGTCACCGAGTTTGTTTTATTTGCTAAAAAATCTAAAAGAAGAGTGGATGGACAAAGATACATGCAATTTTTAACTGGGTCCTGGTAGAGGCATTTGGATGTCTGAAGGTCCTTCACAAGAAAATAGTTGGGTAAGAATTCAATGGAAACAAAGTTATCAGTGCATAATTTTTAGTGACACGTAATAAATTATGAGTAATACAAAGGACATATAAGACATTGTATAATGTAAAGGCAGATGAAGAAGAGTGTAAAGAAGTGTAACCAGTTTGGGTAATCGGGAAAGCATTGCCATCACCAATGAAATTATCATCATGGCCCTGATATGGATCATGAAGGCTGGGAGTTTGGAGATCAGATGTCAAGTGATGAGTTGTGCTCACGTTTAAGAGCCAAGGTTGAGGAAGAGCTATAGCATGATGCACATAGGGATGGGAGTTGATGGCAAATTGGGGGGGGGGGGGGGGGGGGGGGGGGGGGAAGTTGAGACAGATTAATCTCAATCATTAACTTGCTTAAAATAGAGACTTCAAGAAGCTATTGCCTTTTATCCAGATGCCCTATAATTTTTAAAAAAAATTACTCGGGCACTTGTAGACATTTTTTAGTTTAGTCTTTCAATGACTTCTAAAAAAAAATCATAAGACTTAATTATTCTTTATCTTTCATAATGAAAATTCAAGACCCATGAATTAATTTTGAAGTGTTTCGACTCCAATACGGACCATGAACCATTATTGGTCGTTTACGAAATGATTAATATTTAAGTCAACACGTAAATATTTTTAATTCGAAAACAAATTCTAAAATTAATAGTGGTAATTCTTGCTCAAATCATCTAATGTTTGAACATCATATGATAGATTTACTAATTAGATATCAACATATGTAATACATGATTCATTCAGTGAAATCAATTCCAAGTGATTTAATGATCATGGGTAGGGATGTAAATGAACCTAAGTATTCGATTCGATCCGGAGTATTCGGCTCGAAAAAGCTCGATTCGGGCTCGTTTCGTGGGTTCGAACTTCGAGCCGAACCTTACAAATTAGATATTCGGTGGTCGAGCCGAACATGTTCGAACATGTTCGGCTCGGATATCATAAATTCATATACAATTCGAGCCGAACATGTTTTTTAAAACCGAGCCGAACATGTTTTGATTTTTTTTTTAAAACCCAGTTCGAGCCGAACATGTTCGAACGGTTCGACATGTTCGAGCCGAACCGAGCCGAGCTTTTTTCCACAAATACCAGACCGAACCCGAGCCGAATAATGAAAATATAAGGCTCTGCCATTTCGAGCCGAGCCTAAGGTTCGAACATATCGAGCCGAGCCGAACCCTGCCAGGGTTCGGTAGGGTTCGGCTCGTTTACAGGCCTAATCATGGGTGTTTGTATTTAGTTGATTAAAGTCTAAGAGCACCACATCGTAAATGTAGTCTCTTCATAGATCTTTAATCACATAAATGTGATTACTCATTTCATTGCTTATTGTTCATTTTGCTTATGTTGATTATCATGATTCATTGGATCTGTTAGGGGATTTTAAAGACCACTCTTTAAAGAACTTAACCACACGTAGAACGTTTCTCAACATGGTAACAACCACTAATTTTCACTATGGTCTATTTATTGATCTAGAATAATAAAACATAGTAATAAAAATTTGTCTAAGATCTATAATATACAATAAAAATAATTAGAGTGTGGTTGTTTATACATGGAAAATAAGAAAAGGTTTTGAATTTTATGATTTTACTCCTACTAGTCAACTATTCTAAATTGACTTTAAAAAAAATTCCTAAATTTTTTAGTTGTTAAGATCTCATCTAGTTGCCCCAATTTCTGACGTGGGCTGGTCAACTGGAATAATTTCAATAGTAGGTAACACTTACTAATCACATCAATCACGTGACTACTGATGGTTGACAAGTCAACTACTTGACAGTACTCATCACAATGTTGTAGCCAACTCTTGTCTCTAAAATTAGACGATAATGACATGAGCCAATCACCGCAAAATTTTAGTATGTCATAACCTAATATTCGTGTGATCTGATACGATAATGTCTCATTAATAATGATATACCCGAGATAGGTCAAATCCAGATGTGGGTCGATCAATTGGATTCAAACAAGGACTCTTAATCGTCATTACAATATTGAGAGACTATATACTCACATAATTTATATTAAAGTGCTAATGAGGCTTACCTCAATGGTTAAACTAAGGTCCCGAGACCAAAAGGTCATGAGTTCGAGTCCTAACATGCGTGTGTGGGTTATAGTCCACTAAATTTATGTGGTAATTCCGTTTCGAATTTTTTTATATTAAAGTAGGAGCAATTAATTGATTAATTAAATGTATCTCATCATTATTAATCTATCGACATAGATATAATTTACATTCATCTATCAACATAGGTATACATTACATGCATTAATCTTAGATCTTGTCTAGCCATGCACCTATCGTATAATTACAGTCATAAAAATAAATAAATACATCATGTCTCCCACAAAATAAATAAATGCGTATACGGTATATATCCGGTATATGATCATGGACTTTTTCTATTCGCGGTTTCCAATACAAACCGCAAGGTCACAATCTAAGGTGTCTTCAACCGCCATTGGACCTTTATTGGATCTTCTTGTTGACTTCGTTTAGCCTCCTTATCTGATCCATCTTGTTACATAATTTATAAATAAATAGAATATAACCGCCGCACACAGGGGGAGCGAACAAGATAATATAATGCAAAAATAAACCAGGCTCACAAACATCGGCCTAGGACATCAAAAACGAAATAAAAACAAACAATGTCTATCTTATATGTCAAGCTCGTGATCAATCAAGGTCTGTTCACATAATCTTAGATTATACGTTTTATAAATTAAAAAAATGTCTAATTCTCTAATCACACATTTTATGTTTCATCAATTAATTAACTATTTAATAATTACTTTTGGAATAAACAAATTAATTCCAAAACATTAATTCGACGCTTGAATTGCATCATTCAGCTCTTAATGCATCAACATGCATCCATCTTAGAAAAACAAACCAATTAAGATAGTTGTTTCCCTCAACAAAAAGAAAAATAGTTGCTGCCGGCTTAGTGCCAACATGGCCGTCGACTCCGCGCCAGCAATGCTGCTGGCTAGCCAGTGGACCGAACCATTTTTTTGTTTGTCAATTCTACAACTCTTCGTGAATACTGGCTAAAAAAATGCAAAAAATGTTCAAAATCAAAACCCTAATTGTACCGATTTTGATCGATCATCAAAATCAATTATGGCCTCAAATTCAAATAAAAACACAGCAAATTTTGACTCAGATCGTCAAATTGAAACCCTAATTCACACTTGACGCCTATTGCATCAGTCTACGCTGAACGAGGAAGATTGCCAATGGCTCAGCCACAGGTAGTTCACTAGCTTAGTGGTGCTGCCTGCTTGCCCGTGGCCTTCTTGCCAGCTCAGCGGTGGCTAAGGGTGGACCCAAATGAGAAAAAGTTGGGAAGCACTGCCCCTACTGAGATCTGAAAAATGATGTATTTGTTGGTAAAAAATATAAAACACTAATAATGTCCCCAATTGATTTTTGAATTTGTTCTTGTAATATTCCGATTTTCGGGAAAGGGCAGACGTGTCATTTTACGAAAACGAAATATTATTATTTCTTTTCTTTTATTGGAGTTAAGTTATGTGATAAATATATATGGTTTTCGAAATTTATGTGTATATAATTAAGGAAAAATCTGATTTAATGGTAAATAAGGGTAATTAAGGAAAAATAATTGGGAATATGTATTTAAGGAAAAATACACTCAGTGTTAGTAATACCATCCGCAACGGAAGCGATTTAAAGATCTAGATCTATAAATTACACGTAATAAAATAACTAGATCTACATCTACAAGGGGGTTGTAGATCATACATCTTGGATCTCAAAATCCAAGTAGAAGAACCGCAACTAGAAAACAAAGAAAGATGTGAAGAGCACCACGATCTTCCGTACGTGTGATCCAAGCAACTCCTGATGGAAGGAAATCCTCGTCTCGAATCCTTCCGATATGCTACGCGGAAAAACCTCCAAGATTTTTCCCTAAATCTCCCATTGGCCGAAAATTCCTTTCTCCTCTCCAAGAGGTGTATGTCGAATTTTATGTGTGTTGTAAGGCTTAGGAGAACTCTTTTTATATAGGAGAGTAAAACTTAACCTCCAAGGATTTTATTTTGCAATTAAAATAAATTCATTAAATAAAAATAATTCCATAATATTCTAGAACAAATCTAGAATAATATTTATCTTTATTTCTTTCCATAAATATTTATCCAATAAATATTTTATGCACATGTCTTATTAATACACAAGAAAATAATTTCTTGTTCCATAATAATAAGGGGGGGGGGGGGGGCGAAATTTTCACTTATTGACCTAGTCAATATTAATTTTGCCATTACACAATAATTGGGCCAAGATTATGGAAAATGTCTTTTCCACTTATTTAATTATTTAGCCCAACTAATTTAATAGTCCACTAAACAATTAATTCACATATCGTTTTAATGAAGTTCAATAATAACTAAATTAATATTATTAGGATTCGACGTCCGAGAATAACTATGCTATATTAGGAGGCACGTCGGGGACCATGGACTAATAATCAGCGGCTCCGATAAATCAAATAAATAATTATCTTACGAACAGAATAATTATATTCGATAAATCAATCACAGGAATATGCCACCATAATCCCGTGATCGCACTCCTCCGATTATAAGATTATATTTATCTCCTCACGAGAATAATAATAAGCGTCCATTGATATAATCATTACATATGGATTAATCCTTCATAGATCGTTCATTCTAAATCGGGAAGTTACCGTTAACTCTTTTTAGAATCTCTTATCCTTATTTACCATTAACCCCTAGTGATCAATTAATTCATACAACTCACCGGTAGCTAATCGGTGTAATATGAACTCGTACGATCGATCGTTTCTAGGATCAACAAATAAGGAAGCTGTCTATCTACTTCCATAAATGGAAGGAATGGATTCCGTATCTGTGATAACACAGACTACTCACTCAATATATCCAGTACAATGCCAAGATGGGGTAATTCAGACCACAGACTCAGTGTAATCCTTAACCGTCAAGTCAAACCTCATACTGATTCAAGCAGTCGACTGTGATCACCTCAGGATTAAGATATATCCATAAATATGATCATCCATTGATTCGATAAGACTTCTCGATTACGGAATTATATCGTGAACTCTAATCAAATCGGTCCAACCCTATATGATATATCTATCATATATAAATGCCCTATTAGGTTCTCTTAACCGAAAGTCCGGATAAGACTATCACACCAATTGTGTTCTGGGTGCATTAATAGCACGTTAAAGGAGAGACCCGATACTCTCGATTAACTTCACTACGGGCTAATTGTATTTTAAGTACATCTTCACTAACTCAATCCTCCCGTGTATATCTCATACACCGAGTTAAGTGATTACATAAACGATATACTTTAGGGTTTTTACGTAGTGTAAATACTATTGTCACATCGGTGAATATGAGAATAATAAATATGAATAATAATATCATTTCATTTATTAAATAAAACAATTACAAAATTGTCTTTCGGGCATCACACTAACAATCTCCCACTTGCACGAAAGCATGTGATTAATTGTTTTAGAGCACACCCTATTTTTTAAAATACAACATACTACATCTCCCACTTGCTCTAAAGCAATGGAGACCCATCCCGTATTCTAGTACCCACAAAGCATATCATAACCATTTCAGATTCCAAAGTACACACCGAGTATGCCGTCGTAGGATAGGTCAGTGACTCGGGAGTACCTTCATCTAAATGTCATGGGTCTTAATGATTAGTCAGGTTGTCGGCTCGAGACGATTCGTAGAATCGAAACGTTACCGGTCCATCTAATCATATGGTAATTTCCCAATATGCTTTGGATCTCTAGTGATTTCGAAAAACCTTATAAGCTACCCCTTCATCGTTTGCACAATGATGTGGCATCGGCTTCAAATCTAGAATCACTCCCAGATATGAAAAGGCAATCCTTAAGCTATATTGCCTCTCTAGCTACTACAAAAGCCGCTAATCACCCAACTAGTTAAAGTCGAGTTGGCGTTGCTGGATTCCTCTAGGAAATAGATTCAACACAAGAGTAACACTGAGCCTGGGATTGACTTAACGATCATCCTCAATCTGACTTAAAGTCAAAATCAGTGTATCACATATATCCAAGTTCACACATGAATATGTCCGCATATTATTCCTCGTTCTCTTCAAGATACTAAAAGACATACTAAACTTGCTTTGTTAACCGCCGAATCTAAGGTTCGATCAAAGTTGACGTTCAAAAACCTGACCATCTTTTACTAGAAAGAGAATCTATCCCATTTCTCTTGATCCGAAGATTTAGAGAGTCATTCCTGAGGCATAGGGTAGAACTTCCTCTTTGAATGTTGCATACACAGATGCATCATCTTAACCATTAAGATGGATGGGAAACCAGTGACTGATTCTAATGAATTCGACCGAGTCAAACTCTTAAGAATGTTGTCCAAATCTCTGTTGCAGAGAATTGTGGCATTGTCAGATTCTGACTTCAGATAACACACCCTATGTTGATTCCAACTGGTGCAGTGTTATCCTTCACAAACACTAATATATATATTCACTACTGTACTAAAATTGATATCCAGTCTACAAAAAGACTTATCAATATTCTGGTAAAATCCACATATTGTAAAAATATATGACTTCCAATAACCGAGAGGTTTGATTTTTATCCACAAAAGGACATAAGCCTTGACAGTCATCCTGTCATAAGTTCATAAGGCAATACCTTTTGTTCCGAATGAATCCAGACTCCGTTTGTTTGGCAAGAAAGTCTCACGGAATCACCCCTATTTTCTGTTTTTGAACGAAATCATGCAATACCGACCTCATTCTACTCTTTTCCGTGTAGATTCAATTACTCCCACTGGGCCTGAGACGCTCAGGTGGTTCTACAAGAGCATGAACAGAACTGGAGTACCGAACTCCATTTACGGGGTTATGGCTATTAAACCAACCTCTATTATCGAATCCTATCTCGCTCACAAAAGAGCCATAGGTCATCAATCGCTCCTCGACTACAAAGTCCGCATAACCCGTAATGGGTAATGGATAAACCATACTCCCAATACTTACGGGTGGATCAAAATTCGATCTAGTTTAGTAGTATTTAGTGTTATCACCAACAACCGATGTTGGATGTGGTCCGGTTTTAATCGTTAGTAACTACCTTGAGTAAACGTACTTCAAGGTTCAAGGTTTTGCTGTTCATGGATTCTATCAGAAAGGATGCAACAGTATAACTGTCCCTTCCCTATTTCAAGAATCCTATATCTAACCTTTATACTCAATAGCTTAAAAGATATACCAAGAATGGTCATTGACCGAACGTGTGTGAAATTCCCAGTCTTACCGTCAAGCTCCGTGTGCTAAATGCTTATATTTATGGAAATGGGGTGAACCGAATCCACAACTTATCTGTAAATACCAAAACATATTCTAGGTAGACTTCTCGGTCTTACATTTCAATGTAAAACCGTTATTTCGCTTCCAATATCTTTATTGAGTTAAGCAGTGTATTGTAGCACATCTAAAAAATATATAAGGCAATTTAACGGTTTCTCACTTAGTGAGAACATGTCACAATGAGGCAGGCTGAGCATCAGTCTCGAGGACTATGAATGGCCTATTCCGAGTATAGAATACTCTATCTCTGTTGAAAACAGAGAAACCTCAAAATATTTTGGATAAACTTACCGGAGTGTTTGAATAGTTATCAGACAAGAAGTCACTACTCAGAAGCTCCTACTAGCTCGTATCTTTCATCAGACCCCGAATGTTTTCATGAACAAGCTATGTTACTTCTTTATAACCATTATCCTTTCCCGATTGAAAGGAAACTTAGTCATTGGACCTTTGAGACAATTTAACCAGACTAGAAAAAAGGATCACCCTGAGCCAGTCTTCATGTCTTGTCTTTTAGGGACTATGCACTAACTATGGAATATGAAGAAGAGTTTATCTAAATATCGAAACCAATTGCTTTTAATAGTTCTTAAGATGTGTTTTATATACATATTTCAGCAGTTGTAAGTGGTTTTGACTTTATCAAACAAAAGTCCGAGTCTTGGATTCGTACTACAAATGGTATATTCACTTTCTATACGACAAACAAATTATCAAATAGAAGGTAAATCCATTCGTTCCAACGAATCTTAAACATGATATAATTTTTCCGCGATATCCAAGGATTGAATCCGAGATTCATTTCCTTATATCACTCCCACTATTCTAGCTAAAATTAACTGCCCGTTGTTTACTCTTTTAATCGTTAAATGCACTGCTACCTTGTTCTTCCAAAGAACTTAGCTTGAGAAAATCGCCAAGGATTTATAGGTTGGTGATCCAAAATCACTGTCCTTATCCTATTATTTTCAGTTAATTAATTTTCGGTTCAGCCTTAAAGTTTTCTCAGTTTAGATGACTAACACTTTTAGACATATTCTCCCATTCTTGACTTTCCGTGAATGGAAACAGTCTTGAACCAGCGGTTCATTTGAGTAGACACTACTCTTGAACCGTGGGATGTCTATTTCGAGTGTTACTCGTCTGGACTTCTTGGATTTTCTAATATACCATGAAAAACAATAAATCATAACATTAAAGCTCCCACTAGTTTATCGGTTCCAAATACCGTCTAACGAGCAATGCTTTATTTTTATGATTTTCCAATTTTTTCGATTAGAAAATCTTTCGTACATAGTTCCAATGTTTCCAGTAAAACAACAAATCATAGAACTCCCACTAGTTCATCGATTCCATATATCGTCCAACTAGCGACATTTCATGACTTTCCGGTTTTTCAATTAGAACGGTTACGTGTGTAGTCAGTTACATTTTTCTAATGTTCTAGAAAAACAACAAATCATAAAACTCCCACTAGTTCATCGATTCCAAATATCGTCCAACTAGTAATACTTCATGATTTTCTGATTTTTCAATTAGAAAATTACTCATGTAATCACTACACACTCAAAATTCACTAGAAGAATTTCAAAGTCTGAAGTCACCTAAGTTTGTCTCCCGTTTGACACGAATGACACTAGTGACATACCTATATGTCACTCTGGTTTTTAAAAGGCTTAAGAGAAAATATCTCTTTCGAAAAATAATTGCATTATCGATTAACTAGTTCAACGTCCTAGTTACTTTCCAATTTTTAAAGAAGTCAATACTAGTCAATTATAAATTTTAAGCAATTTAGTAAGGGGGATATAGGGTATTCCATCAAATACCCTACCTCTATCCTCGATATACTATTAAAAAATACATATCCCTACTTTTACAAACAATTAAATTAAATAAAATGACAATATATATTAATTCAAGTTTAACACTACTATATTATTTTATTTTAGGAATTGTAAACTAAAAGTAAGTAAAATCTACTCTACCATTCCAAGGTTTTAACCTCGCATCTCAGTGCCGCCGTAGGGTAGGTCAAAGAGATGACGGTTAAATCGAGACAATCTCATCAATGAATAACTTGTGAGAATCAAACATCCCACGAGAATCGAACATCCCTTTATTCATTGACTACCTTCCTTTTTTAGCCTAGATATTATCAAAAATATCCTTTATGAGTGTGACCTACTATATCGGATCTCTTAGGTACGCCCCGAGTGTGCCGTCGTAGGATAGGTTAGTGACCCGACGAGTACCCAGAAATCCTATCGTTTCGGAGACCAAGCCATGAATGTTGATAGGGGTGAACACCATCCGTAGGGGGACGAAATCAAAGCGCCGCGAGGCGTCACCCTTCTCTCACTTACTTGTATCTATAGTAGAGGCCGTGGGGTTGGCTGTCGCCTCCCCCGCTCCCACTCAATATTTTGGAAGTGGTGGTGGGTTAACCACGTCTTTTTGATGTTAATATAAAAGCACATCAAATCAAGGATTCCGAATGGTGTCGGTAACGTAGGCAAGCCTACCCGTCCTATTCGTTGGAACATATATGACAGTCGGACGAAATCGGGTCAAGACAGCCCTATTGAGATAAGAAGGAATCACCCCTCCGTTCTCTGGTGTAGCTTAGTCTTGCCGGACCCACGTTATGTCGGTCGAGCCTAGCTCAGTTGACCACCCAACCTATAAGCGAACCGTTTTTATCTAAGATTTATTGTTCTTTTACCATCATTTAATCTCGTAGACACTACGAATTGAAAACGTGATCTCGTTTGGGCTTTAAGGCGGTTCACCGAGAACACACACCGAAAGGCTTAACGATTTCATAACCCGTCCTCGGATCTTTAATTAGATACTAAATTAATTAATTACCACGTATTAATTAAATTTCAACTAATTACGCGAGTTTGTATACATGCCTATTTTAATTACCAAAATTAAAATTCTACATGTATGCATGGAGTGGATTTATGATATGATGCATGTCATGGCAATTCCGATTTTATATCTATTTTATGATCAAACACATAAAAAATAAATTGCGGAAATATTTAAACACCGAGATGGATTGTTGGTACCCCCGTATCTAATCTATCCTAGAAAAGCAGTAAATTACATAATCTATGTCTTCGAGTCTTGATCTTCGAATCTTGAACTCGAACCGCCGGATCACGAACCACGAACACCCGAGAGGAGAAAAGGTCTTTTTAATTAAATAAATCCAATTTATTATAATTAATCCAATTTTTTTTTTACAAGAAATTTTTTTTGTTACAATGAGGCGGCTGCATAAATTATTTTCCAAAAAAAATTTTTTTTTTTTTTTTTGTTGTTCTGCCAAACGGCAGTATGAAAAAAAAAATTAGGTTAAATTTTTTTTTTTACATGCAGCCCCATCATTAAACCCTAGTGCATTTATTTATAAATAGGACTTATAGCGACGCTTTTCAGTGTCGCAGAAAGTCATGTAGCTGTTTTTAATAAAATTTTATCCGTTTCTCCTCGTTCATACCTTGGGTTTCGCCTTGATCTTCAATTTTCCAGCAAGATCTTCATCTTTTCCAGCCCGGATATTCAAAATTACAATAAAAGATGCTACTTTTACATATAAATTTCGAAAATTGACATAAATAAAATACAATTCCTATGCTCAATTGTTGTAGAAATAAAAATTTTATGTGACATAATATAAATGTCACGTAATGTATTTGTCTCGAAATTAAATTCATTTTATAAATAAATAAATAAAATATCTTAGAAATGTAGAGATTTGATTATTTATAATTAAATGGCTATGTAGAAATATACATGTGTGACACATTATATTTGTCACATACTACACATGCCATTAAGTCTAAATATTTTATGTTATTCCCTCCATTAAATATTGGGAAATATTATAAAATTCAATAAATCATAAAATCTCTTAAAAATCAATTTATTAGGGGAATTTAATGATTTATAATAAATGTGAAATCTTCTGGAAATCAATCAATAGTGTGAACGCATTTAATGCGAATTAATGCAAAGGCATCACCTAGCACTATAAATAGGAGAGGCCTTGGTCATTTGCAAACATACACAGAAGACATTGAAGAGTTGATAGAGATCCCGAGCCGAAGGTTCAAGCATTCATCAACAACACTCGAAGATCTTCAAGAAATCCTTCAAGTTCTTCAAGAAAGTCAAGAAACACTCGAAGATTTTCAAGAAATCCTCGAAGTTCTTCAAGAAGCAAAGAAGACCAAAAAGCATCTCCAACGCTCGAAGATCCTCACAAAGTCGAAGTTTCTTCCACAAGGAGATCGAAGGTAACACGAAATCCCTTCAAGTCTTCATCAACTTTGGAGCCTTCCGCGATATCCGGAGTCTTCAATTCCAAATTTCTTCCGCCATATCCGGGAGATCATAAAATCAAAGCCCTTCCGCTACATCCGGAAGGCCACAAATCCCCAAACTCTTCCGCCATATCCGGAAGATCACAAATTTCAAAGCTCTTCCGCCATATCCGGGAGATCGCAAATCCAAAGCTCTTCCGCAATATCCGGGAGATAAAAAAAACCAACTCTCAATTCAAAGTCCTTCCGATATATCCGGAAGACAATTAATTGCCAATAGGGAGAATCAAAGGATTCAAGAGATTGTAACCCGCTTTTTATTTTATAAATAAATAAAATTTCATTTGTTACAATTTTGTGTTTTCTTTGTTATTTTCAGGGATTAACACGAAATTTGCGTTACAAATTTCGGCACGCCCAGTGGGACCAATCTCTCCTTTCATCTCTCCTTTTCCAAGAAATCAAGAACAAATGGCACCAAAGGTTGCTGCTGTGAAGGCGGTTGTTTCAAAGGATACCACTTTGCGAAGATTTCTTCTTGCTAGGTCGTTTCTTCATCTCGGGACAACTTTACGGCCCTATCACTCGGCGCATGTCAAAGGAGTTTGGCATCCCCCTTGTTTTCCCACAGGAAACTTCTTATGGGTCCGCATCACCAATGGCCGCTGACGTAATGATGACAAATTCCACCACTCTGGAGGAGCATATTGCTAGCCTCACAAAGGCTATTGAAGCCCTCACGTCTCATGTTCAAACTCAAGACATGCAAATTTCAAAGCTCGCCAGCAAGATCGATTCCGTTGGAGAGGCGAGCAAGTCAAAAGAAGTGGTGCATGACGACGAGGACGACATTGACGTCACTTCCAAGGAGCAAGAACCCTTTAGGTCTCTGCATATGGCGAACAACATGAAGGTTGCTCCAGAAAATTCTTTCAAGGACCAGGAAGGATCCAAGTCCTTTACCTTGGGAAGCAATTTGAAGATCTCCCCCGACGGAACCATTCCGATCAGCCAACTGCAGGAGTTCATCATGGGGACGATCAATGACAAAGTTGGAGGGTCTATGAAGTCATCCCAGACTTATATCAAGCCATACACTCAGAGGATTGATAATCTGAAAATGCCGGCCGGTTATCAACCACCAAATTTCCAGCAGTTCGATGGAAAGGGCAACCCGAAGCAACACATTGCTCATTTCGTTGAAACTTGCAATAATGCTGGAACATATGGAGATCACTTGGTGAAACAATTCGTGCGTTCTCTCAAAGGCAATGCCTTTGATTGGTACACCGATCTCGCCCCTGCCTCTTTAGACAGTTGGGAGCAATTGGAGCAGATCTTTTTGAATCGGTTCTACAAAGACTCGTAGAACCGTGAGCATGGTAGAGTTGACCAACTCCCGCCAATGGAAAGAGGAGAAAGTAGTTGATTATATTAATAGATGGAGAAGCCTTAGCCTCAACTGCAAGGATCAACTCTCTGAAGCCTCCGCTATTGAGATGTGCATCCAAGGCATGCACTCGGGGACCTGCAAGTACATCCTTAAAGGGATTCTCGCCGAGATCGTTTGAGGAGTTAGCCACTCGGGCTCATGATATGGAATTAAGCATTGACGCCAATGGAGGTCGGGCCCCCGTTCAAGATCCAAGAAAGGGAAGGAAAAACAAGAAATTAAGAAGTCTGTGAAAGCTTCTCCCAAAATGGAGAAGAAGGAGTCGAACGCCACCACGGTAGCTCCTGTAAAAGTTAACAACCCGACGCCAATCCAGCCCGAGTGGAGGAAGGTTGAACCCCGACAAGGTGAAAGGCGTAGGCCTACCTTGAATGAGAGGCAACAAAGGACGTATCCATTCTTCGATTCTGACGTACCTGCAATTTTTGATGAACTGTTGAAGTTAAAGCTCATCGATCTTCCAGAAACAAAGCGACCGGAGAGATGCGGCGAGAGCTCATGAAGGCAACTATTGCAAATATCACCGATTATCCGGTCATCCTATCGAAAAATGCTTTGTCTTCAAGGACAAGGTTATGCGTCCGTCGAGGAAGGAAAGATCGTGCTTGAAGAAGAGAAGGCAAGCACAAATCAAATCACCATAGCGAGAACCGACGAATGGTCATTTCATGACTATCCAATTTGGATCACTCGACCCCGTTGAGATCAAATTCGGTGATTCTCTCGCCCGTGGCCAAGAAAGAATCCGGGACGTTTCGCAAACAAGCAAGAGCCGCTGCGGAAGAGAAGAGAACCACAAAGCCTGTCAAACAAGATGACGATGGATGGATTCGGTGACCCACAAGAAAAAGCAAAGGAAGTCACCCTACCGCAAGCCAAAGAACCAAAGATTAATTATGCCAAGTCTCCCAATCCAAAGAGAGGCCGAAGGGCAAGAAATTTGAAAAGGAAACAAAAGAAAATAAACAAGAAAGTGAAGAGCATTTTCCCCGAAGAGGTTGAGTACGAAGCCCTCGCACTCCAATCACCTTGATGGAGTACATGCCCAAGAGAGTCGTCGAAGTTGGGGCGACCGAAGAAAACTTAGAGGATGAAGTTGTCTCATGCTATGCTATCCACGCGAGAGGAAAGGGACGTTGCAAAGGAAAATGAAGACTCACCGACCGAGGAAGAGCCTTCAAACAATGCAAAGCTCGCTTGCACGGTTGAGATCACCTTCACGAGATGATGACATGCTTCTCGGATCGGCGCCTCATAACCGTCCGCCGTTCGTCACAAAGCATACACGCGTGAGCAAAAGGTTAATCGTGTGCTACTAGATGGAGGATCGGCCTGTCAACATATTGCCGCTCCGAGTAATGAAAGAGTTGGGCGTATCTATGGATGAACTCTCTGACAGCCGCCTTATGATCCATGGATTCAACCAAGGGGGGCAGAGAGCCATTGGGGTGATTAGACTTGACATCTTGATCGATGAGTTATTTTCGAGTGCATTGTTCCATGTGATTGATGCTCGAACGTCCTACAACATGTTGCTAGGGAGGCCGTGGCTGCATGAGAATGGAGTCGTCCCTTCAACCCTTCATCAATGCTTTAAGTATTGGCGCAACGGCGTGTTAAGGAAGGTCGTTGCTGATGAAAAACCTTTCACTGAGGCCGAGACTCACTTTGCGGATGCGAAATTCTATCTGAAGCCTGCTCCTTTGAAGATAGTAGGCGATTCCAAGTCACGAGAAAAGGATGATGAGGAGAAGGCCATGCCATCTGAAAATAAGAGAGAGGTTGGAAAGCGTGAAGAGATAAAGTCATCAGTGCCTCAACATGCCTCAAAGGAATGTGAAGACATTTATCCACCTCAAAGATCCAAAGCGTTGAGTGGACTGACGTTGCCGCTTCCCAGGATCAATGCCATGAAGACGGATGCTCCTCTACATGGGTTTACCCGTCCTAAAGAAGGTGCTGCTATAGAACATGGAACATTTCCAGCCGCAAGGAAAGAAGGTTTTGATCCTATCGCTTACAAACTCCTCGCAAAGGCAGCAAATGGGTCCCGAAGCCCTGCTCTAAAAATGGGGGCAAAAAGCAAAGAATCTGAAGAAACACATAAGGCCACTAAAGTGAAAGTTCCCGTTATCGGATCCCGGACAGGCCTGGGATATAATCCTTCACCACCCGTCCGCATTGCAATAAGGAAGTCAAGCAATAACTACATCGGGGTTGAAGACGAATCATCTCCAACGAACATTCCGGAACCTCTACCTCCAAGGCCTTCAGTGTTTGAGAGGTTACAACCTAAGAAAGAACGTGTCTCAGTCTTCGAAAGGCTTTCTGTCACAACCAAGAATCTGTCAAGACCAAAAGTCAACAAGCGAAGACGATCAGCACATATGAACGCTTTGGGGAAAGATATAACAAACATCGACTCTAAAGAAATCAAGAGTCTGGTCCCGTCCAGAATGAAGCGTCACACAGGTCTTGTCATACACTGTGGAAATGTAATGAAAGCTAAGGTGCGCACAGTAGTGTACACTAAAACTGACGCCAAGTACAATGTGGAGCATGTGCATCCGGCACGACAAGAAAATGAGCCTGAAGAAAGCGTTGGGTCCTCGTATGTTATCACCATCGGTGAAGAACCTTATCCCACCAAAACTAAGACGGGATCGAAGAAGTCATGAAACCCGAAGAAGTGAAAGAGCATGCTTTCGTCTATCACATCACATTGGGAAATGATGAGGTTGAAGAAGATGCAGAAGAAGCACCCCCGGAATTAGAAGAAGGGGTCAAATCCACAATAGATGAGTTGAAGGAAATCAACCTCGGAACTGAAGACGAGCCACGACCAACTTTCATAAGTGCTCTTTTGTCTCCAGAAGAAGAAGAGAGATACCGTGAAATCCTCCAAGAATACAAGGATATATTCGCTTGGACGTACAAAGAGATGCCCGGGCTTGATCCGAAGGTAGCCGTCCATCAATTGTCCATAAAGAAAGGATCGCGCCCTATCAAGCAGGCTCAAAGGAGATTTAGGCCAGACCTCATCCCACTCATAGAAGCGGAAGTCAACAAGCTCATTGAAGCAGGCTTCGTCCGTGAGGTTAAGTATCCAACATGGATCTCGAGCATCGTCCCCGTGAGAAAGAAAAATGGTCAAATTCGCGTCTGTGTTGATTTTCGGGACATAAACAATGCATGCCCAAAGGATGATTTTCCCTTGCCAATCACTGAGCTGATGGTAGATGCAACCACAGGTCATGAGGCTTTGTCCTTCATGGACGGATCGTCTGGGTACAATCAAATTAGAATGGCTCCTGAAGATGAAGAATTCACAGCATTTCGAACGCCTAAGGGAATCTACTGTTACAAAGTGATGCCTTTTGGTTTAAAAAATGCGGGGGCAACTTATCAACGTGCCATGCAGAAGATCTTTGATGACATGCTACACCAACACGTTGAATGCTATGTTGACGACGACCTGGTTGTAAAGTCGAAGAAAGGCCGACCACTTGAACGACTTGAGATTAGTCTTTGATAGACTTAGAAGATTCCAAGCGAAGATGAACCCACTCAAATGTGCATTTGGAGTTAGTTCGGGGAAGTTCCTTGGCTTTATCGTTCGACATCGGGGAATAGAAATTGACCGATCCAAAGTAGAAGCCATCGTGAAGATGCCGAGCCTCGTAACTGCGTGAACTCGAAGCCCTGCGGGGTAAGCGGCCTATATTCGAAGGTTTATATCAAACCTCGCCGGAAGATGCCAACCTTTCAGCCACCTGATGAAGAAGGGAGTTCCATTTCAATGGGATAACTCGTGCAGAAAGGCATTTGAAAACATTAAAGAGTACCTGATGAATACTCCTGTCTTGGCAGCTCCTGTCAAAGGTAGACCTCTAATCCTTTACATTACTGCGCAAGAACGATCAGTTGGCGCATTGCTTGCTCAGGAGAATGACAAAGGCAAAGAAAATGCATTGTACTATTTGAGCAGGACGATGACTCCGCACGAGCTGAAATACTCCCCAATTGAGAAGCTCTGTTTATCACTCATATTTGCCATCCAGAAGCTAAAACACTATTTTCAAGCTCACACTATACATCTCGTGTCAAAAGCAAATCCTCTGAAGTTCGTCATGACCAAGCCCGTGCTGTCCGACAGATTGGCAAGGTGGTATCTCCAACTTCAGCAATTTGAAATTATTTACGTGCCTCAAAAGGCTGTCAAAGGGCAAGTGCTCGCAGACTTCTTGGCTGATCACCCCATCCCGGCAGAGTGGGAACTATCAGACGATCTGCCTGATGAGGACGTCATGGTGATTGAAGTCCTTCCACCATGGAGAATGTACTTTGACGGGGCAGCGCGACGAGATGGGGCTGGTGCCGGAGTCATCTTTGTTTCCCCGGAAAGTGAAGTGTTGCCATACTCCTTCAAATTGACGGAATGTTGCTCCAACAATGTTGCAGAGTATCAAGCTTTGATCTTAGGGCTTGAGATGGCGATGGATATGAAGCAATGCAGACTAAACGTCTACGGCGACTCTCGTTGATAATCAACCACTTGAAGGCACCTACGATGTAAAAAAGCGAATTAGTCCCATACATCGCAATTATGCAAGGAAAATCATTGCTTACCTTGGCGACGTTACAATTGAGCATGTTCCGAGAAAAGAAAATAAGCAAGCAGACGCTCTGGCAAATTTGGCAGCGACGATGGCAATCGGTGATGGAAATATGCAAGTCCCCGTACGCGAGCGGTGGGTGGTTCCTCCATACTTTGGAGAAGATGAGGGGGATGATAATGAAAGTCATGCCGTGTGTGTCTATGAAATAGACCAAGAGGATTGGCGCCATTCATTAGTGGAGTACTTGAAACACGGGAGACTCCCTGACGATCAAAAGAAGAAAGTTGACATAAGACGTCGGGCTCCACGCTTCTTGCTTCACAATGACACTTTGTATCGCCGCTCATTTGAAGGAGTATTTCTCCGTTGCCTCGGAGAAGATGAAGCTCATCACGCTATAGAGGAGGCTCACTCTGGGATTTGTGGCGCCCATCAATGTGGTCCGAAGCTCCACTTCCGCATCAAAAGGATGGGATATTATTGGCCAACCATGGTGAAAGATTGCATGGATTACGCTCGGAAATGTGAAGCATGTCAATTCCATGCCAACTTCATACATCAGCCTCCTGAACCGTTGCATCCAACTGTAGCGGCATGGCCTTTTGACGCTTGGGGAATGGACGTGGTTGGTCCGTCGCCGAAATCATCGGCCAACATCTCTACATCTTGGCGGCCACCGATTACTTCTCAAAATGGGCCGAGGTTTGTTGCACTACGTCGGGTAAAGAAAGAGGATGTAGTCCGCTTCATTCGAGTAAACATCATCTATCGCTATGGAGTTCCACGCTACATCATCACGGATAATGGGAAACCGTTCGTGAATAGCTTGGTGGATAAGTTGTGTGAGCGAGTTCAACTTCAAGCGGCACAAGTCGTCCATGTACAATGCGCCGGCCAACGGACTTCTTTGAAGCTTTCAATAAGACGTTATGCAACTTGTTGAAGAAGGTCGTGGCAAGACACAAGAAAGAGGCGGCACGAACGAATGGGTGAAGCATTGTGGGCCTATCGCACAACCTTTCGGACTCCGACTCAAGCCACTCCATATTCGCTTGTGTACGGTGTAGAAGCCGTGCTACCTCTTGAGCGGCAAATACCCTCACTGAGGATCGCTATCCAAGAAGGCTTAACTGACGAAGAAAATGCCCGCCTTCGCCTTGAAGAGTTGGAAGCATTGGACGAGAAACGGCTTCAGGCTCAGCAAAATCTTGAATGCTACCAAGCCCGGTTGTCAAAGGCATTCAACAAAAAGGTCCGCCCAAGATCCTTCCAAGTCGGTGATACAGTGCTTGCGGTGAGAAGACCTATCATCATGACACACAAGTCCAAAAACAAGTTTACATCAAAGTGGGACGGTCCCTATGTTGTTCGCGAGGTCTACACTAATGGTGCCTACAAGTTGGTGGATGAAGATGGTGTCAAGCTTGGCCCAATCAACGGTAAATTTCTCAAGAAGTTCTATGCATAACTCCGAAATTCTCTCTCAAGCACGAGCCTAAACTGCAATAATCCTGTCAAAAAAAAAAAAAAGAAGAAATATGAACTACGTTTGACTTGATTCCTAGAGCATTCTCCGGGATACGTAGGCAGCTTGGGAAGTTACTCCAAGTTCAGTCATACCAAAAAAAAAAAAAAAAAAAAAAAAAAAACATTCAGGGACGGTGGAGAAAAGGAAAATGATAATAAAGTTTTATTGATGTATGTCAATAGAATTTATTACATACAAAAGGAAAACAACAAAATTTGAAACTAAACTAGAAAAGAACAATGATGAAAGACTTTATCAAGCTCAACTAAAATAAAATAAAGGGAAAATGATCCCGAGAATCCCAAAAGCAAAACTAAGAAAAAAGCTTGAAGTTCTTCAGATCACAACGGTTGCCTTCTAGCAGCTCTCTCATCCTCTCCAAAGCATCACTTTCAGCTGGCTGCAATGAAGGCGTATTCTCCAAGTCAGTAATCTCGTCTCTCAACTGGATTGATCGAGCAGTGTACCTCTGCAACTCCGTCTCGTGCTCACTAAGGGTTGAAACAAGCTGGTCCTCCTCTCTCTTCAAAATCAAAAGTTCTTTCTCAAGCGCTTTTCTCCTTTCTTGCACGTCAGTAAGTTTGTCCTGTGAAGACCGAGTGTGTTGGAGACACTCCCTCTCGGACGCCTCGCTTTCCTTAAGTTCCTGACAAAGAATAGAAAGTTTTTCACCATGCGCCTCTTGAGAAAGCCTACTCGAAACATCATCTAGTGCTGCTTTGTAGTGGGCGGCATTTTCAAAGACAGTGTCCAAAAGAGCTTTCGCGTTGGACAAATCTAGACCCCCAACACGCTCCATCTCAGAGAATATTTCGTAAACACCTTTTTTAATCGAGGCCAACTGATCGATGGGTTTACACGATATCTTCTGGCAGGCGGATGTCCATAGCACTCTGTGCAAGCTTTGGAGACCTTTTGAAATCACAACACTGGATTGGAATTCTGAGACTTCTGGCGGTGGCGCGAGTAAAGCCAAAGGAGCAGATGTGGAGCCCCGCCCAAAAGAAGCCCTTTTGGAGGGACCGTCAGCCATAACTCGGTGTTCAGACACGTGATCACCATCAAAGATTACAGTCTCTGTCTCCGCAGTGCCTTCCAAATCGGGATCACAGTCCACATCAGCATCGTTCGTTGATGGGATAGCGTCGCGCCTCTCGGCTATCACGGGTGAAACGCGTCCTCTTCCTATTTTGCTGGCTTCCACTGCAAGAGCGTCAGGACCGTTGGCGGAATCCTCGCTAAGAGCAGAACCGCCGACTTCAACCGGATCTCTGCAAACCAGCTGCAAGACAAAGAGATAAGGAAAAACAAACGAATAATGGATGAGTTAAATCAAACAAGTTAACATTAACATGTTGTAAAGAGTAAGGGAATACCTGTTTCCCAACTCCGGGCTTGGGGCGCTTCCAGTTCCTATCACCATGTGAAGAACTCCCGCTAGCATCCAAGACGACCTCAGAACGCCTTTTCTCTCTCAAGTCCGCGTGCATTTCCTTACCCTTCGTAACTTTGGCAGAAGGAAGGCGAATGACCAAATTAGGCGAGGATGTTGGAGGATGTGAAGACTTTATCTCTTTCACTTTAGCTGTCGGGGCATTTTGTTTCGGCCGAGGAGCAGTCCTGTTCACAGTATTGATAAGAGATTGTCTGCCATCGAACAAGTATGAACCGTGAACTTTGCCCCACCATGCCCAGTAACCTTGGGAAACGTGGCGGGTGATGTCACCAGAAGCTGCGGGAAAGACAAGCTTAGAACCGCTTCGGGGAGCAATAAATTTGGTCCAAAGTCCCCAACCTCGCGCAAGTGAAGTACTTCGTGCATCAACAATGAGCTCCGCAGGGACGCCCTGATGAAAACCAAACTGACGTGCAAACCTGCATGGGTTGTAAGGCTCAACCCAACAAGAACCAAGGCAATGGAACACCAAAATACCGGAGCGGACAGCTAAAAAGAATTCTTTCTCATGGAGGGACAATTGGCCGTCATCAACTTTAGTCACAGTACGCTCAAACTTTGTTGCCGTCGCAAGCCAGTCAACATCGTGACCGCCATGAATGAGGTCTCTGGCCGTCTGATCAGTGAAAGCCTTTGAACCGCTCGCTCCCGAGAATCGAACCATCAAAGGTTCACTCAACTTTGTAGAATCTCTCCTGTGTGTGCCAAGATACCGAGCCAACCACCCAAAGATGTAGTGCCACGGGATAAAGACGCCGGCCCGCTCCGGTGTAGAAGAACGAGAAATTCGGTTCAAACCCCGGTATATGCTAACCAGCACCGGAATAGCAAGCGATCTTGTCTGCCCACGAGCGATCAAACTGGCCATCTTGAAAGTTGAAGGCCTAATGAAAGACCCTTCAGCTGGAAGGACAAATGTACATAACCAGCACGCCACCAAAGCTGCTAGGTAGGTCTCATCCCTTAAGTCCTTTCTGATTTGGAGAATGTTGAAGGGAATCTCACCTTTCTCGGAACTATGACACGGAGCGTCTTTGACGGTTGCTCCCTTCACTGGGTTAGGCTTTCGGCACCAAAAGTCAATCCATTTTGCGATCGAAGCCTTGGGACGATCCCTATCACAAACTTCTTCCTGACACTCCAGGAACGCCGCAAACAAATATCGACAACTGTCTGGAAGGGACTTCGAGTGAGAAGCTCTAGGACCCATCAATTCCACCGAGCTGGGAATAACTTCTTCGTACAGATCCCCACTGATGGGAAGGCCACCAATTTCCCGCAAATCCGTCAATGAAATGGACAACTCCCCAACGTCGGTATGAAGTGTGTTGGTTTCAGGACACCATGCTTCACAAAAGGCCCGAATCACATGATGATCTCTCGCATAAGTGAACATTGAAGCATACAAAGCATCGTGCAGGCCAATTTGTTTGAGTAACTCATGATTGCGGGAAAGCACATCTTCAAGCCACCCACAGTAAAGGTCCGAGGGAACGAAGGCCCCTTGCGTTTTGAGCTGGCTTCCCCACTGCACTTCATTGGAAATAATTCGATGGCCCAAAGTCGAAAATTCATGCTTTCGAGCATCCCTGCTGTTAAGCGGAGAGCGCAAGGTGTAGGACGGGTCGCCTCGTGTTCGTGGGAGCTCGCCATAGAGTTGTGATGCTTCCTTGTTGTCGCGAGGTGGAAGGTCCTCAGTAGACGAATCGCGGATAGACGGACATACTTGGAGCTTGATCCCGGACTCTGCCTTAGCATGCGCATCGCGTAGAACAACCAGATATGTCTTGCCCCTCTCGGTAATGTCCTTGAAGATGGCCATCTCTGATCTTCAAAGTGGTGAGGTAAAGGCAACCTCGAAACTGCTTCTGATCTTCAAAGTGGTGAGGTAAAGGCAACCTCGAAACTGCTTCTGATCTTCAAAATGGTGAGGTAAAGGCAACCTCGAAGATGTTTCTGATCTTCAAAATGGTGAGGTAAAGGCAACCTCGAAACTGCTTCTGATCTTCAAAATGGTGAGGTAAAGGCAACCTCGAAAATGCTTCTGATCTTCAAAATGGTGAGGTGAAGGCAACCTCGAAGCTTCTTCTGATCTTCAAAATGGTGAGGTAATGGCAACCTCGAAACCGGTTCTGATCTTCAAAGTGGTGAGGCAAGGCAACCTCAAAACGGCTTCTAATCTCTAAAGTGGTGAGGTAGGCAACCTCAAAACAGCAACCACCAATATGGCCTCCGGTTACCCTGCAAAGCGAGGAAAAATAATTAAACAAAAAAACAAGACAAAAAAAAAAAAAAAAAAAAAAAATTTGACTTTTAGTCAACCGCCGACGAGAAAGACGAAAGTCAAGAAAAAATGACAATCGACTTCCAATCAGCAGTCGACATGGCCAGTTAGCCAACTAAAGAGGAGGAATGCCTGAGACTCTCAGTTTCCTTGACTCTTTTGGGTTGAAGAAGAATTGGTGTGCTTGAAAGAGAGGTGAAGGATTCTTTATATAGGAGAAGATGGAAAGAATCAAGGCTCTTCTAAGCAATGTGGGACAAAAATTACTCAATTGTGATTGATTTAACACAAAAAAAAAAAAAAAAAAAAAAAAAAAAAAAAAAAAAAAAAATTTAAGGAAAGAAAAAGGGGTGCGTTGCCGACTTAAAAGAAAAGGGGTTGGTTTCCTTTTCTTTCTTTTACTTTGTCCACGTAAAATAAAAAATAAAAAAAAAATAAAAAAAAAAAAAAGAAGAAAAAGAGAAAACAGAATGCAAAAAAGGTTTGTTGCTCAAAAAAAAAAAAAAAAAAAAAAAAAAAAGGTTATAAAGTCGAGACTCGTCGTTACGGTATAATTTTACCGGAACAAACAACAAGTCTCGAGGGGGCATTTGTAGAAATAAAAATTTTATGTGACATAATATAAATGTCACGTAATGTATTTGTCTCGAAATTAAATTCATTTTATAAATAAATAAATAAAATATCTTAGAAATGTAGAGATTTGATTATTTATAATTAAATGGCTATGTAGAAATATACATGTGTGACACATTATATTTGTCACATACTACACATGCCATTAAGTCTAAATATTTTATGTTATTCCCTCCATTAAATATTGGGAAATATTATAAAATTCAATAAATCATAAAATCTCTTAAAAATCAATTTATTAGGGGAATTTAATGATTTATAATAAATGTGAAATCTTCTGGAAATCAATCAATAGTGTGAACGCATTTAATGCGAATTAATGCAAAGGCATCACCTAGCACTATAAATAGGAGAGGCCTTGGTCATTTGCAAACATACACAGAAGACATTGAAGAGTTGATAGAGATCCCAGAGCCAGAAGGTTCAAGCATTCATCAACAACACTCGAAGATCTTCAAGAAATCCTTCAAGTTCTTCAAGAAAGTCAAGAAACACTCGAAGATTTTCAAGAAATCCTCGAAGTTCTTCAAGAAGCAAAGAAGACCAAAAAGCATCTCCAACGCTCGAAGATCCTCACAAAGTCGAAGTTTCTTCCACAAGGAGATCGAAGGTAACACGAAATCCCTTCAAGTCTTCATCAACTTTGAGCCTTCCGCGATATCCGGAGTCTTCAATTCCAAATTTCTTCCGCCATATCCGGGAGATCATAAAATCAAAGCCCTTCCGCTACATCCGGAAGGCCACAAATCCCCAAACTCTTCCGCCATATCCGGAAGATCACAAATTTCAAAGCTCTTCCGCCATATCCGGGAGATCGCAAATCCAAAGCTCTTCCGCAATATCCGGGAGATAAAAAAAACCAACTCTCAATTCAAAGTCCTTCCGATATATCCGGAAGACAATTAATTGCCAATAGGGAGAATCAAAGGATTCAAGAGATTGTAACCCGCTTTTTATTTTATAAATAAATAAAATTTCATTTGTTACAATTTTGTGTTTTCTTTGTTATTTTCAGGGATTAACACGAAATTTGCGTTACAACGTATGTCGAATTTTATGTGTGTTGTAAGGCTTAGGAAACTCTCTTTATATAGGAGAGTAAAACTTAACCTCCAAGGATTTTATTTTGCAATTAAAATAACTCCATTAAATAAAAATAATTCCATAATATTCTAGAACAAATCTAGAATAATATTTATCTTTATTTCTTTCCATAAATATTTTATGCACATGTCTTATTAATACACAAGAAAATAATTTCTTGTTCCATAATAATAAGGGGGGCGGGGGGGGGGGGGGGGGGGGGGGGGCGAAATTTTCACTTATTGACCTAGTCAATATTAATTTTGTCATTACACAATAATTGGGCCAAGATTATGGAAAATGTCTTTTCCACATATTTAATTATTTAGCCCAACTAATTTAATAGTCCACTAAACAATTAATTCACATATCGTTTTAATGAAGTCCAATAAGAACTAAATTAATATTATTAGGATTCGACGTCCGAGAATAGCTATGCTATATTAGGAGGCACGTCGGGGACCATGGACCGATAATCGGCGGCTCCGATAAATCAAATAAATAATTATCTTACGAACGTAATAATTATATTCGATAAATCAATCACGGGAATATGCCACCATAATCCCGTGATCGCACTCCTCCAATTATAAGATTATAGTTATCTCCTCACGAGAATAATAATAAGCGTCCATTGATATAATCATTACATATGGATTAATCCTCCATAGGATCGTTCATTCTAAATCGGGAAGTTACCGTTAACCCTTTTTAGAACCTCTTATCCTTATTTACCATTAACCCCCTAGTGATCAATTAATTCATACAACTCACTGGTAGCTAATCAGTGTAATATGAACTCGTAAGATCGATCAGTTTCTAGGATCAACAAATAAGGGAACTGTCAATCTACTTCCATAAATGGAAGGAATGGATTCCGTATCTGTGATAACACAGACTACTCACTCAATCCAGTACAATGCCAAGATGGGGTAATTCAGACCACAGACTCAATGTAATCCTTAACCGTCAAGTCAAACCTCATACTAATTCAAGCAGTCGACTGTGATCACCTCAGGATTAAGATATATACATAAACATGATCATCCATTGATTCGATAAGACTTCTCGATTACGGAATTATATCGTGAACTCTAATCAAATCGGTCTAGCCATATATGATATATCTATCATATATAAATGCCCTATTAGGTTCTCTTAACCGAAAGTCCGGATAAGACTATCACACCAATTGTGTTCTGGGCGCATTAATAGCATGTTAAAGGAGAGACCCGATACTCTCGATTAACTTCACTATGGGCTAATTGTATTTTAAGTACATCTTCACTAACTCAATCCTCCCGTGTATATCTCATACACTGAGTTAAGTGATTACATAAACGATATACTTTAGGGTTTTCTGTAGTGTAAATACTATTGTCACATCGGTGAATATGAGAATAATAAATATGAATAATAATATCATTTCATTTATTAAATAAAACAATTACAAAATTGTCTTTCGGGCATCACACCTAACACTCAGTTATTCCCATAACCTAAAAACTATTCAGAAAAGTTTCTACGCTCTCTACCACGTTGGAGAGGAGAAGAAAAATGCTAGGAGAGTTCTTCAAAATTCTAAAGTGTTACCAAACCGTTTTCAGATCAAAGTAGAGATTTGGAATCGTCGTGAGAAGGACATCGTTTGGATATCAAGTTTTCGAGGTGCTGCAGATTTTCAAGGCTCTGGATTTGGTTTTGTCTTGCAAACACGTAAGAGACTCTTCCTATGATTTTGATTGTGGTTTATAGGGTTTAGATCAATGTTATAAGACGTTTAGATGCTAGAAAATCATGCCTTTCATTGATTAAGGATCATAGATGTTATGGTATGATAAAGATATGTTTTTCTGTGTTTTTCTGAGTTTAATACGATGTTATTTGGGTTGGAATCGGATTGGAAATCGTTAGAGGATGAAAATCAAGTTTAGGGTTTTAGGAGTCGAATGCGCACGCATTCCCTCGAATGTCACGCATTCCTGTTACAGGATTGTATGTTTTTCTTTCTGCATTCATGGTTCAGGTTGTAGAAGTCTTTTGGTTTCAGGTGCAATGCGCACGTCTTCCTCAGAATACGAACGCATTGTTGCTTCAGGTTGTCACTGTTCGTGCAATGCGCATGCATTGTAGGCAGAGCACACACATTGGCTGGACAGAAACTTCTAGCAAGTTTCTGGTCAGTGAATGCGTACACATTCCAACCAATGCGCACGCATTGGACCCAGTTTTGGGAGAAAATGATGTTTAAGCTATGTTTTGAGTTTTAAACCTTGATATATAATCTAATAACATTGTATAGACATGAACAAGCCTGGATTGAGCTTCTGATTCTTTCAGTTTCGGCACCGAATGTACTCTTAAAGGGAGTTGAAGTTCGGATCCGTCGGAAGAGCATGCGAGGCTTGTGCTTTGATGAATTAGTATTCATCAATGTCTGTGTAATTGATAGGCCTTGTCTATGTTTAGTGGTCTAGGAAGAGAGTAGTATGTGTGAGGGAGATTATCTGATAATGCTTAGGTGGTTAGTTAACCGTTTAATAAATACGTACTTGACTAGTAAAAGATTAAATATCATGTCATTCTTGGATAGGCACCAGACAATATCGCGATGTGTGTGCTTTCCTGAAGGAGGATAACTCCGTAGGTTTACAAGACACTAAGTACGGAGGGACTCCGCTGAAATGTGTGCACCATCGGGCTTTCCCCCGTGTTTATTGGTGTGATCCACCAATATGTTTCAAGGTATATCCCTAACCGGATGTGCGTAGTGCCCTTGAGTGCGGGTGTAACATAGATAAGTTAGGCTAGAAACGTATAGTCATGACGTGTTGATGGACATGAAGTGAACCCTAGATTGAGTCGGTCACATAAAGACAACCAAATAACTAAATATCTTTTTTTTATAAATCTTAATTGATATCATAGCTTCTCTCTTTAATTAAGTACGTTGTACTAACCCCAATGCATGTTTTCTTTATGTTTGGGGGTGAGAAGATGAATAGGTCGATCCAAGTTACGAGGAGGATTTCGATGACGACGTTTGAGGACGCATCGTTGGAGCTTTATATTTTACTTTCTTTCATATGGCTGTTTAGACTATACTTTCTTTTGGTTCTTTTGGAGTTGGTTTTGGTCCTTTGAGACTTGTTGTTCATTCGTTCTTTTGAGAATTTCGTACGTTTGGATTTCATATTCTCTTTTGAATGTAATAAACGTTACATTTCTATCTTTAGATTTTATTTCTATTCTTGGATGTTTGGGAAAATTTGTATACCCGAGTCTTTTGCTTCCGTGTTGCTTAACTCGATACGACGTAGTAGAGGCTTACGTATAATGTGGAATTTATTTTATTTTATACGTGCCGAACGTTCTTTTTCCGGATAAGGACTCGGTGTCCGGAAACGGGGCGTTACAGTTCTGATGCCCCTAGATCTGTCACTTGTAGTGGTTGGGAAGCTTCCGGGTGCATCCAATCACACCGTGTACGAAGTAACATCCTAGTTTGATCGAAATCAAGAATCAAAACAGAAAAGCAATGTGATTCTTATTAAACCAAATGTATTTTCATTGTTCAAACAAAATTGGCTATGATACCACTATAAGGCAATCAAAGCAGGTTGCACAACAGAAATTCAAAATTTGATTTCCTTGACCCGAGAATCGACTTTGATGAAACAATAAAAACACGAGAAAGTAGAAGACAAAGATTATAACCAGACTGATCCAAATGATCGGCGCTTTATCTTCGGTTGTTAATCCGAGTGTCAAGTCGTACAAGCGTCCGGCCGGTCTTTAGCGTTGAACATAAAAAGTGATTTTTTTTTCACCGAAACGAAAGGATTTCATTAATACAAACAAAGAGATTACAACCGGACCAACGCCGGGACATAGCCGAACTAATTCCGGATCAACACCAGCCTAAAGATGGACCAACACCATAAGAAACGAAAAGAAAAACATGGAAAAACCATGTCAACCAAATTCTGCCTCATTATAGAGGACTTGATTTGGTAAGATAATAGTCACATTTGTTCATAACATAAGCAAACATACTAACTAAAACCTAAAAAATCCTGATAGACCGACTATTACCGACTTAGATCCAACACATAAAACAGACACATGAAATAAAATACAACACACTAAGACACCAAAAGCCACAGAAGAAAATGGCAGGCCGTCCTCTATCACCGCCGCTGAAGACACCGGCGCCGCCACAAACCGTGATCCACAAACCGACCACAAAACATACAAGGAAAACAACATCCCAGGAATCACCAAACTGAAAACCGAAAGTCGATCCATCACTCCTGAAGTTAACCCAGAACCACGATGAGAGGGCGATAAGACCGACTTCGGCAGCGGCAACCCGGAGAACTGAACTAAAGATAAAAACATACAAATCTTTCCCCATAAACATGCAACAAAACCCACAGCCCGAAAACCACCTCTCTTGTCATCAACCGCCGAAACAACGAGAAAGGACCACCTCTGGCCGGCGGCCGAATTATCAAACCAAAGAAGGACTACCAGACCAAAAGGAGCCTGAGAGCCCTTCTAATACCCACGATGCTGGACCGAACAGAACCGCCGGCCAAAAAGACCACCATAGTCGCTAGAGAAGCAAGAGAAATGGATTCAGATCTGAAATTATTTACGTGGAAAAGTAAAAAGACAAAGGTAGATCTACAAAGAACAAACAAAAGTGACCATAAAAGAAAGGAAAAAGACCAGGGCCGGTCCTGGAAAATTTTGGGCCTTCGGCGAGTCTTCGAATTAGGCCTATTAGTTCGAAGTTGTTTTTTTTTCTTCGAAAAAATATACTTAAAAAATATTACTTCAATATCGCCCTTTTAACATCCGTAGATACAAAATTCAATTCATTGATAGCATTAAAACATACCTACAAAGTAGTAAAATTCAAAAGAGGTTTTAAAGGAGTTGATAAATTGGCTAAAATAATAGGAAAAAAAAGCAGCTCCCAAGACTCAAACCCAAGTCTATTGGATTTTAGCTGAACACCCCAACCAGCCCGACTACATCAAGTCATGTCTAAATGTCTGAATACAAAATAATTATTGAAAGTACTTTTTGCAAAACATGTAATTTCGGGCCCTCGGGACGGTTGGGCCCTAAGCTAATGCTTCCTCCGCCTACACATTGGGCCGGCCCTGAAAAAGAAATTCTTGGAGGCGGAGGTGAGGGAAATGATAGAGAGTGGGCAGAGAAAATTTTTTAAGAGAGAGAAGTTTCAGGTTTCGCTTAACATATAAAGTGATTGGAATTATAATTTAAATAAAAATCTGTAATACCCCTTGTTCTTTTAAGGGTATTTTAGTCTTTGATATTAACAAGCTGTATTTTTCTTAATTTATTTGATATCTCGTAGAGATTATTATTATTATTATTATTACTAGTATGAAAACCCGTGCAATGCACGGGATAATGTAAAATATGAAAATGAGTATTACCAATAAAAGATTTGTAAAGAGATCATTATACTCAACACATTCCAAAACCACATTTAGCATCCAAATAACTATCACAAAATTAAAACAAAAGTATGTAGAGATATCAACGGTGTATATTAGAACATAAGATACAAAGGTAGAGGGAATAAAGATAAACCCATCTACAAATCAGCATAAGATTTAGTATATATATCGGCACACAAATCATAGATAACATCCCATATTTTTTTCATCAACAAAATTTACCTATAAAAGGCCTTATGCTACCAAAAAAAATAAAAATAAAACTACAATTGTAGCCTCACGGCGCACTAAATTAACTAACAAATTTATGAATCATGTAAGAAAAAATGAAGTCAAGAAAGAAGGTCTCTACTTGTCTTTCTACTATTTACAACATCCATTAACACTTTGAAATTTAGAACAACAATTAACGAAATTGAATCCCCGGATGGCAACATAATAGCAATCCCCAACCACAGAACCACCTCTTTCACAGCACCTAAGATTTCCCGGCTATGCTCGGCTTCAATCGCAATGAAGATCAACGCATAACCACTATCTCGCTTTAATCGTATAGAAGATGAACACATAATATGAACATGTCTACCAAAGCAATAAGATCTCGCATATAAGCATGAGACAAACCGAAGGTGACACAACACTACGGTGGCACCACACACACTCTGGTCTTTCAAAGGCACTGTGAGACTACACTAATGTGGCACCACTTCATCATAATGCATATAAAACATCCTAAATTCCATATGAATACACATCGAAATAAACACCCAGTGACATGTACATTTGCAACTTACCAAGATAAGGGCAAAAATCTCTTTGACCAGGCAAATAATACAACAAATTTTAGTGAAGGACATGTATTAAAGTGGAGATATTTTTAGTACACCTAATATCTACATGCTAATATAACATCAAACCACACAAATAAGCTTCACTTAGTTGGAAATATTTCACTCATTAACACCAACTTTGGAAGAAAAAAAAAGATGCTTACCCACATATATGATATAACAGCAAATCATACAAATAAATAAAATAAGAGCGAAACAAAGGACAGGTTGAAGACGACACCAAAAGTCGATGCCTCGATTAACCAAAACTATGATTTTGGCTGATTTAAAACAATCAAATAAAGAAACAAAAAACTGCAGATCGCTTTACCGAGCATCAATAAGCCTAAGAACATTATCCATCGAAACATTATAACTGATTTATATAGCGATAATAAAGGACACACACACACGCACACACACACACACACACACACACACACACATATATATATATATATATATATATATATATATATATATATATATATATATATATATATATATATATAATGTACATGTTCAAAAGGATAGCTGGAAGCCAGCACCAAACGTCGTGGCCTCGATTAACCAAAACTACGATTTTGGATGATTTAAAATGATCATATGAAGAAACATAAAATTGCAAATCGCTTACCAAGCATCACCGATTAGGCGTCGGTATCAATGAAAACAACAAAGAAGGAGCAGTTATGTTGCCTTGATCATTGGGATGATTTCAGCATACTCTGTCGTTTTGCCAAACACCAACACAGCTGTAGGTTGTGCCTAGATGGAGAGTGATTGCTTTGTTAATTATTTATGCTGCCAATTGAAACTAAATGTAAAATCGTAATTATATAAAGTAAAATTTGTGTAAGAAACTGTGTGTTGTAATGATCGAAGTAGTTTTTGGAGCAGATTATGGAAAGATTATTTTGGGAGGAGATAGTGGGAAAGAACGTGACGGGAGTTCGGTAACCCTCTGCTATAAGAAAACATAAGGAAGGCTATTTGAAGAAAATCTTTTGAGGTAGTAAGAAAGACTTCGCATCGGTGTCTCGAATGTAGCCTCTACTTTACGACTCCAACATCATTTACGTAATCTCTACACATAGTCACCGTACGTAATCTCTACCGTACTACAATAATAAAGAATCGTAAACCAAAATAATTATGACATATTTACAAAAACAAATACACATATAAATAATTTATTGTCTATTATTATAGTGATAGATATTACCTTGTATGGATATTCAAAATATGTAAAGAAGGTCTTATTAATGAAATATTTGTAGAAAAGATTTTTTGTGACTCGAAAAATATATATATATATATATATATATATATATATATATATATATATATATATAATGTTAAAAAGCAAAAACTGAATCGTAAAAAAATTCGATTGCGGTAGATATAGAGTATGATGTCAATTTTATCCAGAATCGTTGAATAGAGATCGTATACGATTTCGATGCAAAGACATTTTAGTTGGATCTGGAACAGTATATACAGATTTACCACTTTTTACAGATTCTAATGCAAGTGCTCTAATATTAACAGGACCGTGTATAAAGAAAATGAAATAACTACCAAATCATGAAAACGAATCCACAAATGTAAACTACAGTAAGGCCGTGCACTCCCCATATTTATCTTATCGGACACTTAACGATATTTTTGAGGCATTTTCTCGGCAAAATAAAGAAAACAAAATTAGAGGCGACACTCAAAGAAGTCATTGGTACTCAAAGTTATTGCAAGGTCAATGGGAAATATTCCAACCTGTTTTTTTTTTTTTTTTTTCTTGCCTGGGATCGGAACCTGCAAGTTGCAATAGGAGTCAATCAATTGAACATCCTATGCAGTAAAATGAATACAAAGATATACATTAGGCTTCTTTCCCTATTAAGGATGAACAAACCCTACTTAAAAAGAAAAAAGAACACCGATCAGAATGAATATGTACTAAGCTGATGATTAGCACTGTACACACGGTCTAAAATCCAAAACATTGAAATGTCTTAAACTCAAAATATGAATTCAACAGACAATAAAAAAAAACTCAACGTGAGAACACATGCATCGAGATCACATCTTTGTAGTTTCAGAAAGCAGAATAGTAGGGTACATACGATCGATCTGAAATCAAAATCATCAAAATCTATTGAACACAAAATATTAAACGAAATTAAAGGGGAACAAAAATCTAAACTCACCGTCAGCGGTTTATAATGTAGATTAGCAGAGTACTGAAATCTAAATCATTGAAATGTCTTAAAACACAAAAAAAAAAAAAAAAAGCATGAGAATTGCATTAAAGTGAAGAAAAAAAACCATGTGGAATGCAAGAGAATTGCATTAAAGTGAAAAAAATGGTTCACGTTGAAAAAATCGCAAGTCAAATGTGGAATTCATGTTAAGTTTCTATGAGACGTGGACATCAAAATTATAAAAAGCGTTTTCTTATGGTATGCTAATTAGAGAAGTTAACAGTATGCAACTTTCACAGCATCACAATCACACTAAACAGCTGGAAAAGATTATAACAGAGTCAAAACATGGCAATCACATAGAAAAAGGTTATAAAAGAGTGAATGGGTCGTGATAACCGCAAGAGAACACATAGTCTGTTGCAAATATTAGCAGCAAAAATGATAAACACGTACTCGGAAATTGCATAAGAACACAAACAATGCAGCAGAGGGCACCAAAACCTTTATAAATTTATCAGCTAATACACTCATACACCACAATTACAAAGACACTAATGAAATAAAAAGATGCCCCGAGTGTAATATGATTGAACAATCCATTAGGCCTTTAGTATATAACCAAACAATGTTATAGAGCATAGAAGAATAAAAAAGAGCTTGAAAAGAAAAACGCATGGCTTTAGACCACAAATTAAGCCATAACCATCCAGGAAAAAAAAAACTTAAAGTTCTCAGCCCATGATTTGACTTACCAGGTGCACCACATAAATGGTCAACAGGAGTCCTCTGTGCGACTGAGGGGTCCTCTTTGGACTATTTCCAGAACACTGCAACCAAGAACCTTATAACCAACAACACAGTACTAAAAAAAACCAAGATTGAATAATATTTGTCAACAAACTTACAATGTAATATCCTGAATTTCGAAAAAAAGGGCATTTCAGTCTTTTAATGAAAAATAGGAATATTATATTTTTAATTTGGAATTTAAAAAAAAAAAAAAGAAAAAAAAAAGAATTAAAGGGTTTTATGGGAGTTAACCTCCCATAATCATCAAAAAAAAGAGAGGAACCGTTTCTTTGGAGAAAGGGGGCGCAAGTTTGAGAAAGAATAGAGGGAGGAGAGACTTTCGATAATCGAAGCTTAATCGTTGCTCGATTGTGCAGACGCATCAAGAGAAAAACGCTCTACGGAAATAGAGGATCGTTTCGATACCAATAACGAACCGTTTGGTGAAGGTAAGGTTTTAACCTCTCTTAGATTTTCTGGCCTTAGACTTGGATATCAGTGTTAAGAGCTGTGTTTTTGGTGTTTGGAATCGTAGTTTGATCATTGGTTTGATCAATGTATAGGGTGAATCGAAGGCTAGGTCTTTGTTGACGTTTTGGATCGTTGTTGCTCGCAATTAAGGTAACGGGGTTTTCATATTGAATGGTTGACGTTTTATAATGATTAACGTGAAGTAAAAGGGTGTTAAACCGTATTTAATCATGTTATTGTAGCCGTATTTTTTTTGGTTTATTTCTGTTCGTGGATATAAGTTCTTGTCATATAATATGTATGTGTGTCTGCTTTTCTTTCTGTACGGTTCGTCAAACGTTGTGAAATAAAATGGTCCCGGCTGATGTTTTTTTTTTATTTTACAATGCACATATGTTTTTCCCTTCCCGTATGGTTAGCAGCTTGACAGTCAAAAGAATGAAAAAGGCCCCAGCTGATGAAAAAGAAAAAAAAAACAAAAGGATTTTATGTATTTATTCTTTCCCCAGTTGCTGTCGATAGTTTAAGAAAAAAAAAGAAAGATGCAGATAGGTTCGAATAGTAAACAAAAAAAAAATATGTAAAGGTAGTGGTTACATATATATATATATATTATTATGCTTAAAATTGATAATATGGTAATTGTAGTGCGTAGTTCCCTTTCTTTGAAAGAATGGGTGGAAAGAAAAAAGATACAGGTGATGTGCATAGCCTGTAGGGGAAAAAATAAAATAAAATAGCTAAATGTTTAATTAATTTGTTTGTAGTGTGGTGGTATACTAAAGTATGGTTTGGGGTCTTCCTATTATGATCTAAACAACCTTAATAAATATTCATAAACATTACAAAGCCATAAATAGGTTTCTGATGCGTTTAGTTCTGCACCAAGTGGACTTCTTATGGATGAAACTTGGGACCGTCGGAAACTTAGGATTGACCTTGTGCTTTGATGAACTAGGGATCATCATTGTCTGTGTAATTGCTAGATTGAGTCTAGAAGTCTAAGAAGAGGGGGTAGGGAGCTTTTGTACTGAATGAAACTAGGTGGCCAGTTAATCGCTTAATAAACGTAATTGACTAGATAAAAGATTAAGCATCATGAGAGCTTGAATAGGCACAGTACAACATCGGCAATGTGTTGGTTGGCCAGATAAAGTGGTAATGGTCACTGCCGGATTCTAGACAAAGCCAGTTAAAGTAGTGATCATACCGCCGGACAACCTCACGAACGAAATAGTCATTCACCGGACAAGCCTTCTAGTGCTAGCCAGTTAAAGTGATTGATTGTCTCGGGACCGCGTAGAGATTTATCTCTATAGGGTTGCAACTTTTGTCTTAGTGCATATCTCACTAAGTGTAGTGCCCTCGCAAACATCCGTAACATAGATAAGCTAAGCTAGTAACCCTAGGGACCTCATGTTATACTATGAATATAACGTGATAGTTAGATGTAAGATCATGTTTAAACGGTTTATTAATAAGATGATGGTTACTTGCTTTCTTTATAAAACGCATGATTTCAATAGCTTCTACTCGTTACTAAGTACATATGTACTTACCCGTTAAATGTTTTATTGAGAAGATGAACAAAGTTTATGGAGACGAGGAGTATGATGAAGATGTTTGAGGTCTTGATACAAAGATGTTTTATATGAAGTTGTTCTTTTGGAAACTTTCTTTTATTTCAAGTTTGATACAAACTATGTTGTTATTTCAGATTGAATAATGTTTTTGTTTGGCTCGTTTAGTGGCCTTTGTTGTAAGACTAGATCGTTCGGCTTCTTTTGTTTTGGAATTGATGTAAGACATTTCAATTTCCATTTTGGATTTTAGTGCAGCATTGAATCTGGTTTTGTTGGTCTTTGGAATTTATTTTTTTCCCCGAGTCGTTTCGTTTCCGCATTGTGTTTATGATATATGACGTAAGACTTATGTATAATATTGGATTATATTTAATATTATACATGCCGGGCGTTCATTTCCGGATAAGGACTCGGATCCGGGAACGGGGCGTCACAGTTGGTATCAGAGCCAATGTTTCTTTGCTGCTTAGGACTTGACTTTCTTGAGATAAGTGTTTAGAGCCTTAGTAATCTGTAAGTCTCTCTCTTCTTCTACGAATGGTGACTACACGCAGGTTCGGGTGCTAATAATAATAATGGTGAAGGGAGTTCAAGGAATCCGTGCGCGGGAAGGGGCGAGAGGTAGAGGCGAGGCGAGAGGACCTACGGTTAGTCGGCCCGAGGTTTCGGGGGTGAATACTAATACTACAGTCCGGAGTCGGCCTACGGTGGGACGTGTTCAACAAACGGGACGTTCCCGGTTTGAGCGAGCAAGCCGCGCTCGGTTATGATACACCGTTGTATGTGACGGTGGTTGGGGAGATACCCACGATACATGTGACTCGGTTTGTTACGGTATACCCTCCTCCATCGCGTAGCACACGGCGGTCACAACCGATCTATAGCCGTCCACCTGCATCAGCTTTTTATCCGCCACCGGTTTATGACTACACACCACAGCCTACAGTTCTTCCTCCACCGCCGAGCGGAGCTAATACTTTTGTGGCACCAGGTTATGCTTACCAGCAGTTTCAGCCACAACAGCAGTTTCAGCCACAACGGCGGTTTCGGCCACAACGTTAGCGGTTTCGTCGGTATGGGGCTGGTCACTCAAGATTTCCACCTCGGCAAGCATATCCACCACCCCCTTACCAACAACCTCACCAAAGCAAGAGATACCCTATGGATACCCTCCAGTGTACCCTCAAGCTTCGCCGTTAGACCAGCAGTTGAGCAAGCACCACCAGTGGATTGGTACACCAGACTGAGAAGGAACAGGGTTCAGGACTTCTTCGGGAATGTGGAACATTCAAAAGCCGAAGAATGGATAAGGAGTTTCGAAAAGGCCTGCAGGAATATACATGTTCCTGAATCTGAGATGGCCCAGTTGGCAGTCAGTTTTCTCTTGGGGGCAGCTGAAGCTTGGATCGACGCCATTCGAGTAGTAATGGAAAGATAACAGATTGGGAAGGCTTTAAAGTTATGTTTTACAACGAGTATTTCCCAATAACGATACGAGCGGAGACAAGGCTAGCCGTTCTTAAAGCATAAGCAAGGTACACGGTGACGGTATCTCGGTATACCAACAAGTTTAATGAGTTGGGAAGGTTTTATCCCGAGTGATGAAGGTTGAAGAGAGGAAAATGGCACTATACAAGGATGGGTTGGCTTATGAAATACGATCGGGTATGTTGGGTTTTACACCGGGAATATGGCCGAGCTTATGAACAAGGCTTTGGAGGTTGAGACTTTTAGGAAGAAAGCTACCGTTGTAGTTGGGAATAAGAGGCCGTTTGGATCTTTTCGAGTAATAATCGTGGGGCACCGCAGCGGAACTTTAAGAAGACCGCAAAGCACGGCGACAGTTAATCGAAAAGTGGTCCACCCGCAAAGTATGTTCTAAATGCAACAAGGCGCATACGAGAGAGTGCAAAGTCGGAGGTAACGGTTGTTTTAGTCGTGGAGAAACGGGGCACTTCTCCAGGAAGCGTCCTAAGAACTTATCTCGGCGGAACCCGAGCGGATAACGAGAGGGAATCGAATACAAACCGTGGATCTTCTAGCGGACCTACTCGTGTCTTTGCTATTGATGTGGAACCGAAGAGCCGATGATCTTGTTGTTACGGGTACATTTTAAGTGTTGGTGTTTATTATGAATACTTAATATTATATGGACGCATATGATGTTATTTATTATACTTAAATTGATCCACTTGCTAGGTACCATAATCATAGATAGCTTAGCAAAGTGTCGGCCTTGTTTGATACCGGAGCCTCGTGTACTTTTGTGTCTTCTAAGATAGCTAGGAAGTTGAGTCTACCACTTCAAGAGTTGGAGAAACCTCTAAGTATCACTACACCTTTGGGAAGAGTTACTAAAGTTGCACAAGTTTTACCTCAAGTCGACGTTAGAGTTGGAACTTATAGGTGTAAATCGGACTTGACAGAGTTTTGGACTTCACAGACTTTGATGTAATTCTGGGGATGGATTGGCTATCCAAGAATTTTGTTCATGTGGATTGTAGAGGTAAGAAAGTGGTCTTCAGAGTTCCAGGTAGGTCAGATAAGACCTTTCAGGGTAACGTTTATAAGCCAAGTAAGAAGAGGCATCCGATAATATCAGCGGTTAGAGCCATGAAGGCTTTGCAGAAGGGTTGTGAAGGGTATGTTCTTTATGCTATGGACACAGAGAAGCATACTCCTAAGTTAGAAGAAACTCCTATAGTTAAGGATTTCCCTGAAGTTTTTCCGGATGAGTTGCCGGGAAATATGCACGACGGGGATATAGAGTTTGAGATACGATTAATCCCGGGAGCAAGCACCTACGGCCAAGGCACCTTATAGGATGGCACCAAATTTGAATTAAAAGAGTTAAAAGTACAGCTTAAGGACATGTTAGAAAGGAATGTGATTCGGCCAAGTACATCGCCTTGGGGAGCACCGGTTTTGTTTGTGAAGAAGAAGGATGGTAGTTTGAGGATGTGCATCGACTACGAGCCTTAAATAACCCGACAATCAAGAATAAGTATCCTTTGCCTAGGATTGATGACTTGTTTAACCGAGTTGCAAGGAAAAAAGGTGTTTTCTAAGATTGACCTTAGGTCGTCGTTATCACCGATTGAAGATCAAGGTTTCGGATAGACCGAAGACGACGCGTTTAGTACGAGGTATGGACATTATGAGTTTCTTGTCATGCCTTTTGGACTCACTAATGCTCCATCGGCGTTCATGGATTTAATGCAAAGAGTCTTCATGCCTTATCTTGATAAATTTGTGGTAGTATTCATAGATGATATCTTGATATATTCTAAGGATGAGAAGGAGCATGAGGAGCATCTGAGGATTGTTTTACAGACTTTAAAGGAAAAGAAATTGTATGCCAAGTTTTCAAAGTGTGAATTTTGGTTAAAACAAGTTAGTTTTCTTGGCCATGTAATTTCTGGAGATGGAATTCAAGTTGATCCTGCGAAGATAGAAGCCGTTTCTAAGTGGCCTAGACCCACTACAGTGACAGAGATAAGAAGTTTTCTGGGTTTAGCAGGTTACTACAGGAAGTTTGTACAAGATTTCTCGAAGATAGCGACTCCTCTCACTAGACTTACTCAGAAAAACATCAAGTTTGAGTGGACAAAGGAGTGTGAGGAAGCTTTTCAGACGTTGAAGGATAAGTTGACTGCAGCACCTGTGTTGGCCTTGCCAGAGGTTTTTGATAACTATGACGTGTATACGGATGCTTCGAGTCAAGGTTTGGGATGTGTTCGATGCAAGCAGGGAAGGTAATAGCTTATGCATCTAGGCAGTTAAAGGTTCATGAGAAGAACTATCCTACACATGACTTGGAGTTGGCAGCAGTGGTTTTTGCTTTGAAACAGTGGAGGCACTACCTTTATGGAGTTAAGGCAAGAATATTCACGGATCACAAGAGCCTTAAGTTCTTTTTCACTCAAGAGAATTTGAATATGAGGCAAAGAAGATGGTTGGAATTTGTGAAAGACTATGACTTGGACATTCAATACCATCCGGGTAAAGCGAATGTTGTAGCGGATGCACTTAGCCGGAGACCGGTTAATGCTATCACTACCTTGCAAGAAGTGATCCATCAGTTAGACAGTTTACAGATTCAAGTGGTTGAACGGGAAGGTGAAGCTCAGTGTTTTGCGCCATTGATGGCAAGGTCGAGTTGTTGGATGATATCCGAGCAAAGCAAGATGAAGACCCGAGTGTTAGTTGATTTGAAGCGCGTAGCTCGAGAGAAACCTACGGTGGGCTATCGTTGGATAAGAGTGGACATCTTTGGTATGGTAATCGTTTGTGTGTGCACGATGTTGATGGACTAAGGCGAGCAAGTAATGGATGAAGCCCATAAGATTGCTTTTGCGGTTCATCCGGGATCTACCAAGATGTACCGAGACCTCAAAGAAAGGTATTGGTGGCCTGGCATGAAGTTGAATATCGCGAGTTCGTGGCAAAGTGTGATACATGCCGGAGAGTTAAAGCGAGAACATAGAAGGCCGGGTGGTTTGTTGAAGCCTTTGGAAGTACCGGAATGGAAATGGGAGAACATCACGATGGATTTCATCACCGGTTTACCGCGTACGAAGAGTGGCCATGACATGATTTGGGTGATTGTTGACGAGCTCACGAAATCAGCCCATTTCTTGCCATGCAAGGTTGACATGCCTATTAAGAAGTTCACCCGGCTATATTTGGATAATATAGTGAGACTTCATGGTGTGCCCTTATCTATCGTGTCCGACGGGGATAGCGATTTATAAGTCACTTACCGGAAAGGGTTGCAAAAGGCTTTTGGAACAAAGACGGACTTGAGTACGCGCCTTCCACCCGCGAGACGGACGGTCGGTCCGAGAGGACAATCCGGACTCTCGAGGACATGCTTAGAGCTTGCGTTCTTGAAGTAGGGGGATCATGGGATGATTTCCTCTCGGTGGCATGGGAGAGTTCGCTTATAACAACGGTTATCATGCTAGTTTGGGGATGCCACCGTTTGAAGCCTTGTACGGTAGGAAATGCCGGACTCCACTTTATTGGGACGAAGTTGGGGAAAAGCGATTGACGGGGCCGAGAGTTAGTTACGCAAAGCTAAAGAGAAAGTTGAGCCGATACGGAAGAATCTTAAAGCCGCTCAAGACCGACGAAGAGTTGGGCGGACATCGAAGAAGACCGTTAGAGTTTGCGGTTGGGGACGAGTGTATCTACGAGCTTCTCCGATGAAGGGTGTTAAGAGGTTTGGGCGAAAGGAAAGCGAGTCCGAGGTATGTGGGGCCTTTTGACATCATTGAAAGGATTGGAAAGTTAGCATATAGACTTCGGTTACCGGAATCGATGTCTAGGGTACATAATGTCTTCCATGTATCCATGCTTAAGAAGTGTCTATCTTCTACGGATGTGGAATCTCAGTTTGATCCGGAATTACTTCAAGATAATCTAGCCTACGTTGAGAAGCCGATTAAGATTCTGGATAGGAAAGAGAAGGTAGTCAAGAGAAGGATAATCCCTTTGGTCTTGGTGCAATGGAGCAATCATTCACCAAGTGAAGCGACATGGGAAGAAGAAGATATGTTGACAGCTGAGTTCCCAGAGTTTATCGATCTTCCAGGTACGTTCAAGTTTCGAGGACGAAACTCCTCTTAAGGGGGGAGGAATGTAATATCCTGAATTTCGAAAAAAAGGGCATTTCAGTCTTTTAATGAAAAATCGGAATATTATATTTTTAATTTGGAATTTAAAAAAAAAAAAAAAAAAAAAAAAAGAATTAAAGGGTTTTATGGGAGTTAACCTCCCATAATCATCAAAAAAAAAGAGAGGAACCGTTTCTTTGGAGAAAGGGGGCGCAAGTTTGAGAAAGAATAGAGGGAGGAGAGACTTTCGATAATCGAAGCTTAATCGTTGCTCGATTGTGCAGACGCATCAAGAGAAAAACGCTCTACGGAAATAGAGGATCGTTTCGATACCAATAACGAACCGTTTGGTGAAGGTAAGGTTTTAACCTCTCTTAGATTTTCTGGCCTTAGACTTGGATATCAGTGTTAAGAGCTGTGTTTTTGGTGTTTGGAATCGTAGTTTGATCATTGGTTTGATCAATGTATAGGGTGAATCGAAGGCTAGGTCTTTGTTGACGTTTTGGATCGTTGTTGCTCGCAATTAAGGTAACGGGGTTTTCATATTGAATGGTTGACGTTTTATAATGATTAACGTGAAGTAAAAGGGTGTTAAACCGTATTTAATCATGTTATTGTAGCCGTAGTTTTTTTTGGTTTATTTCTGTTCGTGGATATAAGTTCTTGTCATATAATATGTATGTGTGTCTCCGCTTTTCTTTCGTACGGTTCGTCAAACGTTGTGAAATAAAATGGTCCCGGCTGATGTTTTTTTTTTATTTTACAATGCACATATGTTTTTCCCTTCCCGTATGGTTAGCAGCTTGACAGTCAAAAGAATGAAAAAGGCCCCAGCTGATGAAAAAGAAAAAAAAAAACAAAAGGATTTTATGTATTTATTCTTTCCCCAGTTGCTGTCGATAGTTTAAGAAAAAAAAAGAAAGATGCAGATAGGTTCGAATAGTAAACAAAAAAAATATATGTAAAGGTAGTGGTTACATATATATATATATATATTATTATGCTTAAAATTGATAATATGGTAATTGTAGTGCGTAGTTCCCTTTCTTTGAAAGAATGGGTGGAAAGAAAAAAGATACAGGTGATGTGCATAGCCTGTAGGGGAAAAAATAAAATAAAATAGCTAAATGTTTAATTAATTTGTTTGTAGTGTGGTGGTATACTAAAGTATGGTTTGGGGTCTTCCTATTATGATCTAAACAACCTTAATAAATATTCATAAACATTACAAAGCCATAAATAGGTTTCGATGCGTTTAGTTACGCACCAAGTGGACTTCTTATGGATGAAACTTGGGACCGTCGGAAACTTAGGATTGACCTTGTGCTTTGATGAACTAGGGATCATCATTGTCTGTGTAATTGCTAGATTGAGTCTAGAAGTCTAAGAAGAGGGGGTAGGGAGCTTTTGTACTGAATGAAACTAGGTGGCCAGTTAATCGCTTAATAAACGTAATTGACTAGATAAAAGATTAAGCATCATGAGAGCTTGAATAGGCACAGTACAACATCGGCAATGTGTTGGTTGGCCAGATAAAGTGGTAATGGTCACTGCCGGATTCTAGACAAAGCCAGTTAAAGTAGTGATCATACCGCCGGACAACCTCACGAACGAAATAGTCATTCACCGGACAGCTTCTAGTGCTAGCCAGTTAAAGTGATTGATTGTCTCGGGACCGCTAGAGATTTATCTCTATAGGGTTGCAACTTTTGTCTTAGTGCATATCTCACTAAGTGTAGTGCCCTCGCAAACATGCTGTAACATAGATAAGCTAAGCTAGTAACCCTAGGGACCTCATGTTATACTATGAATATAACGTGATAGTTAGATGTAAGATCATGTTTAAACGGTTTATTAATAAGATGATGGTTACTTGCTTTCTTTATAAAACGCATGATTTCAATAGCTTCTACTCGTTACTAAGTACATATGTACTTACCCGTTAAATGTTTTATTGAGAAGATGAACAAAGGGTTTATGGAGACGAGGAGTATGATGAAGATGTTTGAGGTCTTGATACAAAGATGTTTTATATGAAGTTGTTCTTTTGGAAACTTTCTTTTATTTCAAGTTTGATACAAACTATGTTGTTATTTCGTATTGAATAATGTTTTTGTTTGGCTCGTTTAGTGGCCTTTGTTGTAAGACTAGATCGTTCGGCTTCTTTTGTTTTGGAATTGATGTAAGACATTTCAATTTCCATTTTGGATTTTAGTGCAGCATTGAATCTGGTTTTGTTGGTCTTTGGAATTTATTTTTTTCCCCGAGTCGTTTCGTTTCCGCATTGTGTTTATGATATATGACGTAAGACTTATGTATAATATTGGATTATATTTAATATTATACATGTCGGGCGTTCATTTCCGGATAAGGACTCGGATCCGGGAACGGGGCGTCACATACAACCAAAAGAAAGGTAATGCTACTGGTAATAAATTTGTTGAAAAATAGAATAAGGATTCCAAATAGGTAGAGAATAAATTTGAAAGTGAAAATAAAACTGCATTGATAATATTGAACTGTTAACAAAAAAAGGGACCTAAACCAACCGAAATGCACAGCATGAGCAACGAATGGACTTCATATAAAAATCAATTGAGAAAAACAAATTGTAAGAGTATGAAATACAAAGATACAAAGATTACGCACTAAAGTGCATTTTGATTGAAAAAGAAGATGCTTTAACAGGAAGAAGTACTTCTTTAGAATTCCAGTTCAACACATTAGTTTTCCTTGCATGTAGTTCCACCAAGTGAACAAATAACATCCGCAATGCCACAAACAAAATGATTATGCAAAATTGAAAAGAATGTGAGCAAAAGAGAATCAAGGTTACACCTTTCTTTGAACAAAATCATTATACAAAATAGAGAAAGAAAGAAAAAAAATTGAAACATAAAAGTGGTTACCATTAGAAGGTTATGCCTCCATTAGCTTCTTTCCCGTATGCATAAATCTATTCTGCCTCCATTTCCTTATTTCCTGTTAGTTAGAACTTTAGCATTCAAGTGAAGAGGATATTCATTGCATACATCCAAAGGATTACAGTGATGGTGTCATATACACCTTAGTGAATAGTAGAAGACAAAACACTAAAACAGAAAGTTGTACAACCAAATCTAAGATAGAATCTAGTAGGATAAGATTGCCACATGGCACTACAATGTGTTGACACATGGCACAGTTACTATATAGCTTTAACAGCCCCCCTCAAACTGAAGGTAGCATCAACTACATTCAGTTTGGCCTTGTTGATCTGGAACTGAGTATTAGACAAAGGTTTGGTTAGGCAATCTGCAACTTGATCACAAGAAGGAACATAGGCCACTTGAAGTTGATTTTTCAGCACTTGGTCTCTTACAAAATGCACATCTATTTCAATGTGTTTGGTTCTGGAATGAAACACAGGATTGTAGGCAAGGGCTGCAGCACTTAAATTGTCACACCAAGTAACTGGTTTAGCAGCTATAGAAACATGTAATTCTGATAGAAGTGACTTCAGCCACAAGATTTCAGCTGCAACATTGGCTAGGGCCCTATATTCAGATTCAGTGCTTGATCTTGCCACAACTTGTTGTTTCTTTGAACTCCAAGATACTAATGAGCCCCCTAGATACACACAGTAACCAGCCACAGACTTTTCGTCTGCCACATTACATGCCCAATCAGCATCACTAAAGCCTGTAATAACAAGGGCTTGACTGGGTTGAAAATGTAACCCATGACTGACTGTACCTTTAACATATCTGAGCAGCCTTTTAAGTGCAAACCAGTGAACCTCCCTAGGAGCATGCATATATTGGCTTAGTTGATTAACTGCAAAGCTGATATCTGGCCTGGTGTAGGTTAAGTATTGGAGACTTCCCAGGATCTGTCTATACTGTGTTGCATTGGGTAGCAGGGGTGAAGCATCAGAGGTAAGATCAACATTTGTAGTCATTGGTGTAGATACATGCTTTAGATGTTCTAGATTGAGCTTGCTCAAAAGTTGGGAGGCATAGTGCTGTTGTTTGAGATAGAGACCTGTCTGATCCCTGTGTGCTTGCATTCCCAGGAAATGAGATAAAGGGCCAAGGTCCTTTAGAGCAAATCTTGAGTTCAGCATTTTGATGAATTTTTGCATCAGATTTGCATTATTACCTGTAATTAAGATATCATCCACATAGACAAGCACATACATTAGTATACCCTGTGCATGAAAAATAAACAAGGATGTATCAGATTTGCATTGATGAAACCCCCATTTTAGAAGCTGAATCCTCAATTCATCAAACCAGGCCCTAGGGGCTTGCTTGAGGCCATATAAGGCTTTCTTCAAGTGGCAGACATGATGAGGTTTGGAAGCATCTATAAATCCCTCTGGCTGTGGCATAAAGACATCCTCATAAAGAGTGCCATTCAAGAAGGCATTGTTAATGTCAATCTGGTTTATATTCCAATTGAGAGATACAGCAATGGCAAGAACAACTCTAATAGTGGAGGCCTTAACAACAGGGCTAAAAGTCTCTCCATAGTCCAATCCAGGGGTTTGATGAAACCCTTTGGCCACCAACCGAGCCTTGTGCTTTAAAACTGATCCATCTGGTTTCAGTTTTAACTTGAAAACCCATTTATTGCCTACCAGATGTTGATTAGACTGAGGGGGTACCAGCTCCCAAGTATGATTGTGGAGAAGAGCCTTGAATTCCTCTTTCATTGCAGCATGCCACTGAGGGGATGCAATGGCTTCTGATGCTCTTGTGGGTTCCACTTGGCAATGGACAGAATCCTTAGAGGCTAAATAAGAGAAGGTTTTTGGTTTGAAGATACCAGATTTGGCTCTTGTCCTCATGGGATGATGATTAGCAGGTGGTGATGGTGAAGGGGAAGAGGAGGAGATATCAGTGGATGCAGAAGTAGGACTATGGGATGATGGAGGTGTGGAGTGGTGGGATATAGAACTAGGACTGGAATTGGAACCAGAATTTGGGGACTGGGATATAGGAGAAGCAGTGGAACTGGGAGGACTAGGAAATGCAAAGTGTTGTGTACCTTCATTATCAATCACAGGGATGTCTCTTCCAGATGCTGTTTCCTCATGATCATTGGATGACAGGGGAGAAAAGGATTTGGAAATGAGAATAGTGGATGAAGTAGAAGGTGGGGACTGAGGATTGGACTTGCAGGTTTGAAAGAGGATTTGTAGGGAAACTCAATCTCATTGAAAATGACATCTTTGGACACATAGATTCTCCCTGAAGGATCAAGACACAGGTATCCCTTATGAGAAGGACTCACCCCCTAAGAAAATGCATTTAGTAGTATGAAACTGAAATTTTTGTTTCTGGAATGGCCTAAGATAAGGGTAACAAGTGCAACCAAAGACCCTAATCAACTTGTAATCAGGCTGTTGATGGAATAGTTGTTCATGTGGAGACTTAAAAGACAGGACAGGGGTTGGAAGTCTGTTTATGAGATAAGCACTGTATTGAAAGGCTTCTGACCAAAATTTTAAGGGCATTTGTGCTTGTGCTAACAGAGTGAGCCCTACTTCAACTACGTGTCTGTGTTTCCTCTCAATTTTACCATTTTGGCCATGAGCATAAGGACAAGGATGCCTGAAAATGATTCCTAAATCTTTCAACATAGTTTCAAAGGCTCTAAACTCTCCTCCCCAATCTGTTTGAAGACATTTAATGCTTCTTTCAAACTGTTTTTCAACCATAGTTTTAAAGTGAATAAAGACCTTTAAGGCATCAGATTTAAGGACCAGTGGGTAAATCCAGACATATCTACTGTAGTCATCAATGAAGCTTATGTAATATTGAAAACCTTTTGCAGAAGTGACTGGGGCAGGTCCCCAAAGATCAGAATGAATTAAGTCAAGACAAAAATCACTTTTGGAATGAGAAACAGGATAAGGCAAGGCATGTTGTTTTCCCAATTGACAAGCATCACAAAAGTCAATCTTTTTATTGCAACCAGAATTACAGGATTTCAAAACACAATTCAGAATCTTAGAAGATGGATGACCTAATCTCCTATGCCAAACATTGGCTTCATTGATAGACTTATTACAGACACTGGAATTAAAACACTGAGAACTAGAACTGACTTTGGAGTGAGGGGAGTTCTTGATGACTTCATGAGGAAACTTCATCTGGTAGAGACCATCTCTAACTATTCCTTCCAGTAAAACCTTCCCTGTGATCTTGTCCTTCACAAAACAACAATCAGAATGAAATTCCATGACAACATGATTATCAGATGTAAGTTGAGAAACACTTAGAAGATTTTTTGTAATGTGAGGAACATGTAAAACATTGTTAAAGTTTAGGTCAGATTTTGCAGTTGGAATGGAAAAACTACCAGTGTGTAAAATAGGGAGACTCTTACCATTGCCAATGGTCAGACCATCAGAGCCATCATATCCTTGGCTCAATTGCAAGCTGTTCATGTCAGCAGTAATGTGATTTGTAGCTCCATTGTCAGCATACCAACTTCCATCATTGACTGATTCAGGAGAGGCAAAATAAGCAGCAGGTTGTTGACCATAGTTGTTGTATTGTCCACCATTTGGCCTCACATTTGCACCAGGATTTCCATTAGCCATTTGACCATTGTAGTTGGAGTTGTATCTGTAGTAGCATTCAATTGCTGTGTGTCCAACTTTGTTGCAGACTTGACAAGTAGGCCTAGTATTTCCTTGATTAGGGTATCCTCTTCCACCTCTACCTCTACCACCTCTTCCTCTATAGCCACCCCTGCCTCTGCCATTGTTCTGAAAATTTCCATTGTTAGAAGGAGGTCTGGATTGTCCTCTTGCCTGTCCAGACCTATTAGAGGCTAGGTTTGCAGATGGTGTTCCAAGGTCAAGAGTGGTGGAAGGTGTGAACCTTGCTAGGAGCCTTTCATGGGTTATTAATTGTGATTGGACCTCTTGCCAAGTGAGGGAACCAATTATGGCTGTGATGTTAACTATCACAGATTCATAGTCTCGATTTAGACCTCCAAGGGTAGCAAGAATCAACTCTGACACTGAAATAGGATAACCAGCAGCTTGTAATCCATCAGAGTAACCCTTCATTTGAGCCAGATAGTCTACCATACCCTTAGATCCCTTTTCAGACCTTGTTAATGCAGTTTTATACTCAAGCATTCGAGACTCAGATCTGTTATTGAAGAGAGTTTCAAGGGTATTCCATACCTCATTCGATGTTGTGCATCCAACAACCTCTTGTAAGGCATTCTCTGTCATAGAGCTCATCAACCAGCTCATGAGCAATTGATCTGTTGCAATCCATGTATCATACAGAGGATTTGCTTCAACATTCGTTGATCCAGTTGCTTGAATGAATCTGGGGGGTGGTGCCTTGGTTCCAAACAGAAAACCATCCAATCTGTGACCACGTACAAATGGTATTACCATAGATTTCCAAAGGAGATAGTTGTTCCTATCAAGCTTCACATTGCAACTCTGATTCAAGCTCCCAGTGAGAGTAGGAATCGGACTCAAAGACGATGAAGACCCAGAGTTGATTGGCTGACTGAGTTCCAAAGATTGGAGGTAATGGTGGAAGATTTGAGGTGATTTGGGTGGTGACAGGAACAAAGCTTGTAGTAGAGGTGTAGTGAGGGATGGAAAAAGAGGGAAAACTCCCAAGAGAAAGACTGGTAGTCGAAGCTCCAGCTGAAATTGAAGATCCGGTCACCGGAGTTGATGTAGAGGAAGACCCAGTTGTTGCTGAAACTCCGGCCACCGCAGTTGAAGCGGAAACAGTGGTTCCGGCCATTTTTGGCTCCGATACCAAGTTAGAACTTTAGCATTCAACTGAAGAGGATATTCATTGCATACATCCAAAGGATTACAGTGATGGTGTCATATACACCTTAGTGAATAGTAGAAGACAAAACACTAAAACAGAAAGTTGTACAACCAAATCTAAGATAGAATCTAGTAGGATAAGATTGCCACTACAATGTGTTGACACATGGCACAGTCACTATATAGCTTTAACAATGCAGCAGAGCGTGGGGGAGATCCAGGAAGTTATCTAGCAAATGCCAAACATGGGATCGTGGAGTGGAAGAGGTTTCATTTTTTTTTTGAAAAAGGAAGAGGTTTCATTTAGAAATGTGTGGCGTGTTTTTTCTTCGACTTTTGTTTTTAGTAGTAGCCGGGCGGGTCATGGAGCGGGTAATTGGTCTAATTGGGTCAATTGACGTTTTTTTCTTAAAAATATATAATAAGATTATTATTATTATTATTATTATTATTATTATTATTGTTGTTGTTGTTGTTGTTGTTGTTGCTGTAGAAGTTTAGCAATAAACGGAAATAAAAACCGTATTACTCCATTAAGTGTTGTTATGACTCTTTGGGTGCCTCAATTAATATATAAGGCATATAAGAAAATTTGTTGAAATATGGGAGAGGGGCTAAAGAGGAGTCGTGCAAAGGGAAAAAAGAAAAAGAAAAAGAAAAAAAAAAAAAAAAAGAGGATAGAGAGAGTATGTTTGAGAGTGAGAGGTGAGGAAAGATATTGAAAGTTAAAGAAAAAAAAAAAAAAAAAAGAAGGAGATTCCCATGCACCTTCATATATCAGCATTTTGATGCCTAAATATTGAGCACAGAAGGAATTCGTGTTGTGACGTTTCGATCGTAAATTAACAGCTTGGATTCGAGGTAAGAACGGGTGTATTAAAAGGATGTTTTTGTATAATATTTTTAGAAAAAAATCTATTTCATGTTAAATAACTGCATTTTCATGACATACAATGTGATTTAAAGATTTCAATAGTACCGGGAGTACGTTCAAGAATTCGTAGAAAATATTATAACTTCCATTTGCCTCAAAGATTGTAGTATTCAGGAAACATATATTATTTTAGTTTTATTACACGACAAGAGTATTCTTTTTATTTTATTTTATTTTAATATTATAGCCATGTTTTCATGAAGCTTTAGAAAATAAAAATTCTATGCATAGTTATAATTTTTATTGAATAAAGATAGATTCAGCGTATTTTGTTTAGCCACTTATAATTTATTTACGTTGACAAACTATGAAGATAAAAGCAATAAGTAGACAAGAAAATAAGATAAGCGACGGTTCATGGTCAAGTATAAGATTAAGCAGAGCAGTGAATCCTCGAGGGTCCCTGACACTAATTTCCCTGCTCACGGGCTATAATAGTGAGAAAAAGCCGGAGCCGGTTAATTTCCCTGTTCACGGGCGATAATAGTGAACATCCGGTCTGCAATATATGTTTAGTATCCCTTCTCATGGGCTATAATAAATGAGACGTAATACTCTTGAACCGTTATATACTTGTTAATTATGAGCCTCTCTTAGTAGGCTAACATTTATGAAGAATAGAAAAGAAAAGAAAATAATGATAATCGTACATTAGATTTGATAGATTTGATTAATCCTTTTATTCCATTTATTCTATTTGCATGGAATTCAAATTCAAGTAGCTTTTAAAATTAATTAAATAATTTTATATCATTTTTGTATAACCAAATGTAAACTCTGGTTAGACTTCCCGGTGGCTGCCTTAGTTCCCTTTTGATACGACTTTTCTTACGGGGCGTTAATGCTCACCCTTTTACATTCTTATGTTTTTCAGATATAGTTCATGACATGGTAGATGATGTTGGCGTTGGATGTTTAACTAAGCACCGGTGGCATAGATTAGTCTATTACAAGTACCTATTGAGGTATTACATTGAGTTTACGGTTTGAGATGATATGTTGCGGTAAATATTTGTGGTTAAAATTATTATTTGGGTGTTATCTATCAATGATGTAATATCTAGATTAGTGAAAAATAGTAAATGAGGTTGTTAGACCCGAGTTGTGTTGTTTAGCTTCCGCTATTAATTTTTTTAGGAAATGTTTTAATTAGAAATGCTTCGTGTTACGAGACTTTACCTCGAAAACATGACCGAACGGTCCGTATTCCGAAAATACTCGGGTTTTCGGAACGGATGGTTACAAAATCAATCAATATCCTTTGACAATCAATCAAAGAGTTTATTACACAATATATAATCAATCAATGTTAATTGACCATCAATCAAATATATTATTACGTATGGGTGAGATTTTTATTGGTGTTATGTATTGGCGCAATCCGACAATACACCATATAGGTCAACGCTCTCCGATAATAGTGTTTTTATCACATGCAGTAAGCAAGGTGAGAGACCTGAAAATTGCTTGACATAGCTAGTATGTATTGGTTTCACGGGAATTTTAGCATTGATATTATAAAATAACAGATAAATAAATAAAAAATCTTTTCTAAAAAGTGACATTTAAAAAAAAACGGAGAGAGCAATAATTATATGACAATTAATTATGCAAACCTTTTAAATTAAACACGACGGATATACCGTGGTATATCCCATGCGAAAAAGTGCCAGACTTCTTAATTTTAGGTCAAGGTCAAGGTCAGCATGGAGTACTATATTGTTTCCCTACTAATTTTGTCGAAATACAGAGCAGCCAAATTTGAAACGTAGCTGGTCCTTTCATATCTTTGAGAAATTGATAAATCCGCTAATTATTGTAAATTAGAATTTCCTCTTTTATATATATGTACTAAGTCACAATCTGTAAGCATTTCCTTAAAAGAAAAAAGAAAAAGCAAAAAATAAATAAATTCCTTTCTTGAGTTTCTTTTCAACAACGTCTGAATTTTCTAAGTCAAGGTTGTAGGCTGCTTATATCTTTTTCCTAACCTTGGTTGCTCCTTAACTTAAAAAATACTCCCTCCTTCCTGTAAATATAAAGTATTTTATATTTTTAGTGGTGTCTTAAAATATAATTTATTTTCATAAAATAATACAATATTAAGTGTATTATTTTCAGTTTCAGACTAAATAATGTAATATTAATTACAATATTTTGTATTGGAATATTAAAAATAACTCATTTATTAGGTTTCCTTAAACCAGATGAAAGGCCTAAAGACCTTATATTATGAGACGGATGGAGTAAATTTATCTCTCAAAAAAAAAAAAGTTACTCTTGAAGTGATTTGCGTACCTCTCCAACAATTTACACATAATAATTAACCATTGTATTTCGCTAAAAAAAAAAAAAAAAAAACTCCACCATGTATAAAATCAGGGTCGTCCATGTCATTTTCGAGGCCCTACTACGTTGGACTAGTAAGATGGGCCCTAGAAGTACTTTTTTTAGGAGCCCTAGAAGTAGTTTAAATTTTGTTTTTACCCTAAAAAAAAAAAAATTTGTTTCCGTATATAAGCCTAAACATTATTTTAAATATCAAAATATAAAACAAAAAAATCACTCATATTTATTAATCGCAATCCGCCATAATAGCGAGAAGTACATGAGAGGCAGGAAGGAGCCCCATTCCACATTACCAACTAGCTGAAAGTCATATTTGGCTAAAAGATGAGCATGAATATTTCCATGTCATTTGACAAAAGAAAAAGAAACTGAGACAAAGCATGCAACAAAGTGCGACAATCTTCCACTAATTTTTTTTCAACTGGATACCACTCTTCTTTGCCGGAGAGAATCTGGTGGCATAGAGTCTCCTTCAAATACCACCCGGAAATAACCACAAGAAATGGCATAAACTAGGGCATTATAAAGGGCTAAAGCTTCCCCGTCAACACGTCAAAAACTGATAGAATTGGTGAATAACAATAATTTTGTCATTAAGAAATAATGTTGAGTACAATCAGTTTATATAGAGAGACCACAAGGGTATAAACGTAAATGACAAATAATATATTCTAATACGCTCCCTCAAGCGGACGAAGTGGAGCGAAGTCCAAGCTTGGAAACAAGTGCCGAAAAAGATAACCGGGGCAAAGGCTTGGTGAGGACATCAGCCAGCTGGTCTGAAGCAGCAACACGAGCAACACGAACAAGACCACGCTCAACATGCTCACGAATGAAATGATAGTCAATGGCCACGTGCTTCATGCGTGAGTGGAAAACCGGGTTGGCACTGAGGCGAAGCGCTCTCAAATTGTCACAGAAAATCACCGGTGTGGAGCCAACCGAAAAACCAAGATCCGCAAGAAGATAAGTCGCCCAGCAACCTCGGCGGCCGTATCCGCAACGCTCCTATATTCCGCCTCGGTGCGAAGATCGAGAAACCGAGTGCCGCTTCGGAACTCCAAGAAATGGCATTTTTGCCCAAGAAAACAATGTAAGCAGAAGTAGAAGTGTAGCCAGGCACATACTCAGATGACACTGGATCACGGTAGCCGACGGCTTTGTTACCCGCCCAATCAGAGTCGGAGAAAGCATGCAAGGCTAGAGGCGAATCCCGATACAACCGCAAACCCATAGTGAGGGTGCCGATAAATAGCGAAGGCGTTTGACAAGCATCCAAAGGATACCGTCGGCGCATGCATAAACCGTGAGAGCTTATTAACCGCAAACCGGATATCAACCCTCGTAAAGCATAAGTACCGCAGGCACCCATCGTTTGACGATACTGAGTCGGATCGGAATAAGCAGGAGAAAAAACGGTGTCACCCGAAAAGGCATCGGCGGGCATAGGGGTAGGAACCGCCTTGAGTCTTCCATGTGAACCCGAGATAGGAGCTCACGTGTATATCCGGTCCGCGCGCAACAAACCCGTGGTAGAATGAGTGACCTCAACCCCCAAAAAATACGACAGTGGACCAAGGTCCTTGATGGAGAACCGAGAGCCCAACTGATCAATAATGCTCTGAACCTGCTCAGCGAGCTACCTGTAACAATAATATCATCGACATATACCAGAAAATAGTAATGCTGACAGATGTGCGACAAACAAATAGAGACGGATCAGCCACAGAGTTAACAAAACCCAGAGTGAGGAGGAAAGACTTAAGCTCTCGGTACCTGTGCTCGAGGAGCCCGCTTAAGACCATAGATCGCTTTGCGAAGTTTGCAAACAAAAGTGGGTTTTGTGGTATCCTCAAACCCGGGTGGTTGAGACATATAAACGTCTTCGCCTAGGTACCCCGTAAAAGCATTATTGACATCGAGTTGGCGAAGAGACCAACCAAAGGAAACCGCAATACCGAGAACAAGACGGATCGTAGCAGGTTTAACAACAGGACTGAAAGTTTCAAAATAATCCAAACCAGGACGTTGCGTAAACCCTTTTGCAACCAGCCTAGCTTTGTATTTATCAATAGAACCGTCCGGTTTCCTTTTTATTCGGAACACCCACTTACACCCAACGACATTTAAACCAGCTGCAGGGGGAACTAGAGACCACGTGTCATTGCGAAGAAGCGCACTATACTCATCAGACATGGCAACACACCACTGCGGGCACTGCAAGGCCTGCTTAAGGGTCGAGGGTTCCGTGTCAAGGTAGCGATTATGCAAAGTTGAGCTTGAAGGTTGAAGAGTTGACGAGGTTTATATATTTGGTTTCGAGATCGAGTAGTCATCGGACGTGGGGGCCGAGGGGGAGGAGAAGCGGGGCGTGGGGGGGAGGGGGACGAGTTGGAGGGGAGTCGGAGGAGGAGGATGTAGGAGTGGTCGAAACGGTAGAAATACCGACGAAGGAGAAGTGGGAGATGCATGAGAGGATGAGGAGAGGGGTTCGGGGGGGGCATAAATGCCGGCGGGAGGTGTATGGGCCGTGGGGATGGGTGGAGAAATAGGGACGAGCTCGTGTGTATAAGAGTCGTCGGGAAGAAGTGCAAGGTCAAAGAAGGTAAGGAAGGGTCAGAGGAGATGCTAGCAAAAGGAAAAATGTCCTCCACAAACCGAACATCACGCGAAATATGCATACGAGACTCGGAGACGTCGTAACATAGATAAGCACTTTGTGTGAGAGCATACCCAAGGAAGATACAAGGCTTAGAGGTAGGCGCAAGCTTGTGCTGTGTATATGGTTTAAGCCAAGGATAGCAGAGACACCCGAAGACGCGAAGTTTAGAGTAGTTAGGCGGTTTAGAGAAAAGCTTGAGATGAGGGGACAACATATCAAGATTTTTTGTAGGCATGCGGTTAATGAGGTAAACTGCGGTACTGACGGCATACGACCAATAGTTAACCGGAATCTTGGCGTGTGCAAGAAGGGTGAGGGCGTCTCGCCTATATGCAGTGGCGGCGTTCGAGATGCCATTGTGTTGTGGCGTGTAGGTGGGGGAAGTGAAATGGGAGATGCCATGGTCGAGTAAAAGTGGCGTAATTTAATGTACTCGCACCATTGTCGAATAGAGAGTTTTGATAGGGGCATCTAAGAGATTTTCGACATATTTTTTGAATTTAATGAACACGTTATGAACATCGTATTTGCATGCAAGCGGGTATAACCACATATAGCGAGTAAAATGATCGACAAAGAGAACATAATATTTAAAACCATCAACGGAATAAACCGGTGACGACCAAACGTCGAATAAATAACCTCCAAGTGGTTGAGAAGTACATAATGTGGAATCGTAAAAGGGGAGCCTATGGCTCTTATTACACAAACAAGAATCACAATGAGAATGTAAAGTAGTAGATAATTCTAAAAGTTTATTGTTTGCTAAATTCCGAATAATCGGAAATGCAGGATGGCCGCAGCGAAGATGCCAAGTGGCGGCAGAGGCTTTAGACGCAGAGAAGGCGAAAAGAGACTTGGAAGACCACAGATAAGCACCATCATTGACTTGTCCTTGGTGGAGGCATTTGCCCGTCTTCAAATCCTTCACCAAAAACGAATCGGGTAAGAAGTCAATAGATACGTAATTATCCCGGCAAAATTTGTGGACGTAAAGTAGATTACGAGATGAGCGGGAACACAGAGAACATGATTTAATTTAAAAGAGGAAAGAGAGGTAGAGCCAATGTGTGTGATGGCGTGGAGCTACCATCACCAATGACAATACGGTCCGTACCTTGGTAAGGAGAGTGAAGAGAGAGCAAGTTGAGTTCCCGAGTCAGCGTGGTGAGAGGCACCACCGTCAAGCATCCAAGGAGCATAAGGATCGAGTACCGCATGAGGACCGGAGGACGCATGACGAGCAACGTGGGCATGGGGAGATGGTGGGGGCCGAGGGTGGGTGGGGTTACGGGGTGGACGAGGGAGATTGTTGTAGAGCGGATAGTGGTACGGCCGAGTAGCAACATGTCCTGGAGACCACGTAGTTGGCGAAGCCTTGATAACCTTTGGAGTTACGAGGATTGGAATTTTAGAGGAGTGATTGGGTGGTGGGGGTCTCGGGTGGGAGGGGGGAAGGGGACGGGGGGTGGGGTGAGGGTGGCCGAGGGGTGGGTGAATAGGGGTAATAGTGCGTATTGGTCGGTACATTGCATAGGACGCGGTGGATGATAAGCAGGGAAAGCAAAGTAAGGGGGGTGTAACCGACCGACTATGTACAAGTGACGCTTCATGCATTAACAACTTTTCATGTAATAATGGCAAAGAGATGGTATCATCACGAGCCTGAATGGCACTGACAAGGCCCTGATAATCACCACCAAGATTTTTTAAAATTAATTCAACCAAGTCATCATCAGGTACCTTGGCATCAAGAGACGCGAGATCATCAAGAACATTTTTTACGGCGGTGAAGTATGGGAAATGGACATTGTACCTTTAGTGATTGAATTTAACCGTAGTTTGAGATGTCGAACACGACCCTTACTCGTTTCCCAAACGTGTCTAGGAGAGTGTCCCAAGCTTGTTTCGAATTTGTCGTGTGTTGAATCGTAGCCATAAATTCTTTATCAACCGAACCCAAAATTAAATTGTGAATTAGGGCATCTTGTTGGAGCCAATGCAGATGAGCCGCATTGACTGTCAGCCCACCAGCCGCAGATGAGATGGTTTGCGGCGGCAAGGGGGTGGCACCCGTGACGTAACCGATGAGACCGTGACCGGTGAGTAAAGTGGTCAATTGAAGCTTCCAAGCCGTGAAATTTTTGCCATCAAGCTTTGTAGGAGCATTGACAGCAGGATTAAGCGAGATAACGGTGGTGGGGACCGCAGGGGATGCAGCCGCAGCAGGTACTGTAGCAGTGCCGGAAGTGGCAGAACCGGCCGATTGGGTAGAGGTGGCGGAAAGAGTTGCCATGGCCGCTTGAAGCTTGCAGCAGAAAAGAAAAAAAAAAAAAAAAAGAAAAAAGTAAGGCCGGCGGCGGCGGCGGCTAGAGGAAGAAGAGAAAGGAAAAAAAATTTTAGGGATCAAAAGATCTCTGATACCATGATAGAATTGGTGAATAACAATAATTTTGTCATTAAGAAATAATGTTGAGTACAATCAGTTTATATAGAGAGACCACAAGGGTATAAACGTAAATGACAAATAATATATTCTAATAAAAACTCCTCAAGTTTCATTGAGAAACATTCTAGAACATCTCCATTTATTGTTTCGGATTAACCCTCCAACTGCAGTCTTACCATTGCCTAAGACCGCATCTACGTTAAATTTGACATGCTCGGGGTTTGGCAATACCCACATCGTGTTAAGAAATGGTAGCGGACTAGCAGTGGCGGTCCTCGTCATGGCTTGTAGATATTCCTCAGCCTCTGATAGAGATTGATTAAGAATGAAGTTAATCAAATGGCTTCCATCGAAAATAAAAGCACACCTCCCTTTCCAGATGTTCCAGAGAAGGCTGATAACAGTGGCGGACCCATATTAAAAAAAGGGGGGGTTCAAACTTGTGAGAGAAGGCTAATAACACTGGCAGACCCATATTAAAAAAAGGGTTTCGAACCTGTGACCTTAGGATAAGTAGTAAAGGGTAACGCCCCCAGACCCCGGGTCTGGTTACTCTAAATGAGTCATAAATGGTCTGGTCAACTGCTTAGACCGTCGTCCTCGCTTGGTCTAAAATGGCTAACCCGAGTTGACATGACCTTTATGTCTCACACTTATATGATGGTGATGCACTTCCCTCACTTCCAATGTGGGATATCACATTCACCCCCTTATAAGGGGCTGGCGTCCTCGCCAGGACGGCTAAGACTTGTCCCAGTGGACTTGTCCCAGTGGACTTGTCCCAGTTCGTCCCTACCAAAGGATTCTAGAGGTGGCCTCCACCGCCTCTCACGGTGTGGCACTTAGGTCCGTATGGCAGTCGGCTCTGAATACCATTCTGTAACGCCCCCAGACCCCAGGCCTAGTTGCGCTAAATGAGTCATAAATGGTCTGGTCAACTTCTTAGACCGTCGTTCTCGCTTGGTCTAAAAGGGCTAACCCGACTTGACAAGATCTTTATCTCACACTTATATAATGGTGATGCGCTTCCCTCACTTCCAATGTGGGATATCACATAAAGCTTCTAACCAGTTGAACTAAATGGATCATTGCACTAGAGATTGTCTGAAATAATATACAAACACAATTTTAATATGATTATAGGAGTATATTAATAAATTCGTCAGGAAATTTGAGTGGAGTCCATGGGCTCCCTTGTCATTGCTGGGTCGGCCTCTGGCTAATAATGTGAATGAGCTTTAGACTGCCTCCGTTTTCCGACAACATAAAGAAAAATTTCTGGAACGAAGTGCTCATGAAGATTGAAGGTGGCGGCCATAAGGGAGAGATTTCCAAACTTCTTTGGAGATGTAACACTCAAAAAAACCAATGCCAGACTGTTTCTTCCGGTACATGACAAACTTGACAGACACCGTCTCCAATATTTCTGGCTCACAGAGCAATACAATAGGAAGGAAATTTCCACATAAATTGAATCGTAAATTCAAATAGCACATTTAATTCGCACAAAATTCATTATAATAATTTATTGTTTTTTCATATTTAGAGAGATTTTTATGCTACTCATGATGATTCATATGGTTACCGTGTGGTACATTTCCGAGATAGTGACTATGATGCCTACAAAACTAGTGACCGATATTGGATCAATTGAGTAATAATACGGGTACAACGGTTGTGCCACAACAAATGACATAATGGTGATATGCACCATTGATATTGTTAGATGTACATAATGATCAATTTAGACTCATTATGATGAACGATGCAGATAGTCGTTGTGTCACTCGTTGTGCTAAACCGTTGTGGCCCTATCATTACTCGGATCAATTATGGGGGTTCAAATGTGTCTTGAGCTGAAATATTTGAATGAAGGTATGGCTTACACCGATGACTTGGGAAAATACCTGGGAGTTCCTCTTTTTCATGGGAGAATGAAGGTATCACTCCAGGGGCGGATCTAAGGGTACTTATGGGGGGTCACGTGACCCCACTGAGATCCGGAGAATTCGTTGCTATAAAATGTCGTTTTGTTGATAAAAAATATAGCTTTAGGCTCCGGTGACCCGATTGAAACAAAAAGTTGGCTTAAAAATGTAGTTTTCCGATCCGGTGACCCCACTGAATAAACTTTCTGAATCCGCCACGGTATCACACTTTACATACCTTGAAGACAAGATGAGAAATAAACTGGCCTCTTGGAAATCAAAAATTCTCACAAAGACAGGTAAAACAGATCCTTATTCAGAGTTCTATATCCACACAGTCATACTATACTATGCAGACAATTATTCTTCCGATGACCTCTTTGAAATCTATGGAAAAGATTTGTCGAGAATTTTTGTGGGGTGACAATGAAGAGGGGAGATGGATGCACACCATATCTTGGTCCACCTTGTGTCAACCAAAACAAGAAGGCGGTTTGGGGTTTCGGAAATTATATGAGATGAATGTGGCTTTTCAGGGCAAATTGGTCTGGGATTTGATTACGCAAACGGACACTCTCTGGGTTCAGGTTATGTCACATAAATACAAAAACTTATCATGCATAGCTAAGATGGGAAGCTCATCAGTTTGGAAATCATATGCAAAGCCTTTGCGCGCCTACATATGGGTTTCAAAGAATGTGAAAACATCTATTGTTGGAAAATGGACACGAAAAGAAATATTCTGTGACATGAGGGTATATTTTGCAAACTCATCCGAATCCACCGAAAGTTGAAGATGATCTTTGGGAATGATATGGCAATTGAAAGGTCCCACCAGAAGCAACTTTTTTACTTTGGACTATTGCTCACAATGCACTAATTGTAGAGGAATTTCTTTATGCAAGGTATATCGCCAGTGATTCGAAGTGCAGGCTATGTCACACGGGTGAGGAGTCAATTTTGCATGTTCTACGTGATTTTAACTGGGCAAGGGATTGTTGGAACCTATGTGTACTTGAGGAAAGCTCAAATCAATTCTTTTAGGCAAAAACACCCAACGAGTGGTTGCGGATCAATTTAGGATCAAATGGGAGCTCCCCATTTGGGACTAACAAATGGAAGACTATGTGGAACTGTGGAAGGAAGCTCATATGGCATTTGGACATGGCAGAATAAGGTCAGATATGAGCAGGGAGTCGAGAGACCACCAGCATACATTTTTATAGCAAATGTAGTTGAGAGAGTTAAGAATCTTCGATTAGCTTGGTGTCTAGATTAGACAGTTCTATATTTTTGTTGATACAAATGTTGCCCTGTAAAGCTCTTTTACCTCTTTTGGAGGGCAGTTTATAAAGTGATCATTTCTATGAAAAAATGATGAATGTTTTGAATCTTTTGCTTCTAATAAATCTTTGCCTGGACAAGAGGAAAGACAATTTCAACGATATATAGGAATCAATGCCTTTATCATCTGAAAACAATTCTTTTAAGGAAAAACTATTACGATAATTGTGATATATTTTGGTGTAATTTGTATTTATTTTTAGTAAGGATACTTAGGTGAATATGGGTAGGAGAAGAAACCCTGATTTGTACTATAAATACTGTCATATGTGATTGATGAAGGATATGAAAAATATTTTCCCAAACTTCTTGACATGGAATCAAAGCCATAACCGAAAAAATGGAAAAAGTTCGCAGCTTTTTCATTGTTTCAGCAGAAACTTTCCGGCAACAACCGGATATTGAAACGGAGGGACGACATTCGGAGAGGTTGTTCGTAATTGTTTATTCTACAATCTAAACGGTGGAATTTCCATTTGAACGGTTCAATTTCGCTGAAATTGCTCGCGACCGAACTGTTGCGTATTGTTACAGCAGATACATTCCGGCGACAATTGGACACTGAAACGGACTCCGATCGTGATGAAATTTTGAAGGCGTGTTTGTATCATTATTTTCCCAAATTTGAACGGTTTAATTCTCTTTTTGACGGTTCAATCTCTCTGTATAAACCCATAACCAAACTGTTGCGTTTTGGTGTTTTTATTTTTGAAATCGACGTCTAGGGTTTATATAATGGTGAAAGGATGTCTGTTGTGAATGGAAAGATCGATACTTCTGAGCAAGGAGGGCTTGCCAAAGTCAGCCCATCCCAATGGAAAAATATCGTTGATTTTCTCAAACCGAAAGATCGACTATCAGCTCAGTCATCGTGGATTGTCGACACAAGAGCGACACATCACGTGACTTGTTTTTTTGAGTCACTCGTTGATCCACGACCAATTGTTCAGTGCCCGATAAGGTTACCCGATGGGGGTTCATCAGTGGTGACTCATGAAGGGAGTGTTATTTTGCCCGGAAATTTATGCTTAAAAAATGACTTATACGTGCCAAAGTTTAATTGCAACTTGCTCTCGGTTACCCAATTACAAGATGATAATGATAGTGTTTTGTAACTTACAAGAAAATTATGTGTTATGCAGGACCGAGTCACGAGGATGTTGATTGGACTGGCAAAGCGTGTGGGTGGACTTTTTCTGTTCTTGGGCATTCCTGAGGTTCGGGTTTTGGCTATTGACGATGGAAAATTTGCACATTTGTGGCACCGGCGTTACCCTTCCGAAAAGGTCTTTAAGAATATTCTTAATATTACTGTTTCCAAATATTTGAATAAAGATGGTTGCGGTGTCTATTTTCGGACTAAGCAGCATCGTGAACCTTTTACTCTGAGTGAGACCCGTGCTAGTTGTAGTTTTAATTCATTGTGATTTGTGGGGACCTTATAGTACTCCTTCTACAGTGGTGCTACTTATTTCTCGAATCTCGTTGATGATTATTCACGTTCTGTTTGGGTTTACTTGCTGTTAAATAAAGTGGAGGTTGAAACAATATTTTTGGACTTTGTGGCTTTGATTTCGCGACAATTTGATGTTACTATTAAACGTGTTCGTAGTGATAATGGGACCGAATTTCAGAAATTTGTTGAAAGATTGTGCAAGTGTTGGGAGAGATTGCCCCATTTGAGGGGGTGTTGAGAGAGATTGCACACACTCTTGAATGTATAAGGAAATATTGTAATGCATTTACTAACATCAATTGATTTTAGTAGAATGGTAAGCGCTTGATCTTAACATGGTATCGGAGCCAGAGGTCGTAAGACCGAACCTTGGTATGAACAATATTTTCTCTAATTTATAATATGCAAGTGTTGGGAGAGATTGCCCATACTTGAGGGGGTTGTTGGGGGAAATTGCCCACACTCTTGAATGTATAAAAAAAAATATAGTTGCGCATTTACTAACACCAATTGGTTATAGTAGAACGGTAAGCGCTTGAACTTATCATGGTATCAGAGCCAGAGGTCATGAGATCAAACCCTGGCTTGAACATTATTTTCAAAATTTATATTGTGCAAGTGTTGAGAGTGATTGTCCACACTTGAGGGGCGGTGTTGGGAGAGATTGCCCACACTCTTGAATGTATAAGAAAATATAATAGCATTTTCCAATTGGTTTTAGTACAACGGTAAACGCTTGATCTTAACATGGTATCGAAGCCAGATGTCATGAGATCGAACCATGGTGTGTACATTATTTTGAAAAAAACGGTAAGCGCTTGATTGGGAGAGAGTGCCCACACTTGAAGGGGGTTCTGCTGGGAGAGATTGCCCACACTCTTGAATGAAAAATTGTGCAAGTGTTGGGAGAGATTTCCCACACTCTTAAATGTATAAAGAAATATAGTAGCACATTTACTAACACCAATTGGTTTTAGTAGAACGGTAAGCGCTTGATCTTAACAAAATTGCTTCCTTACTTTCATGAATAATGCATCATTTTTGTAACTTCATGTGTAGCTACCCTACAACAGAATGGCCGTGTTGAACGTAAATACCAACATATTTTGAACGTTGCCCGGGCCCTTTTCTTTGAGGGTCACTTGCACTTAAATTTTGGGGAGAGTGTGTGTTAGCGGCCTCCGATATTATTAATCGTACCCCATCAAGTATTTTGACTTACAAAACTCCATATGAAGCCTTGTTTGGAAAGCCACCCAATTTATCTATGCTTCGTGTTTTAGGTTGTTTGTGTTATGCCCATTGTTAGGAAAACTACGCAGGAACGCAGAGGAATTCAAAATTTTATTTCCTTTAACCAGGATCGACTTCGTTTAAGCAACAAATATAATAAGATAGTAGACGGTGGTTACCTTTCTTGATCTAAAAGATCGACGCTTTGACCGTCTAAGGAAAGTAGTGGTGCATGGAGCCGCCCAAGCGTTCGGCCTCTACCGCTAGTCCACAGGAACAACCCGCCGGAATCCACCATTGGATTGCTACTAGAAAAACTCAGTTGCTAGACGGACATTTTCTCTCTCTCAAATATCTCTCTAAGAAACTCTCTATTTTTCATAAGAAACTATTAGTCTCTTGGAAGTGTGATATACAAAAGAGCTAGCCAACCCCTTCCTTATATAGGTGTTGGGGCGCCCCTCATGTCTCCCAATCTGATTGGCATTAGCTTCTGAGTAGATTGAGGAGAAAGTAAACTTTTCTAATAAAATAAGGAAAATATATTTGATTGATTTATCTCATTAATATTCAATATCTTATATTAAATATTTTTCCAAGATATATACCGACAATATCTCATATTGAATATATCTTTATCTTATTACCATAAATCTATTTTTTTTCAAAATCAATTAATATCTAATATTAATATATGGTAATCACATTAATTAAATTGCACAATTCAAGTGTACCTTATACACATTGAAAGTGGCACCCCATATACCAATATTTTGGCATCCGGAATATTCTTTAATTAATATAATGCTATGATTAATTAATTTACAAAATACACGTGTATCAATATACACAATATATATTTCGACTTATACATATACATTATATGTATATTTTTTTATCAACATAATTAATATCTTATATTATATTTATTCATAATAAATAAATACCACCATATTAATTTAACACTATAACACTTTATAGTCGTGATAAAACTTTTCTTATTTGGTTATCGCTATAACCGCATTTTAATCCGGCTAGATGTTCTTATGTGTGTGACCCGATAGGCCTCTGAATATGTTGGCCATAGACACTAAGTGCACATTACCTAAAATGCCCTTCATACCTAACGATCACGGAATAGCGTCTAGCAACACACCGTGACCCCCAATCATCGGAAGAGTCAAATGCAATAACTACTACCTTTCATGTGAAACAGTTACCGTGTAAATAGAATTCTATCACTATAAAAATATCCATACGGTCGTACGTCGAGTGTCAAACATCAATGACCGTATCGAATAATCTGGATATCCTATTCTCTCGAAGTTACTCATTTACTTCCAGTTTTCAAAGATTCACGAGAGTCAGACATTCCTTATAAGAAGGCCCTTTCGGATATTCACTCCTACTGATAGGGTACGCGATTCCCTGACGACTAAACATGTATACTCTGCATTTTTCAATATCACACCCAATCACCACCACATGATTGCCTCGTGGCTAGGGAAACCTCAATAGTGTCAAAGTATGACAATCCACACTGTGATGCCAGATAGACTCCGGTCCTAAGGATAATTACACAACCGTCACATAGTATGACATTTAACAGTGTAAGTGGGTCAGTCTAACGTACGCATTATCTAATACACATCCACGTACAGTCCAAGTGTCTCTATACTTTGATAGACGAGATCTATCCCTGCCCTTAAAGATAGAAGACATCTAATACGTGCTAGCCTGTTTGTACTATCAATGCCCTGTTTAATAGTACATAAGCCTAGAGACATTTAAGTATCAAACTTACTAAAGTGATTAGAGATCTCATCAACCATAATCGCCTATCATGGTTTCTCTATCACAGTTTAATACTAAGGACGTTATCATATTACAATTCACAATTGGTTCTAAAAGAACAAATATATGACAACAGAAAAGCCATTTATTATATATGTATAATCATAAAGAAATAGTAAAAATGATCCGACCCGGTCAGATCCGGTCCAACCCGATTGGGTTTAGGACACTATTTCAACAATCTCTCACTTGGCCTAAAGCCAATCACTCGTACACACAAGACCAAGTTGAAACACAAGAATCTCACGCAATACTCGCAACCAACCCGAGCCGTGAACGGATCGCTATCCATGGGGACTCGGACTATCTTCATACCATGCTCCAAATGACGAAGTCAAAGGAACTGCCTCAACACTCACATGAATCTCCGACGAGACCCTGGCCCTTGCTTCAAGCAATGAATCCACTACTATATCAGCTATATAGTAAAGGTGGAAGAACCATACAAGGTTCATGAATGAACCTTCTAGATCCTTGTACTGCTCCCGCTGCATGATGGGAGTCAACTTCACTGCACTTTTGTATGTGAATCTGCCCCGGTTATTACTTTATTTGCATGTTTTGGGTAGATTTAGGCCTTTTCAAGAGTATTATCGAGAGTATTGCGCACGGGGAGTTAAACTGTCACATCGATAGTAAACTCCGCCTTTTTAGCAATATTTACCTCATTTCCGAGCACTTTTGTCTTGCGGAATTATGCGTGGTGTTTTGTTAGTGTGTTTATTGCAGGACTTAGGTGACTCGAGGCCCGAAAGGCGATATTTTAAAGTGAAAGAGTTTATCAAGGCATAAGTGTGGCATTGGAGGGAGGAGAAGTGGATATTTGGAGTGAATTAGGGCAAACGAGCGTTTGGCTCTTCAGCAAACGCTCGGTCATGAGATGCATTGTGATACTGGAAGTTGGATTTTAAAGTGTACGAGCGTCCAAATTGGCCACGAACCCTCGTTTGTAAGATTCAGCTCGATTCGAATAAAGGTCATAGAAGACGAACGAGTGTTTACTGTTCTAACAAACGCTCGTTCGGATCAAAGGAACCATAGATGTCATCAGATCAAATAGGCAAATGAGCGTTCACCAGGAGGGCAAACGCTCGTTTGGCGCCGACAGTAGTATTCACCATGTCTTTCCATTAATCTTTATTTTGACCCATCTTGGAGGCATTTTCTGATCAAGTCGTCTTCATGAAAGTTGTAGGGAATTGAACGATCTTTCAAACGCATCTTGAATCGTTCAAATCGGAGCTCTACACAGAAAGTTATTGCTGATTTACTGATGACAAGTCAAATGGGCCGAGTTGGTCGGCCCAACTAGGTCAAAGTCGCGATTTTTGCCTATTTAAGAGCATCTAAACCTAAGAAAACAGATATTCTGATTTTTATTGGCTTGGAATGAGTTTGAGGCCGGCTTAGGTGCTCAACCCAGCCGCTTCGGCGGTTGTTATGACAGGTTGACATCTAAATAGTCGGATTAGAGCTTTGGATTAGACTCCGTATTTCAATTTCTTAGTTTAGATTTTTGTATATAGAGTATAATACGATATTCGATCGATAGCTTGGTGGAGTTTGTGTCTGGGATCATTGTATGAATTAAAGGTTGATATCTTTTGCTGATTTGGGATTCAAAAGTCTTGATCTACAATTTTGTGATCTTCATTATTGTGAGTTTCCTTATTTCGATTTGTTTTCTCTCAATATTGTTTTGATTGTGTAGATCATTAGTTTGATGAAATTTACTCTGGATAAAAGTCTTGATTCAGATCCTTGTTTATGCCGTGTAATAGTAAAAGCTTCGATCTTTTGTCTTGTTCATATACTCTTTGTCCTCCGATTTTAACACAAATTTTATATTCGACTCAATCTCCTCGTGGGATCGACCTCGGACTCTGAACGCACTACCTACGATCGACCCGGTCCACTGCCGGTTAGAAAGTGAGTTTTTGCCTAAGGTTTCGAGTTTCTATAAATTGTATTTGATCGAGCCGGATTGCGAAATCTCTACTTATCAAATTGGCGCCGTTGCCGGGGAGATTGTTTAAAAGTCGATATAAAAATTGTGTTAGGTCAAGAGAGAAGAAGAAAAAAATGAAAACATTTTGATAGGATTTTCTTAGACTAGGTGTGAATGCAATTTTGGTACTTAACCCAATCCCTTATGGGGTTGTTGTGTTAGGTTGATATCTTGTAGGTTGTCCTAGCACTTGGGCCTAGGTTTTTTATCATCTTGTTTTATTTAGATTTCGATTGGAGCTATGGGATGCTGAAGTGATATTGTCCTGAACTCGGATTGAATACGACTTTGGTACTTAGCCTCTTCGGAGGTTGATATCTTGTAAGTCCGGCTAGAACTGGGGCTTAGGGCCTTCGGCTACCATGACTTTTTGAGTGGTTTAAAATATCGTGTGTGTGAGGGGTTTTAAAAAAAATGAAAACCCAAGGCTGCCGTTAAAATTAAATAATAATAAAAAAGAAAAAAAAACAGAACTTTTTGGAATAAAGCAAGCTTAGGTGTGTCTAAGAGGAATTCGCGATGAATATAGTGAGGAGTATTTGATTGTGATACATGCTTTCACTACTCGACATGGATGTTTTAATGTGACCCTCTGTGGCATTTATATGATATGCATAGATGTTCTGTTCTATTACCTTTATGGTTATTTTTCCATCTATTACGGTCCATGTTGAGTGATTGTTTGTGTTTCGAGTCTACTGATGTGGCATGGCTTCTTTATTTTCTATCCCCAGTGTTTCTGTTGCATACTTTTGGCACGTGGACCACGTCCCGTGCATGTGTTTGCATTGTTTTCTGTCTATTTGACTTTAGGTATACGAGATGCGCTTATAAGAAGATGTCACGAGATTCGTTCACGCCTTTCTGCCGGGTCTAAAGCTAAGTCTTCTTTCTCTTTCATACACACACTGAGGACAATATTTCATTCAAAGTGTGGGGTGGTAGACTTAGCTTGGTTTGAGTTGTATGTTTAAATGTGCCAGTTCAGTAATATACTTATTCTGTGTCCGTTTTCGAGTCAGATTTTAAAATTTTCCAAGGTTTTAACGTCCGTTTGCATGTTTAAACTTCACATTCTCTTGGTAAACGACTTAGCGAAGTAGTAAATGCTTATAACAAGACGCTAGGTTTATCTTATAAACGGAAGTTCTTTTGCACGTTTAGCTTCAATTTCATGGGCCTTAGGATCTAGTGAACGATTATGGTAGAATTGAGCACACTCCGACTGCCTAGATCCCATTTTGTAACTTTGAGGCGAAATAGAAGGATTGACCTTGGTTAAACACGGGATGACAGTCCTGGCGCATTTTTTTGACCCACCATAGCCAAAAGCCAAAATCCCAACATTATACCCTCATACCCCCTCTAAGCCTTGAATAGGATGGTCTGACCACCGTCCGACATTTAGCCGTTTGGTTACGTAGCCTATATTATCCCTAACCCTGAGCTTTATTATTGGTCACGTTTCTTTGATTACCCTACGAGTGTACTTAGTTGTTACTTTAGACACACTTTCTGACGCAAGTGTGGGGTGGTGAGAGGTATGTGTCTCGAAGAGGAGTTAGTGATATGAGCTAATACATATGAAGGGGGGAGCTCGAGTTATTTATTGATGAGGTTGGTTCGGCTTGGAAAAAGGAAAAAACAAACAAAAGAAATTGAATAAATTGAAAAAAATGAAAAGAGGTGAATTGAAGAAGAAGAAGTTGGAATCAGAAAATAATAAGAGTTGAGGTTGAAGAAGAAGTGTTATGATCATATATATGATGTTGGAGTGTCGGGAGTCGTTTATTGATATTACTCAGTGCTTTGTGGAGGATTTTAGTGGTTTTACACAGTTCTGATGACGAGAGATTTTTCGATGACTATGTTCACTCGTACTTTCTCTTTTCCAGTTCCAAATTTCCTTTTGATTAGCCCCTTCTCGAGCCTAACATTATAACCTTATAAAGTCCTACTGGACCGTGTTTAGCCTTGGTTGGTCCCGATTAGTGGAGATGTTATTAAAATGAGCTTTAGTGTAGTCGCGATAGCTAAGCGTCTATAATCCGAACCGGTGATTTGGTCTATGACTTGGAAGCTAATTTTCACACATACACATTCCGTTTGTCTGATAACGATTGAGTCAAGATGTTTGCATTCACTGTTCTAATTATCTTTTACCTTGGCAATGTGAGTGTTTTTATACGCGTTTGTGAAGTTGATCCCTTGGTAATATGCCTGTTTACTCGAGGACGAGCAAAGGCTAAGTGTGGGGTAGTTGATGGGAGTCAACTTCACAGCACTTTTGTATGTGAATCTGCTCCGGTTATTACTTTATTTGCATGTTTTGGGTAGATTTAGGCCTTTTCAAGAGTATTATCGAGAGTATTGCGCACGGGGAGTTAAACTGTCACATCAATAGTAAACTCCGCCTTTTTAGCTATATTTACCTCATTTCCGAGCACTTTTGTCTTGCGGAATTATGCGTGATGTTTTTTAGTGTGTTTATTGCAGGACTTAGGTGACTCGAGGACCGGAAGGCGATATTTTAAAGTGAAAGAGTTTATCAAGGCACAAGTGTGGCATTGGACGGAGGAGAAGTGGATATTTGGAGTGAATCAGGGCAAACGAGCGTTTGGCTCTTCAGCAAACGCTCGGTCATGAGAGGTGTTGTGATACTGGAAGTTGGGTTTTGGAGTGGACGAGCGTCCAAATTGGCCACGAACGCTCATTTGTGAGATTCAGCTTGATTTGAATAAAGGTCATAGAAGACGAACGAGTGCTTACTATTCTAACAAACGCTCGTTCGGATCAAAGGAACCATAGACGTCATCAGATCAAATAGGCAAACGAGCGTTCACCAGGAGGGCAAACGCTCGTTTGGCGCCGACAACAGTATTCACCATGTCTTTCCATTAATCTTTATTTCCAACGAGCTTTCCAACGCATCTTGAATCGTTCAAATCGGAGCTCTACACAGTAAGTTATTGCTGATTTACTGAAGACAAGTCAAATGGGCCGAGTTGGTCGGTCCAACTAGGTCAAAGTCGCGATTTTTGCCTATTCAAGAGCATCTAAACCTAAGAAAACAGATATTCTGATTTTTATTGGCTTGGACTGAGTTTGAGGCCGGCTTAGGTGCTCAACCCAGCCGCTTCGGCGGTTGTTATGACAAGTTGACATCTAAACAGTCGGATCAGAGCTCTGGACTAGGCTCCGTATTTCAATTTCTTAGTTTAGATTTTTATATATAGAGTAGAATACGATATTCGATCGATAGCTTGGTGGAGTTTGTGCCTAGGATCATTGTATGAATTAAAGGTTGATATCTTTTGCCGATTTGGGATTCAAAAGTCTTGATCTACAATGTTGTGATCTTCATTATTGTGAGTTTCCTGATTTCAATTTGTTTTCTCTCAATATTGTTTTGATTGTGTAGATCATTAGTTTGATTAAATTTACTCTGGATAAAAATCTTGATTCAGATCCTTGTTTATGCCGTGTAATAGTAAAAGCTTCGATCTTTTGTCTTGTTTATATACTCTTTGTCCTCTGATTTTAACACAAATTTTATATTTGAATCAATCTCCTCGTGGGATCGACCTCGGACTCTAACGCACTACCTACGATCGACCCGGTCCACTGCCGGTTAGAAAGTGAGTTTTGCCTAAGGTTTCGAGTTTCTATAAATTGTATTTGATCGAGCCGGATTGCGGAATCTCTACTTATCACTGCACCTCCAAGGCTTATACCGTGTTTTGGCACAACTGTAAAATCCACAGTGATCTCCAGCTAAGAACATTTCCAGCTCACTGTATCACTTAATCAAAGTGACTGCACACCCAGACTGTAGCTCCCACTCCCTATATAAGACTTAGGATATACGTCTGTATATCTATATTTATCCGATTCCAAGTTTTGATAAACTAGGAAACCATCCTTAACTTGTTTAAGGACATTCTCGACATTCACCAGATTTACTTTCATACTTGCTCAAGAACATCTGGCATTACTTTTATGATGGTTCTTATCGCAGTAGCAAAGGAAACCTTCCATAAGCATCATCTTTCACCTTATCTTTAGGACTAACGTCCTAAGATAGATAGATCTTGAGAACACCGGCTAGCAGTATCTCCTGTCGCGATCTATGCTAAACTCTTTTAGCATCACGTCTATATAGGTAAACTATAAACTCACAGCAGTTAAATCTAACACTATAGATTCTTATTTCAAAAAATAAGAACAGCTAATCCAAGTGATTTCAAATAGACTTTGAACTACCAAACATTAATTGACTGTGACATGGGGTGATAATTCCCGAGAGAGATATCCAATACCTTACTCAAAAATCGTAACACACTCCCACTATCCCTCTTGCACATTGGGCATATCCCTTCTTTTGACTAAATCAAACTCCTTTGAGTATCAGACAAAGAAATTGTCTAGAGAAACTTGTTTGAGTCCATAAATGGATCTCGTGGGCTCATATATCATGTTCTGGTCTATGAAGATCGAGTTGTTTGCCCAACGTCTTCAAAACTATCATATAGCCATGATACGAAGTTATAACAAGCATAGTCTGAATAAAACTGGGCTCAGCTGGCAGCATAAAGATAATTACAAGGTTTACACCTCATACCCTTCAGTCGTGACTATAGTCTTATGGTAATCATATTACTATCCATGTCAGCCTTTCAGGGACATTCCCTCTAGGTAAGACAAACTAGGTTCATAACCTGGTTTTCATTGATGAAATCTACTTCAGATATTATGGCTCCTAGCCATATATCTCAATCTTGCCTTTCAAACATTCCTTCATAAGTCGTGAGATATTCATTCTTCAAGATGAACATACCAGCAGCCTTTTTAGGCTTGAGGTTATCCACAGACTTATAGAACATTTGTGTGCACTGAGCAGTGTTCTACACCTCATCACTATGTGGCGTCTGCTCATGTTCCTATGGTTGAATCTCTCCTTGTGGCTCTCAAACTCTTTTGGGATCTCACTTACTCCCACTTTCTTTTGGAAGAAACAAATCCTCTAGAAGACAACATGTTTAGAGACAAACACCATTTGCTCTGTGGGCAAGTAAATAATATCTAGCATACTTACACATGTCATACAAAGCTCCAAGTCTTTCAGACATTGCATTCTTTCTAGAAGCACGACAACCCTAAATCATCGGTTAAGATGGATTTCATGTTATCGTCTTCCATATCTGATATGGAATTTTTTCAACCTTTATTCTTTGGAACTCGGTTAAGTATATGTATTTTATAAGGGCACTATCCCGAAACAGGTAAAGGATATTGCGCATGGCTTACGTCACACCTTTATCATATAAAGTGTTGTTTCCATTTTAGGAACACAATCTATTACCCACATGATTCATAATCACATTGTTCAGACATCATCAAAATGACATCTGATCACACGATTCTCCTCCATAGAAACTATGTCTAGATCAACCACAAAATATCAAGGATAACAACCTTACAAATATTTAGCTGAGATTTCATCACTTATATCAACTATATAGTGACACCAATCTAGTACGTTAGATTCAGTGACCGTTCAACTTTATCGGAACAAAATTTATTCCTTACAATTGAATATGTCTACTAAATCCTAACAAACAACTGAACTCGTGTTCTTCATAAGAACCGGGACACATTAACATTTACTTAGCTTCTTTGTCAGTTTACCAGACTCAAAATACAAAGCCGAAAATATTGCAACGTTTGCTTCACTTTCGTATCTTTGGGTATTTTGTATTTTAATCTTTCTAATTTAATCATACTCACAAGATATCATATATCTTAGAGTCGACTTTGAACTTAGATAGATTTATCTCAACAAACTTGCCTAGAATAGAGACTTCGTTAAGATCTCTCATTTAAAGCACACACCCTTAACTTTCCTTTTTAATCCTTCAAGCACTTGTAGAATATTTCTTATTTTCGTCTTCACAAGACTTAAGAAAAATCACAAGAGATACTCTTCAATTTCCTTTCATAAAGAAAATCCAATGTTTATTAGACAGATTATTTAGCCTTTTGAATCACATTCAAAACATGAACTATTTAATAACCTTCAAGCAAGGATTAAAGAAATAAGTCGATACTTAAATCTTACGATTTTGAAAACAACATTTCCAAATTCGATGTGGTCATTCTAATCCAACGTTTGAATTAATTGTCATCGTGTGAGAGAATGATCATATTGGATCGTATCCAATGCATTATTAATTCGTTGAAACTTATTTCAAGTGATTTAATCATATCATGAGCTTCCGCTGTTCATTAATAATCAAAGTGTTGGAGCACTCCATCAAATATGTAGTCTCCTTGTCTCTAACTACTATAACGGGGTTGCTCGTGTCATTGCTTATTTTAAAAATATTAAAATTACTTAACCATACTTGAGAACGTTTCTCAAAAGGTAACAGCCATAATTTGGTTTTACTAATCGAGAAAAACATAGAAAAAAACTTGCTAAAAACTACAACATAAAATAAAGATAAAAGATTGTTGTTGTTTATACATGCCAAATCAAAAATGGTCTTTTGGTTTATGATTTTGCTCCCACTAGTCTACTACTCCCAATGGAATTTCAAGAATCTTTCGAAAATTCTTTAGTGGCCAATATCCCATTAAACAACTCTTTGTCAATCGTATCTTATACGACTCTTGTTGATTAATTAGTCAACTCTTTGACAATTTTCATCTTATGAAATGGTCAAACCCTTGCCTCTAAAATCCAAACGACTCCGTTTTGGCTGGTGGCCGAGAGAATTCTTAGTCAAGTCATGACCCCAATATTCGTGATATCTGATACGATCATATCTCGATAATGACGATATACCCGAGGTAGGTCAACCCCCTGCTTTGGCTGATGAGTTGGATCCGAACAAGGGCTCTTCACCGTCATTATAGTATGGGGAGGCAATTTCGAATTGATTCTTTTGAGGTGGAAGTATTTATGTAAATTAATTCACTTAATTAATTTTAATTACGGTCTCATCAAATATATCTATCTCTATAGACATACATCCTACATATTAATCTAGATCGTGCCTAGTCATACATCTATCGTATCATATAAAATAAATACAAGCACAAAATAAATAAATGCGTAAAGTAACCGGTATGATCATGGACTTTTCCTTGGTGCAGTTTCGAATACAAACTGACGAAACCGCGGGTCACAATCTAAAGATAGCTGCAACCGCAAATAGGATCTTTAATGCGCCTTTTCCAATTGGATCTTTATTTCGTCTTTCTTTGGTCTCCATCTTCTGCTCCATTCTTATTACATAAATTTTATCTAATAAAATAAATACACCCGTCGCACAAGAGGGGAGCTAACGGGAATGAGAAAATGCAGAAAATAAACTAGGTCACATTATTCATAATGGCCTAGGACAATTTTTAAACCAACGAAAAATAAATCATTCACATCTATCCTATTGGTCGAGTCTATGATCAATCGGGGTCCACATAATCATATTATATCTACACAATATCTAATTCATACAATAAATCTTATGAAAAAGATAAAATCTAAATTTACCAACTTGCGTTTTAATTAATCGATTAACGTTTAATCAATTAAATATTTTATCCAATCAATTAACTAATTAATTAAATGATTTTAATCAAAATAAAATTAACGATTAATTTTAAAATCGATTTTTATTTTAATTTTATTAATTAGAACTATTCTAAAATAAAATCAAAAAAATAAAATAAGTCTCTTTTGTTTCCTTTCCCTTTTTGGTTCTCAACCAAAAAGGATGCCAACCTTGGCCCTTTACAAAATCAAAATTTTGAAAAGGGCCTAGGCCTAAGCTTTTTCCAAAATCAAATATTTTGAAAATTTGGAATGATCTAGATTATTTAAAGGCAAATCATATTTACCAAATAATGCCCTGTGGTATCCTAATGGTCCAAACTATTTGAACCATTAGTTAGCCACATGACATCAACTAAACAAAGAGATATCAATCACAACTATGAACCATATTGAAAACAAAAAATATATAAAACAAAAATTTGGAGATCAACCACCTTTGATGAGTCAACCGACGCCGGCAGCAGGTTGCCCTATCGCCCCCGCCGACGCCGATGGTGGTGCCGCCGCCAGTCGGCCGAGCACCACTCGACCCCCCCTTTTTTTTTTCTTTTCGTGTATCGTTTTGTGAATAAAAAATCTTTCCTCTTTTAATTACGTGATTTAAACGATAAAATTCGCAAATTAACATGCTTATTGCTTAAGCTCGAAGCTCGCTCCGATACCACTGTTAGGAAATCTACGCGGGAACGCAGCGGAATTCAAATTTTTATTTCCTTTAACCAGGATAGAATTCGTTTAAGCAACAAACATAATAAGATAGTAGACGGTGGTTACCTTGCTTGATCTAAAAGATCGACCATTTGACCGTCTAAGAAGAGTAGTGGTGCATGGAGCCGCCCAAGTGTTCGGCCTCTACCGCTAGTCCACACGAACAACCCGCCGGAATCCACCATTGGATTGCTACTAGAAAAACTCGGTTGCTAGACCGACCTTTTCTCTCTCTCAAATCTCTTTCTAAGAAGCTCTCTATTTTTCACAAGAAACTATTAGTCTCTTGGAATTGTGTTGTACAAAAGAGCTAGCCAACCCCTTTCTTATATAGGTGTTGGGGCGCCCCTCATGTCTCCTAATCTGATTGAGATTAGCTTCATAGTAGATTGAGAAGAAAGAAAATCTTTTTCAAATAAAATAAGAAAAATATATTTGATTGATTTATCTCATTAATATTCAATATCTTATATTAAATATTTTTCCAAGATATATACTGACAGTATCTTATATTGAATATATCTTTATCTTATTATCATAAATCTATTTTTTTTTTCAAAATCAATTAATATCTAATATTAATATATGATAATCACATTAATTAAATTACACAATCCATGTGTATCTTATACACATTGAAAGTGGCGCCTCTTATACCAATATTCTGGCATCCGGAATATTCTTTAATTAATATAATGCTAAGATTAATTAATTTACAAAATACATGTGTATCAATACACACAATATATATTTCGACTTACACATATACATTATATGTATATTTAATTAATCAACATAATTAATATATTGTATTATATTTATTCATAATAAATAAATACCACCATATTAATTTATCATTATAACACTTTATAGTCGAGATAAAACTTTTCTTATTTGGCTATCGCTATAACCGTATTTTAATCCGGCTAGATGTTCTTATGTGTGTGACCCCGATAAGCTTCCGAATATGTTGGCCGTAGACACAAAGTGCAAATTACCAAAATGCCCTTCATACCTAACGATCACGGAATAGCGTCTAGCAACACATCGTGGCCCTCAATCATCGGAAGATTCAAATGCGATGACTACTACCTTTCATTTGAAATATTTACCGTGTAAATAGAATCATATCGCTGTAATAATATCCATACGATCGTACGCCGAGTGTCAAACATCATCGATTGTAACTTATAATCTGGATATCCTATTCTCTCGAAGTTACTCATGTACTTCCACTTTGCAATGATTAACGAGAGTAAGACATTCCTTATAAGAAGGCCCTTTCGGATATTCACTTCTACTGATAGAGTACGCGATTCCCGGACGACCAAACATGTATCCGCATGCTTCAGTATCACACTCAATCACTGCCGCATGATAGCCCCGTGGCTAGGAGAAACCTCAATAGTGTCAAAGTATGACAATCCACACCGTGATGCCAAGTAGACTCCGGTCCTAAGGATAATTACACAACCGTCACATAGTGTGACACTTAACAGTGTAAGTGAGTCAGTCTAACGTACGCATTCTCTAATACACGTCCACATACAGTCCAAGTGTCTCTACACTTCGATAGACGAGATCTATCCCCGTGATTAGAGTCAACTTTGCTATAATTTCGTATGCATTTTACCCCTATTTTGTAGCATATTCGATGTGATATTGGAGTAGATAAGTGGTTTTTAAAGGCACTTTTCACCACGAGTTGAATCATGAGACGATAAGGCGTTCACGTCTGAAATCTCCATATTTTTGGTGAATTGTGTGCGTTTTATTGGCTTTTGTCAATCTTGTGTTTTCTTGTTTTTGTTTATAGGTGTGGCGTGATGGGGATCGCAGCGCTACGAAAATCGTTCAAAACTGAGTTCGTGTGAGAAAATGATGCGTGACTCAAATTTAAGCGTTTGAAAAAAATATTATTAACCAACTTTGTCGGGATCTCGACATTTGTGGTTAATGGGAAGTGAGGTATCAGCATTTTGTTTTGTCCGTCTGTTTCCTTTTTCAATTAATAATAAATGAAAAGATGAAAAAAAAAATACTAAGAAGAAAAGCAAAAGCAAGCTACAACAAAAAAAAGATGCGTACCTTTGATTGGAACAAGGGCCCAGCATTTAATGAGAAGAGAGGAGGACAGGCAATAAAAAAGAGAAAATATACATTTAGGTCACTGTAGACATCCATATTTCGAGTCAGATCTCTTCAGGCCTGACATTTTTTTTAAGTAGCCCGTGCCTGTTCCACAGGATCGTGCCATTTTTCCACTATATCACGTGGAATTTTATAAAGGCCACGTGGAAGTTCAAATAGTGCCAAAAGTTGAAATTCCACGTGACCTGGAGGAAAATTTAATTGAAAGCCACGTGGAAAACCGAACGCAACGTGGAAAGTGGGCACGGTCCCGTGGAAATACTGAAATTGAATTAATAAATGCTCCAACTGTCGTTTTTTTCCTACATTTTAGTCAATACCATCATCTTCTTCACCCAAAATCATCAATCTTTTTCACTCGAATTTATCTTCACAAAACTTTCAGAAAAAAAATTATCAATCTATGGGATATCAATCTATACCGGTCTTACTCCTTTAAACAAATGGGTAAGCATTTCGTATAGCACTTTTGTTTGATTTTTTTTTAAATATTGTATTTGTTTTAATTTGATGATATGTTTGAGGTAAATAACCTTATAAAGATATAAATTTTCGATTTTTCGTATGGTGAAAAGGTAAAAGCTTATAGTTTTAGGGTAGTGAAAGGATAAAATTTTGATTATTAAGCTATTGAAATGATTAATTATAATGAGATTGTTCGATAAGAAAATTGTCATTCGTTGTAGAAATTTTGATATTGTAATTATTTTGATTATTTGATAGTTTAGAAAAAATTTAGAATGAAATGCATTAATGATATTATAGTGGCAATGTTAATATTAGAAATGATAATGTAGAAGTTTTGATATTGTACATATTTCGATTATATGATATTGTATGAATGTACAACTTTAGTTTTCAAATAACACTCGAATAATTTAATTGTTACGGGCAATCACAATGAAATTGCCCTAATTTAATAAATAACAAAACTGAATTTAAAAACGAGAAACCAACGACAAATAAATGTTGTTTGAAAAAATTCCAAAACAACAGAATTTTGACGTATTCTATGGTACGCCTCGACCTGATGAGGTTCTTAGAAATGCATGCATCCCTAGGGTGTTTTCGAATCCTTCTGATCCGTTGTGTCATGCCTAATCTCCAGGCTTTGTATTGGGGCTCCTGGTAGGTAGCTCGTAGAATATTTCATTAGGTCTGCTCAATAGAGCATCTTTTTTCGTTCTCGCAACTTGGTAAAGCCTCCGCCGGAAGTGAGGCATCCGTTAGATCGAAAGTATAAGATCTGTTCTGTTGGCTCGTCCATCATCTTGATCTCCCTCGTCATCATCAAATATTCTATGACGCTGGTGAAAACAATCTTCTCTTCTATTACCCCGTCTACTGTTACAACACAACACAACACAACACAACGAAACTTGAATTTTTTTGACCTAACCTAACCTAACTGTGTGTGCGTGTGTGTCTGAGTATGTATATATGGTACAGAATATTTATTTATTTTGAAGGTTGTGTATATACACGAGAAACCAATATTCACACACATATATACTACTAGCATATATAAGTGTATATATGTATTGGTTTTTCATTTATATACATATATATTTACTTGTATATACACACACACAATATATATATATAGACACACACACACACACACACACACACACACACACACACACACACATATATATATATATATATATATATATATATATATATATATATATATATATATATATATATATATATATATATATGTATATATTTCAATTTAGAATAATTTTACAATAATATTTAGTCAATCCAACAATATTTGGAAAAAAAACCTAATCGTGTGGATAAATGATTGTTTTTTTTGCAGATAACAACACGGTGTCCGTTAAGTTTTTATTTGGCGGAGAGTGGAAATACCATGAAGATAGCGACAAATGGTCTTATAAGAAAGGAAAATTGTATTTGGTTCGTGTGAAAACCGATACGACATTGGATGAAGTGAAGGTCAAAGTGTGTAAGAAAGTAGGAATTGATGTCTCAAACAACACATTGATCATGAAACTAATGTACGTAGATTATGACCAACCGATTGATGTTTTGGACGATGATACATGGCTAGACTACATTGATGATATTTTGAGAAAAGAAGATGTGAAACTATGCGTTAACGCTGAACCGGTTATGCACGATCACGATACGGAAGATGAGAACGAATTTGACTTAAATGAGCAACTACATGAAGAAAATGATAGAGGCATTGAGGATTTTGGCCCGTGTTTGTTCGCTCGTTGACTAGTTTTTAATCATTGGATTATTTGGTTTCCCATATGATCGCAACGTTGACCTCATGATTTTTTTTAATCGCTTGATTTACTCGAGGGCGAGCAAACGCCAAGTGGGGGTAGTTGATGATAGTCAACTTTGCTATAATTTCGTATGCATTTTACCCACTATTTGTAGCATATTCGATTAGATTTTGGAGTAGATAAGTGGTTTTTAAAGGCACTTTTCACCAAAAGTTGAATCACGAGACGATAAGGCGTTTATGTCCGAAATCTCCATATTTTTGAGTGAATTGTGTGCGTTTTATTGGCTTTTGCCACGCTTGGGTTTTCTTGTTTTTGTTTATAGGTGTGGCGTGATGAGGATCGCAACGGTACGAAAATCGTTCAAAACTGAGTCCGTGTGAGAAAATGACGGGTGACTCAAATTCAAGCGTTCGAAAAAAATAGGGATCTCGACATTTGTGGTTAATGGGAAGTGAGGTCTCAGCATGTTGTTTCGTCCGTCTGATACCTTTTTCAATCAATTAATAATAAAGAAAAAGATGAAAAGAAAAATAAAAAGAAAAGCAAAAAAGTAAAAGCAGAGATTTCATACTACAGTTTTATTATTTTTTTCCAGCCATTTTTAGAATAGATCTATTTTATTTTCTGCAATTTTCTATAACAACAACAACAGTTTTATTTATTTTATTACGCGATTATAACATAACGAAGTGACGATTCGAGTGGTGGATTGTTACGTTTTTCATTGGTAATTTTTATTCAATCCTTTTATCATGTTTATTATTATTTTCTTCATGAATTTCTGCATTTTTATTATTACTATGCATAGCTAAAAAAAATTATAGCTAGATTATGTGATGGAACTACGAAATTGATGCCTAAACGATGATCTAGGGATGAGTAGAGCTTGAAAATTAAATCTTTTGAATTGTTGTCTCCTAAAATTTGATCTTAATTCTTGAATTAATTTGATCACCTAATTCATGATTCCACACACAATCTTTATAAATGCATTTTGCGAACTAGAATTTTAGGATTGCCATGCACGAACTAGTCGAGTTTTTCGCAGCCTGTTCCTTGGTAAGGTTGTTCTAGCTAAGCCGTGAACTTGGTGGATGCGGAGCGTTTCATAGTTCTTAATCATATTAGGTCAATTAAATCCCATAGAGGGGACTGTTGAACCGAATATATAGTAACTAGGTTGTGGTATTAGCGCCTAGGGACCAGTTTAGGAGATTGCACCCACAACACATTCATTAGAAACTATTGGTTGGCTGGTAGGTTAAGGCTCGTCCCTAGTGATTCGGTACTTGTGTTAAGAGTAGTGTTTTGACCATAATTTAACTATTCCTTTATTCATATATTTTAAAGTTATCATTTTTATTTTCTTAGCTATAGTTAATTACTTTCACCAATATTTATGAGCCTGAACTAGATACAAAAGTGATTGTGGTACTTGACCAATTTCCCGTGGGATACGACATTGCTCGCCGTTGTAGTACAACCGACCATGTACTCTGCCGGTAAAAGTTGGTTGACTATAATTTGGCCATCACCCTCCCCTTAAAGACAGAAAACATCTAATACGTGCTAGCATGTTTGTACTATCAATGCCCTGTTTAATAATACATAAGCCTAGAGACATTTAAGTATCAAACTTATTAAAGTGATTAGAGATCTCATCAACCATAATCGCCTATCATGGTTTCTCTATGACAGTTTAATACTAAGGACGTTATCAAATAACAATTCATAATTGGTTCAGAACAAATATATGACAACAGAAAAGCCATTTATTATATATGTATAATCATAAGGAAATAGTAGAAATGATCCGACCCGGTCGGATCCGGTCCAACCCGATTGGGTTTAGGACACTATTTCAAAACCCATGACCACCACCACTCGAATAAGTTTGATAGTTGTAGTCGTAAGTGTGGTTTTTTTGGGATATCCCTTTGCGAAGAAATGGTGGATGTTATATGATCTTGATACGGAGAATATTTTTGTATCCCATGACGTTAAATATTTTAGCACATTTTCCCTTTTTCCCATCCGGCCGAGGGGAATGTGACTCATTCTCCCCCTCACCAGTTTATAGATGATGTTGTGATAGAAGAGGAGGGGGTCGGACTTTCTCTCTCTTCACCCTGGGATCCATCGTTTCCGGATCCACCGGCTGATGGGGGATGCACGGTACAGATGACATAGTTACAGAAGAGCCAGTTGAGATATCACCTTCACCACCATCTCGACAACCAGGTGAAGGTGTGGAAGCGTTGGGCAGAGGTAGACAACAGAAATTCCAAATTCACGGTTTTAGGATTTTGTGACACACACTTAGGTTGACAAGAAAAGTCCTACTCCACGTTCCATCGGCATCCACAGGTACTCCGTGTCCTTTTATGCATTTTATTAATTATGAATTGTTTTCTGATAAACACCGGAAGTACTTGACATCTATTACAATTGGTAATCCTGTAAAATATTTTAAAGAGGCCTTTAAACACGAGAGTTGGCGTAAGGCTATGGCCGAGGAGTTTTGAGTTCTATAAAAATGCTTTACTTGTACTCCTTTTAAAGGAGACGAATTTTGAGATTAATATATTTTATTGAAGTTTTAAGCTTTGGTGAGTTTCTCACGTTGGTGGATTCCAAACCGGACTTATCGAGTTTGTGAGCGAACATTGTTGGTGTCCATATATACAAGGTTTTTGGTTACGGGTTAGCCAAGGGCCGAGGTGTTCACTTTATTGGTGCCTTCAGTCAAGTCCTTGGGAATTTACGGATCTGATTCGTTTCCGAATCACATCACCATTCCTATGGTGGTTATGTTCTTTATGTGACATTTGATGTTGATTTATCTCTTAATGAGTCCAGTGACATATTTTTGCGGGGTGTTTGGTCACAATTCACCCTTGGAGGATTCACCTAAATGAACGTGGTGGTGGGGTCGCCACTGTGGGGGTGTGGGCTACTCTCTAATAACGTTCATGATACAAGATTCCTGCGCATATGACCGTAAATGGCACCACTGATAGAACCATAATATTTTTTAGTCATATCGTGTTGTGTAATGCGTTAACCATCTTATTATATAAAACATAGCTCAAGACATTCATGTCTCCGTTGTTTTAAAGGTGGTAATTCATGTTCACTAAGTGGAGGTTCATGCCTGAAAGGTACCTACCCTATTACAGAGTATTATATGCTCAATTTTGTTCTCAAAAATAAGATTTAAAATTGGAAATATTTATTGATTTTTTAAACTTTATATTATTTTTGTGTATACATTAAAATTAAATAAATCCTAATATCCCTTATATTGATTTCAATTAATTTGGTGTTTGACTTTTTTGAAATATATCTAGTAAACATTTCCTACTATGAATTAGGATAATGGTGATTTTGTGTATCTCACAAAATCAGGCACATCTCTTATATAATTCTATATAAAAATGAAAAGGAAATACGTTGGAGCACAATATAAAAGATGAGCATCCTCTGTCTCGGTTGTACAATAAAAAAAAAAACTCTTCCATTTTTTCACAAAATTTCACAAAATGCCTCATTTAAGTATTAAGCTTTTGCCTTTGAGTAGTAGTAGTACTAATACTATTCACATTACAGTTTCAAAAGAAAAGATATATGTATGTATTTTAATTACTCCGTTTTTAAATTATTGAGCATTGAGTAATATTGTGGTTCGGGGTCCTTTTCGCTGCATACGAGATACCAACGGGTTGACGGATGTAGGGTGAACAACGCATTACCAATAATTTACTAGTGCAGTGAAGGTGTTTTACTCTCTAAAGATAGCGCTACTGCGTGATTCGACACATGCATATTCTAAACTTAACTATATATTATTGTTAGCACTTTACTATATATTGTTATTGTTGGTTGTGTTGCCTTTGTTCTCCTTTTTTAGCAGCTCATTCCATGTTTTGTGTTAGAATTTCATGTTCAGTGTTGCTTTGGAGTTTGGACCTTTAACTAGAGTTATTTTCCAACAAGTTTACGGCGAAGAGTGTTGGGAAAACGCAGGAAAAAGGGGAAAAAAAAAAAAAAAAAAAAAAAAAAAAAAGAAGGAAATTTAAAAGGAAAAAAAAACGATAAATGGGTCCAGAAGGACAAATTTCAAAATCAGAGATTAGTAAGGACAAATTGCTAATATAGTAACAAAAATGCTCCTTTATAATTTTAATAGTAACAACCAAAGAACAAGAAGTAACAACCCATAAAATGTCATAACATTCAATGAAAAAGAGTAATAGCCTAAAAACAAGTAGTAACTGCCTCGGAAAATGTCGTAACACCTAATGAAAAAGAAGTAACAGTCTAAAAACAAGTAGTAACAATCTAAAAAATGTCGTTACAGCCTAAAAACAAGTAGTAACAGTCTTGTAAAAATGTCGTAACATCCAACGAAAAAATAGTAACAACCCATAAAAAGGTATTAGCAGTCAATAAACAAAGAGTAACAGCCCGTAAAATTTACATCAAAAAATGTAGTAACTTCTGCAAATTAATATTAACAACTCCAAAAAAAAATATTAAAAAAAAAAAAAATCCAAACTGGTGCGCCAGGCCGCCGTCACCCCTCCTTCTCCACCGCAAATCTGCAACTTCCGGCGGCACAGTCGTCACCCCTCCTCCTCCGCCCCAAATCATCACCAAATCCTAATGCCCATCATAAACAGAACTGAATGGAGACAATAAAGCTTCGAACAGAGAACCGGCCGAGTTGAATTAGAGGCGGTGTCGGAGGACGGTTCCGGACAGAGAATGAGGTTCTGGAGGCGGCTCAGATTGACCCCTAGGCTGAAGCTGAAATTACGCCGCTCCTCGTTGAAGAAGTTTCTTACAAAATCCGCAACGGTTGTGTTCGTATGATGATGAAACTGGCCAAATCACGGTTCCTCAACGCCGGTGGGCAATGGACCACAGCGGACGCTGCCATTGGATTCGGATCCCGGCCGATTAAAGAGTACGACGAGAAAATGGTGCTTGAGATCTACAAAACTATTGTCATGGCACAAGGAGTTGTTCCACTGGATTGTGATTTGAGAGCCTTAAGCTGGAAGTGGCGGCTGTGGTGTTTTTTTTGTGGTTTGAGATTTGACTGAGTTTGGATGAGGGAGAGATAACAATTGGAAAAGGGGTATATTGGTAAGTTTACACACGTTTTGTTTTAATTAATAACTAGTGTCCTTGGAGCCGGATAATTGAATTAATATGTTCTTTTCGGCAAAAACTTAAAAAAGAAAAGAGATGAACAACCAAATATAAATTCAGATAATGCTGTGAAAGAGAAAACATTGTTATATAATTGATGTCTGCTCACTCAAATAAATCCCATAAGCCATGATTTAATAGTTGGCAGACTAATAACTTACCAAAAATAGGTAATTCATGAATTAATTACGAAAATAAATCAACGAATGAATCAAGGCGCTTTTTATTAAAACCTCCCTAAATGGACGGATTTGGAATCGGGTTGTTATTCAACACGCTATTAAAAGGGATGAGATCACCTGTCTAAGTTGTGTGTCTAATTTCGGTGTCTAAATAAAAACTACGTCGTTTCATGTGTATTTGATTTTTCAAAGAAATAAGAAAAAACAAAACATACAAAACATAAAAATCAAATACACATGAAACGACGTAGTTTTTACTTCGACACCGAAATTAGACACACAACTTAGACAGGTGATCTCGTCCCCTAGACAGGTGACACCGAAGATAATTTTGCCATAAAAATGATCATCACAATCACAAGAGGTCAAAAGCATATTGAGATAAAGTACCACATGGTCAGACAGATCGTGCAAAGAGGCGACGTTTCGGTCCTAAAGATAGCCTCGAGCCGACAACCTAGCTGATCAGTTTCCCAAGTCGTGTGGCATCTGTCACTGATAAGTGCTTGGCGGGTATGAAATTGGGAGATATGTCTCATCTGCTTTAGAGCAAGTGGGAGAATGTTGTGGATAGATAGAATAAGGGTGTGGTGCTTTAAAACAATCATTGCTTGTCTTTACGGGCAAGTGAGAGATTGTTAGATATTGTGTGCCCGGAAGACAATCGTTCCTTGTCTATACGGGCAAGTGGGAGATTGTTGGAAGTAGCGCCCGAAAGACAATTTATGTAATTGTTTTTAGAATTAATAAATGACAGATTTATTCTCATCTTATTACTTGCTTCGTGCTTGTAAGTAATACACTGCTGAAAACCCTAAGTCGTATCATATTTAGCCATAATTAACTTAGTGTGTGTCGCACGCGAGATTAAGTTTATGGTGATACACTTGAAACGTTAGTCCGTGGTGAACTTAATCAAAGTATGGGTCTATTGATTAAACCACCATTAATGCGCCCTGAACACTTTATAGTGTGACCGTCTTATCCGGACCGTCGACATTGGTTGTCTAAGTGGGGTATTTATATATGATGAGAGTCATATAGGACTGGACCGATTTAATCTGAGTTTCTCATATAATTTCGTGATTGAGAAATCTTATTAAATTACAAGATGATCATATATGGATTAACCTTAATCTTGAAGTGATTGCAGACTCCTGCTTGTTTCAAGATAGGGTTTGATGTGTTCGTTAAGGATCGCTAAGAGGCGCGGTCCGAATCACTTTCACGTTGGCACTATTCTGGAATGAGTGAGAAGTGTGTGTCTCACAGATATGGAATCTATTCCTTCCTGCGGGAAGTAGAAAGATAATCCCCTTATTTGTTGATCCTAGAAACTGATCGATCCGCGGAGTTCGTATTGCTTATGAACTAATTGATCACTAGTGGGTTAATGGTAAATGAGGATAAGATGTATTGAAGAGGGTTTACGGAAATAATCCTGCTTCATTACGGATAGTCTATAGAGGGTTAGTCTGTATGTAATGATTATATCAATGGACACTTATCGACTCGACTCGACGTTTTGAGAATAAGTTATATCTATAATCGATAGAGTTCAGTTTCGGATTTATGATGGCGTAATTCCGGAATTAATAAGTTGAGTAGAAATATTCTGTTCGATGAATATTTAATTTAATTTATTGTAGCTACTGGTTATAGGTCCATGATCCCCGGGTTGGCTCCTAACACGTGAGTGTTTTCTCGTTTTATGGAACCTCGAGAATAAATTAAATAGTTGGTCTATTTAATGAATATGCAATATTATTTATTTGGTAAATAATATGTAAAATAGAAAAGACATTTTATATTAAATTTAATGATGTAATTGGCGCCACATTTGAGGATAAATTAGGAGAAGAAATTTTCCGAGATTATCTCATATGTGTAATTAATTAATTATCTATTTGTTGGATAATTAATGGAAAAATAAGAGATTGATTTTTTGGGAATTATATCTTGTTTTTATGGCAAAATTATCTTTTCCTTATGTGAATAGGTAATTGTGGTGTGAAAATGATAACTCTCTTGACTAGTTATTTTCCTATATAAAGAGAGTTCATCCTAACACAATAGATACATGAAATTGGCGCCACAATACTAATAAAAAGGAAGAAAAATTAGTTTCTTGCCTTAGTCATTAAGAGAAGAAAAACCTAGGGGTTTTCTTGTGCATATTCAAGGAGGTTCTACGGCGAGGATCGACGTCCACCAGTCGTCGCTAGAAGATACAATCCGGAAGGCTGCGGCTTCTCCCTTTTGTCGACTTCTCATCTCTCTCCGTTTGGGTAAATCTACTAACTTTCTTGTAGTTATTAATTAATCATTCGAATCGAATCGTGGTATTATCGCATGCGAATTTATTCGTAGCTTCCGCTGTGCATGATCGAGTGTCTCGATCGGTGCCGTGAATCAGATCTGACGATCCAATTATGGATCGGATCCGGATTCGGCATCTGTATATCCAGCACATACTCCCACCATCCCAAATTGTTTGGGACTTTTTGAAACTCTTGAAATTTAAAGGAACATCATTTATCACATCTAGGCATTAAAAACAAGACTAATTTACAATTACGTCCCTTTTATATTGTTCATACATTTTTTTAATAAATGCTGATATGTTGCATTTTAGACATTTAAAAAACCGCTTTAAATCTAAATATTAGTTATGGGACTTATTTTAGGACATCCATAAATGAAATAAGTCCCAAAAAAATTGAGACGGAGGGAGTAGTTTGTTTCACAACACCATTCCCCTAAATGTATGGTCAAGGCTAGCTAGGTGACATTGTTGTATCCTTTCACACTTCTTCCACTTTTGGTGATTTTCTACACACCATTCTGGATTCATGAGATGATTCTCACACATCAAAGATAATAACTATCTTGTGGCACATTTGGAAAGCGTGTTATGGCTCTACGACGATCATCTTTCTAATATTAGTAATTTCTAGTGGTAGCAAATTTCCTGATAATCCCGACCCGTCCCGAATCCTGCCCCGATCCCGTCCTGGAGAATCCTGATCCCAAAATTTTAGGATTTTTCCCGACTCGAAAAATGCGAGAAAGGGATCGGGTATAAAACTCAATCCCGTCGGGTTCCCGGTCCCGACCTATTGAATTATTGTTTTGATCAAGTAATTGTTGTCATTTTTTTATATTAGCATGAATATTTTTTAACATCATATGTTCGGGACATTCATTCCCGACTCGACGGGATCCCGAACATTCGGGTATCCCGATTGTCGTGACCCGACGCTTATCGGGTACGGGCTCAGAAAGAAAATTGGAATCCCGAATCTTGTCCCGACCCGATGCCACCCCTAGTAATTTCATAATAACTGGAGAATGCGATGTGATGTAACTTAATACGATGATGAATTTTATGATTTTTTATCCCCACACCCGATACATTATTTAGTGTTATTGTATCAATTCAAACCTATTTTGATAAGTTTCAACAACCCAAATAAATAGTACATATTTTGAAAAACACTATTTTTGATAATTTTAGACCGGTTTTTATAACCGTAATTTTGTCTCAGATTTACACATGATATTTTAGTGTTTTTGTATTGCAGCACATAGGTGCCGGCACCCGAAAGCCTTGCTCGAGTTTGGATTCAATCCTTTGTTCATCGCACATTAAGTTCGGGAATTGAAATAATGATGAAGAAATTGGAGTTTATGCAAGGTGGTGTTCGCCATTACTTTTGAGGCATTTGCCACATCCTACCTACTGAAGATATTTCTAGGTGAAGCAGGAAGATTTGAATTTCCTCAAAGAATTCAAATATAAAAAATATTTTAAAAAGTAAAAGAAATGTAATTTTGTTAATAAATAAAATACTTCCCTGATACTTATTGGACGGTAGCACCGTTCTCTAACATCAATGGATTCCGGAAAACCGTCGCTGCCTTTGAAAGCTCACATACAAAGCTATCATTAGAGCATACATATATAACCAACTCCGAACCCATCAGCCAATTCAGAGAAGACTAGTGCTTGAAGAGTTTTTTTCAACCCCATCGTTGTAGAGACATAGTTTTTCACGATAAACTACCTAATTGGCTGAGTCTCGTGCTGATTACGTTTTTCAAATAATAGAAAACAAATAAAGATATAAGAGGAAAGATGTAGACAAAGAGAAAAAATGAAGTTTACTTATTCCTTCATTATTATATCACTGCAACCAAAAAGATGATACGTTTATATAGAAATTGAACCAGTTGTAACATGTATTACAATTAAAACTACTACACAAAGTAATCGATGCTTTTTGAGATTTTTGACTTATAAAGATATAAAGAATAATATTAAGTTGTATGAATACAAATGGATATCACAATAATTGTTTCATAATATGTGTCTATTTATTTTTATTTTTATATGTATGGAGGAACTATGTATATCAATATGGACATCTCTCCGTTCCTTTTTGAGGAACTTCTTTTTTAACTTTTATTTTTAACTTGACACCTTAAATTATTACTGATGTAGTATTTATTATTTGGTTTCTCATTATAGGTTTGTTTTACTTTGTTGGGATTATAAAATAAAATCATAACAAGTACATCGAAGTATTTTGATTTTTAATCTTTTAATATATTATGTAATTCTCGTCCAAAAAAAAATATGAACAAATGTTAAGAATGATAAATTTCATGTATTAATTGACATTTAGTCCACTAGAATTGAAATTTGGTGGAAAATGACAAATTGTTATTCCACTGAACGATTATGTCATTCTTACGTTTTTTGTTTTGCTTTTATTATAGTGGATTTGTTTGATATTAAAAAAAATTAGTGGATTATTTTTAATGGATTTGTATGATAGTGGAATTGAATTCGTTAAATTTGATAAGGTAATTTCGTCATTTCAGATATCTTTTGTCATTTTTTACCATTTTTTAATACACTTGTCCTTTTTGGACAATTTCTTATTCACTATTATCCTTTATAACCATTACCTAAAAAAAATTTATGTACTACCTCCGTCTCATAAAAAGTGTCCACTTTTTGTGGTGCACACATATTAATGAAACAATTAAGGCGTTGTATTTTAAATGCTAATGGACATATACACCCCTCCCATATAATAAATTCTCTAATGGAATATGAAATAAATATATAAATATTAAATGTTATATTAGGGGTATGTTTGAAAAAAATACATTTAATGATGCATTGGTTTTTTAAATGGACACTTTTTTTGAAACAATTTATTTTAAGAAAATAGACATTTTTTGTTGGACGGAGGTAGTATGTAATTAGATACTTAATAAGATAGAGTCACTAAGCCCTTGTTTGTTTTGGGTTAGGGTTTTTTTTAGGTTTTTTTTATATATCACATCATCAATCATTTCTTACAATTCTCTCACCAATCAATTCTTCAACTACAAATAAAAAAATATTAAATCATCTGTCACTATTTCACTTTATCTACTTTATTACACATTTACCATTATTTTATTCATTATACTACCTTATTTCAATTTCTCTCACCACTCATTTCTTTATCAACACAAATTTCAAAAAAAACATTTCAACTTTCTAATCATTTCCTTCAATCATTTTTATCCACTAGTTTATAAAAAACCCCTAAAAAAACTCTAACTCAAAATAAACGGATCCACTACTAGTTTATAAAAAAAACCCCTAAAAAAAACTCTAACTTAAAATAAATGGAGACTAAATAGATAGAGAGGGAATTGATAGGGTCTCACTCGTTAATTTCTACTTATCACCGGTGACGGCTATAAGTTCACATGCATATGTCAGAAGTCACGAGTTTTATAATTAATTCTGCTTATCGACCAATTTTATTTTTTTCTTGAGAAACCTTATCAACCATTCAACATGACATCATCTAGCTTGTCATTACGAAAACAATCCTCCGCTTTGCACCCCACTTTCCCATCCACCCCGCTCCAGATACCCCACCCCTACCCCAGCCCAACCCAACCCACCCACCCGCACACACAAAAAAAAAAAAACCATTAGTTTCATGATTAATGATTTAGGAGATTGATATATGCATAGTGTATTTAAAACAAGGGATTTTTTTCTTTCCATATATTTCTATATTGATCAACCATGTTATAAGAACATATCGGACATTCTTAACGTTTATTTTACAGATTTTTCGAACACATTGAAGCGAATATTGGGTCCACGGTGCTGCTTCTAAAAAAAACAGAGTTCAGTGAGGACTTTCGTCGAACACCTTCAACCATAAGTGGTTGAAGGTTGTTACAACAAATCAACAGCTCAATAACAGTTCAGTTTGTAATCTTAGCTAGTTTTCAGTTTATATATAGTGTAGAACAACTGATTGTAAGAAAGCACTCGCAGTAGAATCTGTAAATGATGATAAATCTGTATTTTACAGATCTAAACACATTAGATTTCTGTAAAATAGACACACAGTAGTGTCTGTCAAATAAATCTGTAAATGACAGATTCACGGGTGAATGCGCTATACCTCCTGCAATAGTTGATAAATCTCCAGATCCATTGCCTGCTCTCTCTCCTGCCTCGCTCTTTTCCACCTCTGTCTCGCAACTTCTTTTTCTTTCATTTTTGCTCATTTTCTCATCTTCTTTCTCCATTCGAATACGAAATACATGATCTAGCATAGCAAAATTACGTCTCTAGAATTTTTGATTGAAGATTTTTTTTTTTTTCTGTCAAAAAGGAAGAAGCTTTCCGTGGAGGATTTCTGCAATTGATCGACATGAAAGAGTCTATCTAAGCAATTTAATTTCACTCTTTGCCTGTTATTCTGGGATGCTACATGGGTTGTTGAAAAATTTGAGTTTCAGGTAATCTGATAACTTTATTTTTTATATTTTCACTTAATGGCAAAAAGTGTTCTCTTTTTTTTTTCCCTTCTCATGTATTTTCGCAATTGAGAGATGTAATGATGGTTTTAGAGGAAGTTGTGTTCCATTTCAGGAATCTAATGCTAATGGCATATAGTCGGTAAGAGTACTATTTTCGTCTGTTGTTGTATAATGTCGATTTGGGGAAGGTGTTCTTAGCATTGATCATTTGTTGTTGGTAAACTGCTATAATGTTTTTGTATGAGTGTGACTATAAGTATATTGGTTGAATAATTCATTTATCTTCATTTATCTTATGTGGCTGAGTGTAGGTATCAGAAAAGAATTAAAATCAAATTGTAAATGTGGTGAGTGTTGTTGTATTTGTTAATCCGATTGTATATGCTTCTGAAATTGAAACTAATCATGATCTTATTTTTGTTTTTAAACAAGATTTTCTTGTTTAGTGAATGTTATCTTTAACCATATTGGTTTGTGAAGTATTGCTCTGTTGATGTTTGGATGAATAAGACCCATTGATGTTTCCTTTGTTGTTATGGCAAAACTGCTTTGTTGATGTTATGTAAAGACTATTGAAACAGATGAATAAAATTCTATAGTTTTCTTTCTTCATCTTCTTCAAGTTGCACTTTTCTGTTTTCCCGTTTTATTTCTTTCGGTTCTTCATCCATGGAGTTTGAACTTCTTCACACATTTTTTAGTTAAGTGAATCTATAATTTATCACATTATCTATTTTATAGGAATATTTTTAAATGTAGTAGATATTAAGAAAATTTTACAGAATATTTTATTTTATTAATGCGACAGATGTAATTACAAAATAAAGAAAATTAATTGGTCTTGATGGAAAGTTAATTCCCCTCTTCGCATAGCCCCCCCCCCCCCCCCTCCTCCTTCTATAGTTGTCACAAGAAAATCTGAAACTTCGAACATTGGGTTGAGAAAAAAAAAAGGAAGAGAGAATCTTCAAACTTTTCGGCTAATCCGACCGATCGTTTTTTAGATAAATCGCTTCAGCACATTCAGGAAGACGAGGAAGTTCTTTAGAGGTGCTTTTCATCAAAATTTGCAAGGTTGGTCTCAAAACCCCCTTAAGATTCTAGTTAAGTTCGTGAGTAATTGTAGATGAATCTGGTGTTGTTATGGTTGTAATAATCTTATGGTATATTTGTTAGGTGAGAATGTAATGGAATTAAATGATTTTTCATTCCATTCCAATGTTTGTGTCTGATTATGAGGTAATGGAATGGAATGAAAATTTATTCCAATAGAATGAAAATGTCCATTCCTTCCGAAAATGGATGGAATGCGATGGAATAAAATGAAAATCGACAAAACACGTTGGTGATGGGGTAAAAGTGAGTGGGTGGTAGAGTAGGGTAGGGTAGGTAGGGTGGGGTACATAGAGTGGGTAAGGTAGGGTAGGGTAGGGTAGGTAGGTGAGGTGGAGTAGAGTAGGTGGTGAGGTAAGGTAGGTAGGATGCGTAGGGTACGATAGGGTGGGTAGTGAGTAGGGTAGGTAGGTGTGGGGTGGTGCGTAAGATACGGTAGGTGTGGGGTGGGTAAGGTAGGGTAGGGGCGGGTGGTGGATAGGTATGGTGAGTGGTGGGTAGGGTAGGGTAATGGGTAAGTTATAGTAGGGTGAGGGTGGGGGTAGGGTAGGATATTGTTGTGGGTAGGGTATGTGTGGGGTGGTGGGTAAGGTAGGGTAGAGGCAGGGTGGTAGGTAGGGTATGATGGGTGATGAGTAAGGTATAGTAGGGGTAGGGGTAAGGTAGGGGTAGTTGGGTGGTGGGTAAGGTAGGGTAGAGTAGTGTGGGATGGTGGGTAGGTAGTGTAGGGTAGGCATGGGGTGATGGGTAAGATAGGGTAGGGTATGATGTGGGTATGGTAGGGTAGGGGTAGGTGGGGTAGGGTGGCGAGTATTATAGGATATGGTAGAGTAGGGTGGTTGGTAGGGTAGGGTAAAGTGACATGGTGGGTAGGGCAGGGTAAAGTGACATGGTGGGTAGGGCAGGGTAGAGCGGGGGGTGGTGGGTAAGGTAGGGTGGGTGGGGTGGTGGGTAGGGTAGGCTAGGGATGCGTGATGGTGGAGTATAGTAGGTTGGTGGGTTGGGGTGTAGGGTAGGGCTACCCCACCACCCTACCTAACCCCACCTTACGCCACCTAACTCATCTCTTCCACCATATCCTACCTTATTAAATATCTCATAGATTAATGATCCAAAATGGATGGTTTCAAGCTTAATCAAAAAAGAAACATCAAGGAAGATTCTAAGGTCCATTAATCAAGGATTAAGCCAAGTTTAATTTGAGTCAAACGACTATTTTCTGAGTCCTGCCAATTGTGTTGCTGAGCTGAATGGTCTACATATATAAGCTTCTCAATTGAGTTCAGAGAAAAACTACTAATAATTTGCCAAAGCTATTGCTTTGTTTAAACCCTTTGAATCTCTCTTGAGCACTGAACTTCATATTCTTTTAAGCAATTTGAAGACCTAAGACAGAACACTTGTTTAGTGTCTGTTTCGTGAGAGTTGGATTAGTTGAGCTGAGATCCTTTGCAGGATAGTTGAAGACTGCTCAAGTTCATCAGAAGTATATCATCATTCCTAGTTGCATCATCAGAGAAGTGCTGAAGGTTGCTGAGTCCGCTGCATCATTTGTAGTAAGTGCAATATGTAGTGGTGTCCTATATATGTTTGTCTTGCCATATCAGCTTGTAATGGCATTGTAAGTATCTGTGTAAAACTCTAATCAAATATTAATAAAATAATCCATGTTGTGCGAATGTTTGAAAATCCAGATATCACTATCTGGTATTGTTGGAAGTAGCGTCCGAAAGACAATTTATGTAATTGTTTTTATAATTAATAAATTACAGATTTATTCTCATCTTATTATTTGCTTTGTGCTTATTTATTATACACTGCCGAAAACCCCAAGTTGCATCATATGTAGCCATATAACTTAGTGTGTGTCACACGTGAGGATAAAGTTTATGGTGATACACTTGAACTGTTAGTCCGTGGTGAACATAATCAAAGTATGGGGTCTATTGATAAGACGGTCCATTAATGCGTCCAGAATACTTTAAGGTGTGACCGTCTTATCCGGACCGGCGATATTGGTTATCTAAGTGGGGCATTTATATATGATGTAGTCATATAGGACTGGAGAGATTTAATCTGTGTTTATCATATAATTCCGTGATTGAGAAATCTTATTAAACCACAAGATGATCTTATATGGATTAACCTTAATCTTGAAGTGATTGCATACTCCTACTTGTTTCAGGATAGGGTTCGATGTGTTCGTTAAGGGATTGCTAAGAGGCGTGGTCCGAATCACTTTCACGTTGGCACTTAACTGGAATGAGTGAGGAGAGTGTGTCTTATAGATATGGAATCCATTCCTTCCTGCGGGAAGTAGAAAGACAATCCCCTTATTTGTTGATCCTAGAAACTGATCGATCGGCTGAGTTCATATTGGTTATGAACTAATTGATCACTAATGGTTAATGGTAAATAAGGATAAGATGTAAAGTAGAAGGTTTACGGAAATAATCCCACTTCGTTACGGATAGTCTATGGAGGGTTAGTCTGTATGTAATGATTATATCAATAGACACTTATTGACTCGACGCTTTGAGAATAAGTCATATCTATAATCGATAAAGTTCAGTTTCGGATTTATGGTGGCGTAATTCCGGAATTATTAAGTTGAGTAGAAATATTTTGTTCGATGAATATTTTATTCAATTTATAGTAGCTACTGGTTATAGGTCCATGGTCCTCAGGTTGGCCCCTAACACGCGAGTGTTTTCTCGTTTTGTGGAACCTCGAGAATAAATTAAATAGTTGGTATATTTAATAAATATGCGAATATTATTTATTTGGTAAATAATATGTAAAATAGATAGACATTTTCTATTAATTTTAATGGCAAACTGGCGCCACGTACACTTGTGAGGAAATTAGAAAAAGAAATCTTCCTAGATTATGTCACATGTGTAATTAATTAATTATTTATTTGTTAGATAATTAATGGAAAAATAAGAGATTGATTTTATAATCATTATCTCATTTATGAAGATTATCTCTTATTTTATGGCAAATTTCTTTTCCTTATGGAAAAGGGTAATTGTATTGTGAAAATGATAACTCTCTATTGACTAGTTAATTTCCTATATAAATAGAGTTCCTCCAAACACAATAAATCAATCAATATTGGCGCCACATACATCTAAAAGAAAAGAAAAATTAGTTTCTTGTTATAGCCATTAGGAGAAGAAAACCTAGGGTTTTTCTTGAGCATATTCGAGGAGGTTTTACTACAAGGATCGACGTCCACCAGTCGTCGCTTGGAAATACAATCCGGAAGACCACGGCTTCTCTTCTGTTGGGTAAATATTCTACCTTCTTGTAGTTATATTAATTAATCATGTGAATTAAATCGTGGTAAAATCGCATGTGAATTTAATTCGTACCTTCCATTGTGCATGATCAAGTGTCTTGATCGGTGCTGTAAATCAGATCTGACGATCCAATTATGGATGAGATCCGGATTCGGGTTTGTGTATATCCAGCATGCCAGCATGGTATATGACTGAGTTCTACAGTGGTGGTATTTTATACCTGGTAGAAGGAACATGTCTACATTTTGTGTCATCTTACATTCAATTTTGGAATGTGCTTGTTTGCATGCTTTGAACGTTCTATCTTGTTTGATCGTAAACACAAAGAAATGAAGTACATAAAGTTCACAAGAATTTCAGCATTACATCATTCATCACACTTAGCGCCATCTATAAGAAATTGGAAAGAGGAAGTGTTTGGAAACAACCATTCACCCCTCTTTGGTTTGTTTGAAATCTAATATTGATCCTATCAGTTTTAGTTGGATTAAGATTGGAATCTGCACTGATTGTCGTCTATGAATCTGTAGATTTTTACATCAGGCGTGCTCCTGTGGTGGCAGTTCTAGAAGGCTTTAGGTTTAGTCGACCAAGCTTGCACTTGGACAGGTCAGGCATGCGCTTGGGACGACAAGAAGTTTGGGTCATGTTTCTGCTGGACCAAGCGTGCACTTGGTGAGATGAGGCAAGCGCTGATATCATATTGTTCTACCATCTCTCCCAAAAGCTTAAGCTATTGGGTAGGGATGGCAATGGGCACGGGTGGGTACTTGTTTCACAGTATCCATACCCTACCCATCAATAATTTTCCGTACCCATACCCTATCCACTACCCGTGCGGGTAGACATTTTTAAATCCATACCCTACCCATGCTGATATCCACAGGTTTACGGATATCCATGGATATTTGATTTCATTCACAAAAATGAAATGGACTCCATTGGTGCCATAAAACTGCTTCTCACGCCACTTTTTGATTTATTTTTTTCACTACATACACTATGAATTTACTTTCAGCACACTTACAATGGACTTTTTTTTAGTCTATTTTTATTATTAAAGTTGATTTAGAAGGCATATTAGTCATGGGCATAGAAAATATATGTCTAACAATCGCTTGTAATAACGAGTACTTGATCTCATTTATTTTCTATAATTCAAGAAAATATAAGTTAAGAGAATTTGAAAAATATCACCATTTAAATTGTAGTTTAATTCAGGTTAAAATGACGTTCACTTCATCTTTTGACAACTAACAAAAGTGGTGAACTTCTCCTACCATCAACATCAATATCTTTATGTGATATTGAACTATTAAAGTTTATATTCACCTTTGCTTATTTTTTTCATTGATGGGTTCATTCATCTTCTAATCATCAAAAGTGAATTGTTTGCCTCTTTTTATGATTTTGAGATAGAAGTGTGAATTGTTATTTATATGTATGTATCTATAACTAAATACATATAAAGTTTAAAATAATATATTATATGGTGGGTCGGGTGGGTAATACGCCGGGTAGAAATTAGATATCAATACCCTATCCTACCCATGACGGATTTTGGAAAATCAAATATATACCCTACCCTACCCTTAAAAATACCCTACCCTAACGGGTAGGATAGGGTGGATATCCACCAGGATGGATCGAAATTGACATCCCTACTATTGAGGAGGTAGATAATTAACATTTTATATATTCAACACGCCCTCTCAAGTGTGGGCTTATTCTATTTTTAAGAGAAGCCCAACACTTTTTTTTTTTTCGGGTGACTGTGCTTAGAGCGGAGTTTAAACCCTAGACCTCTCGCTTTGATATCATGTCGAACAACCTCTCTCTCAAAAGTTTAAGCTGACGGGAGGTAGATAATTAACATTTTATATATTCAACGGTGGTCAGACATAAACACCCCACCGGCTCAACGGTAAGGGACTGTCAACTTAGCGGTGGACTTCTGCCACCAACAATGTATGTTGTATATTATGTTTCGATTTTCTTGCTTTTCTTTTTAATCTTTCCGTTCTTTTATGTATGATGTAACTGTCAGGCTATCACCAATGATAAACCTTTTAAAAGGTTTATCATCTCTTCCACATCATCACATTATAAACCTTTTTTTATAAACCTTTTTTCTACAATCATAAACCTTTTAAAAAACCTTATAAGCATGGGAGCTACACATAAACCTTTTATTTAATGCAACATGAACCGGTTTATATATATAAACCTTTCCCAAAAACCTTTTCACCCCAAAAACCTTTTCAACAAGTAAAAACCTTTTGCAAAGGTTTTTGCACACAAAAAACCTTTTCATCCCCCCATTGGAGATGGACTTGGAGCTAACGTATTTAATTGGTGATGAATTGAACACGAGTCCAACGACTTATTACCATTTTGTTCTTATCTATTAGAACAGGTCGCTACAGATTAAGATTGAAATGTGATATCTCCGCAAGTCAGAAAATAAAACTTCTTCCATTATTGTCTCAATAATATCCCATGCGTGCTCTTCGTCTTCGACAATATTATAATACCAGAAAGAATCTTTACATAAGCCTGTTGATAAGATGACTAATGTGAGCAGACAATGCACCAAACACTTCTTTTTAGTGCTAATTTATTTGGTTAAATGCCACCAATAATTTCCCAAAAACAAAATACCACCAATAATTATGAGGGTCTTTCGTGTAATTTAATCCTTTTTTTATTCCACCCCATTCTTTTGTGACAGCAGTTTTATGATGGTCCTGGATCATCATGTCATAATTGTTCCTTCGATAGGAATTCCTAAAAGAGACATAAAATTGTAAAAACAGAGCATTTATATTTTACACGGTCGGACACCATGTGTTATTTTGTTTTCTATTGGTCCTCGAAGTCAAAAAAATTAGCTTACTTGCTTTTACGAAGTGTAACGTCCCGCTCCTGGATACCGAGCCCTTATCCGGAAGAAAAACGTTCGGCGCGTATAGCATTAAACAAATCTAATATTATACGCAAGTCTCTACGCCGTCGTATCAAAATAAAGCAAACGGAAGCTAAAAATACTCGGGTAAAAACATAAATGCTACTAAGAATAGAAAGTAAACATACTAAAGATGGATAGTTAAATTACAACGACGAGAAACCCAAAGACTTGTACAATACAAGATCCTAAAAGTACAAACCAAACTTACAAAGGTCTTAGAAGTAGAAGTACAACAAGTCCAAGAAAAAGAATACAACTAGCCTAATACAACCTTTACGAAAAAAAAGGAACTAGAAGCTTCGTCAAGACTTCAATGTCTTCAAAAGTCGTCAACTACTCTTAGTCAACATGTTCGTCTTCTCACCCCACAATGCATACAAAAGAAAATGCAAATGAGGTAAGTACAAAGTACTTAGTAAAAGTGAGAAGCTAATGAATAACTAAGTTATACAATAAAAGGTTATTATTATGATTATTAAATTATTTTTATGAGACCGACTCAATCTAAGATTCACTTCATGTCCATCAACATGTCATGACTATACGTTTCTATCTTAACTTATCTTGGTTACATCATTACTCAAGGACACTGTGCATGATGAAAATTCCACCACGAGATGTACTTGCCAACTACGGTGAATAGCACCAATAGTCCCGGGATCTCCCCGGTATGCGTATACCTTCGGCGAATTTCCTCAACTACCATTCAGCCGTTTATATACTGAACGTATCACATCGCATTATGAATCAGTGCATAACCGAGAATAAATGACGTTTCATCTTTTACTACACTTATGTAATTATTATTGTGAATTAACTAGCCACCTAAGTGTTTTCAAGTAAGCTCCCTCACATACACTACTCTCTTTCCTAGACCACTAGACACGGACAAGTCCTAGCACATACACAGACATTGATTAACTCTAGTTCATCAAAGCACAAACCCTTGCATGCCTTTCCGACGGTCCCGAACTTCAACTCCCTTTAAGAGTACGTCTGATGCCGGAACCAAACGCATCAGAAACTCAATCGAGGCTTGTTTAGGTTTAATTAGTGTTATTGAATCAAAAAAATAGAAATTTAAAACTCAACACAAATATACCAAAACATATCACATCTCGTTAATTATAACTTAGCATGAATTCTATCACCAAACAACATCAAAACTCACCAAAACTCAACCTATCATTATTAGGGATGTCAATTTCGATCCATCCCGGTGGATATCCACCCTACCCTACCCGTTAGGGTAGGGTATTTTTAAGGGTAGGGTAGGGTATGGATTTGATTTTCCAAAACCCGTCATGGGTAGGGTAGGGTATTGATATCTAATTACTACCCGGCGTGTTACCCACCCGACCCACCATATAATATATTATTTTAAACTTTATATGTATTTAGTTATAGATACATACATTTAAATAACAATTCACACTTCCATCTCAAAATCATAAAAAGAGGCAAACAATTCACTTTTGATGATTAGAAGATAAATGAACCCATCAATGAAAAAAATAAGCAAAGGTGAATATAAACTTTAATAGTTCAATATCACATAAAGATATTGATGTTGATGGTAGGAGAAGTTCACCACTTTTGCTAGTTGTCAAAAGATGAAGTGAACGTCATTTTAACCTGAATTAAACTACAATTTAAATGATGATATTTTTCAAATTCTTTTAACTTATATTTTCTTGAATTATAGAAAATAAACGAGATCAAGTACTCGTTATTACAAGCGATTGTTAGACATATATTTTCTATGCCCATGACTAATATGCCTTCTAAATCAACTTTAATAATAAAAATAGACTAAAAAAAAGGGGATTTTTTCTGGAATGCCATCAATTATGTGGTGTAAATGTGGAAATACCACTTCAGTGCCATTTTCGTGATTTTGATTCGCGATTTTCTCCCATTTTTTTCATGAATGTGAACGATCTTAAGGTACACAAATCCCCTATTGGGGTTCCCCTTCCCAATTAGGGTTTAGTTTGGTTCCAAAAACACCTAAAACGCGAAAAACGGAGTGGTATTTTGACAATTGAGTGGTAGCCCAACATTTGCCTTGTCTCAATATTGGTATTTTGACAAAGGTCCCAAAAAAAAGTCCATTGTAAGTTCCTGAAAGTAAATTCATAGTGTATGTAGTGAAAAAAATAAATCAAAAAGTGGCATAAGAAGCAGTTTTATGGCACCAATGGAGTCCATTTCATTTTTGTGAATGAAATCAAATATCCATGGATATCCATAAACCTGTGGATATCCGCATGGGTAGGGTATGGATTTAAAAATGTCTACCCGCACGGGTAGTGGATAGGGTATGGGTACGGAAAATTATTGATGGGTAGGGTATGGATACTGTGAAACCCGTACCCACCCGTGCCCATTGACATCCCTAATCATTATAAAGCTATAATTACTCATTAGGAAGAGCCTGTCACCTTAATTGCAAACAATCTTCAAAGAAAAACGCCAAGTGACTGCTACAACTCTTGATCCTCAAACCCAAAACCTATTTGATCAACAAGAAACCCTAAAATCCTATTTCCCTTCAAAAACCGAACTGAAAAAGTGTATATAACTGAATATTACCTGGATTACTTGCTGTGAAACTATTTTTAGAATAATCTACGCTCCAAGACGATCGTTTCGACTACTCATGGCTGCGAAACAGAGCTACGGATTAAAAGATATGAATTTTTGAAGAATCGAACCCGACGGTTACAAAAAACTATGGCTAAACTGAAAACTTACGGAATAAAAATATTTTATTTTCCAAAGTTGCGTCTCGTCGCGGTGATCACTTTTCTCTCCTGCGGCATCTTGAAACGATGAACGGATTGACCGCACGGTTGAAGATTACATTCTGCCTTTTCCAAAACCTCCTTGCGTTGTTACTGTCGTTCTCTTCTTTCTTTCTTTCTTTCAGAAATTTGCCGTGAATCAAAGGAGAAGATTATTGGGATTAATTTCCTTAAATACTTGATTAATCCCTTTTATTAATTAATTTCCTTTTAATTAATAATTTTCCTTAAATATCAATTATTATTATCCTTATAATAACTAGTCCCTATATTTCTCGTAACATCTAAAAAAAAGTCCTTTTTAATTAGATATATCGAGATACATAATAACTAGGTCGGCGTGACAACACCCAATTACTATTTTACCCTTTGATGAAAATTTGGGATGTTACATTCCTCCCCCCCTTAAGAGGAGTTTCGTCCTCGAATCTCGAATGTAACTGGGATGTACTTGAATTCTGGACTTTGCAAAGCGCTTCATCTTCTAACTCTTACAGTCTTCTTCTTCCATCTTCTCAACTCTTTTACCCGTCTTGAGCCATCTCGAGGTTGCGACGATCCACTTCAATCTTCTTGTTGGCTCGCTGTATCAGCTCTGGTCTTGAAATTTGTCATCTTTGTTTCACTTCAACCCTGAAAACTGGAGTTCTTCGCTTTTCTCCATGTAGAGTTTTAAATGTTGACATCTGGATGTTGTCGTTGTAACTATTGTTGTATGCAGCTCTTTTACCTATATCTTCATGAAAGATCATCAGTGGTATTGTTCCAACTCTCTGTGCATCATGGTTTTCTCCATGTAGAGTTTCAAATGTTGACACCTGGATGTTGTCGTGGTCACTATTGTTGTATGCAGCTCTTCTACCTATATCTTCATGAAAGATCATCAGTGGTACTGTTCCAACTCTCTGTGCATCTTGGTTGCTCCGGATGAACACAAGTGCTATCTTGTGGCTTCATTCTTCTCTTTGACACAAACTTGTTGTAGAACCACAATGATCCCAGCTAAAGGACTTCTGAGTCTCGTTGTGATAGAGAACATGCATTTTCCATAATTTCTCTCTGACGATCTGATCCAATCCTTATGACAATAAGGGTTAGCTTGGAAAAACAAACAGAGTTTGAAGGTGACAGGTTGAGCACCAGGAAGACTAAACCATTTAGAAATCAAAAGAGGGCAGAATCTCAACATTCCGGAGCTTTAGAGACAAAACGAGTACACCAAAAGGTCTCAGAATGAAATAAAAGGGAACTTGTCAAGGAAAAATCAAAGTCTGCATTATTCAAACAGAGGTTATTTCAAAATTGAAAAGAAGATAGGGTTTTCCTCAATACAATGTAAGGGAAAAATCAAAAGTTTTAAAAGAATATGTGATAAACGAGCTTTCAAGTTAAGGGGAAGAGACACTTAAGAATTTTTGGATAAAGTTTGGCTTCAAAGTATTAACTCAAACTTTCAAATGAAGTGTGAATGATCATTGATGATCCAATTCAAAGTTTCAAGGTTGCACTACTCGAGAGGAATAGTACACTGCCGAGGAATAAGGGCTCAAGGTTATCCCTCGTGTGGGAAAGAAGGTTAAAACAAAATAGACTTTCAACCGGTATGACAAAATTGTAATAAAAACGCCAAAATAGAAGATCAAATGTCAAAAGGTGTATCTGGCGGTTCATGGCACTAAATGGCCTGAAAGAGAGTTAAAACTGAAGGGTACAAGGTACATTAATCTGAATTGGGAATCAGAAATTTAGGAATTCAAAAGTTGTTTGGCTAGATAGGCTCGGAAGGCACATTGGCAAAGACTACCTTCTGCTTGAAACTGGTTTACCATAAATTGCTAAAAGGTTAAAGATAAGTAACTGAAAAAGAATGTCATGGTAGGCTTAAAAATTTGACTGGCAAAAGAAGATATGCATACCTTAAAAGAAAAGGCAACATTAGGTGAAAAGTTACAACATCGACACTACCCTTAGGAGGGGAGCTGAGAATGAACACAAGTAAGGAGAATGTTCTGACATCATAAGGCTGAGTCAAATTTGAATTTGAAAAGAATTATGGGAGTGAAACACTGCGGATCTAAAACGAACATGTTTCTTGATTTGAAAAGTATGAAGGTAAGAACATGTTTAGAAGAAGGGCATACGGCGATATGTTTCTGAGGTAACTCATGACAACATGTGAAAATGATTTGTTGAGCTTAAAGATATCAAATGAGGGATTACATGAGAAATAAATCACCAAAAAAGGTATAATTATAAAAGGGCACGAAAAGGATCTGAACATCAAACATGGCATGTTGGAGGATAGCATCTTGGTTCTTGTTTACAACCGCAAAAAAGAACTATAATGTTAGCTTTACAAACATCCTACTAAAAGGTTTAACTCAGAAGGAGATCAGACTTCGAGGAACTCCAAAAACATGACAATCATAACTAACTACTCTCTTATCCCAAACCCTAAGTCAAAGAGGTGAGAATTCCTTTTAGGTTGCTGTGTATGATATTTACTCCAGCCCTGTCATTATCGACTTATGTAGCCCAAATGAAAAGGAGTTTGACCATGATCAAAAGAGAAAAGATTTAGATACTGGAGTTTCCCAGGTGATATAAAAATATTTGAATTTTTGAATGAGATAAAGTCGGTCAAAAACAGTTATTTCTGACGATTGCACAAGCTGTCAGAATTTTCAGATTAATAAACACTGAGTTGAATTGCAAGTCTAGATCAAATGAAAAAGAATCTGAACTTAATTCCAAAAGTAAAATTGTAGATAAAACTTTTGTCTGCAACATATCAAAAATTTAGGTCATTTGAGGGTGTTTAACCTGTCCAAAACATAAGAAGAAGTAAAGGTGCTGCTGCAGATTTTCTGGATAGAGTGTCCGGCATAAACATGAATTTTCTGAACAATCCATAACAATTATCGAGTTGGTGTAAAAAGAAATTGTAGAAAATACTTCGGTCTATATTGTGGAAAATTTCTAGAATTTTTAGAGCACGGTAAGTGGTTTAACCTGAAAGGAAAACACGGAAACAAAAGCATTCACTCATGTTGGATAAAGTAAAACACGAGGATGATGAAATCTATGTGCCAAAGTAGGAGACCTTTAACACAAGTTGTTGAAATGAGTGAGGAGTAATTGGAAAGGATAAAATTTGCATATGGAGTTCGTGTGGAACTCGAGCAAAGCAAGGCCAAAGAATTTTGGTAAACATAAACCAAGCGGTAGCGAAAAAGAAAACGGAGGATTTGTAGAGTCGAGTCTTTAAACAAAATATTTTTTGTACTAAAACATCTTGTAGGGGATGCATTGAGGGTAATCACTAGGATGCAAAAGTGTGTTGCCCCGAAATAGCTAAACATGACATAGTTGGAAGGATATGCAATTGTCAGTTCAAATAGTTTGAAGGATGAGAAACTTATTTTCCTTAAATCAAGCATTTGACACGATGAAAATATCTTAAAGAAATAAGGCACATCAAAGAATGTACACACTTGGAAAACAAAACTTCGCAATAAGGGAACTTTTACCGAGTTTCAGAAGTTTCAAATGGAGAATTTAACTAGTGCATGGGTTACAATTAGTATGGATGGGGAAACATTTGAAATCGGGATAACCAAGTAGGAAACTAGATGATTATAAAAGAGAACCTTATTGATGAAGACATAATATTGGAAAATCACCACACAATCGTTTCTTGCCATCGAGGAGCACTATAACGACAACACCTTGTCTCTACCTACCAAACTTCTTATCATGGGTAACAACTAGCTTAAGAATCAGATAAATCAAAGTATTCTCATCTCTTATAACCTGCTACACTATAACTTACAGGGTGAAAGAAAGACATCTATCCTTTCTTGACCAGAGGACTTAAATGGTTATGAGAAATTCGGGTGCATACATAAGCCATGAAATAATTGATTTTCACAAAACAAACTAAACTGATTTTGAACATGAGGTAAAGAGAAAATCTGTGAGCATATAAGTTTTATATATGATGCTCAAAAATCAAAATTTTTGGGAAGTCATACGTCGGTGAAAATAATTCTTTTCATCTACTGCTATAAGCTGTCAAAAAATTTCAGTACTTCATAAACTGTCGTGTGTTGCAGATTGTGCTCAAACCAAAACGAATTTGCACTTGGTTCCAAAACAAAAATTACAGTTCAGGATGTTTTCTACAACATATCAAAAATCCAAGTCATTTGGAGGTGTTTAGCTTATTCAAAACAGAATGATAAGTAAGAGTACCGGTGCAGAATTTTCTGAACAGAGTACCCCTCCTTGTTAAACAATTTGTGAACAATCCATATTGAAAACTAAATTGATGTAAAGAGAGAAATTGTATATAAGACAACTTTCTAAGTGGCTGAAAATTTACAGAATTCTTGGAACAAAAAAAATGATATAACATGACATGTAGAAACGTGAACAAAATCGTTTACTCATTTTGCATAACACCAAGTTACAAGGAAGTGATTTGAACCAAATGTAGCTTTACGAAAGCATTAAAACCTCAAAAAGAAAGAAAATTATAGAAATATTCGAAGATTCTAAAAGGAAAGAGGGATCCTAATAAGGGTTCTCGAAAGGAACAAAACTTAAGAGCATCACATAAGAGATATGAGCTTAAAACTCAACCTTCGCCTAAGGAGACTTTTCACTTGGTCCTAGTGCAACTTAACCACGTTCTAAGGATTCCTAATCCTACGAGAATTTACCACCAAGATCAAGAGAGATCAGAAGGGTTCAAAAATGTCTAAAGAAATCCTATCTTAGAGGGAAGAAGCCTAGGAAAGAAATAACGCTTCTCTCTGATACCAACTGTAACGCCCCGCTCCCGGATACCGAGCCCTTATCCGGAAGAGAAACGTTCAGCGCGTATAGCATTATACAAATCTAATATTATACGCAAACCTCTACGTCGTTGTATCAAAATAAAGCAAACGGAAGCTAAAAAGACTCGGGTAAAAACATAAATGCTACTAAGAATAGAAAGTAACCATACTAAAGATGGATAGTTAAATTACAACGACGAGAAACCCAAAGACTTGTACAATACGAGATCCTAAAAGTACAAACCAAACTTACAAAGATCTTAGAAATAGAAGTACAACAAGTCCAAGAAAAAGAATACAACTAGTCTAGTACAACATTTACAAAGAAAAGGAACTAGAAGCTTCGTCAATACTTCAATGTCTTCAAAAGTCGTCAATTACTCTTGGTCAACATATTCGTCTTCTCACCCCACAATGCATACAAAAGAAAATGCAAAGGAGGTAAGTACAAAGTACTTAGTAAAAGTGAGAAGCTAATGAATAATTAAGTTATACAATAAAAGGTTATTATTATGATTATTAAATTATTTTTATGAGACCGACTCAATCTAAGGTTCACTTCATGTCCATCAACATATCATGACTATACGTTTCTATCTTAACTTATCTTGGTTACATCATTACTTAAGGACACTGTGCATGATGAATATTCCACCACGAGATGTACTTGCCAACTACGGTGAATAGCACCGATAGTCCCGGGATCTCCCTGGTATGCGTATACGTTCGGCGAATTTCCTCCACTGCCATTCAGCCGTATATAGGCCAGCAGCGTTGTTCGCTTTTACTGAACGTATCACATCGCCGATATGAATCAGTGCCTAACTGAGAATAAATGACGTTTCATCTTTTACTACACTTATGTAATTATTATTGTGAATTAACTAGCCACCTAAGTATTTTCAAGTAAGCTCCCTCACATACAATACTCTATTTCCTAGACCACTAGACACGGACAAGGCCTAGCACATACACAGACAATGATGAACTCTAGTTCATCAAAGCACAAGCCCTTTCATGCCTTTCCGACGGTCCCGAACTTCAACTCCCTTTAAGAGTATGTCCGGTGCCGGAACCAAACGCATCAGAAACTCAATCGAGGCTTGTTTAGGTTTAATTAATGTTATTGAATAAAAAAAAAATAGAAATTTAAAACTCAACACAAATATACCAAAACATATCACATCTCGTTAATTACAACTTAGCATGAATTCTATCACCAAACAACACCAAAACTCACAAAAACTCATCATTATAAAGCTAATTCTTCAATAGGAAGAGCTTCTTACCTTAATTGCAAATATTCAAAGAAAAATGCCAAGTGACTGCTACAACTCTTGATCCTCAACCCAAAACCTATTTGATCAACAAGAAACCCTAAAATCCTATTTCCCTTCAAAACCCGGACTGAAAAAGTGTATAGAACTGAAGATTACCTGGATTAATTTCTGTGAAACTATTTTTAGAATAATCTACGCTCCAAGACGATCGTTTCGACTACTCATGGCTGCGAAACAGAGCTACGGATTAAAAGATATGGATTTTTGAAGAATCGAACTCGACGGTTACAAAAAATTTAGGCTGAACTGAAAACTTACGGAATAAAGATATTTTATTTTTCAAAGTTGTGTCTCGTCGCAGTGATCACTTTTCTCTCCTGCGGCATCTTGAAACGATGAACGGATTGGCCGCACGGTTGAAGATTACATTCTGCCTTTTCCAAAACCTCCCTGCGTTGTTGTCGTCGTTCTCTTCTTCTTCTTTTTCAGAAATTTGCCGTGAATCAAAGGAGAAGATTATTGGGATTAATTTCCTTAAATACTTGATTAATCCCTTTTATTAATTAATTTCATTTTAATTAATAATTTTCCTTAAATACCAATTATTATTATCTTTATAATAAGTAGTCCCTATATTTCTCGTAACATCTAAAAAAAGTCCTTTTTAATTAGATATATCGGGATACATAATATGTAATATTCCGATTTTCGGCAACGGGCAGACGTGTCATTTTGCGAAAACGAAATATTGGGTTCGGTTCCTTTGATTCGGAGTTTAATTATTTGGATATTTATGTATATAATTTCTAAAATTATATGTATATGTTTAAGGAAATCTGATTTTTTTGTAAAAGGGTGATTAAGGAAAATCAGTGATTAGGTAATTTTCTAGATTTTTCCTATTTAAGGAAAAATAAACCTAATCACTCCCTTAAGCTTTTAATCAGATTTTCTTCCCCAATTTTCTATTCCTGCGTGTAAGCTCTTGGAGAAAGGGCTGAGAGACTTTCATTTATATCTGAGTCAATTCTTGATCGTTTTCAGTTTCGAGAAAAGCACCGGAATCGTTGTGAAGAGAGCAACGTTTTGACATCAGAAAGTTGAAGCTTTGTTAAGGTATGTTCGAGCCCTAATTCAATTCTTGTTCGATTTTGATGGATTCAAACTCATCAATTCGTAGTTTTGTTCGTTTAGAAGCGTGTGATTGAATCTAATTTAAGTTTGGATTTATCACACTGTTCCTGCAGAAAAAGATCAGTTTTGCTGCTGTTTTTCTGAGTTTGGAGTTGGAATTAGCTTGCTAAAAGGTAAGAGGATCTTCCTACAAGTTAATTTATCAATTTAAGTTTGGATTTATCACACCTGTTCCTGCAGAAAAAGATCAGTTTTGCTGCTGTTTTTCTGAGTTTGGAGTTGGAATTAGCTTGCTAAAAGGTAAGAGGATCTTCCTACAAGTTAATTTATGGGTTATTAGGTTTTATGTTAAGGTTTGATATGATTTTATGTTAGAAATCATACCTTCGTGTTGCTTAAGGATTTAGGGTTGTTATGGTAGATAAAATTCATCTTTTTCTGCTATTTTTCTGAGTATTTTGATGTTGAACATGTTTGGATTTGAGTAGAGATCAAAAAAGTGCATAAAAGTGTGTTTAGGGTGTTTGGTGCGCTCAATGTGCGCACAGTGATTAAGCAGTGTGCGCACATTGCTGAAGCAGAATGCTATTGTAGATGGACAGCCTCTGGAGTGTGCGCACATTCCCCTGGAATGTGCACACACTGGCCGGGCTGAATGTAAATTTTCGCCCAATGTGCAAACATTCCCTGGAATGTGCGCCCATTGCCCCTGTTTTTGATAAATAAGCTATTTTAAGCTATGTTTTGAATTTTAAACCTTGATTCATGATCAAATAACAAAAATTAAATTTGAACAAGCTTCGATTGAGTTTCCGATTCGTTCAGTTAAAACACCGAATGTACTCTTGAAGGGAGTTGAAGTTCGGACCCGTCGTAAGGGCATGAAAGGGCTTGTGCTTTGGTGAACTAGAGTTCACCAATGTCTGTGTAATTGATAGGATGTGATGTCTAGTTGTCTAAGTGAGGGAGTAGTGTTGATAAGGTGAGTTTCATTCTAAAAACACTTAGGTGGCGAGTTAATTCACAATAATAATTACATAAGTGTAGTAAAAGCTAAAACGTCATCTATTCTTGGTTAGGCACTGATTCGTATCGGCGATGTGATACGTTCAGTAAAAGCGAACAACACTGCTGGCCTATAAACGGCTAAATGGCAGTGGAGGAAATTCGCCGAACGTATATGCATACCGGGGAGAACCCGGGACTATCGGTGCTAATCACCGTAGTTGGCAAGTACATCTCGTGGTGGAATTTCCACCATGCATTGTGTCCTTGAGTAATGATGTAACAAAGATAAGTTAAGTTAGAAACATATAGTCATGACGTGTCGATGGGCATGGAATGAACCCTAGATCGAGTCGGTCTCACTAAGACAATTAATTAATAGCAAACCTTAATTATATTGTAGCTTCTACTTCTTACTTTGTACAATGTACTTACCTCAAATGCATGTTTATTTATGTGTTTGGGGGAGAGAAGACGAACAGGTTAGTGAAGATTTCGAGGAGGACTTTGATGACGACGTTTGAGGGCGCCGGAGTTGAAGGCCTTGATTATTTTCTGTTTTTAATTATTTCATAGACTTGGATTATTGTTAGAGATTTTGTAGTTTGATTTTAGTATTTCATTTGGATTTGTTGGTTTCCTTTTAGATTTAATAAATATTACATTTTCTATCTTTAGTTATTTATATTCTTGGATATTTGGAAAAAAAATTACCCGAGTCTTTTGCTTCAGTTTGCTTTAATTTGATACGACGTATTAGAGACTTACGTGTAAAATGAATTTAATTTATTTTATACGTGCCGAACGTTCTTATCCGGATAAGGATTCGGTGTCCGGGAACGGAGCGTTATATAATAACTAGGTTGGCGTGACAACACCCAATTACTATTTTACCTTTGATAAAAATGATGTTACACGAAGTCAAAAAAAATTAGCTTACTTGCTTTTACGAAGTCAAAAAAATTAGCTTAAGCTTATGTTCAAGATGCCCACCAAAAAAAAAAAAAAAAGTTTTAATACTTTTCCCAATACAGGAAAGTTCCTTTCAAGAAAATAATAACGAGCATCGCGTTATTATATTCTGAGTAATGAAAGCATGAAAAAAGATGAACATATATACCAAAAGAGGAAAGAGAGTACAAGAATTCATTTACTTTCGTTTCGGTATTAGATGCATGAATAAGTTGGACACATTATTCATGTCGACAATTTACTTTCCATAATGTAGAGAAAAAATCACGTCCAATGTATTTGACGATGAAGTTCAACTAAACACATAAAACGATGTCGTTTTTATTAAAAAACAACATACAAAATGAAGTAGTTTTGTATTTTTTTTTGTTATACTTGAATGTCAATTGCCTCTTAATTGGCCTTAGAATTATTGTAATATACTTAAATTCGTAATTAGGAATTTTGAGTCATATTGAAGTTTTCTTTAGCAATAAATAAATATGGAAGCTGTAGTCCCAAAACGGAGGGTTCGGTCTTTTTGACAAGGAACCGTTTGTAGACAGGATCCCCAAAATAGATTTAAAAGCTCCAATTTACAAAACCGACACTATATTACGTCCTTTTCAGGCACAAAAAATTCCAGTCAATTTTTAAACGTTTTTTTTCTCCCAATAAGTCATTTTTTCCTGATCTAATCGTTGCATCATCGTAGTTGATCAACCACATGTGGATCAAAATAATTTAGAGCAATAATTACCGCATGTAGTGGCGGATGCACATAGTAGTAAATAGGGTCCACGGACCCTGTTAAAAATAAGAATACTTTATATTTTACTATAGAAAAGTATTTCGGACCCGTAAAATAAATATATATTGTGTAAAATATTTACGACCCCGCTGAATATAATTTCTAAATCCGTCACTGACCGCATGTATCTGCGATTTTTGGTAAGTTAATCCGTCTTCTCGTTTCTATAGATCTAGGATCATAATTTGTAGTTTTAATTAATCTGTTCGTAGATCATTGTTTTATCCGGGCGATCTTTCTTTTCCAATGGTAATAATCAAATCTGTATCGTATACGGGAGATATAATTGAAAAGCTAGGTTTACTATTGTAAAATTTGAATAATACTTAATGTTAAGGATCATATAGAAAGGGTTAGGTTGATTCCAACTTTTTTAATTGGTTTAATTTCAGACTTAATTTTTGGAAATAATTATTCAATTCACGAATTTTTGATTTAAGACTTTATTGAGAAAAGTTAAGGTAAACTACAGATATTCTGGAACCCAAGTTTGCCGAATCTGATGCCGGGCTGCCGAGACTTGCAATTTAATTCAGGCAGATGTTTGGCTGGTTTGTAGGTGCCACCCACGGGTCGAAATAAATAGCAGTCCGAGCTATTAATTCTAGAAAGTACTCAACATCCTATTATGTGCCCCACACATGGGGTTCAATTTTGAATTAACGTGGATGTTTGACCGGTATTTAGTGTCCACCAGCGGATCGAAATAAACAACATACCAATTAGCTTTTCACTTATTATTATTTGGGTTATGGCAAACATGACAAGCTCTCCCTTTGTTTGAATGACAAAGACGTAATACTCTAAAATCATTTGACAATATTTTCACACGTAGTGATACTATTATTTCACTAATTTCACCTACTTAATTTATTCTTTTCACTTAAATGGAAATCTATGATAATGGAAACAAAAGTGGTTTCCCAATTTATGCACAATAATTAATGGGAAGGAAATTACTGGGAGATATGGTAAATGGAATATGATAAATAAGATGTGGTAAGTAAGATAATTCTCAATTATGCATTAGTGTATTAGAATGTATTGAATTATGTCATCTCCAAATTCCATAATCCCAATATTTATATGTTGCATTTAATTATGGTAAATATTAACATGTATTTTAGAAAGTATACATATATGCATTAAAAGAGAACTATGAGTGTATTTCTCATATACTACCATGATTCTCTTTTAAATATATTTTATTTACTGAGCCATTTAACAGTATTTAACAGTTTATTTAACAGTTTCTCAGATGATGATAAGATAGAAAACGAGGAGTCAGGTAAAGAGCCAGCTGAAGACTCGTTTTATTGTGCCTCTTAGTTTATTTTGTCCTAGGAGTTTCTTTTACTTCCAATTTGAGCATTGTACCTCTTTATTTCTTGGTTTACGCTCCCACCGTTACTGCTGTGACATTTATGTCTTTTTAGTTTCTTTCCTTTGAGATGCAAAACATTTGCAATCCGGATCAATCTGTCATACTTTACAATCTAGACCTAACTAACTTGATCCAAGTATATATTGTTTGGAAAACTTCTACCAAGTGTTATACTACCTCTTAAACCACCTTTGAACCACTTGAATTTGTTCCAACCTCAATCTTCAAGGGTTAAAACAAAGGATAATTAGGGATAAGGACACAGTTTGAAATATTTTAGAGTAATAGGACAAACACATATTTTCTATTGGGAGAATGACAACTCTATAATTTTTATAGGCTAAAGGACAAAGGCTAAAAAAAATACAAAATTCGCACGTGAACGTTGTACATGTTATTAGTTTTTTTTTCCTTTTCCCCCCTCATTTTTCAAACAATCATATATTTTTATCTATATCTCCAAACGCAATAAAAATTTCACTGAATTTTTTATTTTTTCATGCTCTTCTTTTTGAGATTTGGTTCGATATAATTACATCGTTTTTCGTGAGATTCACTATCGAAATCACTCAGTGAATCTCCATAGTGAATCCCGAGAATCAATGAATATCGACAGTAATAATAGTGAATTTTGACAGTGGATTTTCTGAAATCACGTCTGAATATGTTGAATGTGGTCTCAAAATAAAAGGCATGAAATAATAAAAAAGATTGGTGAAAAAATTTTCAAATTTGGAGTTCTAAATTGAGAGATATGAGTGTTTAAAAAGATTGATGAGAAAGAAAGTGTGTTGGTTTTTTTTTCTGGAAAAAAAGGCACAGGAAAATGAAAAAAATTTAAATAAAATAGTTTTGTCATTTATGCAAAAGTTTCAAAAAGCTGTCATTCTCCTTAATTAAAGAAATGTTGGTGTCCTTCTCCCTCATTCCCCCTTAAAACAATTGCACTTGAATATTTGTTGAAGGAATTTTTTAAATCGAAAGTGTTTGGTAAAACACCTTTCACCCCCTCTGATTCATTTAACTTTATATATTGATCCTATTAATGATAACTCCAACAACTCGCCCTTTTATTTTAGGGTAAAGGTTGTGAAGGACAGTTTTAATCTAAAATGGTTGTGAAGGACAGTTACTACATGTGTTACTACATGTTTGTCCTTCTCAAGCATTTTAGATTAAAACTGTCATTCACAACATTTAACCTTTTATTTTATTACCATTTTCATAGGATGGGGCACATAGAGGACCGTAATGCTCCTTAGATACCGTACGTTTAGGCTTTTTTTTTTTCCCTTTTCAGTGTAAGTTTTTCATTTTCATTGTAGGGTTTGCATCCCCAATATAACATTAGTTTACTTTTCAGTACAATAGTAGTTGGTTGCGGTGGGAGACCTAGATCCCCTCATGTACACTTGCTCCTCATGTGATATTCACATTTGTGTCTTATATACAGATTTTTTTTGTGTGGCTGTTAATGCATAGGATCTCCAAGTGCACGGGAGGGGATCCTGGCTGCTTGCAGTGGCAACCGTATTATGTTGTTTTTGGAGTAATCAGTAATTTTATCGTTTTGTTGATAATGTCGGAAAATACAAACACTTAAGAGATCACTTGACGCTCTCACTCTAGAGTATCTTTGTTCCTACCAAATGAGCTAAAATTTGTTAAAGCAGCCAAAAAAACATTGACCCCGTGGTAATTATTCTTGTTCTGGATTCAAGTTTTAATGAGAACATAAAAAAGTATGCATGTGTATATTTCGTATCCGTAAAAAAAATCGGTTAAAGCATACACTCCTACTTACTAAAAAAATATACTTCTATGTTATGAAACTAAGGAGATAATGGAGGAAGAACAAGAGAAATACAAGTATAGAATAAAAGAAAATTGCTTGTGTCTTATTCCAATAGTATAAAAGGATATTTATAGTAGAGACTACAATGTGAACACAATAATCTGAATTAATATCAAATCTACGTAAATCAATCAGAATAATAGATAATCCATCAATGATATTATTTCATAACACTCCCCTTGGATATCTATTATTAAAAATACAACAGATATGATATGCCTCATTAAAACCTTACTAAGAGAAAACCCAGTGGGAAAAAAATCTTAGTTAAGGAAAAAAGAGTACATAATTATATGTTTGATTTACTCCCCCTGAACCAAGCATCAATTTAGATATTTCAATTGCCGTATCCCAATGCTCTTCACTAGTCTTTCAACAGTATTACAATTCGTGAATCAATCATTATGAATAATTTCACTCACCGATTATAATACATTGTCATATTCATTCTTATCACAACTAGACAACAAATTTTGAATTTAATAACAATATAGATCGAATGCGCCTTACAATCAAAAACCATATACATGGTATTCATTTTATAAAAAAAAAACCGCAGGATGAATATTTTATTTTGTAAGAAAGATAAGTATAAATAATCACATTAATGATTATCACTACTCTTACAATAATCATGCAAAATAAAATCTTTTCATTGAATAACCAAATATGATTTTATTTATTAAAATCAATGCAAACACTTTTGCCATAATATAATGAATGCATTAATTACCTGAATGATCATGCAATTATTGTAAGGTTATGGGTAATATAAATCCAATTAACTAAATGATATGACAATATCATGTTTTTATTTTTCATATCATATCAACTTTATAGTGAGAAATATATTGCTAAATTATAAAGCAACGTATAAAACATTCTCACGTCGTATCAAATAAATATCATATATGCGCAATGCGTAAGTGATTAACACAACTACGTACACAATCATGTAAAATATAATCTATTTAATTTTAACTATTTAAAATGACTTTAATTAATATGAATATGATTGCAAAAGTAATATACACGTTGATTAATCCAGCGATTGAGAATCATATATTATTATTGTGGTCAAATAATAAGATTTACTTACCAAAAATACATGATGATAATTATACACAATCGATAAAATAAAATTTCATAACTACTATTTATATATCACAAAATACTTTAACCCTATCAAAATAAGGCCAAGACAAGAAATTACTATTCAATTTTTTTTTTATAACTACTATTCATTTTTTTGAGTGGAATTTTTATGTTACTTGTTTTGCTTTTTTGAGGCGACTTCCATTCAATTTTATTTTTATTTTTTTCTAAAGCATGTGAATTGTTAGTGCATCTGTGCTATAAATAGCACACATCTCCGATAACTTTTAGATCATCTGCTCTTCTTCTTCTGCCCTTTCCCGACATCATCCTCGATTTCTCCTCTCTTCCTTAACTTTCGCAGGCGCAGATAGTACATTCCTCCTTTACTCGCTGTTTGGCGCAAGGTTATGCGTTTTCTATACTGTACTGTGTTCAAATCACACTTGTCAAATCCACTGCAATCTCATTAGATTCTGACACAACCCACCACACACGCACAAAAGAATTTGATCGGATTTCAGGGCATCGTTGATGCTGCATTTTAGCACATCTCTTATATCAAATGCCAATTGGGCTAAAAAATATGGCTGATTTTGTTTGACTTCCGCTTTTTGTGTCAATGATTTTAGTCAACTTGATTTACTCCAATTGTTGATTCTTTTTTGTATGCCCATTTGCAGGACCTGTCACTTGTAGTCTCCCTGAGAGTGATTGAGAGTGAGATATGGCCGCAAAAAAAATCGAAAAGTTGGCATCGATTGATGCCCAATTAAGAAATTTGATACCTTCCAAAGTCTCTGAGGATGACAAGCTTGTTGAGTATGATGCTTTGCTTTTGGACCGTTTTCTGGATATTCTTCAGGATTTGCACGGAGAGGATCTTAAGGAAACGGTATGTATATCATTTTGATGTCAAAGTCAATTCTTTTTAGACCATCTGATAATATTTTTTCCAGTTTATAAAACTTGATTATTTTTGTCTATGGATGTGATATTTGTGATTCTTGTGATGCAACATTGGGATTTGGGAAGGTTTGAAAATCCAGAGGAGCCCTTTTAGTTTAACACAAAGACTGTATTTTGTTTAATTTAATTTTTGGATTCATGCTTGTTTATCAACGAGATTTTTGGCTTCTTCCTGCCTCTCTTTGTGCTAATTTTGAACTGAAATCAATGACATTTATGCTTCAGTTTAGTAGTTTATGTTATCTTTAGAATCTGCAAGGTCTGTTTATTGTATTAGGTTAAATGTTGTTTAAAATCTGATCATTGTAATTTATAGGTGCAAGACTGTTATGAACTTTCAGCTGGATATGAAGGCAAGAGAGATCCATCTAAGTTAGAAGAGCTTGGAAATTTGTTGACCAGTTTAGATCCAGGGGATTCCATTGTTGTTGCCAAAGCTTTCTCTCACATGCTTAACTTGGCCAACTTGGCTGAGGAAGTCCAGATAGCTTATCGACGTAGGATCAAATTGAAGAAAGGTGATTTTGTTGATGAGAATTCAGCAACTACTGAATCAGATATTGAAGAAACACTCAAAAGACTTGTGGGTGAACTGAACAAGACCCCTCAGGAAGTGTTTGATGCATTGAAAAATCAGACAGTGGATCTTGTTCTTACTGCTCATCCTACTCAGTCTGTCCGAAGATCATTACTCCAAAAGCATGCTAGGTTTGAATTTATCGTTTTCTTCCTGCATTCATGGTTACCCTTTAAGGGAATCACTCTTTATCTGCATATTTGATTTCATAACCTTACTCGGAGATTTATTGTTCCAGGATTCGGAATTGCTTAGCCCAGTTATATGCTAAAGACATTACACCTGATGATAAGCAAGAGCTTGATGAGGCTTTGCAGAGGGAGGTAATTTACAAATTTGATGTTTTTCCCTTCAATCATCGTGTACAAATAAAGATCCCTCCTTTTATATTTCAAAATGACTTGTTCCATAGTAGCTTAGATCACTGTGTTATTATAATTCAACAAATAACCCAATCGTAGTATGAGGAAGAGTTTGTCAAGCTGCTCAGAGTGATGAAACTATTAAATTGCTTAAATTTATGATTTGGATTCCCCCTCTAAACAACTTGAAATTTTCTATTATTTTCTTGGAAACATTACGGCATCTGCATTCTATTTAGGATTTTGTGATCGTTAATTGAAATTCAGGAACAAACCATTTTCATGTTTGGCATGTTGCTTTTTAACCCTCATATGAACAGATTATTAAATGCTTGATCTTTTAAAATTGTTGATCATCATTTGTAGAAGTAGGAGTTCTAGTATAGTTGATCTTCATCTCCGTTTCTCAGGAAACTCAAAACTTCTGTCTGCTACTTTACTCTGCTATAAAGTTCCTGTGTTGGTATAAATCCGTTGTAGAAATGGTCTTTTTACAATAGTTTCTGCATTGGTTTGTACAGATTCAAGCTGCTTTTCGTACTGATGAGATTCGAAGGACTCCTCCGACCCCACAAGATGAGATGAGAGCTGGAATGAGCTACTTTCATGAGACTATATGGAAGGGTGTACCAAAGTTTCTCAGACGTGTAGACACTGCACTTAAAAACATAGGGATAAATGAACGAATTCCTTACAATGCCCCTCTCATTCAGTTCTCTTCTTGGATGGGTGGTGATCGTGATGGTAAAAAGTCTTATCATGTCGCCTTTTAACTATTCTTTCAATCTATAAGCTATTCAACAATTAAAAGACAAATACATAAACCTGTTACACCTTCAAGAAGCTTTATTTGATTTTGATTTTTTTATTTTTCCTTTCCGTTGAAACTTTAGTGTAAATATATGATTGGAAACCGAAGATGTCAATTTATAGTGAACAAGTATATCCTTTTCCATTAGATATATAGCTGAAGATGCTGTTCATTATGCTGCAGGTAATCCACGGGTGACTCCCGAGGTGACAAGGGATGTTTGCTTATTGGCTAGAATGATGGCTGCAAACTTGTATTATTCCCAAATAGAGGATCTCATGTTTGAGGTTTTTCCATGGCTTATGCTTAATTTTTTAACATATTGTGTACTTTTCATCAGTACTTTTGCAAGCTTGTGCCATAACTGTGTACCGCATTTGGCAGCTCTCAATGTGGCGTTGTACAGACGAGCTTCGTGTCTTAGCAGATAGACTCCATCAGTCTTCAAGAAGGGATGCAAAACACTTCATAGGTAAGATTAGGAATAATGTATGCAAGAAATGTCACAGAAATCATTTTGTTTTCTAAAACGGATATCTTTGAACTACCCTGATACTTTGTTTTATCGTCTAAAATCTTCAATGTCTTCATCATATTTGTACTTTATCCTTGCTGAAAATTTCTGACATTTCCATGTCTTGATATTACCATAACAGAATTCTGGAAGGTTATCCCAGCAAGTGAACCATACCGCGTGATTCTTGGTGATGTTAGGGACAAGCTATATCAGACACGTGAACGTTCTCGTCATTTATTAGCTCATGGAACTTCTGATATTCCTGAGGAAGCAACATACACTAACATTGAGGAGGTAAACCGTGTCCTCTCGTAGAAAAGTATAAATTATTTATTCTACAGCATCCCTTTTTTCCTGTTTTGTTGTGAACTTAAAAGATGTGTCTTTCTCTTCTTTTCTGCAGTTCTTGGAACCTCTGGAACTTTGCTACAGATCTTTATGTACTTGTGGGGACCAACCGATTGCTGACGGTAGTCTGCTTGATTTTCTGAGACAAGTTTCCACATTTGGGCTTTCTCTTGTGAGGCTTGATATAAGACAAGAGTCAGACAGACATACTGATGTTCTAGATGCCATTACTAAGCACTTGGAAATCGGTTCTTACCGTGAATGGTCAGAAGAACGCAGGCAGGAATGGCTTCTATCTGAACTAAGTGGTAAACGTCCTCTATTTGGACCCGATCTTCCAAAAACTGAAGAAATCGCCGATGTTTTGGATACGTTCCATGTCTTGGCTGAACTTCCATCAGATTGTTTTGGTGCATATATCATCTCAATGGCCACAGCTCCATCTGATGTACTTGCAGTTGAGCTTCTACAACGTGAATGTCATGTCAAGACACCTTTAAGGGTTGTTCCACTTTTCGAGAAATTGGATGATTTAGAGGCTGCCCCTGCTGCTGTTGCACGTCTTTTCTCTATTGAGTGGTATAAGAATCGGATTAACGGTAAACAAGAAGTCATGATTGGATACTCAGACTCTGGCAAAGATGCTGGTAGGCTTTCAGCAGCTTGGCAATTATACAAAGCTCAAGAGGAACTCATAAACGTTGCCAAGAAGTACGGTGTGAAGTTGACTATGTTCCATGGCCGTGGTGGAACAGTTGGAAGAGGCGGTGGCCCTACTCATCTTGCTATATTGTCTCAGCCTCCTGATACAATACATGGATCTCTTCGTGTTACGGTTCAGGGAGAAGTTATTGAGCAATCATTTGGGGAGGAACATCTTTGTTTCAGAACCCTTCAACGTTTTACTGCTGCTACCCTTGAACATGGGATGCATCCACCTATCTCTCCAAAGCCAGAATGGAGAGCACTTATGGATGAAATAACTGTTATTGCTACAGAAGAATACCGTTCAATCGTCTTCAAAGAACCTCGCTTTGTGGAATATTTCCGCCTTGTATGTTCTCATTAATCAATCTTTTGCTACAAACGGTCTATTTTGATTATTTTATGATCTTACGAGAATTTCACTTTTTTCTATCTTTCATTACAGGCTACACCAGAAATGGAATATGGTCGTATGAACATTGGGAGTCGTCCATCAAAAAGGAAACCAAGTGGAGGCATTGAATCACTTAGAGCCATTCCTTGGATCTTTGCATGGACACAAACAAGATTTCATCTTCCTGTTTGGCTTGGTTTCGGGGCTGCTTTCAAGTATGCACTCAAGAAAGACATTAGAAACCTACAAATGCTGCAGGAAATGTACAATAACTGGCCTTTCTTTAGGGTCACCATTGATTTAGTTGAAATGGTTTTTGCCAAAGGTGACCCCGTAATTGCTGGTTTGTACGACAAGCTCCTCGTTTCTGAAGATCTCTGGGGATTAGGAGAACGCTTGAGGGCCGACTATGAGGAGACTAAAAGCCTTCTCCTTCAGGTAAAACGAGTAATAGTTTGAGCTAAACCTTATGAAATTCTGTTCTGTTTAACATAATGGTTTATCTGTCTTGTAACTGTAGATTGCTGGGCACAAAGATCTTTTGGAAGGAGATCCATATTTGAAGCAGAGACTAACATTGCGTGATTCCTACATTACTGCGCTCAATCTGCTCCAAGCCTACACTCTGAAACGAGTTCGTGACCCGAGCTACCAATGCAAGTATAGACCACACATATCTAAGGATTACATGGAAGCTAAACTTGTTGCTGAGTACATTAAGCTGAATCCATCTAGTGAGTATGCCCCGGGTTTGGAGGACACTCTTATCTTGACAATGAAAGGTATCGCTGCTGGGATGCAGAACACCGGTTAAAAATACTTCTCTATTTGCATGGGGAGCCTTGGCACAGGGGTAAAAGTTGTCGTCTTGTGATCTGAGGTTATGGGTTCGAGTCGTTTATGAGCCGCTCGTCCTAAGACCCTGCATATGGTGAAGCTTCCATGGATCGCGGGCTTTTCTTTTTCTTCTTTATATTTGCATTGTGTGGCAATTTTTTCCTCAGCTGGCTTTGTTGTTATGTAACATTCCATTTGGTCAGGTTGAGGAAATTTGTTCTGTTTGTTATGGATGTACTAATCATCAGAGACAAAATGTTTAAAGCCTCTGAAATAAAGTTTTAAGCTTTCTGATAAACTGTTTTGTCTGTTGACTCATTTTGGTTGGTTTTTTAAATGTTACTATTGCTGTCAAAATGATGATCTAGTTCATTACAGAATCCCAAGGCCAATGAAATCTAGATTGGAGACTCTTATAAAGCTCTGTTTTCCAGAGAAGGTTCTATGAACAAAGAGTGATTAGTGAAGGATAAAAAGACCTACAAGTGTAAGGAAGGCATAACGTCTATTAAAAGATTACCTCGGTCGTGCTGCAATAATCTAGGTCGATCAAATAAGTCTTAGAAAGACGACCTGCCAACTTAGCATCCCTAGAAAGACGACCTTCTTCTGGACCGGTTAATTGACCAGAACCTTCTCGAACGATAACCTCCTGGGAAACCTTCTCAAGGGGAACTCCCCGAGATCCAAGCACAAAAGATTGGTTAGAAGAACATTGAGTTCCCACCCATGGATGCGTAAGAAACTTATTCTATCCAATCTTACGTAAACATTACACCATGACTGCAACTGCTCCAATAATGGCTTCGAGATTGTCGCTCCATTATGGCTTGAGATCTTCACCTCGATCATGACAACGTGCGATAACATGTTACTCTATGATAGAACTCTATATAAAAAGATCTCATCCCCATTCTCAAGTATGTGCGCACCCCGCTCACCATTATTCTATATACAAACACTGACTTGCGTGTTAGAGTGGTCGCTCAAAGACCAACTCTAGGACCCTTACGCTTTGTTTGTTTTTGCACGCTCACTCAAGAAAGCTAATTGAATCGTCACTCAGAGGTCTAATTACCCATATTATACTCAAATCATAATCCAGGCGATATCTGACATCCTAATCGTCGTTCGATAGGTGCATATTGCATTTTTCTCGGATCGAATTTGGTTAGTTGGCGTTCTAAGCAACAACAAACTGTCTCCAAGAGTAGTACTAAGGCTGAGTACAAAGTACTCTCGATCAAATACTGCAACTGAGTTACAATGGATTTCTCAATTATTATGTGAAATGGTTGTACGCCTTGCTTCTTCCCCAATTCTTTGTTGTGACAATATTGATGCCACTTACTTTACGGCTTATCCGGTGTTTTACGCTCGCACTAAGCATATTGAAATTGACTTTCATCATTTCTGTGAAATAGTTTCGGAAGAACTTTCACATGGTGTTTATCTCCTCCAAATATCAACTGGCCGATTTACTAACCAAGCCTCTTCCTCATGCTCGCTTAGATGCTTTTAAATTCAATCTCCATGTATATTTCATTCCCAAAGAATTGCGGGGGTTTGTCGACGATACTGTTCTAGACCATTCCAATTCTACCAACAATGCTAATTGATTTGTTTGATTGTTTCCTTTTGTAATTTATTTATTTATTGCTGGCTAAGTTAAGAGAAGCTATATGTATCACTCCTTGTTGGTTTATCAAATCAATGAAAAATAATTCTATGTAGTATGTGTTAGGACATTTGCTACAGAAAGTGCCAAAATAAATTACACAGAGAAACAAACCAACAATTCATTTATGTGATTCAAACAACTGGAATTACAACAATGATAACATCAAAGCAAAAATATTGTCTCCCAGGATACAACGGTTTACCTGTTCAAGGTGGTGGCACTTCAAACTTTGAACAACGGTGAATTCTACGGTGTTTTGATCTCTTCAACAATGCAAAACTATTGCTAAATGAAATGCTAATTTGATTGTAGTAATGCTTGCAATTTTCTGTGTGTTAAATTTCCAGTCAATTGAAGAATTTATAGGAAAACCAAACTTGAACTCCAAGTACCCACTAACCCACTATGACTTCCATTATCACGTTAAACAGTTTTGCCCACGTTGCCAGCCACAGCCGAAACTTGCCCACGACTTTTGCCTTTGAATAGGTCAAAGGTCAAAGGTAATTCAAATGATATATCTTAACAAGTGGATTGGGCCAATGGATCGATTTCGACGAAATCGGCGTGTTATATATACCTCTTATTTTGAGTATTAATTTCTCATTCATCTGATGTCCAAATCAAGTGATTCAAAGGCCCGTCATTATCTACGTGTTACATAGATTTCAATGACACTCTAAGCTCTCGATAAATTTTAACGAGGCTTGTCCGAAACTAACCTCAAAGCGAGCCGTTTATTAATAGTTAATAAACAATATTGGGCTTGAGGCTCAATTATCTCCAACAGTTTGTAGTTCCACAATAAGAATTACAAGTCGTTACAATATGCGTGTGTGAGGTATATCAATATTTTCTTCACAACTATGGACACTGATGCAAATTCAAGTTGAAAAAAAGTAAGTAATTTAAACTTTGTGATTATCAAACTATACTTACATTGAAGGACTTTCATGTTATCCAATGGATCAGTAATTAAGATACGAGGGAGTGAGAATAAAAGACAATGTTCCTCAGAAAAAAAGGAAGAAAAAAAAGACAATGAACTGAGCGAAGAAAATAGTAATTAGGATGGAAATTTAAAAAAAAAGAGATAAAGAGCCAAAAGTCCTCTTTTTGGCGCAAAATAAATAAATAGGACACACATATTTTTTTTAGTTGCAAAAAGGACAAACAATTTCAGACGGACAAAAATACCCTTTAGGAGACGCGCGCGTAGCTTCAGTGTATTATTTGCATATATGATATCTTTACTGTAGCTGTTTATATGTTTTTTTTTTTCTTTTTTCAAACAACCGTAACTTTTGATTTACAACTCCGATCATCGAAATTTTTTCACCAAAATTCATGGTTTTTTTTGCTCTTCAATTTGAGCCCCCTTCCGACGTATATTTTGAAAGATGAAAAAATATTTGTATTAACCGGAGCGCTTTTTCTTATAAACGACCGTAACTTTTGATTTAGAACACCGATCATCAAAATTGTTTCACCAAAGTTCATATTTTTTTTATCTTCATTTTGAGACCGCGTTTGATACCATTTCGACGTAGTATTTGAAAGCCGAATTTAATCGCAACATTTACACTAACACGACGTATCGTATCGATATCGTATCGTATCGTATCGTATCGATAACGATAACGGTATCAATATCGATATCGTATCGTATCGTCGATGCATTTGCATATGATGTAATCAGTATCATTTAAGGCTTAATTCAAGTGACTACTTCAAGGCATACATATCTGGCTAATACAAGGCTCATTTAAGGCTTAATTCAAGGGACACAATATCATATCTAGCTCATATAAGGCAAAAAAACCCTTCAACAAAATGCTTCTTGCATGTTTTCCTCATATGTGCAGTGAAGTAAAGCTCCAATCTTTGCATATCTCTCTTAAATTGTCAGCAATAATTGGCAGAAATTAAGGCCCAAATAAACATCAAAAATGGCAAACCATAATGGAAGAAAGAACAGTCCAAAAAAACAGCAACAATGGCAGAAGAATATAGCTCCAATCTTTACGTATTCCACTCAAATTAACACCAACAACAACAGAATTCAACAGCAAATATAGTTGGAAAGTAATACCTCAATCTTTGTACATTTCCCCCCTGAAATCAACACCCATAATAGCAAAAAACAGCAAAAATGGCAGAAACTAAAGCCCCAAAAAAGAAATGTAACAAAATATGCAACTAGTAAAATAAGGAGACTACTTCAAGGCAAGTAATCGGTATCATTTAAGTCTTAATTCAAGTGACTACTTCAAGGCACACATATCTCGCTCATATAAGGCAAATTACCGATGCGATACCGATACCGTTACCGATGCGATATGCATTGCGATGCGATGCGATCGATTTTCGGAATATCAAACATAGAAAACTTGTTCTAAACTTCGAGGCCCAAAACTTGTTCTAAACTTCGGGTCACTTATTTACAACCACATTGCTCAACTTTCCAAACTCCAGTGAAATGCAAACATGGCATATATTTTGAAAACCTCAAGCTGCTTCAAAATCGCCAATTATTTGATTAGTCTATACACCTAGCATCAATGAGTGACACTTGCCCGGTTAGTTTTCACACTTGGCATATTTAAGTTAACCTTGTATATTGTAGGCAAATGGCATGATACATGTAAACATTGCATTCATTCATCTTGTATTTCTAAATAGAGATGAAAAGCTCACGATCAATGGCTTGAGCATATTCTTCAATTGTGTGTAAAAATCTATCTAATCGAAAGTAGCCAAAATGCTCAAAGAAATAGAATTGCCAATTGCCACGAGTATCAAAATAGGTATAACAAGTCTCCGCACTCAATAACAAACGAATTAGGCGTAGTGCTTGGTAAAACATTCACCAACATAAGATTTATGGAACAAAACAAACACCCCTACATAAAATCAGTTAATAATCGAATTAAATACCTGAATAATTCGTGGACATGGGAAACATTTGGAATAAGAAGAAGAAGAAGAGAGCTTTGATTTGACTTTTGAACATTCTGATAATCGGTCTCGCGGAATGCATTTAAAGCTATTATTATAGTTTTTAGAAGCGGCGATGCTACAGCAGTTACAATGTAGTGGCGACCACCGCCTGCAAAAACTAGTTGTTTCAGTTTCTTAAAATCATTGTATAGCTTCGGATCCCAAGCTTTCGTTCTCTGCGACCTACGATTTCTTCTTTCTCGCTCATTGTTGAAGAATTTGATTTCTTCGAATAATTGTTGAATTTTTTTTTTACGTAAAAAAAGAATTGTTGTCGGAGGATGAGAAATCATCACCGCCTTCGCCGGAGCTTGAATTGGAGGAGAAAGGCAAAGGAGCACGATTTCTTGAAAATGGAATGATATGAGACAATGATATGGAAGAAGGTGGAGACATGGAATTAAGAATGCGATTCCAATAACCCACAGTAATAGGGGTATTTTAGTCCGAACGGAAAATTATTGTCCTTATTGCAACTAATAAATTGAATGAGGATTAATGCTTTATTAAGGGAGAAAAAGAGGACTTTTACCTAATTTTTCCAAAAAAAAATTGGTGAAAAGAACAAATACACTGTTCACTACAGTGTTTTACAGTGAAATAAATCTCAAATCATTTGTTCCATTGTTATGTTGTTTCGTTGTTTCTTCATAAAAATGACTTTGAAAATGACGTCGGAAAAATATGAAATTAGATGTTAAATAAAGAGGACAAAAGAATGGAAAAATATCATGAAAAAATTATGATATTGTAACGTTTACACCAAAAGATATATACATTTTTGTAACTGAATAAAAAAGATAATATGTATTATAGAGAATAAAGCTTGCTTGTCCTATTTACATATTTGTCCTTCACAATCGGGGCGCCTGCGGTAAGGCGAAAGGCATGGTGGCGGGCCCGAAAATCAATGAAAAAAAAAAATTATAAAAAAAATACAAATTAAGACTCAAAGTTTCAGTACTGTCCTATTTACGGCTTTTTTTTGTTTTATTTTTTTATATATATTTTGTTCGTTTTTTTTCCTTCGTCACAATAAAGGCATTAGAATTTGTTTGGAATGAAATAGGAGGTTCACTCTCAACCTTCCAAAATGTAGGAAAAAATGCAAGCCCATGAACACTTAACAGAAAGAGCAGAAATCGCTATACCCCTGTTTCCTTTTTATTATATGCCTTATAAATAATATTCTTTCCCATTTTTAATTAATGCAATAAAAGAAGTTTGAAAGAAAATAAAGAAACATGGCAAAGGTTGGTGCTCTCCTCTCTCTTTTCTGCATCCTGGCCCTTGCCACCATAGCTCACTCCACGGAAGCTGAATTCCACGTCAACGGTAAGGTTTATTGCGATCCATGCCGCGTTGAGTTCGAGACCAAGCTCGCCTATCCCCTCGAAGGTAATTAATTCACATCATGATTTAGTTATTTGTATCAATTACGGGATTATTATCATTATTGATATTTTTTTTTGTAATATTGTAGTAAGGGTATATTGGGAAATAGTGTTTCGATCATGAGACCCGTAGGTTATGGGAAAGATGTTTGTTCAAACAGTATCCCGAATGGTAAAAAACAATATTTGATTAGATTCGTGTTTTTTAAACTTAACGTGCAGGAGCGACAGTGCATTTGGAATGCAGGAATGTAACAACGGGAGTTGTGACATATTCAGTGGAAGGAAAAACTGACACAAACGGACAGTACAAGCTAACGACACAAGGCGATCATGGCGAAGAAATCTGCGAGGTAAGAGCAATCGAAAGCCCAAAAGAAGAATGCAAAGTGCCATTTAAAGGGGTAGAGAAAGCAAGGATAATGTTAACACAAAACAGTGGAATGATGGGTAATGAACGTTTAGCTAACCCTCTTGGTTTCATGACTGAACATAATGATGCTGGTTGCAGGGAAGCCCTTGATGCCATTGGTTTTGTCCCTTTTGATCTTGAAGTTTAAGGATGATTATTATTATTATCATTCATATATAATTATATCGTAAGAGAAGAAAGGATGTAGTTATATTAATGTAGCTTAATTAATTTGAGCTTATTTATTCGGTTATTATTATTATTATTACTGGCTTAATTTTGCCTATTTGAGATGAATAAAGTAATTATTTTGGGTTTTCTTTTTAATTTCAATATTCCACACTGTTTTTTTTTTTCCCCACACAACGGAATTATCTATTTCGAGGACAATAAACTCGATCACACTCACACGTATATGGTGGGACTCAAACACAAACGTCAATGTCTTGGAACCTTCGTTTAACCGATTCATATTCCACGTTGTTAACTTACATCAAGTTTGTGCACCAGAAAAGAAAAAAAAAAAAAAAAAAAAAAAAAAAAAAAAAACACGTCAAAATCCCAAATCCTAAAAGCACGGGGAGAACAGTATTTGATGTCCACAGATTTTTGCTATTTACTCTGGTGTTAGAAGCACTTTTTACGGTATTTCCCTTATGATGGACCTGATAAATGTCCACAAATGGTGAATACGATCGAAAATTACATACCACAGTAGTCAACCACAAACTTATTACATACTTGATCCACGTAAAACAATGATACTAGCAAAAGGATTAGGTCAATCGCAGTATAGCAGTGCGAGTCAATGTCGTATTCTACCATGACCAATGTCAACGAGGAAAACAAACCAATAACTAGAACTAGCAATAAAAAGGGTAGGTTTGGACCAAATTGTCACGTAAAAGTGAAAACTAACTACTAAACTAGCAAAGAGACATTCAAGTGATCGAATTACAAATTCAAAGAAAAGTTAATCAAACCATGTATCCAATAACCTCCCCAATCTATTACGTAACTAGATTTGTATGATTCATGGTTAATAACCTAATTCTATTCGATGAATGGTGCGATCCTGTAATTTGGTAATAATTCGTGAACGGACATATGAATCCTACATCAATAAACGGTCTACTATGAACGGGTTAGATCTACTTAATTGAACGTGTGTTATGTACACGCGTTGAGGGCTAATGTGTCACGGTACATAAGCAATTTGTGTGATCTTTGTATCATGCATGAGAACCATTGTGCCTCGTTGTTGGAATAGTAACCACCCAAGAACTGAAAAGAGAAATTTATTAAGGACCAAATTTATTAAAAAAAAAGATTAAGGGCCAAAATTTTATCATCGTGATAGTTAAAGGGTCCGCAACATATTTTCCCCTATTTTTAAAAATCTTAAAATTTTAAGACATTTTTTTCTAGTGCTACAAAATGAGTGAATATAAATCTCTAAGAAACGAGTTATGAATATTATGGGAAAAGACGACTAAAAATCTTTGGAGTATTGTGAAAGCTTGGACGGAAATACTTCTTTCAGCCTTCTGTTGTGACAAATCATTTTACATTATATATATAAGATAAGAGAGTGTGTGTATATATATATATATATATATATATATATATATATATATATATATATATATATATATATATATATATATATATATATATATATATATATATCACTACAAGAAAACGGGTTTTTACCACGCGCAATGCACGTTGTAAACTGAAGCGTTGTAAAACCGAATTTTTTTTACCACGTTTCTAAAAGCGCGTTGTAAAGAAATTTTACAACGTTCTAAGACGCGTTGTAAATAGCTTTCCCGCCTAATTCCGCCAAATGGAAAATACCCGCCAAAAACTTTACAACGTGCAGAAACACGTTGTAAAATGAAAATACCCGCCAAGAAATTTTACAACGTGCAAAATAACGTTGTAAATAAATTTCCCGCTTTATACCGCCAAATGGAAAATACCCCGCCAAATATTTTACAACGTGCAAAAGCACGTTGTAAATAACCAGCCAATTTTTTTTTAATTTTTAAAACCCAGATTTCCTGCTAATAAAAATTCCAATTTAATTACGAAATTCTTTTCCGGTCTGTAACACACCACGACACATAGAATATAATATTAATAAAGTTTCACTTCAAATCATCACATCATCACAACACATCTGTTTTCATCCAGTACAAAAAAGACATGAAATGTCATACGTACTATTACCAAAAGTGTGAAACAAAATACCGAGTAGCCATGTACACAAAATACATTTTGAATACCGAGTTGCCCTGCAAATCAAGATATATATGTTTCACTTCAAATCATCACTTTTCGCGATGCTCTCCTCTGCAGAAGAGCTCTACGTGATCTCTGCATCGTACATCAATGCGTCCTTCTATAAACCAGCGTAAAACAGCTAGATGCTAGAAGCAGCTACAAAAAAGAAAAGGAAAAACTTAATTTAAGCCCAACGTTCTTTTTCGCAAGAAAGGGGGGGAGTATACAGCAATCAAATTAATAATCATTTACCAAAACAAGCAAATGATTCAGGTCATACAGTCAAAGAAAATCCATTCATGTTGCAAATGGATATCACACACCTGAAAGAGCCAACATTTATATCAACTTACACAAAAATTGCTGAATATATTCCTGACCAGAGGGCTCTTTCTGGGGATTAGGTGAGGAATTTGGTACATTAATCTAATTTAAGTTTGTGAAAACATAATTAAGCAGCAATCATATTTGATAAGGTCTAGAAAGTTAATGAATTCCAGCATCTCAATGTTTCCATGCAAACATTATCAGTTTATCATCAAGCAATTCAAAATTTGCCTCCCTTGCAGTCAACATGTAACTTAACCACAAAACAAAGCTACATGATTGATTTGGCCAAGAACACCTAAAAGGTTTCATTCACCTCACAAGGCTACTTAGAGAAGAAAACAGACAATCGAAAAACCAGAAAAAAAAGATATATATATTCAGAACCAATTATATAAATAAACACCTTAAAGTAACTTCTCAGGACTAGACACTTTCCGGTTTGAACTTAATCAAACATGAACTAAAGAGTGCAAAATAATAAGGAACAAATACACCTAAGTATTGGGAGGCAATATGGACTTAAGAATGGTTTACCTTAAAATAGTTTAATAGATTTCGAGGGCCAAGCCACTGTGCTTCCTTTGGCTTCGGAGAGGATAGTGAATTCTTCCGTCGGTCGATACACTTCAATATCTTCAATCACTTCCCGAACCCAAACCTTCCAAACACCGGCACCCAAAGGAACGCAATGTACTTTATCTTCCGGATCTTTGGACGCAAGGTCTCCAATAGCAACAATCTTCTCATCGGTACCATACCACCTCAATAAGATCACATGTTGCATTTGCGGAGCTTGTTTATTGACATCTTCACATACCCTTCCTTGCATTTCACCTTTCGAGATTTTAACCTGTTTGGAAGAAGTGAAACGGGGAGAAGCTTCTTTTTTTCTCTTCAAAGGTGGTACATTAGCATCCATTGGTGGAATTGGCACATTCTTCGTTTTCTGTTTATCGAACAATATAAAAATGAATAAACTACATGTTGTGAATAAACAAGATAAGAGTAAGATAAGTAAAAATACTCACACTACTACTATCTACTCGTTAAATCGAGAGTACGAGATCATTCAATTTCATCTCCAATCCTTGATATTTCTTTTCCATCATCATAAAAGCTTGACGATCTACATAACCTCTTCCACAAATCCGTGAAGGTGTTGCCCCAAAGCCATAGCCCCGCACCCGTCCCCGTCGTTCGGGGCCTAAAACTTGAGAAACCGGATCATCATTAATAGTCCATTGCGATGAATCCGGTTGTTCACCATTTTCTCCTTAACTTGTCTCTATAAAAAAGAACACAATAGAAGTAAATAATCTAGAATTGTCAATTCAAGTGCAAGAGCAGAGTTCTAGCATGCAAATATCTCACCACAATTTCTGGATCTTCAACGTCTTCTTCACCATCTTTTTTCTTTCTCGTGTAGCCTTCAATCACACACAAAGGCCTTGTTATTGCCTCGGGATTATCACTTTTTTTTTTCTACGAAACAAAAATAGAGTCGATGAAATTGTAAATCAACCGTAAGTAGAAGATGTTTGGACAATTGGAGCCATATATTGCAATACACATACAACTTACTAATCAACTTACAACTTACACTTTCATCCTTATCTTGAGCGAGTTCAACCTTATCTAGTGATTATTTTATTACTATAGGAAGGCAATGCAATCATTTATTTTAGAATGTCTTACCATTTCATACATAAGGCGTGCGAATCCTTTCTTACTTTTGCGGTAGTTTAACACCTTCAACTTCCTAATGCCTTTGTAATATCCACGCCTCTTCTGCACAATTCAATTCATTGTAAAAAAGTATTAGGAAAAGTGACATGAACCCTACCAAAAAAGTTGATTACACATGACAAAAGTTACTACCTTATCTGCTGGAGATAGTACATGCTTGACAAACTTTATCCAATCGTCCAAAGAATGAACGTTTTTCGGTTGAGTATCCCTTGCAACAGCTTCCACACTTGCACTTTGAACTTTTTTCTCGATATCCTTTATCTTCAAAGATTTTTGTTGACGCCAAAGCTCAGCCATTTTTTGAAAACATGGTTTTCTATGGCAATCTTCAACAATGTAATGTTTCTACAAAAGAACATAATGAAATTAGTAAGATAAAACAACGAAATTTTTACCACATAATGTTATCAAGAAATATTACACAATGACTTAGACTTGCCTTGACATGATTCCATATCACATCTTTGAACTCATTAGTGAGTCTCCTCCAAGTCGGAAGCTGTCAATGGCACAAAGCCTTCGGCCGCATCCGAAAGAAAAGCGGCAAACGAAGTCGCCTTTTTACCAACAAGATTGACCGAATTCATTGAATTTGACCTTCTTTGGGCCGTTGGCCTTGACCTTTCTTGTGACTTTGCTTTTCGGTTTTGAATTTTGACTATTTGGCATTTCACTCATATCACATGCTTCTTTCGTGGCTTTACCTTTGCCTTTTGTACGTGAATTTACATCATTCGTTGTCTCAATTGTACGTGGTGCACCTTGAGATCCCATTGGTGGTTCAGAAATGCGAACTGTCATGTTGTTTTGCAAACTTAAAGCTATAGCAATAGCTTCGGCGGCCATCTCTTGCTTTTTATTCCGCTTTGCTCCTTGGTTAGAACTCTGCGATTAATCATGAAAAACTAAAAAAAAATCAATGAAATGTTTGTAACAAATAACAGAAGAAGTACGGACAAAATTAATGCATATTTCCTTACCTCAACCGTCATGGTTTACCGATATGTCAATCATTGTTCTCACTCGCCTCGTCAATCTAAAAAAGGCAAACAATAAAAATCCAGGTCAAAGGCACTTTGAAGTCATGATAGTCAGGTATAAGAAAACATATCAAAATAATTAAATGAAATAAGTGTACTTCATCATGTTACAAATGATTGTCAATCATAAAAAATAAAACAGTAAGACAGATTACCGAAGCATAATCACCAAAATCCTCATTAACACGCAAAAGACAATCTTCACCATCAATAAAGTCCAATTGTGAGATATCCACTGGACTACATGGCAAGTATTCATTCTCATTGAAGTTCTCATCGGCATAAAACCCTCTCGGAGGTGCTTTTAATACTACATACCAATTCGATGTGGTGCTATCTTTCGAATAAAAGACTTGTTTTGCTTGAGAAGCAAAAATAAATGGATCCATCTCAAATTGATGTTGACCTTCATGCGGATTAACTAATGTAAATCCTTCTTCCATCTTGACACCGTTTGCTATGTTGGCCCAATCACAATGAAACAAAGGCACTTTGAAGTCATGATAGTCTAACAAAATAATGTCCTTTATTATCCCATAATAATTTACTTTATCCAACCTCACGGCCTCTTTTGAACTAGCCCGACAATATGTGTCCCCTTCAACGAAAACCCCACTGTTTTGAGTGCTTTTCTCACTATCTTGTCTATGAAATCTATTCCCATTGATAATGAAACACGAACAACTAACCACTTTACTTACGGGCCCGCAACCTATGAACCTCACAAGATGCGAAATGCCATGTGAAACACCGAGTTGTAACCAAGTTCGACAACCAAGAAGCAAAGGAATCCACATGTCTTAGTTCAAGTTGTTGTGCATTTCGTGAAAGACGTGCATCTGAACGTTTTAGCTCATCCTTATGCACACTACGAGGGAAAGAATGTCGTTATTATATAAAAATGTAATGAAAATATACTTATAGTCTAACTTAAAAATTGTAAGTGGGTCTTACTTTCTCAGTGGCTCTAGCTCAATCAAATTCAATAGAACAAAACAATGAGCAATCTGCAACATCTTATGACTTAGAATTTTACTCCTCCTACCAAAAGCTCGTCCTTCTAACAGATCATCATTAAACAGATCCTCATTGCGTTTATTTTGCAAACCAACAGAATCAGCTTGTTTGTAGTATCCACTACAAAATTTTGTCAACTCTACTTGACTAAATACTTCTCGGCTATGCAACCTTCGGATTTGACCGGTTCTTTACATAATCCTTCAACGTCTTCATAAACCTAATGTAGTGAATGATCATTTAAATGAATGGTCATCAAAATGAACATCTTGTAAAGTTATTAGCAACATACGGTGTTCAAGTTCTCACCTTTCAGGAGGGTACATCCATCATAGATGCACGGGGCCGCCAATCCGTGCTTCTTCCACGAGATGTAGGGTTAGATGGACCATAACATCAAAAAATGATGGAGGGAAAAATCGTTCCAACATGCATAAGGTTTCCGGTACCTCTTTTTCTAATTTTTCCAATTCATTTTCATCAAGAACTCTTTGACATAATTGATTGAAGGAAGCACAAAGCCTGAAAATTGCAAGTCTTGGACCTTTTGGTAATAGTCCTCTCAATGCAACCGGTAGAACTTGTTGCATAAGAACATGGCAATCATGTGACTTCAGTCCAAGAATTTTATTTTCTTCTAATACCACTTTTCTTGCAATGTTAGAGCTATATCCATCTGGCATTCTTAAGGATGCTATCCTTTCACAGAAAATCTTACACTCCTTTTTTGATAACATATACTTAGGTGTCGTATGCTTAAAGGTTCTAGGATCATCATTATGTAAGTGCAACTCTTTTCGAATCCTCATCTTCTTCAAGTCCTTGCGAGAATTCGGGTTATCTTTCGTTTTTCCTTTCATATTCAAAAGAGTTCCAAGAAGGCTCTCACAAATATTTTTCTCCACATGCATCATATCCAAGTTGTGACGAATCAGCAGGGCCTACAAAATCCACAATTTTCTTGTCAACAAATAACGTAGTTAATAGGTCAAAAAATGTATTAAAAAAAACCAAAAATGTTAACTTACCTCCCAATATGGCAAATCATAGAATATTGATTGCTTCTTCCATCGTTTGGTAAGTTTGAAGGGATTGTCACCATCGTCATCAGATTCATTATTCATGTCTACTGAAGTCTCGGCTCTCTTTCTTTTGACAGATACCCTCCCTTTCTTCACCTTCTTTCCCCAATCATTCTTTATATTCTTGACAACTTCAAAAATTTGAAAATGAGGTACCGGAAAATTAAAACGAGCCTTGAAACGGTTATGTCAAAGAGTTCTACGCCTTATCACATTTTCCGAGCATGTTGGAAAAAGTTCATGTTGGAAATACTCTTCCGGTTATGTCATCTATAGCCTTATCAGGTAAATTAAAACGAGCCTTGTATTTGAAAATGGAGACAATTGAAGCAATCGTGGTAGTTGGACACCCAGAAAAAACCAGGGCTCTTAGTTGACAGTACCAGCAGAAAAACACAGGGCTCTTAGTTCTAATGCATGCATTTGCAGAACACTGACCGTTAACGACACAAAAAAGATAGCAAAACACATCCGCGTACGTAGCAACACCAATTACAGCAAAACAAGTCATGAATAGAGGTGCCTTTTCTAGACTGATTTCACCCTTGTGTTCTTATCACACCACTCACTTCACCAACTTTGTTAAATATGGACATGAGACATATGAAAGAACATTAATAGTATATATTTTGACACCAAGGAATACTTTATTGATTGATGAGAACTGTTAAAAGTGTCAATCAATAAACGAACAATTGACTGCTATCACTCTAATTCCAAATCATGACTTCCCCCTCAACTTACAGACTCAAAAAAAAAAAATCGAATCATTCCTACAGAAAAACAGCAATTAAGTAGAGCTCCAAAACACCTATGAAGGCTAAAGATAAATTAACAGTTATAAAACACATAAAAGCAAACTAAGAGAAAAGCAAGTCACTGTAAACAGAAAATTCAAGTAATATTGCTGTGGGTGTCTTTAATGAAGAAATCCTTACATTCAAAACATGAAAAGTGTTATTAAATGCGTTAGAAACAGAGCAAAGCAAACAAGTGACAAGACAAACAAACAAACAATAAAATGCCCTGATAAGTCATAAGGAACAACAAATGAGTAATTTAGTGCAGACCAAAAACATTTTCAAACAGAAGAGTAGAAATCTAATATTCATATACAACTCAATAATGTTCTCAAAGCAAAGAGTTGCTTACCCCCAAATTTCTTGTGCAATGCAACATGCCTATTAGATTTATTTATTTATTATACCCTTGCAGGACACTTCAGCTAGTAAAATAATAAAATATAATATACTCCGTATTAGAAGAAAAGGATTACTCATCACCTAAGATGACCATTTAACCTTGTGCATTTGACATGTGGATAGGCCACATATCTTCAACATTTTTCTATACACATACAGTATAACAACACACAACCATTTTGTGAGGTGAGACTCATCACAGATGTAATCTTTTGCTTTGGGCAATTGTAGTTAGTACGTGTACGTGAAACATCAAGAAAAGAAATCAAATTAAACCTGTTATATGTTTACTTTTATACAACAAAAAATAATGATATTTCTATAGAACCAAAAAAGAAACTACATACAAATTTGACTTCAAATCAACGAACCTACCAGTAGTCACCAATTTGATATTTCTAGGAGAAAAATCTAAGCCCCCGTGAGTGAGTCCTTTGAACCCACCACTTGGCCTTGGCTGTCATTCATGACTATTTCAATTTCAACAACTACCATCAAATTGCACCCCCCCCCCCTTTCACCTCCATCCCCTATGCGAGAACGAGAGACACGGACAATTTTCCCCAAAAAAAAAAAAAAAAAAAAAAAAACAGGAAGAGGGAAGCATTACAATTTACAGAGCAAGTAAAAGCAACAAAAAGAGAGGCAAGAAGAAAAGAAAAACGCAGACCTGGAGGGAGGGGTTGGGTAGCAGAGCGCCGACAAGAAGAGAACAACAAATTTGGATTTCGAGCTGGTGGTTCCCTACCTGCGAGTTGAAGTTGGGGGACGATGGTGGCGAAATTCGAGCTGCTGTTGGTCCGATGAAGATGGAAGCGGCTGGTGTTTCTCGATGAATTAGGGTAGCAGAATGACGGGGAGAGAAGTTTGAAAAGGATAAGGTTTTTTTTATCTATATATTATGTTTATAATAAGAAACACACACTTACACACCGAGTGTGTGGAAGTTTAAAATTAGTCAAATTACAACGTGCATATAAAGCGCGTTGTAAATCACTATATATTTTACAACGTGTATCCAAATTCACGTGGTAAATTACCTTTGTTTACAGAAAATAACAACGAACTTTTGTTTATACGCCATAAAATTACAAATTACAACGTGCACTCATTGCTCGTTGTAAAATGCACGTTGTAAAATTAGAGTTTTCTTGTAGTGTATATATATCCATTGCAAAGAAAATGATATCTTCACTCCATATATAAACTTTATCTATTGATGGAGGTCGGTTTAGAATCGGCTACGTGTCATCTTATAAATATCAAATTAATAAATAAGGAGAGAGAAGAAGAACATTTAGGGGCTAGGACCCCTAGTGTATTCTCAGCTCAAAGACTTTTATCCCCAGGAGGGAGGTCTACATAGTCTGCCGAATACACCTCGCAGCCCGCTGCAGGTCGGTCAGGGCATAGTGGAGCCAGAGTAATGCAGCTCAGGCAATGGCATTGCTTGGAGCTCTCTGTAGGTTGGATAGAGCTGGTTACGATCTTATCCCCACGTGAGTATTATACGTGATAAATATGGAAAGAATCCTCAACCCTTACAACTCTGATCCCCTATTGTTTTAAATGGCGTGATTATCTTCTAGAATCACGAAGATTAACACGTGCATATCCGCAGACGGTTACAAACTAGAGTCCTTGAAGGACACGGCGTAATTACCACCTAGGGCACAAATGTTCCCTATATAAACAATCTTAAGAACTACGGCAAACTTGATTCCAAAATAATCTCAGGATACGTAGGCAACTTGAGAAAAGCATTCTCAGACTCAGTCTAAATCACCAACCAAAACCATCTCGTTTTATTGGCTTTCTTACACTTTTTGCGATCTTAGTCAATCGTCTCTAGAGTTTTTAGGCTCAGATTATTATCGACGATATCCAGCATCGTCATCTATCAATCCATGTTCTTATCATTATTGATCAAAGTGTACACATTGATTGGTTCTCCCGAATTGATAAAAATACATATCCGTATATTCTAAAGTTTGCCCCATTTTTAAAAATATTTAATCGGTGAAACTAAGACATGGTGATGATGACCACTATAAAAGTATTGTTGTAAAAATATTTATTACTCCTCCGGGCCAAATTATAGGTTAATTTATTTTTTTGGTTTGTCCCACAATATAAGACTTTTTACAATACCAATGAAATATTTATAATGTATTCACCACTTTTTCATTACCTTACAACTATTTCATTAATTACAGTCAATATTCTATACGTTTATCATTCAAATTAATGGCATTTAATAAATTTCTAAAACTGTGTGAGAATTTCACATAGAATTATATTTTGGGACGGAGCGAGTACCATATTTCAATTTTTATGCGTCATCTAAAATACTACTTCCGTTTCAAAATATAAGTCATCATACACTTTTTGTTTTGTCTCATAATATAAGTCATTCTACATTACCATTGCAACATTTATTACTCTTTCTCTATATTACCCATAATTTATTATCAATCCAACCACTTTTCATTACTTAACAACTATTGTATTAATGATAGTCAAGGAACATTTTAGACATTAACCATCAAATTTATGACATTCAACCACTTTTTTTATTTATGTGAAAATATCTAGGATGACTTATATTTTGGAACGGAGGTAGTATTTAATTGGTGAAATGCGTATGACATGTAATACTCATAAAATATAACTGGTGTGTATCACTACCTATATTTGAAGTACAAAATTTGTAACTCCGAGAATAGAACTCGGAATGAAATGCATGCTCCACCTTTGCTGGCACCGGGGCGGACGACCCTCTAAAAAAATATAAATAAGTATAAATTGTAGGAAATTCTTTATAAACACATGTATATGTTAAATTGACCCACTAATTTTGCGTACTGACCCACGGTTTTTACTTTTATGTTTGGACACATAATTAGTTGTATAAAATTGAATATACAAACCTATGTTTAAAAGACAAAAGAATTGACAAATTTCTGACCTCTATCGGAAAATTCTGGAACATCCCCTATGCTCAGAGCACTTGCAGTAGAATTTATAAGAGATTAAATTTGTATTTTACAGACTCTCCAAATCCAACTAAAATACAGCTGCATCAGAATCTGCTAACAGGATCTGTATTCAACAGATTCTGGACATTATACTCTATATCTACTGCAATCAAAATGAATTTACAAATTCAAGTTTTTTTCTTTTTCAAACATTTTTGAAATATATATATATATATTTTCTTAGAGTGATAAAAATTTGTTATTGACAAACAATTCACTATATGGATCTTCTATAAATATTTTTTGAAGATCCATACAAAGGAATATGTGTCTAATATAAGTATTTATCACCCTAAGAATGTGTGTGTACATGTGTGTGTTTGTTTTTCAAAATGTCTTATTTTTTTATTGTTTGTAGTTATTTTAATGTTGTATAATAGTAAGACTCGCATTAGAATCGTAAAAAGTGGTAAATACGTATATACGGCTCCGGATCCAACTAAAATGTCTTGCATCGAATGCGTATACATGATCTCTATTCAACAGTTACGGATAGATCTTCTATACATATTTTGAATATCCATACAAGGTAATATTTATCACTATAATAATAGAAAATAAATTATTTATATGTGTATTTGTTTTTGTAAATATGTCATAATTATTTTGGTTTACGATTACTTTATTATTGTAGTACGGTAGAGATTCCAGTACGGTGACTATGTGTAGAGATTCTGTAAATGATGTTAGAATCTGTAAGGTAGAGACTCTATTCAGAGACACTGATGCAAGTGCTCTAAAGCAGATAAAATGGTGTTAGAGCTGTAAAATAGAGAATCTGTTAAGAGACACTGATGCGAGTGCTCTTAGAGTTATTTCATTGTATGGATCTTCTATAAATATTTAGAAGATCCATACAAAGTAATATTTGTCTAATATAAATATTTATCACTCTAAGAATAGACAATAAATTATATATATATATATATATGTGTGTGTGTGTGTGTGTGTGTGTGTGTGTGTGTGTGTTTGTGTGTGTGTGTGTGTGTTTCAAAATATGTCTTATTTTTTATGGTTTGTAGTTATTTTAATGGTGTACAGTAGAAATTCTAATTCAATTGACCATGTGTACAGATTCTGTAAAGCACATAAAAATTGTGTTGTAGTATGTAAAGTAGAAAATCTGTTAAGAGATACTGATGCGAGTGTTCTCATACCTATTAATTCTCTGATCTATGGGTTGCTATCTCACTACTTCTCCTAGCTTTCTTTCACAACATTTCGTTTTCTCTCTCCAAATTCACTCTACTCCTTACCATCTCCGCATCTCTCTTCCATTTCTCCTTCTTTCTAGAATTTCTCTTTGACTCAAACATCGTAAGTAAAAAAACTAGCTATATGACATAATCATCATAAAATCCCGCTCACTCCCAATCCCCTCACCCTACCCCACATTCACACACACTTCCAAATCCCACCTTTTTTATTAAGAGAAACAAGAAGGACAAGTTGAATTATTGTCTTTAAAACTCTAACTAGTATTATAACTACATGCAAGATATATTTGTAAACAAGTTTTTCTTTTGTGTGCAGTGCCCCGTTTATTGATCAATTGGGTACAAATTAAAAAAGATCTAACTTGATGGCCACTAGAGGCAGCAATGGTATCGGACCAAGGAACAACAACAGCGGAAAAAATGAACAAGCGAGAGATGGAGGACGGAGAAAAGGGCCATGGACACCAGAGGAAGATGCAATCTTGAAGGAATATGTGATGAAGAATGGTGGAGGAAATTGGAATGATGTACAGAAGTTTTGTGGGTTGAACAGGTGCGGTAAGAGCTGTCGATTAAGATGGGTTAATCATCTGCGACCTTACCTCAAAAAAGGAGCGTTCAGTGCTGAAGAAGAAGCCATTGTTGTTCATCTTCATTCTACGTTGGGTAATAAATGGGCTAGGATGACATCACAGGTCAGCACATTAATAATTATAACCATATATAATCATTAATTAATTACTGATTATTATCGAAATTATTATTAATACAACATTTATGTCACAACTAGGAAATAACACATATGCACAATTGTTTACAATATGCCTACATCATAATCATTTGTGTAATAATGTGTTATGTCGACACTCGTTGTACGAGTAACATCACCCTTAATGGTATTCATTTGAATAATTTCTTTATTAATGAATTTAGTTCATTTATGTGTAGCTTCCTGGAAGAACGGACAATGAGATAAAGAATTTCTGGAATACAAGATTGAAGAAAAGGCGGAGGGCTAATTTGCCAATATACCCAACTCAAAGTGAGAAATCACAAATCATAAATCAAAAGGAATCAACACCAATAATATCCTCGTCTTCATTACAATCTTCGAGTTGCATGGCAACGTTAATTCAACCACCTACTCATGAGCAATTCTACAACAATAACAACATGCCGTATGTTCCTAATAATAATTCTAACCAAAACTGTACAATTTATAATTGTCAAAAAAATATTAATAATGCTTTTGCGTTTACTGGACAACACAACGTAAGCTTTGTTAATAATAATAATAATAATAATAGCTCTTCAATATCAGCTTTTTCATCTAAACCAGTAACTCAATATAAAAGTTACAATCTTGGTTCAAATCCGAATCTTGCTTTATTCGGATCACAAACTTATGAACAAAATAGTAATCAAGTTGTGTTTACAACAACACCTCAAGTTGATATATCTTATCAGCATTCAAATGTTAATTATGAACAAAATGGTCATCAAGTTGTGTATACAACAATACCTCAAGTTGATATATTTAATCAGCATTTAAATACTAACGATGGACTATTAGAAGACATAGTAAACCAAGCGAAAACCATATGTGAGAAATCAAAAAAAAAACGGAGGTGAATCAGAGCCATGATCACAAGTACTCGTGGGATTACAAAATAGACAGTGAGTTATCTACCAGCTTGCAAGATCTCTCATTATATGGCGGTCAACATTTTATCGGCCAAGAAGAACATTTTCATGAATCAAAGTTCTTTATTCCTTGTACAGGTGAGTTACTCTTTAAATTTTTCGTTTACCCTTTATTACTTAGAGATTAGTTAAAACTTGAAATTTATTAACTGGAATCCGTCATTTCAATTGCAGTAATCACGATTTTTTAATATTGTGATAAATATTGTAAAACACTGCCACACAAACATTGTATTCTCTTATTTAAAAAAGAAAATAGAAAAAAAATTGAGATCCAACCTAAAGGTCTGGGAAGTTCTTCTATGATAAGTCTATTTGAGGAGTAATATACGTGGATGATTTTGGACCACAGAGTTTCAACTCAAATTCAAACTCTGTATGGTCAAAATCATCCACGCGTACGTACGATACAAATTGAAATGGGTAGAGAAGAATTACTCAGTCCGGGAAGGTCCCACTACCCAGCCCCTTTGACCATACGTGGACAGTATTGATGGTGTAGATTGATCCACGTGTTATTTTCTAGTTTTAGCGGTTACTCTCCCATCTGGCTGGTCGTGTAATGCTTCTTTTTTTCTTTTTGAGGGTACGTGTAATGCTTTGACTGTAACAAATATAGGGACAAAAGTAGCAACTGCCTCGTCCATGGAGTCAAATGTTGTGGACTATAATTTCTTCAATATTGTTGGCAATTTACCAGTCACCACCGGCGGACCAATGCCGGTTTGGTACGACAGAGCTGGACCGGTGCATACTGCACGATCGTTCAATTATATTCAAGCTGCAATAGGAAACCGACAAGAACTATTTAACTCCTCGAATTCGATGGCAATGGAAACATCTCAGGCAGTCATGGACAATTCCGGCCACCGGAACATAATGCCCGGAGTTCACTCAAATCCGATGGAAATGGCAATATTTGAGCCATCCATGGACAACTCCGGCATCCACCGGAACATAATGCCCGGTGATCACCAGGCATTCAATGGCAATGGCAATGACAATGTCAATGGCAACAGTAACATCTCAGGCATTCAATGGTAGAAGTTGTAGGAGTGAAAGTTGTCATATTTCGACATAATTAACATTGCGAGTGTGTTTAACTGTGTATTTTTAATCAATGAAACATATTGAAAAAACTCGTGTTTTTACATAGAAAAAATGTTATTAGACGGATCATAACACCAAATTCTGTATGATTTTCAGACTTATTTCATTTTAGGGTTTTTAAGTTAATGGTTAGGGTAATTAGTCTGTCTAATCAAAGTTTGGTTGGTAGCAAAATGTTTGTAACTTAGTTGAAAGATCAGTTCTGTATTGGGCATCCATGAATGTTTTGATCGATTGAGATGGTAGTTAAATAAATTTTTATTTGGGTCTATTCATTTTTAATTATTTGGGGCACATACATCTCATGAAAATGTGTATGATTATTTTACATAATTACATCTGTAACAAAATATCATATGTATTAATATGACAAATACCAATAACAAATATATTTTTACATCATTAATTATGGAGTAACGTGATGGGTTTGAACTCAGGGCCAAGAGAGCCTGAGCGCAACCATTTGGTAGGTTTCATTGATAGGATAAGAGTTAGATAAAGTTGTATAATCCGCATGTAAAAATCAATTGTTTTTAAATATTTAGTATAAAGTTAACTTGAAAATTAAACAATAGAATCAATGAAAACAAAAGTCAATAAAAATGAAATGCGAACCATATATTTTTTTTTTTACTATCATGAATATAAACTCAATGAATACTTCCTAAAAATAAAAAATAAAAAAACTCAATGAATACTGCAATTCGTATAACCAGCAGCAAGAATGTATTGTAAGGCGTGTTCCTATTGGAACCACGAGTAGTTAGTACATCAAAAAAAAAAAAAAAAAAATTTACCGTCCACGTTCTAAAATACAAGTCATCCTAGAGTTTTTAAATAGACTAATAAAGTGGTTATATGTCATTAATATATATAAAAAATGCCTAATACATGCTTTGACTATCACAAATGCAAACGGTTGAAAGAAAAAGTAGTTGGATTAATATAAATTAGGCATAATATGATAAAAAAATTATTTTATTTTGAGTGGAGATAAAAAAAATGTCAATAAATGCTCTGTTGGTATTGTGAATTACTTGCTCCATATATCTCAAAATATAAGTTCATTTTGAGCTTTTCACACAGTTTGAAAAATTGAGAATTAGGTAGAATGACATGTTTTGGAATATTTTTAACTAACATGACAGCCATATATTTTTTATTGAGAGAAGGAAAAAAAAAAAAAAAAAAAAACTAAAAGTTCGCGAGCTTGCTGTTTCTGAATGCCTAGGGCACTTTTTTTTTTCTTCTTTCTTCCCAATTTTCAAACTCTCATATCTTTTGATCTAGATCTCTAAACGCGATAAAAGTTTCACTGGTTTTTTTTTATTTTTTTCATGCTTTTCGTTTTGATATTTGGTTCGATATCATTACATCGTTTTTCGTGAGATTCACTGAAATGCACTCAGTGAATCTCGACAGTGAATCCTGAAAATCAGTGACTTTCGACAGTAGATTTCGAATAATAGTGAATTTCGACAGCGGATTTTCTGAAATCACGTCGGAATATATTGAATGTAGACTAAAAATAAAGAGAATGAAAAAATAAAAAATTTGGTGAAAGAATTTTTCAAATTTGGATTTCTAGATTGAAAGATATAAGTTTTTAAAAAAAGATGGATGAGAGAGAAAATGAGTTGTTTTTTTTAAGGTGGTAATGCGCCAGAATTAAAAATAAAAAAAAAAGTTTAATCGTTATGCAGAGAAGTTTCGAAAAGCCGTATTTCCATTTAATTGATGAAATGTCATTGTCCTTGTCTCCAACTACCCCTTTAAAAAATTGTTATATGTCATTAATTTTAATGATAAAAGTCTAAAATACTCATTGACTGTCTTACATTTAATGAAATGGTTGTAAAGTAATTAAAAATAAGTGAATATACATTAAATGATGAGTTATACTAAAAGAAATATAATAAATGCTTTATCAGTACTGTAAATTGTTTTATATTATGAGACAAAATAAATAAAAAAATTAACGGAATTATATTTGGGACGGAGTGAGTATATATATTATAACACAAAATAGAAAAACTAAGATGACTTATATTTTGCGACGAAAAATTTCTTCATAAACCACGGTTATTATTCACAAAAAAGAACGCCGATGATACTGACGTTACTTTTGATACAAAACTTCATTGGCTGTGACTTTTTTTTATATTACAGAACAGGGCAATGATGAGTAATGTCACTGACAATAGCATTCCTTGTACATAAGGACCGTCGGTGGCAGCGGTGTTCCTACCAGCGTCACTGAGCAATGATGTTCCTACATGTGTGGTGCCGAAAGAATTTTGTGGTGTCATGCATGTAAAAAAAAAAGTTTTATTAGAAATAATTATGCGGTGCCAATAGAACGCATCCAAATAAATACTTATGGTGTCTATAGTCTAATTTATAAGCTTTTATTGTTTAGTTTTCAAAATTTTTTTTTATTTGACGAACATTTTAATATCGATCACACAAACACATTGTCATCCTATACAGAGAAAATGTAAATGCAAAGACTTAGAAATATGTAATAATTTTGATATGATATATATATATATATATATATATATATATATATATATATATATATATATATATATATATATATATATATATATCTTATTATATATTTTCAATCGAAAAACCGTCAATTGACCCGTATTTTCTAATTGACCCGAAAATGACCCGTTTTTGTAGAAGTAATCGGCCTCCTGAACTTTGGGTCTCATCCCACGTTCTCTAACCCCTCAACCCCTCAACTTTCACAACTCCTCCCTATTGCACAAATCTAACCGCCGTTCATCATCAAATCCTCAGCACAAGTGCAACCGCCCTATTTCCATAAAACCTTCATCTGAGAGAAGACGTAAAAGTCCATTTCGGTGAGCTTACCAGCAATTGGGAAATTTTTGTTTTCCGCCCTATCCCAATATTCAATTCCGTCGAATCCCAGAAGGGCTGCCTGAGACCGACGCCGGTGTTCTAACCCAGCTCAACATCAGCTTAGTTGATCCGTTTCGTAAGTTTTTGGTTAATGTATTATCAGATTCAAAGTAGGAGTCTGTTGCGTGCTTAATCAGTGATTCAAATTGGTATTTTTCACGACAAGTTACAGATAATCTCAAGCTACATAAGATTGCTTTCAGGATGTTCAATGTTTCTTTCTTTTTAGCTTTTGACGCACTTCCTGTCTTCCGGCAAAAGAGCTATCTCTTAAGAGCAGGTATAGTCTACAGCCTTCATGATTTACTGGGTTTTAATTGTAACAAGCAAGTATAAAGTGATGCAGATATTTGTAGTTTCTTTGAATGCAATGATTGCAGGTTTTGGATTGACTCGGAAAGGTGATCTCGGGGTTAAATTGTTCGACGATATGATTAAAAATGGTTTCAGCCCCAATGACAATGAAGCATTGTTTACAACCAAAGATCGAGCACTACGGTTGCATGGTTAATCTTTTAGGTCGAAATGGATGTCTAGAAGAGGCTTTCGATATGATACAATCCTTGCCTATGATGCCAAATGCTGCATTATGGGGTGCATTGCTTAGCGCTTGCCGTAGCCATGGTGACATGGAGCTTGCTAAATGTGCATTCAATCATTGCATTCCAAGAAACTACATTTGGCAAGCATGAAGTCACATCAATGCAGGTAAGTTGTAGCCTTTAGACATGTACTTATAGCAAGGGGAAGAAAAAAAACGATTGAGTGCCTTAAATACATTTTCATAATAAGAAATCAATATGAAACGATAGTACTTCATAAGTATTAAAAGGTTGAATCGTCCACCCCTACCAAGTGTTTGATAAAATTACCCTATGAACTATATAACAACCATCACGAGGAGAAAATAGGTAAATTTATAGTCTCCCGTCCACAGCTCATCGATTTGCTACCATGGGTATGAAATCAAGTGCTATTATGTAGTTTTTGCTGATTTGTAATTGTTTCAGGTTATGCAGGTGTTTTGATTTTATATTGAAATCAGGTGTTTTGATTTTATATTGGAAGAAAAGGAGATAACACAAACATGTGAATTTTAGAACCAAAAGAAATATATGCAGGTATGTAATCCTCATAGATGCATGTATGTAATCCTTATTTTTCCTTATTTTTAGTTTTTTCTTACATCTCTGTATATAATGACTTGAAATTCATTCACTAGGAATTTGCTAATGGGAAATGCACTTTGAGACAATCTGTTGACTATGGTGTTTCGTTACAGAAATGGTAGTTCGGGTTCGGGTTCAGGTCCTGGTTGGGATGACCCGGTGACAACGATGCCGGAGAATGTTAAAGGCTTAGGGAGGAGGAATGCCATGTATCATGTTGCATTGACGGCGACAGCTGCTCCGTACAGTAGATGGCAATGTAGGATTATGTATTATTGGTATAAGAAGATGAGGGATGTGCTTGGATCGGATATGGGTGGATTTACTCGGGTTTTGCATTCCGGGAAGGCTGATGATTTGATGGATGAGATTCCTACTATGGTTGTTGATCCTCTTCCTGAAGGACTCGATAGGGTAAGATATCTAATCATAGGACAAAATATGCACGAAGTTCTTCACTTTTTTTTTGTTGATCTCTTATTAAAGGTCCGATTCTTGCACATAGAGTGGATTTCAACTAACAATCCCCGAATTGTAGCCCGCAAGTTGAATCTGCAACAAACTTCAACGACCAATTTCAAATACAGGCAGCACGTATCCAGTTATTTTTAAAGAATATGGCTTGATGATTCCTGAAACTTATTTTTCCTTATTTTTAGTTTTTTCTTACATCTCTGTATATAATGTGTTATTATTATTATTATTGAAGAGTAGCGTTTAATGTGGTGATTGTATGTGTTTAGGAAGGACTGAGAAGGACAACCACGACAGCCGAAGGACGCCAAAATTTGCTTAAAGAAAAAGGGTACAATATATGCACGAAGTTCTTCACTTTTTTCGTTGATCAAATATCTCATATCAAATTTGAAATACCTAGGGTGAAGGATACCTGAGTTCTTTATTGATTTCTTATTGTGCAGCTTTTTTCTTAAGATTTTGCAAATTTAAAGAATGAAGATAAATTCATGTACATTTTATCATTAGGATGCTAGATTAGGTGATGGTACCGTTCTTTCGTTTACTTACCGCGAAGCTAAGGCGTCTATTCAAGTAATTTTCAATCAATATTTTTTTCTCACTTTCCAAAACATTTGCCAAAATTTGCATAAAGAAAAAGGGGTACAATATATGCACGAAGTTCTTCACTGTTTTCGTTGATAAAAAAGGTACAATATATTCTATCCATTAACAGTGAATGGCTGAAGGTCATGGTTATTGTCTGATTGAGCCACTACAATCGACTACAGTTCCCTCCGAATTTGTGAAAGAAAAGGTTCTTACGTAAGTATCAATTTATTGATAGCATACAATTTTTCATTGATAGACTTTGAGATTTTGATTTTTCTTTTTAATCGCTCCCCAAGTTTTAACAATTTTTGAAGTACGAAATAAGCCAATAATTACTTAGTCTTGGTTGTCTATGATAGAATATGTTCAATTGAAGGTCATTATCGATTTTCAGGTTGTTGTAGTGATCACTTATGGTCCCATGTTTAGTGAGTTCCCTTTTATTTTTACATTTTCCGGCGAATGTATACATTTTGTCATATACTGTTTTGATTTTTAGCTGTGTCCAATCTAATGGTGGGTTTGAGGTTGCTGTTGTGGTCAAAATGTCTTAGTGAATCCTTTGATGGTGCATAATATCAGGAAACTATCGTTCGATCTTTAGTACATATGTAAAGGGAAAAAATTGCAAGAAGATGACAGCAAAAGCTTCAAGAGAATGGGGTTTCTTCCAGGTGGTGCAACCCCAACCGGTAACTTCCGGCCCAGGTGGTGTTATTCATAGAGATCTCAAGCCTGAGAATTTCCTCCTTCTTAATAAAGATGAAAATGCTCCTCTTAAGGCTACAAATTTCGGTCTTTCCGTGTTTTACAGGCAAGGTAACATCTTCAAATCTTCTTTCTTCATTTCATTTATCCTTTTCTTTGATTGCATTAATCTCATGCATTTCTCTATAATTGGATACACTATGCAATTAGCTATGATGGACAGAACTATTTCATAGATGTTGGCATTGATGTTTCAAACCTATGATGCATGGATACTTTTGTTTGGTTGGATACTTACATCTGGGGCAAATTTACAATATTAGGAACAACTGTCGTGGTCGGAGGCTTTTCATGTTCTGCTTAATGCTATCTCCGGTTCCGGTGGTTCCGACGATGTTCTCAGGTAATTAAATATTAATTACTTTTTTTTATTATATAAACTCTGGGTTTAATAGCACTGGTCCGGTGGTCCCTTTATTTTTGGTAGTATTAAATCATTTTGGACAGCTTTCCATTCATTTTTCTAACGTTATTTACTCAATTTTCAACATGATTCTTCCTTACACATATCCGAGTTATGAATATGCATACAGAAATCCCGAATCTGACTTTTACAAATTACAAGATTGTCCGTATCGGTGTGGGATACGGGACACGTTACTAGACGGTGCATCATAGGATGAACGGCGGGCATTGGAAATGAGAATCTTTTTAGCAGAAGTATAAGCTGAGATAAACATTATCTATCCGCCAGGGATTTGAAGCCGGTAGAGAGACGTTCGACGAAGAGACACGGGCAGAGGAGAAGATGATAGCAATGACATACAAATTCCATCCAACCTATTTTCTTCATCATTCCGAAGGTAGATTTTTTAATCACTTATGGTTTAGTAAATGTGTAGGAAAACCCGTGATAACAGCTATATATAGAAAGGTGAAAACAGTTCAAATTTCTACAGTTTGAATATATGCATCGCATGGGTTTCCATTATATTTCCTTCTACAGCTACTGAGCTACAGAAAGGTGAAAACAGTTCAATTTTCATTTAGGTATTACAGTTTTTAATCCACATGCATTTATACTATTATATATATTTAAAAATAGTATTTCATTTGATTTGTGAAAACAGTATTTCCTTTGCTTTGTGAAGTTGCTTTTGTCGATGTCAGCTTTGTTATTTTTTGTTTTCCTTATTGTTCAATGTTCTATTTGCACACTTCATTCTATGTAACGTTACGTTCTCCCGTGCATTGCACGGGTTTCATACTAGTATATATATATTGAGATTTAGAATAATGTGAATTATTCAAAATATGTCGTTACAAAGTCAACAATTGATGATGCAATTGTTTATTCTTATATGATCCCACTAACTTTCTGTTAATTAGTTGTAAACCTGAGGTGCCATCAACCACCACTACAACTAATGACATTAATGCCTAGATGAAAATTTCATCTCCCTAAAGATCCTAGCTAGGTCCACCACTAATTAAATGGTTTTGAGGAGTCCAATGTAAATTAGCGCGATTGATGCTTATTGCTTAGTGTTTGAGATCATGCGTAAGTGTCCTTGTATCATACTATGAGCAACTAACGAATTGAAACATAACCATCTTGGCTGAGCTTGAGTCTCGAGTCGTGTTCAGAGATTGGTTGGTGAATATATGAATATAAAGATCAAAGATGCATGATAATGTAAATATCGACATTTAGCCATAATTTGATCCATAATTTGATCGACACTTAGTCAATCTATATATATCTGATGAAAACTAACTACTTTAAGCAAGTGTTTGATAAAGTCTTGGATGAAAACTTACATTTCATCTCTAGATTAATGATGCAATAAATCCTCAATTATCAACCCTTAATGATATGCTACCTAATACCCAAAACACTAACATCGCACAACTACATGGGTTTGATCTCCCAACGGTGCGTAGGCATTCTTAACAGCTCAACCAACTCCAATAAACACACTCGAAGGTTTCATCTTCTCAAATACACCTTTAATCCCGGTGGTTCTGATTTTCAACTTCATCATATTATTGTTAAATGGATAGGCCATATAAGGTATTCACACAATAATCCCAGCGACAAGGATTTCTCATTTAATCTTTGTAGCGAAATCCTAAGCCAAAAGTTTTGTACTTCTGTAAGAGATAATAACAAGATTGAGTGTTTACATAATTATGTTTGAATTTGAATTATGTTAGGATTTATTATTTGGTTTAGATAAACTTCTATCTATCATTAATTAGTCTATAAATATTGTAATACTTTTATCATTATTATCAATCAATGCAATACAATCTTTTATTATATTTCTCTATTATGATATCAGAGATCAGATAATGACAAGATTGAGTTGTTTAGAGAATTATGTTTGAAATTGAATTTGAATTATGTTAGTATATATTATTTAGTTTAGAAAAACTTCTACCTATCATTAATTAAACTATAAATATTGTATTCTCATTCATTAGTATTATCAATCAATGTAATTATATTTCTCTATTATGCTATCAGAGCACTCCGACTAACGTCGTTTAGATCCTGAGCAATTTTTCAAAAAATTCATGCGGGTGAAGGTTCTTACATTAATCTAAACGAACCCTCACCCTAGGGCCGGCCCAACTGTGAGGCAAACGAGGCGGCGGTCTTTGGCCTAATGGTGCTGGGGAGGCCCAACATTACATGTTTTCGTTAAAAGGAAAAAAAAAAAAAAATCGTGTAGATCCAATCTAATATAATGTGGCCCAAATTTTTTATTACTCGAAGCGATAAAGAACCAAAAAATTTACTTGGCCCAAAAAAATTAGACATACAACACATACTACCTCCGTACCACAAAAATTGTCCATATTTTGTGCTGCACACAGATTAACAAAATAATTAATGTGTAGTATTTTTAAGTAGTAAATGACTTATATATCCCTATCATATAATTAATGTTTTTATTGGAATGTGAAATGAGCACAAGCATAAAATGCAAAAATAGAGGTATGTTTGGAAAAAAATGCATTAAATGATGTATTGGTTTTATAAATGGACACTTTATGAGACAATCTATTTTTAAAAAGTGGACATTTTTTATGCGACGGAGGTAGTATTTTATATTTAAACATAAAACAAGTTTTATTATTATTATTTTTGGTTTGGAAAACAAGAGAAAGTGTGAATATATATATATATATATATATACACACACACACATATGTGTGTGTAAAGCAATTAAGCAAAGAAACAAAAATAAAAACAACTTCTCCTCAACCAATCATCTCTCCACCTTATCCCCTATTCCTCTGCCTCTCCTCGGCTCCTCCCCTGTCTCTTCCGCACTCGCTGCTTTCTTCTTCCCATTTTTTTTTTCTTCTATCAATTTCCCACAATTAATAATACATTAATACATATTTCCCTTCAAATTCTAATCTCAATCTTCAAGTTATAATATCAAGTATCAATCTTCCCCTACACAACACAAGCCCTAAGTTCTTAAGTGGAGGTAAATAGGTAATTAATTTTCTTATAGTTACAAGCACTAATACTTTGATAGTTTGATTTTTGAAATTTTCTTATTGTAAGCTTGTAGACATAATTAATAATTTGGAATCATAATTTTTTTGTATGTAGAAAGATTGAAAGAGGGTTTTAGCATAGCAAGGAAGGGAGAGGGCTTTAATTTTGACTGAATAAAAGAATCACATCTAGTCATTACATTAGTCAGGTATGTTTTGTTTACTTCATTACTTGATGGGGTGATTGGCCATGCCGGCCTTACCTTTTTTTTTTTTTTTTTTTTTTCTAATAGAAACGGTCCGTTTTATTTCATACTCACAAAAGCCAAACAAAAGTTTACATGAAGCTCACCAAAAAAGCAACAAATAAAGTCTAACAATCATTGAACATCTAAGCCCAGTGCTAATCGAATATTCCTCGCTCAGTCAACCATTTGCGCGATGAACACATGAGGTGGTGGTCGTGTTCCTCTATCTCCAAAGCCAAAACTATTACGCCAATACCATATACCATAGATCATCTCCCTTCAAATGTACCTCCACTTGCCGGCCTTACTTTTTTCTTTTGGTTTAGGCGTTTAGCCTTTGCATACGTAAGTACGTTTTGTGTTTATGTATGAATTTGGTTTTTGTTTCTAAATTTGCTGGAAAACTAAGAAAATACTACTTTTGTAAGTATGTTTTGAGGCTATCAATGAATTGAATTTTGTATCGACGGATATTAAAAACGCGATGTTGAAGTAATATTTTACAAGTATGTTTTTTCAAAAAAAAAAAAAAATTCGAATTAAAAGGCATAATTCCACGAATGACATTAGGCCCAAAAAATGCTAGGGCCGACCCTGCCTCTTCTCTTCCCCCTTCTTCTTACGGGGAGCATAAGCATGCCAGTCTCTTTCGTCTATTAAGGTTCATACAACCCTTCATTCCAAATTTTATTAAGGGTTTTTACAATTCTCTTTTCCATCATTTTTTTATGACTCCTCCAAATTTTCGAGTCATCCAGCTATATTTTTTTAGGGTATCCCATCATCTTAAGGATGATCATCCCTTCAAATATTTCTTCTTTTCTATCACTTTTTTTTTATTTCTCCTCAAATTTTCAAGTCATCCAGCTACATTATTTATGACTCCTCAAAATTTTCGAGTCATCCCGCTATCATATTTTTTTAGGGTATCCAATCATCTCAATGATGATATTCCCTCCAAATATTCTTTTCTATCCCTTCTTTTTCTATGACTCTTCAAAAAATTTGAGTCATCCAATGCAGATTCTAGCAATATCAGGTTGAGATGAAGCATTTGTTGTCGATTGATACGGAGAAGTTTGTGGCAGACACAATATGCAGAATACAAGATTCATTCATTACAAGTCAATCTCCATATTCATTGCCTTATCATGGGATTGAGGGGGCGTATTAGAGATAATGACAAGATTGAGTTTGTTAAATAAATATGTTTGAATTTGAATTATGTTAGGATATATTTTTTGGTTTAGATAAACTTCTATCTATCATTAATTAGTCTATAAATATTATATTCACATTCATTATTATTATTATCAATCAATGCAATTATATTTCTCTATTAGCTCCTAAGAGTATGAGCCTCAAACATCTAATATCTTTTCTCTGAGGAGATACATAGTGAAACTACACATAAGGGCTTCAAACAACCCGTCTTGAGTGGATAAAATGGCAATCATGGCACCAAAGATCCCAATTTCCATCTCTAAGTGTTCACTACAACCATAAAGGCCCAAAACATCTTAGAGTCCTTCGTTATAAATTCGTCTTCGTCTACCTAAAATGGATAGCCCAGTTGTGGTTCTAGGCTCTCATGCCAGGTGTTATCTCCTCCTTCAGCCACCTGTCAGATCATTTTCTTCAATGGGTTGTATGTTCGAAAACCCAAGTCAAGATGGTGGCCCATGTCTTGAATACCAAGAAAAATTTGGATGTGACCCTTTGTGATTACCTGACCAAACTCAATGCATATATGTTAAGATCAAGCGCTTACCATTCTACTAAAACCAATTGGTGTTAGTAAATATGGTACTATATTTATACATTAAGAGAGCCGGCAATCTCTCCCAAAAACAGATCATATAGATCATCGAAAAGAATGAAGTGGTCATCATGGCAGCCTTCCTCAACACCGCGGAGGCGGCATGGATGCCCAAAAAATCCACAAAATCTGCCAAACTTACCCCAATGGAGATATCAACATGACACGACGCATACAACATGAAAAACTTTAAAAAGAAATATGAAATAAGTAATAAAACTAGAAATTTTAACCCCAATCTTTTCGATTATGATTCCCTTACCTCTATTCCGGATTTATGGTGTTACCAGACTAAAAACAAGTGCTGGAAACCGAGATTCTCATCTAAAACAATGAACGTTACGACAAAGAATTGCAAGAAGCAAAATATAAATGAATTAATGTGCTGCCGACAATCAAGATAAAAAAAAAAAGAGAACGAAAAGCATAAGGTGCATCGGTCTAGTAGTGAACAAGACTATAACCTGACATGAAGATCAGGATTCGAGCCCCGTTTGAGGCAAAGTGCGTGTGTTAAAATCTTTCGTTTCCGAAAAAAAAAAAAGAACGAAAAACACTCTTCAAAACGTATCGAATTCACCGTTGAAAAAGAAGCTCTACGTGAGGATTCCGTTGACATTGCAAATCTGAAAACCGATGAGATTACAGTGAGTTTTCATCAAAAAGTGCTTTGAAAACTTGTGTACCCCTGTATAATTTCAAAAACAATGACACAAGTAGACATAATTTGTATTTTTGTGTCTTTGCACAGGCACAATGCTTAAGTCCACTGCTGGGGCGGTGCCACTCCCCAGGGTAGCGATACTTTAAATGGGCACAAAGTACATAATAACCTTTAATTGGAATTCTGGGTCATTACAATAACTCTTTTTTTTTTGTTTTACCTAAAATGTCGACGTTTTTCCTGTTTATAAAAGAATTAATATAACCCGATCCGTCCCCGAATGTTGTGCCTCTATTGAAAGTTCGGGTTGAAACCGTCAAAGTTGTTACCTAACTAAAAGTATGATAAATATTACTCCTCTACACGTCTTGCTAATTGAACAAGTTGACTGAAATGTTTTTCAAACAATATTTATCTTTCATTTTTCTAGTTTACCTTATTTATTATGAAAGCTAAAACAAGAATATCAGCAACTAATAATGGAAAAATTATATTTTCATATCCTTTTAACACCTTTATTTCCTATTAAATCAGGTCACACCTGATATTTTCTTTTAAGTCCAATGTAAATTTCTCCCAACCCGTTGATATTTTCCCTGATCCGTGTAAATTTCAACATTGCTTCCTTTTTCTTTTTTAATTTTTTGACAGCCCGGGGGGAAATTATAAAATAAGGTATGGAGGTAATATAATAATAAAAGAAAAATGGCGTGGAAAGCAAGACAAACTTTTGGGATCGAACCAAAGGTAGTGGAGCATTTCAGGGACTAAAGTAGAATTTCATACTACTTCTAGTTATACTATTATATATACACGTGTAAGAGAAACCCCAAAAAGATTACTGTCTGCGAATTGCAAATCCTCCGTCCCCAAAAGCCCTTGAGAGCCTAAACTTCGTGCTAGAAGAAAGAATCATTCATTTTTGTTCTCAATCGAATCGGTTCATTTCAATTCAATTCCATGGCTAACAGCAATCTACCTCGTAGAATAATCAAGGTATACTTCTTGATTCCGTAGTTTTCACTCGATCCTCTTTTTCTTAAAATTTCGTTGATTTTTCTGCTCGATTTAAGGGTTTGTTTACTTTTTTGGATCGTTATTCGTCTTCCTGTTTTTTTTTTTTTCCTTTCATTTTTAATGTTCTTAAGAAATTGGTTTATTTTGATTTGTCAATAGGAAACTCAGCGTCTTCTTAGCGAACCTGGTAAGTTGCCTCATCTGTACAAGCTCTAGGACGTATTTGTCAGTTAATTTCTTACTCTATCTTCTCTAGTGCATTTGGATTTGTGTGTTTCTTTGCTTTTTATTTATTGTGTATACCATTCTCGAGTATGGCTTCTTGAGCACTACCTTCTCTGGTCAGTCTATGTATTCGCCTGGAATTTTCTGTTTTATGGGCTTATTTTAGCTCCCTTTTGCTATGGCTGAGCTTGAATTTTAGTTGGGTTGTGAAGACTAAGACAGCTTGGCAGTTATCTGTTTGTTAACTATATATTTATGAAAGTCTTGATCCGAGAAAGGTGTGCTAGACAAAAGTTTTTTCAAGCGGTGAAAGATACTCTAATCGTTATAATTGGTGGATGCAGCTCCAGGGATTAGTGCCTCTCCCTCGGAGGAAAATATGCGCTACTTCAATGTGATGATTCTTGGTCCTAGCCAGTCCCCTTATGAAGGTGACTACTTGAATTTCTCTGATATTGCGTCAATGGTACTAATTCTTTGTGTCTTGTGAGTCTTTACATGTTGGATATTTTGTATACTTGTGAAGGTTTAACACTTCTCTCACACGTTCTTGGGCGTAAGCCTGGTACAGAAAATTGATTTTTTTTTTTAAATGCTTCAGCCAGTTGTTATTAATGCTGTTCATTCATGTTAGACAATCGACTTTATTTTATGTGCATTGAGGTGTTTTATGTTGGTGTAGTGCCCCCCTCGCTCCTTTCTTTACTTATCCCTAATTTTCAGGTCTAGGCAAAGCATTTGAGTTTAGAAGCGAAAGAAAAGAAGAATGTTTTACCATTTTCTCATTTTCCCTTTTGTAGGGGGGGGGGGGGGGGGGGGGTGCGCGGTTTGGGGAGACAAAGCAGGATAGAGTGTACTTTATTCAGGGAATCACAATCTAGTTGCCCAATAAAATGTCGTTCTGGTTGGGGAGCATGGGGGGATATGGTTGGGGCTGGTATCAATCAATTTTAAAATGGAGTAACAGTGTTTGAACCTTTGACCTTTTAAATGTCAGAATGTGCCTTTTGTACTTGGTTTCACAATGTATAATGATTTTATTGAAGGAATAACGGCAGTATGGGTGGATGGAGACAAAGCAGGATAGAGTGTACTTTATTCTGGGAATCACAATCTAGTTGCCCAATAAAATGTTGTGCTGGTTTTTATGATACTTTCACACGTGTTTTATTGTGTAAATTTCTCCTGTCATGTTTGGCTTGTTATCTTCTTTGGGAAGCTTGAGCCAGTCAATCTCTCACTACCCATTTTCTCACATATTTCTTAGTCTAGTTATCTGTTTGCTGTGGCACAGGTGGTGTTTTCAAGTTGGAACTGTTTTTGCCGGAAGAGTATCCAATGGCAGCTCCAAAGGTATATTTGTTCTGTCTTGTTTGTCACCCGTTTCGACATGATAGTAGTTTAGACTTTGGAGTAAGAATATTGTGGATGTGTAGGCAGTCCATGTGTGAAAAGAATTTCCGATAATAGTGTAACACTATGGTTCTTTTATAAATGCCCTTATTCAACCCATATCCTTGTTTGCATGAGACAACTTTGAATAAAATTAGATTTATGAAATTATTGGAACGATGATCGTGCAGCATAAAATGATTTTAAAAGTGATTTGGCATAACTTCCGCTGTGTATGATGGCCTGTAATATCTCTAATGTGTTATTTGGTCGTACCATAAGGTTCTTACTGAAAGATTGTATTTCTTCCATGATGCTAAAATTCTAGGATCTGTAACCATATGACGGGCTCTTATCTTAGTTGGTAACATTCTTAAGACTTTTCAATCAGAATTCTTGCCTCCTACAATTGGTTGCTTGCACTGGTTGGGTATGAAATACGAAGTGCCTTTGAATTGTTGATGGAAGCCAAAAAAGATCTCCATTGGTCACTCATCTATTGGGGTTGTTTTGTTTCTACATGGGAGATCTTGTGGGTATTGTGAAATTTGAAGTTTGACACATGATGGCTTCTTTTTGGAGTTAGTATTTTGGGTGGGCACCTTTAGTTAATTAATCATCTTTGGAGTTGGTGATTTTAGGTTGAGTTATTTTGTTAATAATTATATTCTTCATAACTTGTTCCTGTCTCGTCACAGTTATCACGTGATTGTTTTTGTCTGTCTTGTTGTTGTTGTTGTTATCATTATTGTTGATGAATCGTTATTGTAGAGGCCTCTATGTTGGTAACTTCCTGTCAAATTTAGAACTTGTATTTAAATCTTGATGCATGTTACTATTATGATAGCAAATCAAATTAGTGGAACATTTGTCTAATGAAGTTTCGGGTAAATAACAGCATCAAACTAGTACAAAACATTTTGCTACCTTGACAATCTATCCCACAATCCACATTCACTTTATTGTGTAGGTACTTCTCTACTTCTGGAGTCTACAATTAGAATAGTAGAGTCAAATAATGTGAAATGACAGGAGCTCCTCATGAGTTGTCGTCGTTTAGTCGTAATGTTATAACACAGTCATTCAGGACAGGACTCCAAATGGGCAAATAGAAATAATAGACTGCTAATGAATGTATTCCCGTTCTGTATGAAAGATTGTTTCTATGTAAGGCAACTCACTTGCTTGTGACTTAATTTTCTAACAGGTTCGATTCCTTACTAAGATATACCACCCTAACATTGACAAGGTTTGTCATGTCCTCCATAACATGTGTTCCTATATGTTCATCATATTATTTTTTTAAAAGACGAGTATTGTTTGCAGTTGGGAAGGATATGCCTGGATATCCTAAAAGATAAATGGAGTCCGGCCCTCCAAATTCGAACAGTACTTTTGAGGTATGGCCAGAGGCAGTCCTCATTTTTATCCTGTGATTTGGGAATCTACTTGAACAATTAGGATCTGCTGGCAAATACATCATTAGAGAATCTCTAGATATTCATTTTCCAGACCTCGGCTCTCCTAAAATATTTAGCCGGGGCTCTTTTTACTTAAAAAAAAAACTATTATATATTGCACATACAAGCCTCTAATCTCTCTGGATTATTTCTTTTGTCTTGTTCTGATATAGCATCCAAGCTCTCCTTAGTGCTCCAAATCCAGATGATCCATTGTCTGAAAATATCGCAAAGCATTGGAAGTCGAATGAAGCTGAAGCAGTGGAAACTGGTGAGAGTTTTGTTATTCCATTGTTTATCGTTAAATTTTTTTTTTTTCCAATATACAATTTGCATTTCCTCTAAATGTGTTTTTTCTTTCTCTGTGCACTGCAGCAAAGGAGTGGACACGGCTATATGCAAGTGGCGCCTGAAAGCAGGCATTGGAAAAATTATTGTTACCCGAAAATTAACGTCTGCATTGTATTTTGCTATGAATTGTTAAAGCTAAGATATGAGAACTTCTGAAGAAGCATGACTTGATAACTACATCATGTGAAGTTACTTTTGCTTAAATCCTTGTAATTGCCTCTTTTGGGTAATTGTAATAGTTACCATGTTTTTTTTTTAATGTGTGTTTCAAATTAGAAAACAACTTGATTTGCTGGTTGGTGGAAGTTGTTATATATGACAAACAGTAAAAGTTGAGGGTGTTTCTTGCTCCAGTGGCCTCAATGTTTCAAAAGACAGATGTTTCTTTTTAGTGTTGCTTATATTTCTTCTTTTTTTTTTTTTTTTTGTTCCCTCTCTCCCTCTTTTTTTTTTTAGACGTCTGTTTTTGGCACCACGATATTGTCCCTGGCATCATGCTCGGTTCAGGCACACACAAAAAAAAAAAAAAAAAAATTGAGCCGAATATAAAGATGCTATTATTTTATTTTATTTTTGAAAACTACGGTATGTATTTCTGAAATATAAAAAGATTTGAGATACAAAATCAAAAACTCAAATCTGTCTACGGTTGTCTTGGATTGACAATTTATGCGATGGATCCTTAGGTTTGGTATATGCTTTTATATCAATCCTTGTGGGTTGTGGCTTTTGCCATGAAAACACCAATGCTCTCTTCCCAAAATAAATGGAGAGTGATTTAGGCACAGAAAAAGTGCACATAAATCATCCACACAACACTTTATAACCACATACAGTATTTTAACACTTAAAAAGAAAAAACAAAAATAGCACAAACAATTCTGGACCGCAAATCCACCTTTTTATGTGGATGGGTTGGGGATGAGGTTATTCCTGTCTCATTTGTAAATAAGAAACTTAAATGTATTGATTCAGTCCATTTCTTGATTGAAGTTTTATTGTGTTGTACAGTGGCTTGGATGGGAGAATGATTAGAAGCATCCAAACCGAAGGTGCTTATATAAGGATCCGAAAAAGAAAGAGACATGCTCGATCATTCACTCAGTAAGAGGAATAGGCTGATTGTTCGATCTTCTTCGATCACTTAAAATGATTGGAGGGTAAGTATATAGGTATATATATATATTAATTTTTGTTAACTTGTTTTTCATTTGAGACGATGATAGTGGGATCTTTTTTTTGTGTGTGTGTATATGAACATAGTGATTAATATATATATATGGGAAGAATGGATGTATTAGTCATTGAAAAAATTACCATATTTTGTGTAAAAATGATAAGTTATTTTGCTACATATTTTGCTAGCTCATAAGCTGATGGTAACTTGAACTGGCAGAAAAGGACTTTCTTCTAAGAGTAAGTTTAAGTACCTTGCGCGCCCCGATCCGGTATGGAGCTATGAGTGGGTTGGAGGGTAGAAATGAGCTGGTCTTGCCACCGTTCATTGCTTGTTAGCTCTCATATAACTCTCACCTGTTGTAGATGGGACTTGAACTCAGGTCTTGGTCTTAGGAGCTTAGGACAACATAATAATAACATAGTAATAACAAACTAACCAAACTATATCGAATTAACATTGTTAGCGTAAACCGTAGTTTTTCAACTGTCTTTTCATATATTCATAAAAATAAAATTATTAAATACAATATCGTTTCAATTCGTAAAATCAAACCCGTGAAAGATTCACTCAAAAAAAAAAAAAAAAAACAAACAAACAAACACGTTTTTGACCAGAATGTTCCACTCCTTTTTGGCTATAATGTCTACAATAGGGCGAAACAATCTAGAGATAGTTTCCCGATTAGTAGGAGTAGAGCCAATAAGATTTCGAACTCATACATTGTGATTTGTGGGGATCTTACCAAACCCCCTCGTCTTGTGGCAACGTATTTTTTTAACTATTGTGGATGATTTTTCTCGTTATGTATGGGTGTATTTATTATATAATAATGTGGAAGTGGAAACTGTTTTTTTGGAATTTATTGCCGTTATCGACTGCAAGTTTAATAAGAAAATAGCACGTGTACGTAGTGACATTGGGACGAAATTTAAGCGACTACTGCCTTATTTCAAGAGGCATTGTATTGTTTAATTTGTTTTTTAGACTACTTATGTTGGGACACATCAACAAAAAGGATGTGTTGAACGTAAGCCTCAACATATTTTGAACGTTCATAAGACCCTTCGTTTTGAGGGGCATTTATCTATTTCCTTTTGGGGAGAATGTAGTCTAACGGCATGTTATTTAATTAATCGAACCCCCTCGAGTGTTCTCGATTATAAAACCCAATATGAAGTTCTGTTCGGAAAACCACCCAATCTAGAAGCGATTCATGTCTTGGGTTGTTTGTGTTATGCTCATAATCAACAACCTAAAGGAAATAAGTTTGCTAGCCGTAGTCGAAAATGCGTTTTTCGGATGTCCTTTTGCCAAAAAGTGGTGGATGTTGTTTGACTTGGAAACTCATGATATATATGTCTCGCGTGATGTAAAGTTTGTTGAGCAGGTTTTTCCTTCTCGTCCAAAACCTTGGATGTTGCGGGTGACCCTCCAAATATAGGTCATTTGGTGGATTCAAATGATGATGACATGAATTATGAAGGGGATGTTCCGATTAAGAGAGGCGTTTGCCATGGACGATCCGGTCCCTGGTCTTGGTGATTTCGTTGGGCATACGGATGTCGAACCTGTAGTGGTGAGGAATCGAGTGTCGTGGCGGTTAAATTGGAACGAGGGAAACGAGAAAAACTCCTAATTCTGAATATCATGGTTTCGTTACTCATTTGATTACCAAAAAGAATAGTCCGTTTTCTCACTCATCCACTACATTGGCTACTCAGGTACTCTATATCATATTTCACATATATCTGATAGGCCGGCTCCGCCCCCAGGCCCGCCGACCCGAACGGTGACCCGAGTGGACCCACTAAGTACGGGCGAATGGGGTCGGACAAATGATGTATGGCCAGGCCCCATCTCGGGACGTGTTCTTGCTCTGGTAATGGGCTTTGACAACAGGCCCACGATGAGTAGAAGGGTGATGGATCCGACATAGATCCTTTTCCCCAACAACTGGAAAGTACGGACCGATGACACAACCAGCCTGCTAGGGACATACAACGATAACTCGAGGATCCGCACCGCCATTGCTTTAATGCGGCCCGACCGGCCACCGCAGATTTAGTTGTACTGTGTCCTTAGTTGTAATTATGTTGAACTTAGTCGGTTCTCACCCTATAAATAAGGCTTTATGTATAAATCACAAACTAAGCTAAATATATAGAAAGCAAGGCAAAACTCTGCTCAATTTACTGTTCTTTTTTACTTAAAGCATCACCACCACACTCACCACCACACCCACAGTTTGCAGGATTTACGGCGGCCCCAGGAAAGCTCCATCTTCCCCAAGCCACCCCTGCGGTTTCTTCTTCAGAAATCTCTCAGCTCTCGCTCGAACACGTTCGAATCTCCAGCTCAGTGCCGAAATCATCTCAAAACAAGGCAACTTTCCCGATTTCCTGTTCAAAATCACGAGTTTGCATTTGAATCATCACCTCTCCCGTGACTTTTGGACAAAGAAACTCGTCGGAGTTGGCATCGTACTTTTCCTGGCCGGAAACTTCACTTCAGAGCTTTTTGATTGATTGTTTGCAACTATTCACCTGTGAAAACGACTAAAGACACGTGAATCTGTTGAGTTTGCTCTTGAGAAATCGACACTCTTAGCATTTTCACGTTAAGGAAAAGAACCAAGGTCACGCTTGTTGTTTTGGCTATTGCTATACCGTTATTTTGGTCATAATCATTGTGTATATTCAAGATTTCTGGGTACTACGTCGAAATAGAGCTCGTGATGTTGTATGTTGTGTTGTTTCTTTGAATCTGGAAAAAGGGCATACCAGAATTAGTAAGATACCGGGATTTTTGGAGCCTCAAGCTTGAGAAATCGCAGTTGCTCCTTGAATTCCGATATCCGTACACCGGCACCGCCATAAGGATCCACCCGGAAAGTCACTTTCGACCATATCCCCGACACGCCGTCTGCAAGTTCAGACAGTACAAGGTTGGTGAGCATCAGAACGGTTGAGGATCAGAGTAACTCATAGATAACTGAAACATAATACAAATTATCGTATACAACAAATCCACAAGAAAGAACTACTTAACACAACTCGGGTCGCATGCCGTACATAAAAGAAACTAAACTACTGCCAAAGCATTATAACCGAACAACAACAATCCATCATATGTTTGCTCTTCATAGATGTGAACATGTTTCATATAACAATACAAAACGTTTTCAACCGAAAAAGAAGAAGTGAGCTCGTGCACTAACCTAGTAAGGAGTAGAAATTAAAAAAGAGAGATTCATGATTCTCAAAATACGGAAGACATGACATGAATCTATTTACATTGTTTTAAAGGAAATAATTTAAAAAGGGAGATATACTATGAAGAAAGTACCTTAAAAGACAACTTGAAATACATAAACATGACCCTACATCTTGAGTATTCATCCCCTATTTTCTTACATTCTTGGTCTCATTAATAGTTAAATGCATCTTGTTATGTTTACAAAACATAACTTACATATAGCACATAGCATAACCTATGTATGATGTCAGTGAATTGACGCACACATAGTTAGAAAGGTTCAACCGAGAATTCAAGGGTACAATGTCATAGTGAAACCTCACCAGAAGGCTAGTGCAACATGGTAGATACTCTATGTGGTACATGTAACAATACATTGCCTTTTTTATCTAGTACTTAACCAAGAGTCACCGTCATCGTGTACACATAATAGAAAATAGGCCAGGTTCATTTTACATATTTATATAAGTTAGCACATAATGGTCCTGTGATCAACACGATACTTCCGAACCGTATCTCCAACTACTTGACATGCTTTTTCATAAAAAAATACATAAAACAATACAAACAGTTGCAGAAATCGTAATACTTCAACATGTGCTTGTAATAAAACATATATGATAGAAAACTTTGATAGTGTAGTGCTCTTAACCCAAACGGGTTGGAACAAATCTGATCAGGTCGGATCATTTCTACTACGTTTTTATATTTATACATATAATAAATGACATTTAAGTTATTACATACTTTTTAAATTTAATATTGTATGTAATAACGTCATTAGGATTAAACCGTGACAGAGAAATCATAATGATGATTATGGTTGATGCGATCTCGGCTCATAGTAAATGGTTTAATTCCTAAATATCTCTAGTCGTATGTATTATTAACTTGGATATTAATATTACGGTTAGACTAACACGTATTTGTTTCTTCTATCTTGTGAAAATAATGATAATCTCATCTATCAAAGTGTAGGATCAGTTGGGCTATACGTGGACGTATATTGGAGAATGCATACGTTAGATGACCCCTTAATTTATTTAGTGACACATGTATGTGGTGGTTGTACAATTATCTTTAGACCGGAGTTGCCGTAATATATCGCGGTGTGGATTGTCATGATGTGACACCATTGAGGTTTCCCTACTCACGGGGCGATTATACAGGACTGATTAAGCGTGATATTAAAGAATGCGTAGGATTTATGTCGTTCGTTCAGAATTCGCGTTTCCTAATTGTAAGAATGTAAATCTAAAAATGCCTTTATACTTACGGCCAACATATTCGGAAACCTATCAGGCCACAGATATATCTGTCTAGAATTAAATTGTGGTTATGCGATAGCCGAGTAAGACTATACATGAACGGTGTATATGCTTCATTTTTATTTTATTTTTTTGAAAATTCATTTTTATTTTATTTTTTTTCTTTTTTCTTTTCTGCATAGGTAAGGTCCATAAAAATACAAAATGACCGTTTTTATATTGATTTTTGATTTTTATTTTAAAGTTGATCTAAAAAAAATTTACAGGCTGATTCTTTTTTTTTTGAAGAAATGACAGGCTGATTCTAACCACCTAAATAAAAGTGTAGTAATATATAGGCTTTATTGTTAAAAATGACAATTTGAAACTACAAATATTTAAATAGGACAATGAAATTTTTTTTTGCTAAAAAGGACAAATGGTAATTCTACTACAATTTGAATTCTCTCATATTTAATTACAAAAATGAAAATATCTTTTGATATTAATGTCAAAATGTTGTAAATTTCCTTAAAAAATCGTAATTCTTTCATCATATTTTTCCTCTTTTCGTTCTCTTTATTCAGACATCCCACCATTTGATATTTTTTCAAGATCATTTTCATCAAAAACGACGAAACAGTAAAATAGTGAAATAGTGGATTGGAGGTCAATTCCAATATACCGAATAATGTATTTGGAATACCGTACATTGGTGTCCTTCTAACCCAATTTGTATTTCCAATGTCTTGATTTCTTATGGGAAACTTCAGAAAAATGCTATAAAAGCATAAAATTTGTGTGGTATGTCCCGTAAATAATATATTGAAAACGTGCTTTTAACAGTTTTAGGACCTCGTGTTTTAACGTTTTGTCAAAATTGACCCTTATCTTTTAACAATTTTAGGACCTTATGTTTGTGTTTTTTTTTTCCTTCAGTTTTAAGACAAATTAAAAAATTCCGTCTAAGTTAACGTTAAATTTGACGGAATATTTGAAATTGTCCTAAAACTGGGAAAAAAAAACACAAACATAAGGTCCTAAAATTGTTATTTTAAAAGATAAGGGTCAATTTTGACAAAAAATTAAAACATGAGGTCCTAACAATGTCACTTTTTAAGGGAATTTTGACACTTTTTAGGACCTCATGTTTTAACATTTTGTCAAAATCGACCCTTATATTTTAAAACAACAATTTTAGGACCTTATGTTTGTGTTTTCTTTCAGTTTTAGGACAAATTCAAATATTCCATCCAACTTAACATGTTTTGCCGTTAATTTATACGGAATTTTTGAATTTGTCCTAAAAGTGAAAAAAAAAAAACACAAACATAAGGTCCTAAAATTGTTATTTTAAAAGATAAGGGTCAATTTTGACAAAACGTTAAAACATGAGGTTGTAAAACTGTTAAAAGCCCTATTGAAAACTATGCTTCGGTAGGATTTTGGTCGGATTTGCAATAATACTACAAGAGTGGTCACGGATGATTATCCCTGCAGTACCTTCGCCGTTTTTGAATTCTGCGTCCACATTGACTTTAACCACATTATCAGGTGGCCGAATCCAACGGGTTGGGTGAGGAGTTGGGGTATTCAAGACATCATCAACTCTTGTTAAATTGCGGAAAACATTCATGGAGGAGTCAATTTGATAACAAATCCTAGATACAGAGGGTTCCTCGCCATTGAAGATTTTTTTATTTTGGGCTTGCCAAATACTCCAGAGAATATAGATAAATAGTTCAACATCAACATCATTGCTATCTCGCAGTAGATGCAAAAGGTCAAGAAAGCAATGGTGTTCAAGGGAGATGAGATGGCCAAAGTTTGGAAAACGAGTCTAGAGATATTTCACCCAGAAGCAGTCGAAAAAACAATGAGTCCAAGTTTCCTCAGATCCTTCACAGATATTGCAAATACCAAGAGAAATACCCCTTCTTTTAATAAGAATTCCAACCGGTAGGGATGAAGAAGCAAGCCTCCAAACAAAGGACCTGATTTTGGAGGGAATATTGAGGCTCCAAAGGTAATTCCAGAGATTTATGCTAATTAATTTGCTTGATGATTCACACTTTATTGTCTCCTGCATGGTCAGTTTAAGTGCCAAATTGTATCTTGATTTAACAGAATAAATCCCATTCTCGGTATAGTGCCAAAGAAGATGATCCGAGGCAGGTCTTCTATTGAGTGGGATGGAAAAAATAGCATTAATTTCATGTGGATAGAAGAGATAAGATAACTTAGCATGGACCCATTCAAAATTAGTTATAAGCTGGTTGACCGTTTGGAACTCAGAGTTAGTAGCCCTTTTAGAAAGGGCGAAATTAGGTTCTATGGACACCCAAACTTGATCCCAAATTTTAATATCAGTTCCATCCTCAACAGTCCATCTAACACCTTTGTATAAAAGATCTCTACCCGTAAGAATACTCCTCCAAATGAAAGAGGGTCTTGATCCAGCTTTGGCCTGAGCTAGGTCAAACTTCTTGAAGTATTTGAATTTAAGAACCGTGGCCACCAAGGAGTGTGGATTACTGATGATTCTCTAAGACTGTTTGGCGAGAAGTGCTTTGTTGAAAAGATGCATGTCCTTAAAGCCCAAACCACCTTGGTTCTTGGGTTTACAAATTCTATCCCATGTTATCCAGGCCATAGAAGAGGTATCAGGACAGTTTTTCCACCAGAAATTCCTAACCATACGCAAAATCTCATTAAGGAGTCCTTTAGGAAGAAGAAAACACTGCATTACATAAATAAGGATTGCCTGTATAACAGCCTTAATAAGCACTTCCCTGCAGTAGACAAATACATGGTCTTCCACCCATTTAGTTTTTTCCAGACCTTATCTTTGATAAATTTAAAGATTTCATACATAGATCTCCCCACCATGAAAGGGAGGCCAAGATACCTCCCATGTGAGGCACCAGTAGCAATAGAGAGAGTTTTGAGTAACTGGTCTTGTAAGGTTTGGCATAGGTTTTTCCCAAAGTAGACACTGGATTTGCTTAAGTTAACCTTCTGTCCTGACAGATCTTTATAGAAAATTAGAATCCTCATGATTTCCTCGGCAAATAGCAGATGAGATAAGCATGGATCAGTCTTACAAAATCTGAAGGGAGTGAGGCTCCCATTGAGGATAGCATGTGAGAAGAGTGCAGATACGCCCTCAGAGCAGAGAATGAACAAAAATGGAGACAGGGGATCTCCCTGTATAATACCCCTAGATGGTAGGATAACATCAGAGAGATAGCCATTCACAAGGACTTGAAAGCTGCAAGAAGTAACACATTTCATAATGAGATTTATAAAGCTAGCAGGATAAGCCATTCTAGTTAAGATTCTTTCAATATAACCCCACTCAAGTCTATCAAAACCCTTCATCATATCAAGTTTGATGGCCATTTGATTTCTACAGAACTGACTTCCACCATTAAGAGTATGAAAGGCTTCAAAGACTGTGATAGCATTATCGGTAATGAGTCTTCCTTTCATAAAAGCAGATTGAGCTTCCCTGATGTGATCCGTCCCGAAACATTTTATTTGTTCTGTCTATTTTAGTTTTCAGTGTTTTAATGAATAAAACGGCCTTAAGCCCGTGTCAAAATTTGCCCATATGTTAGTATATTGGGCCAGGTGTTTATTTTTAGCAAATAATAGCCGTTTGGGCTTATTAGGGTTGAGTTAGGATTGTTAGTGCAAAATAAAGTGGCGAAAATTACTATGTAATTTATCCCACATTGCTTAGGAGTTGGTTAGTCATTTATTTTGTAGCCTATATAAAGGCATTCCTTGTGATTTAATATGGACAACCAATGATGAATCTATTATAATGAAATTGAGAGTTTTCTCTTCTTCCTTGGTCTGTGATTGATCAAGAACATCGCTTGCGAGCGAGTGATCTCTTTGTCGTAGAGATTGCACCCCTTTCAAGAGCTTATCAGCGTTCTTGAGCAAAGCGTTGAGTTGTTCTTGGCCCTCTTCCTAGACTGCTGCCCAGTTAGGTTAGGGTTTTTCGGCTCGTATTGATCCTTTCGTCGATCTCCTGGGATCGTATCGCATCAGTTGGTATCGGAGCTCAGCGACGAAGGTATCAAATATCCCCGTTTATTTTCCTTCTTTAATTTTCTTATTCAAAAAAAAAAAAAAAAATTAGTTCCTTGTTTTTTTGTTCATTAATTTCGTCCACCCTCTCCCAAGAACATCCAAAATCTTCAAATCTTCATCCATCTTACCCGGAAAACTTGAAGATTCTTCAAACCTTCATCCCAAGAACCCTAATTATTTTCCAGATCCCGTTTTTTTTGTATCAGTTCGTTCCCTAACCAAAACAACTCGAAAAATTCTGCAATTTTTACCACATATACAACACATCTCGTTCTACAATTTCTCTCTTTACACCCAATCCAGATGCAACATAAATCTTGCCTAAAACCGCCGATTACTCCGAACAATCTGTCCAGAAAAACTGCAGCCGTCAAGCGTCGATCGTTTTAGGTTTTTGTGCTTTAGACGACTCCAAATTACCTGAAAATTGGTGATAGTATAGGAAATACTCTGATATACAACTTTTATCTTTTGAGTTTTTCCAAATTCTCTGTATTTTTGTCGTAATTGGCACCGTAAGACACTGCTACCAATCTGAAAATCATTGACAGATTGCACCAATTTCCGCAAAGCGATTGTTTGAGCGACTTCCGTATCTCCAAAAAATCTGCAAATTTGACATCCTTTAGAAAACTCTCAGTTCTACAACTTTTGTCTTTTGAGTTTTCCCAAATTTGTATTCGTTCGGTGCTTAAATACGTGGGTTTCACACCCAGGGTGTAAACATTTTCACACCTGTGAAATTCTGTTGTCAAAACAATTGTGAAACTAAGGCATCTGGAGGGTATGAATCATTGAAAGGAGAGATGTTTGTGATAAAGAAAGCCTTGAGTAGTGTGGTGAACGTGGAGAATGATTTGCACCGAGAAAATAGTTTTCATACGAGGGTTTTGGTTAGTGGGAAGATTTGCTTAATGAAAATTGATGCGGGAAGTCGTGCCAATGTCATAAGTGCCGGTTTTGTCTCCGATTTAGCTATTCCTACGACACCTCATCCTCAACCATATACGTTGCAAGGACTCGGTGATGTTGGTCAAGTGCGAGTTACCAAACGGGCCTTAATATATTTTAATCTTGGTAGGCTCGATGATGAAGTTTTATGTGATGTAGCCCCTATGCTCGCTTGTCATATCATACTTGGGAGACCGTGGCAATATGATAGGAGGGTTACGTATGATGGGTATTTGAATAGCTACACCTTGCGCCATAAGAGGATGAGACTTACACTCCGTTCCTTATCCCTTGAAGATGCCCACAAAGATCAACTCAAACTGGCAGCTGCATATGAGGAAGCTCGTTTGAAACGTGAATCCGAAAGGGAAAAAGCCTTGGTTGAAGCAAACAACGAAGAGAGTGTTAACATTCAAGATGAGGTAGTCCAAGAGTCTATGGTGGCAGATGCAATCACCGAGGAGAATGAGATTGTCGAAGAAGTAGTGGAGAGTCATGTTGACCATGCAGAACCTGAATTTGTGAATGCGCCTGAATTTGTGGATGAGAAATTAGAGTGTGCCCAAAGTAGTTAATGATGAGGCGGAAATTGTTGTGGACAAGATAGTGCGCATCGATGAGACGAGCTTGTTGAAGAACTGTTGAGTGTAGTGATGAGCATACTGAGGTTCTTGATACACCATCCGAGGTTCCCGGTTTATCTTTGAAGGTAGTTTGTGGTGAGAAACCGGTGCATTGTTTTATGGATCCTTTTGATGTGCGTGTTGACGACGCCCCTACACCATATTGTTCTGATTACATTGCTTCTACGCCGAGTCTTCTTGACATCAATCTCAAGCCGTTGGACTTTTCTTTTGTTGCACTGATGAAGAATGACTCGTTCGTTCCACGCACCATTGTTGTGATGTCATCTGTCCACTTCATATTTGATCCCGGTATATCTTTGCTTCTGCTTGCGGGTTGTTCGAGTTTGATTTGTGATGCTGCTCAGTTCTATGATGTCCTATTGATTCGAGGACGAATCCTTTCCAACCGGGAGGGAATGATGTGATCCGTCCCGAAACATTTTATTTGTTCTGTCTATTTTAGTTTTCAGTGTTTTAATGAATAAAACGGCCTTAAGCCCGTGTCAAAAATTGCCCATATGTTAGTATATTGGGCCAGGTGTTTATTTTTAGCAAATAATAGCCGTTTGGGCTTATTAGGGTTGAGTTAGGATTGTTAGTGCAAAATAAAGTGGCGAAAATTACTATGTAATTTATCCCACATTGCTTAGGAGTTGGTTAGTCATTTATTTTGTAGCCTATATAAAGGCATTCCTTGTAATTTAATATGGACAACCAATGATGAATCTATTATAATGAAATTGAGAGTTTTCTCTTCTTTCTTGGTCTGTGATTGATCAAGAACATCGCTTGCGAGCGAGTGATCTCTTTGTCGTAGAGATTGCACCCCTTTCAAGAGCTTATCAGCGTTCTTGAGCAAAGCGTTGAGTTGTTCTTGGCCCTCTTCCTAGACTGCTGCCCAGTTAGGTTAGGGTTTTTCGGCTCTTTGAGATTACCTTGTAAACTGTGTTACTTAATGAGATTGGTCTGAAGTCCTTTAGAGTGGTAGCATTCTGAGATTTAGGAATCAAAGAGATAAGAGTATCATTAATTGCAGCTAGGTCAGCTCCATTGTTGAGTACATCCAGGAAAAAGGTAGGAGATCATCCTGGTAGATATCCAGTGTTGCTTAAGAAAAATGGCTTGCATGCCATCTAGGCCATGACTCTTTCTTCCAGGCAGTTGTTTGAGTGCCTTAGTGATTTCCTCCTCAATAAAAGGTTTAGATAAATCCTTAATCTGGTCAACAGATAACTGAGAGATAGGCAAGCTATCAAGAATATCAAGATTTGAAGTACCTGCACATGAAGCAAATAGGTTAGTATAAAATTCCTTAGAATGCTTTAGAATATCCTGCCGATCAGTGAGAGTCTCCCCCAAGTCAGTTGTGAGTGACTGAATTTGGTTTTTCTGCTTTCTTCTAGATGCTTTCTTGTGAAAGTAGCTAGTATTTCTGTCCCCTAAAAGAAGCCAATCACATCTACCCCTCTGTTTCCAATAATCCTCATGCATATTAAGAAGCAGGTCCAACTGGTTCATAAGGTTCTTCTCCTTAATGTGTTCATGGTTAGGGTCATCTTGTAGGGTGGAGAGTTTTTTTTCTGGGTTTTCTCAATCAGGCTACTTAGATTCCCAAACTGCCATTTGCTCCAAGATTTGAGAGAATCCCTCACCATTCTGATGCCCAAAGCACAATCGTAGCTATTAGAGTGATCATATAGTTTCCAGGTATGTTCAGTAATATTTCTGTAGTCATTATCCTGGAGCCAAAAGGGATCAAAACGAGGAATATGTCTTTTCTTCTTCTCAGGGTTAGGTATGGGGGAATCAGAGATCAGAATAGGGAGATGGTCACTTCTAGAAGCTGAGAGATGAGTAACATAGTAGTTAGGAAAGAGGTCAATCCACTGAGAGTTAGCAAAAGCTTTATCGAGTCTAGCGGAAGCTGAATTGGTGGTCCTTCCATCAGACCAGGTAAACAAAGGCCCGGAGAAACCAAGGTCAACAAGATTACAATCACCAATGGCATTCCTGAAATTTTCGATCAGAGGTCTAGGTCTAGGATTAGTGTCAGATTTTTCTGCTGGATGCATGATTTCATTGAAATCTCCTGCACATAGCCAAGGTAGGTTGTTTATAGAATGCAGTCTTCTCAAGAGGGTCCAGGAATGAGTTCTCAAATCTCTGTAAGGGTGCCATAAAACCCAGTAAAACAAAAAGAGGTTTGATTATAAGTGACCAAAGCATCTATGTGACCCAAAGATGAGTTAAGGATGGTGACTGATGTAGAGTCATTCCACATCAGAGAGAGTCCTCCTCTAGTATCAATACTACTAACATGATAACCAGAGGCAAACCCGACACGAAAACGAACATAATTCATAGCATATTTTGAGAGTTTTGTTTTAGAGAAAAAAGAGGAAGGAGAAGAGAGTTTTAATAGGCTTTTGAGGCTAGGAACTGTGTTGAGGTTGCCTAAGCCCCTGCAGTTCCAACACAAGATATTCATGATGATGGGTGGGGTTGCATTGCAGCACCCACCGGACAAGAGTTTTCTGAAGATTTGTTCTTTTTTGCTGATGTGTATTCATTTTCCTTTGTGTTTTTCCTTTTTCCAAAACAGGGCTCAAGGTTATTGATATCAGAACATGGCCTGGATTCTTGCTTGTACCTTTTGAAAGTTGATTTGGGTGGCTTGCTCCGGCTTGCTTGTACCTCATTTTCTAAATCTTTATTTACGGAGCATACCGCATAAATTTTAGGCTTTTAAAACATATTGTTATCAAGTTTCCCTTTCTTATTCTCACTCCCTCTAATATATGGAAACTTGATAAAATATGCTTAAAAAGATTTTTATTTGTGTGGTATGCCTCAAAAAATAACATTTTAAAAATATGTCTGTAAAGCAATTCGTAACGATTACGTAGCAAATTTGTAGCGAATACGCAACGAAATGTTTTTTCAGACATATTTTTCATATGTTATTATTTGAAGGCATATCACATAAATAATTAACTTTTTAAACATATTTTTTCAAGTTTTCCCTAATATATGCAAGTCAAACCCCCAACCCAACCCTCAAAAAAACCCACCACCACCCCCCCCCCCCCCCCCCCACCCAACAAAAAAAAGGTGTTATATAGTGTTGACTATTTGCAGGACATATTATTGCCTTTTTATAATAGTGATACATCCACTATTTATTTCACCACAATATTTTACACAACATAATCAATATCATTTATTTTGTTGGGATCTATCATTATAAATAATTCATCACTTTAATCCATAAAAATAAACCATATAGTAAAATGTGTACTACACATTTATGTAATGCACAAATCATTTCCTTTTATAAATCAACCTCTCCGGGATAAAAAGGATTTGTAATAATTTGTGTCCCATCCATATAACGACAAATTTTGCTAAATTTTTGCGCCTTCAAGTGATTAACTGGCCGGACTGGACATTTCAAAGAAGACTTACAATTACTTCTCAAAGAAACTTTCTCTCTCATGTTTACATGTCAAGCTTCACTATAAAATTCTCAGACACAAATTTGCAGGAACTCTGGCCGGACACACCAAAAGGGTGAGGTTAAAATCTCATTAATTTCTTGAAGGGTTTTCTTGTTCAAATGCAATTTTTATGTAAAAGATATCATATTTTGATGTTCCTAACATAGAAGTCCTTAGGCTATGATCTTTTGATGTCTTTCTAGCTACCCGTTGTGTATTTATCTCTTTATATTTATTGTCTGAAAGAGGTGGCTTCAGGTTTGAATTGCTATATAAGTTGAAAGTGTAGGGCACAACTTTCATATTCAATGATTAGTTAATTGTTTTGTTTTTTTCTTTCTTTCTTTTCTATCTTCAGATTTGAGTCTGGATTCATAACTTGTCCTTTTTTGGCGATTCAAAGTTTCAAGGCCATATAAGATGCGTGTTCCCACTTGTCTGTTCTGTTTTTATCAATCCAAGGCACATCCCATTTCCAAATCTGCAGAAAAAATAGATGTTGATGTTGGTAAGTTGCAAGTGTTTGGACATAATTATTACTATGTTATATTTTCCGTGGACTGAAACGTATTATTAGGAGTTTGTTCTTATGCTATTAAGTACTATATTTGTCCACATGTCAATAGGTGATACATTCTGTTAGATTTGGTGTGGATAAATCTATCTTGTATTAATTCCTCAAAAAATATGATTGTCCCTCATGAAATCCTATTCCGGTGGTTTGACCGCTGATGGTTACCCAATTTTCAACTTAGAACTCATCTTGGCCACTCTAGGAGGTTTAGGGAAGGACTATGAATCAGTAATTGTCAATATAACCTCCAGAATTGTTCCCTCACTTGGCAGAAGGTTTAGTCATAATCGGTGACTCATGAAAGATTGCTGGCCCGTTTTAATCTTACTATATTGATCTGAATTCCCAGCTTCTTATGGCCAATCTTGCTACTTAGAAGATTGGTCCTCCCAGAACATGATTCAGACCCTCCGGTAACAACACTAGTTTTGAATCAACTAGAGGAAGAGGTTTCAGGGGATTCAAAGGCAGAAACAAAGGTGTTAGAGGTGGTTTTAACCTTAGACCCGTGTGCCAACTTTGCATCAGACCTGACCACATTGCTTCTAATTGCTACGACAAATATTACTCATCCTACACTGGTCAGAGTTCCACTCCTCAACATCAAAATCCAAGGCCTTGTGTTGCTTATATTGCTTCTCGGACACTCTTTTGGATCATGGTTGGTATGCTCACAATGGTGCAACTACCACAATGCATCTGATTTGAATAGCCTTCATCTCAGCTCAGGTTATGAAGACTCTGATACTCGCACAGTAGGTAATGGTGAGCCTCTTCCTATTGCTAATATTGGTCAACCTCTGATTCCTGCCAATGATAACAAAACACTTTCCTTTAATAGCATTATACATGTGCCTGATATCAACAAAAAACCTCTTAAGTGTTTCTAGGTTAACTTATGATAATCATGTTTACATTGAGTTTAATTCCGGTTGTTGTCTTGTGAAGGGTCTAACAACATAGAAAGTGCTCCTGGACGGAACCCTTAGTAAGGGCCTCTATCAGCTTCAAGTTCCAACATCCATGAGCTCTCTTCAATCCAACTCTGCCCCCATTCCATCCATAGTTGTCAAGTCCACTCAGAGTTCATCTACCAATAATCTAGAGTCTTATGTCAGTGCTGTAGGATGTAATATCGCCGGATGGATCAAGATCCACCCGATTACGCAGCGAAAAGTACAAGATCTAGATCTAGTCAACCAAAATACATAAATATAATAGATCTAAACCTACGAGGGGGTTTAGATTGCTTACATGTTTACTGTGAATAAACACCAAGAACAATCTGAGATCCAAGATCCAAGCTAGATGAGAAGCCACAGTCTTCCAACGTGTGTCTCCAAGCATCACCAGGTGGATGGTGTTTCAAGCCGCCGGACCTCCTCGATATGCTACCTTAGAAAAATCAGAAGTTTTCCTAAAACTCGAACCCATAGTATTTGGCCGAAACATCTAAGCCATAATACTACCCAATAACTCGAAAATTGCTTGTGATTTTAGGCTTAGGAGTACTCTCTTTATATAGGAGAGAAATCCTTGTCCTCCAAAGCATTATTTAATTAATACAAAATCAATCAAAATAATCATTTTCCTTAAAAAGATAAATCCAGAATATTCCTAAATTAATTAGGATAAATAAACGATTTTCTTTTCCTTAAATTATTTAACAAATAAATAATTTAATCACATGTTAAATAATTATCCAAGAAAACTAATTTCCCAATAATTAAATAACTTACAAAATGCGCCCAACCCTAATTAAATAAAGGTCCATACGCATTTTTTGACATATTGGCCCGAGTCCACGAAAAAAGTCTTTTCCATGTATTTAATTATTTAGTCCAACTAAACAATTAATCCGCATATCTATTAAACAGTCCAATCAAACTATTTAATATTAATTGAGGTGAAACGACGAGAAAACATATGCATGTTAGGAGCCACGTCGGGGACCATGTACCCATATTCAGTAGCTACAATAAATTAAATAATATCATCCGTCAGACCGAACAATAATATCCAATATATTAATTCCTGGATTACACCACCATAAACCCGAAACTGAACTCTACTGAATACATATAACTTACACTCAATTATGTGTCGATAAGCGTCCACTGATATAATCATTACATACGGATAATTCCTCCATAGACTGTTCGTTACGATTCGGGATATCTCTGTAGACCCTTCTCGAAACATCTTATCCTTATTTACCATTAACCCCCTAGTGACCAAATAGATCATAACTAATATAATATGAACTGCGCGCATCGGTCAGTTTCTAGGATTAACAAATAAGGGAACTATCTGTCTACTTCCCGAGGGAAGGAATGGATTCCATATCTGTGATAGCACAGACTACTCACTCATTCCAGAATAGAGCCAACAAGAAGTGTCGGACCACATACTTCGAAGTGGTCCTTACTAACACATCAAACTCTACCCTAGTCTAATCAGTTGTCTGTGATCACCTCAGGATTGAGATTAATCCATATATGATCATCTTGTGATTCGATAAGACTTCTCGATCACGGAATTATATCAAGAACTCAAATCAAATCGGTCCAGCCCTATATGATTATCATCATATATAAATGCCCCACTAGGTACCTTATTACCGACAGTCCGGATAAGACTGTCACACCTAAAGTGTTCTGGGCGCATTATTAGCAAATTAATCTAGAGACCCGTACTCAGATTAATAAACGCTACCGACTAAGTTAATTTTAAATACATCTCACTAACTCAATCCTCTTGTGTATAACCATACACTGAGTTATGTGATTACATAAACGAGGTACTTAGGGTTTTCAGTAGTGTCTTAATTATAAGCATACATGCATATAATAAGATGAATTATTAATTCTGTCCTAAAACAATTATATAATTGTCTTTCGGGCACTACACATAACAAGTGCTTAGTCCAATAATTGTACAACCAGTACTTGGCATAGAAGATTAGGTCATTCGTCTGAAAGGAATTTGAGTCAAGTTCTAATAGTCTGTAATGTCAAGCTGAATTTGAATAAAAATTTATCTTTTGTGAAGCTTGTCATCTTGGCAAACAACATTCTTACCATATCCTAATTTTGTAACTAAAACCAAATTTCCTCTTGAAATTGTGCACTCAGATTTATGGGGACCATCTCCAATCACATCCACTTATGGATATACCTATTACATTCACTTTTTGAATGATTTTACTAGATTCACTTGGATTTTCCCCATCAAGTTAAAATTTGATGTTTTACATGTTTTCATTTAATTTAAATCACTTGTTGAAAACCAATTGAACAGTAAAATTAAGTGTTTGCACACTGACATAGGAGGTGAATAGATCATTTGTTCCATACCTCCAACAGTCAAGCATTCAATTTAGACATTAATGCCCCCGTGCACATGGCCAAAATGAGGGAGCTATAAGAAAGCATAGGTCTATAGTCGAAATGAGATTAACTCTCTTAGCTCAGGAATCTATGCCACTCGGATTTTTGTAGGAAAGATTCAAGCACTCTGTCAGAATTCTCAGTTCTCTTCTCACACCAGTCCTAGATACCAAATCTAATTTTGAAAAATTGTTTAACAAACTGCCAAATTATAGTCTGTTCAAGGTCTTTGGATGTGCTTTCTATTCAAACCTGAAACCATTTCAAAACAAAAAGTTTTAGTTTCATACTCAAAAGTGTGTTAACCTAGGGTTAAGTCTTATTCACAAAGGTCACATGTGTCTAGATCTTAGTGGCTGAATCTACATATCTAAGGGATTGACTATTGTTAAATCTTTAGTCTAGTCACTAAGGCATCCACTATAAGTCATTATTGCTTTTGCTATATATTTTGATTGGCCCATGAAACATATTGATATCAATAATGCATTTCTTAATGATATCAATATGAATCAATATTTATGCCTCAACCTGAAGGTTTTGTATATCAGACTGAACCTTATTTTGTTTGTCATCTCGAGAATGTTTTGCATGGACTCAAACAGACACCAGAGCTTGGTTTGATGAACTGAGGATACAACTACTGAGGTGGGGTTTCAAGCAATCCAGATGTGACTCACTTTTTATCTTCATAAGGGTGCAACCATTTTGTATGATCTTGTGTATATGGATGACATTCTTATTACAGGGAATAACACGTAGTGCATCCACAATTTTGTCAAGGACCTTGATACATGATTCTCTCTAAAGGATCTTGGTAACTTGCATCACTTTCTAGGATTACAAGCACACAGTTTATATCTATCACAACATGCCTATGCTGCCCAACTTCTTGAGATACTCAACCTTCAAAATCCGAAACCATGTCCAACTCCAATGGTTGCTACCTCCAAAGCACCACCTTCATCCACTTTGATGCATAATCCTACTCGTTACAGAAGAAGCATGATTGGAGCTCTGCAGTACTTAACCTTCATTAGGTCAGATGTCACCTTTGCGGTCAACTTTCTCAGTCAATATATGCAATCACCCATACTCACACTTTGGCAAGCTGTGAAACACCTATTCAGATATATCAAGGGCACCCTTTACACTGGATTACATTCATCACCCTTTGCACCTCTTCAAGTTGTTGGCTTTAGTGGTGTTGATTGGGGTTGTGACAAGATTGACAGAAGGTCTATTCCTGCCTATTGTATTTTTCTAGGGGCTCTTTGGTTTCTTGGTCATCTAAGAAACAACATGTTATGGAAAGATCCAATACATAGTCTAAATATAGGGCTCTTGCGAATGTTTTGGCTGAGACTCAGTGTATTGAGAATCTTTTAAGTGAATTGCATCTTCTGCCTATGACTAAACCAGTGATCTGGTGTGACAACATTGGGGCTGGATTTCTGGCTCATAATCCAGTCCTCCATTCTAGAATTAAACATATGGAACTAGATCTTCATTTCATCAGAGATAAAGTTCTGGCAGACACTCTTGATATTCAATATATTCCATCTTATGATTAAGTTGCAGATGCCTTGACCAAGCCACTGCCATCTACACGATTTAACTATCTTCGAGACAAACTACATGTGGTTTAGACCCCTTGTTTTTAGGGGGATGTTAGGACATAATTATTACTATGTTTTATATTTTGAGGAGTGAAATGTATTATTAAGAGTTTGTAGGTCCTTGTTCTGCTATTAAGACATCATCAGGTGGTACATTATGTTAGATTTTGTGTGGATAAATCTATCTTGTATTCCTCCTTTTGGATCATAATGGAAATTATCTTATTCTGTTTATTGGTCTGACTGCAAGCAGTGTTTAACTCCAATTTGAGTATCACATAAGGTTTTTGTTTTATATGTATGTGTATGAATATACTGAAGATCTTATAAGTGGGTTCAAAACAGATGCAGAGTTCTATGAGGGCGTTAGGCTGTATAAATACATTGAATTGCAAATAGCCACCAAGAATTTCAAACCATCAAACATAATCGGGAGTGGAGGATTTGGTTCTGTATACAAGGTATTTGAATAAATGTCTAAGCTACATATTTTGTTCTTCAGGCATTGCATTTCAGGATTAAACTCATTAAAGTTATATCTATTGCCAGGGGAGGCTAAGAGGCGATGATGGGACCTTAGTGGCCTTAAAGGTGCTCTCTGCAGAGTCAGCTCAGGGTGTCCGCGAGTTCTTAGCAGAGATAGCTGCAATATCAGGAATCGAACACGAAAATCTTGTAAAGTTACAGGGTTGTTGCATAGAAGGTGGCCATAGGGTACTTGTTTACGGCTATCTTGAAAATAACAGTCTTGCTCAAACTCTTCTTGGTATATATGTTTTAGAACTACTTATGCACATAAAATCGCGTGTTTTTATTTCATTCTTTGATGATAATATGAATCTATTACAGATGGACGCCGAAGGGATATTCGGTTTAGTTGGGAAATACGAGCTATGATATGCATCGGTATTGCTCGGGGGCTAGCTTTCCTGCATGAGGATGTCCAACCTCATATTGTTCATAGAGATATCAAAGCAAGTAATATTCTTCTTGATAAAGACCTCACTCCCAAGATTTCGGATTTTGGTCTAGCAAAGCTCTTTCCAAATAATAAGACGCATGTTACCACACGCGTAGCAGGAACATTGTAAGATCATTTTCTGTTTATTAGAATTTCCATTTGGTAAGTGAATTTATGCTTCATGTTTATTTAATCGCAGTGGATACCTGGCCCCCGAGTATGCTATTTCAGGCCAATTGACACGAAAAGCTGATGTTTATAGTTTCGGCATCCTTCTCTTAGAAATTATTAGTGGAAGGTGCAATATAGAGAAGAGGAAACCTGTAGGAGAGCAAAGTCTTCTTGAAATGGTATATATATGATTCTTCCCTGTTTTCATACTTGTAAGCAAAAAATGGCCTAAAATTCTCTCCAAGTATGGTTTTTACTGGTCATTTTAAGTAAAAAGTACAATGTGGAAGCCTAATAAGATTCTTGGGGGGTGGTTTTTGGCAGGCTTGGGAACATTACAAGAAAGGGGAGCTAATTCGAGTAATTGATCCGTCTCTTAACACCGAGGTGAAAGTCGAAGCAGCTTGCTGGTACCTAAAAATCGCTCTTCTATGCACCCAAAAATCGCCTAATAAAAGGCCATCCATGCCAACAATCGTCGAATTGCTGGTTGGAGAGATTGATCTTCTTGATGACGAAAAAATACTAAAACCGGGGCTTTTACATGAAACTTCTTGCTCTGAGAGGCGAAACGAGTGATAGTTCTGATTCCTGGTCACTTAGTTCAGGGGTGCACAACAGTTCATCATCATCTTCAGGAAACTCAAGAATTACAGTTACCCCTATGATTTTCACTTCCATTGATGAAACAAGGGTATTTAACTAGGTGCTGCATCCACTCAAAATTTATGCATATGTATACTGACATTGTAACTGATGTTATATAATAACGATTGTAGAATTTTATCGTTTATAACAGGGGCCGATGCAGGATCTCGGGTAAGAGGGCAATAAATTTTTTAAAAGTAAATAAAAAATTTAAGGGGGACAAACTATATGCATATTACACATATTAGTGTGTTTTTTTGAGATCAAGGGGGGAGGGGTAGCAGTTGCTCCTCTTGGTTGTATGTAGATCCGCCACTGGTTATAGAGAAATCATAATGAGATCGATTCACACTGAAGATTTAATCATTAATATTTCTAGTCATAACATTAATAGATAAGGCATTATTAATAAGGTTAGAATAACATGTATAAAATGTTCTCTATAGTATAAAGATATTGATAGACATGTGCTATCAAATTAGTGCATGTGTCAAACACTTGGATATGTACGCGGATGTGTATATATACGAAATGCGTACATTATGACATGCTTATTAAATAAATAAATAAGTGTTAAATATATAGTGAGGGTTATGTAATTGTCCTTTTTTTTTTTTTTTTATTTTTAACGAAGGTCATTATTATATCACAATTTGTATTATCATGTTTGACTTCATTTGAGGTTTTTTGGATCAGGAACGATTATACGGTGGATATTAGATTTCATATTGAAGCCTCTGTATGATAAATGGTTCGATCATTTGAGATTCATTTTTCTTGATTGTATGAATGAATATATGAAATTGGTCATCCAATAAGGAAAGTTTTATTTAGGAATTTTCGCAAAATGAAAAGTTCACTTTGAGAGAATAAGTTTCAGATGATGATAAATAATCGTTAATGTTGCAAACTCAAATAACGACAGTGTGAATACTGATATACGAAAAGATGTATTTATATGACAGATTGTTTTATGAACAAGGTTTTAATTTTCAATCCAGGATATAGAAATAAAGTGTTTACAATTTTCATTTTTCAACGTTGATCAACATTTTTAATGTGCAGCAGTGAATACGTCATTTTTAAAGTTTTCATACAAATCAAGAAAAATAGTCAATATCTTAATTTTTTCTTAAAGTCTAAAATAGCATTTGGCTCTTATAAAAAATTGTTTAATGAATAATAATTAGAAGTATGGTGAAGAAAAGAACCTACTACTCCCTCTGTTTTTTTTAACTGTCGCAGTAAAAGACACAGATTAATAAAGTAATTAATATGCACACAAAAAAAAGTAATTAATATGTGTAAAATATAGTATAAAAAAACTAAGTTAAATACGCAAATTAAAGTTAAAAAAAAGTTAAAATTAATTAATAGTTTTGTTATTTGTGAAAATATAGTATAAAAAAACTAAGTTAAAGTTAATGATCATGTCATTTTGATTTCCGTCACGAAATTAAAGTTAAAGTTAAAATTACGGTTATGATTAATTATAAGGTTGCACGAGCCCAAGTGGGAGATTATTGGAATTAAAAGAAATGAAATAATTATTTAAGAAGAGAGATTTTTTAAATGTTGATGGGATTGATGGACATGATTGGTTATTGATACATTTTTATGACGACAGCAAAGTTACGCGCTATTTGGTTATCTTGTGATAAAATAATTATAAGGTTACACATATAGCCCAAGTGGGAGATTGTTGGATCATTAATTCAACGTTGGGCTTATGTGAAATAATTATTTGTCATACACTCTCAATAAAGATTAGCTCGATATTAAAGTGATCTAATACGGTTTACGGTTGTTGGGCTATAATGTATCATTAGAGTGTGGGCCCTTTATGTGTAGAGACTGAGGTAATCTGTCATTTGATTTTTTGAATATATGCACACCCAATAAAGGTTGATTATTTCTTGTTAATTAGAGTAGTATATTGGAAATGTGTATAATCATGGATAATAGTGTTGCAAATTGACTTTTGAGATTTTTAGCACTGGAAATGTTATTTATTGGAGATGTTAATACTTTGTTTATATATTAATTGAATTGTGGGGTAAACGTGGAAAAAATAATAAATTCTGCAGTGGTATTGTATATTGACAGATAAATAAAAACAAAGCAATTCTGAAAAATGATAGTTCAAAAAAAAAAAACAGATGGAGTACATACTAGTCGGCTTTCAAGTAATCAATTCTAGTCTAAGAACCCCTAGTGGCCCGGTTCATCGGTGTCTTAGTCGTTGAAGGATCATTGGCTTAGTCTTTATGCTTTATTTTATTAAGGGTAGTAGACGCAAGGCGATAAACAAGAAAGTCACAACTCAGTACCGAGGAAATTAAAAAGTAAGCAAGCGATTCACAATGAAGAAAATCTGTTGGATGGCTGCATACAACCATCAAATTTCTTTTGGTTGATCAAGCGGGGTCAGGATCCATTGCTGCTATCACTTTCTATGCTTTTGTTTTGTGTTTCGTCCTTTATTTTATTAAGTGTAGTAGACGCAAGGGGATAAACAAGAAAGTCACAACTCAGTACAGAGGAAATTAAAAAGTAAGCAGGCGATTCACGATGAAGAAAATTTCTTGGATGGCTACATACAACCATCAAATTTCTTTTGGTTGATCAAGCGGGGTCAGGATCCATTGCTGCTATCACTCTATATGCTTTTGTTTTGTGTTCCGTCCCATTAACTAATAGATGCTAGTGCGGGGGGGGGGGGGGGACTGCTCGTTTTGACAACAAAGGGCTGAGGAAAAAACAATAGGTTCCGGGTTCCCTGGACGCAGCGCGAGATAATGATGGGTCAACCCTTTTTCTAGAGCTCCTAGTGGAACTGTTGCTTTGCTTCTGCTCAGTGCAAATGAAGAAGAGAGATCGAGCGCCAAAAAACAATTTTTTTAATACTAACAAAAAATGAAAGAGAGTCAAGACGATAAAGAGATAAACTCAATTTGGAGATTCTTTAAGTTGTTAAAGAAATGAAGAAGAGAGATTTTTTAAATGCTTGAGAGTTGAGACGACAAAGAGAAAGATGAAATGAAGAAGAGATTTTCTTTGAAGACAAAGAAAAAAAGTGAGAGTTAAGACGATAAAGAGGGAGAGGGAGAGGGAGACAGGCAGTCGCATCTGTTTCTTTGGGGAAAAAAAGTGCATACAATAGGGCTCAAACATTGGTCACTTGCCATTTATACTTTAGTGCTCACCACTAGGGTGATGCCTTGTTTTTTGGTAAGTTATTGAAGCCCAATGTAAATATACAAAATATATATGCTATTGCGTAAAAAATTAACGGGGCCCTTAAATTCATCGATTTGGGGGGGGGGGGGGGGCGTGTGCCATGGCCCCGTTGCCCCCCCAAGGGGCGCCCCTGGGAGTGGATATGCTAAGCGGCGATGGTCCTCTCAAAAGCAACTCCGTATCTCTCTTTATCAGTTGAGTGAACCAAGGGTTACCTCTCTTAGTGGGTTCTAATATGGCACCTGAGTAGCTCTTCGGGCCACTGCAATTATGCCTCGATCGGTCAGATATGCGTAAGCCGCTCTAAACAGGTCTAGCTCATAAGCTGATGGTAACTTGAACTGGAAGAAAAGGACTTTCTTCTTAGAGTAAGTTTAAGTACCTTGCGGGCCCCGATCCGGTATGGAGCTATGAGTGGGTTGGAGGGTAGAAATGAGCTGGTCTTGCCCCCGTTCATTGCTAGCTCTCATATTACTCTCACTTGTTGTAGATGGGACTTGAACTCAGGTCTTGGTCTTGGGAACTTAGGACAACATAGTAATAACATAGTAATAATAAACTAACATGACTATATCGAATTAACATTGTTAGCGTAAACCGTATTTTTTCAACCGTCTTTTTATATAATCATAAAAATAAAACTATTTAATACAATATCGTTTCAATTCGTAAAATCAAACCCGTGAAAGATTTACTCAAAACAAACAAACAACACGTTTATGACCAGACTGGTCCACTACTTTTTGGCTATAATGTCTACTATAGGGCGAGACAATCTAGAGATGGTTTCCCGATTAGTAGGAGTAGAGCCAAAAGGATTTTCGAACTTATACATTGTGATTTGTGGGGATCCAACCAAACTCCTCGTCTTGTGGCAACGTATTTTTTAACTATTGTGGATGGTTTTTCTAGTTATGTGGGGGTGTATTTATTATATAATAATGTGGAAGTGGAAATTGTTTTTTTTTTTGGTGAATTTATTGCCCTTATTGACCGCAAGTTTAATAAGAAAATAGCATGTGTACGTAGTGACAATGGGATGAAATTTAAGCGACTACTGCCTTATTTTAAGAGGCAATGTATTGTTTTTTAAACTACTTGTGTTGGGACACATCAACAAAACGGACGTGTTGAACGTAAACCTCAACATATTTTGAACGTTGATAGGACCTTTCGTTTTGAGGGGCATTTAGCTATTGCCTTTTGGGGAGAATGTGTTCTAACGACATGTTATTTAATTAACCGAACCCCCTCGAGTGTTCTCGATTATTAAAATTCATTATGAAGTTTTGTTCGGAAAACCACCCAATCTAGAGGCGATTCATGTCTTGGGTTGTTTATGTTACACTCATAATCAACAACATAAAGGAAATAAGTTCGCTAGCCGTAGTCGAAAATGCGTTTTTTCGGATATCCTTTTGCCAAAAACCGGTGGACGTTGTTTTGACTTGGAACTCATGATATATTTGTCTCGTGTGATGTAAAGTTTGTTGAGCATGTTTTTCCTTTCTCGTTCACAAACTTGGATGTTGCGGGTGACCCTCCAGATATGGGTCATTTGGTGGATGCGAGTGATGATGGACATGAATTATGAAGGGGATGTTCCGATTAAGGAGGGGCGTTAGTCGTGGACGATCCGGTTCCTGCTCTTGGTGATTTCGTTGGGCATACGGATGTCGAACCCGTAGTGATGAAGGAACCAAGTGTTTTGGCACAAGAAGAGGCGGTTAAATTGGAACGAGGGAAACGAGAAAAACTCCTAATTCTGAATATCAGGGTTTCGTTACTCATTTGATTACTAAAAAGAATAGTCCGTCTTCTCGCTCATCCACGACATCGGCTACCTCAGGTACTCTATATCCTATTTCACATTTTATCGATTATGAGCGGTTTTCTAACAAATATCGGCGGTGTATAGCAGCCATTTTTGCAGGGTCTTGTTCCTAAATTTTTTAAGGAAGCTATGAAACATGAGGGTTGGAGAAACGCTATGGCATCAGAAATTCAAGCCTTGGAGGAACAGGAAACGTGGGAACCTCAGCGTTACCACAGGAGAAGAAGGCTCGGTAGTAAGTGGGTATATGCTGAAAAATATGATGGGAACGATGTCCATTAGAGACCCAAAGCCAGACTGGTTGTTCTTGGAAATCATCAGGTAGAGGGTATCGATTATACTAAGACATATGCCCCCATGACAAAAATGGTCACGGTTAGCACTTTTTTAGCCATTGTAATGCGTTCCTTCATGGAGACTTGAAAGAGGAGATTTGCATGAAAATACCGCATGGGTTCGAAAACAATAAGTCTCACTTGGTGTGCCGAATGAAGAAGTCCTTGTATGGGTTAAAGCAAGCACCTCGTTGCTGATTCGCGAAATTAGTTGCTACTTTGAAAACTTACGGGTTTCATCAGTCCGACTGCGATTACTCTCCTTTTGCGTTGCATAAAGGAAAGATTTAGCTTACTGTTCTCGTATATGTGGATGACATGATCATTTTTGGCAATGATTGGGTCGCGTTGGATATTATCAAGCAGTAACTTGGGGAATGTTTCAAGATGAAAGATTTGAGAGCTCTTAAATTTTTTCTTGGCTTGGAAGTGCCGAGAAATTGTTCTGGGATTGTAAATATGCCTTAGATATCATTGCGGAGCGTGGACTTCTCGGGAGCAAGCTTGTTGATTTCGAGCAGAACCATTGGTTGGCCCTCACCAAGGGTCCTTTTCACGATGACCCCGGCCAATATACCGTTTCTTGATGGGTCGTTTGATCTATCTTGGTGTGGCTTGGTCTGACTTAGCATATTCCGTGCATAACTCAGTTTATGCAACACCGACGCCATGAACATTGGGAGGCTGCTATACGTGTGATCCGGTTCCTAAAGCTTCACCCGGGTCAAAGCATTATGTTGCACGCTGACAGTTCTTTGACATTGGAAGGGTGGTGTGTAATATCCCGAAAATTCAAGAAGGGTAAAGATGTAAAAAGGGAATTTAATTATTCATTTTCCTGTTTTATATTTAACCTAAAAGAAAATAATTAGAAGGGTATTAATTATTTAATCAAGGATTTATTAAAGGAGTATTTAACGGAAATACTTCCCTTAATTCCTATTACTCTCATACGCTAAACTTTTCTGATAAAAAATGGGACAAGCCCGACGGTAAGAACAAGGAGAAGAAAAAAGAAAAGTTCGAACGATGTTTTCCAAATTCGGGGTTTAACGGTTGATTTTCGGTGCAGACCATAGTAGAAAAAAATTGATCACCGCGAGGAGACGATCGTTTTGATACCAACCGTTTTCTTTTTCCGGTAAGTTTTCATTCCTAACCCTAATTATAGATTCCGTATATACTTGAGAAAATCTGAGCTTTGGTGAATTAGAAGGCTGCCTAATCGTAGTGTAATAGTAAATTATCGTAGGTGATTCGTAGAAGTTATTGGAATCAAGGATTGAAGCTTTTTACTATCCGTTTTTGCTTTCAATCGCTTTTGGAATTGCTAAGGTAATGGAGTGTTTTTAATCAGTGCAATTAGGATTATGTTGTTAATTTTTAATTACACTTTATGTTGTTTGATGAAATTTGCGTGCTACTATAATGAATGAATCTTCAATTTGACCGAAATATATTTATCGAACCTATGAGTTGCCGGAGCCACCGCACTCGCGGTTTGCATCGGCCAATTTGCTGATAGAATACTCGCCACTTTATAGTTTCATAAAGGTATGGTAGATATCATTATTATATTATTATTATTTTTTTAGCCATATCATTATTATATCATTAATGTTTTTTTTAGATTGCTACCGGAGGTTATATTCCCAGATATGCTAACGTCGGCAAGTTCCTTTTTGGAAAAAATGTTATGCAAGAGTAAAATTATATATGTATTCTTTTGACAGAAAAAATTTATATATGTATTCTAATGATATAATTGAGTTGATAGATATTATATATGGTAAGTAATTTTATTTAATTTATATACTAAAAATGTATGCACAACAATGTAACATATATGTTTAACGGTTATAGTAAACGGGTGGTATAATTTACAATAAATGAGTATTCTATTAATTTTGTGCTTTTAAGTGTATTTCACGATACAATGTGGTATGTATGTCTTTTGAGACATTAATTGGAACGTGGTAAAGTCTAACTTCCGACTTCAGGTGTCTTAGCATCAATCGCCGCAACTGAGACCCTCTGCGGGGAGAGGGTGGTAGCTCAGAAGGCGGTTGTTTAGACCTTGCGGGGTCATTTGTTTAGTAGTCATTGATGCCTTTTACAACGTGCTAGGTAGTTAATCTAGATTGTCTAGAACTAGATGTCCTTAGGAAGTCTTTTTAAGTGAAATAAACTTAGGTGGTTAGATTAACTACGTAATAAACACATGTGATGAGTCTAAAAGCTAAAACGTTGTAATTCTTGGTGAGGCACATTTATGATTTGCAGCATGGAATCATTTCTCATACGTAACGGACAATATTCGGGTTTTGGGAAATGTTCCACACGGAACCATCCGTTCCTTATGAGGTGCTGAACATGTCCCGGTGCATACCCATCATTCGGGCAACGTGTCCTTGAATTATAATGTAACATAGATACTTGCTCGTGAGGGTGCTAACAGACCTAGCAGAGGGGAGTGTATTTTAATGCAACATATATGGTAGGTGTGTAGATCAATATGTGTAACTGTTTCTTCTACCCCTTACTAAGTACGTATGTACTTACCCCCTCTTCTTTATTGTCTCCACCCCGAGAAGGTGGTTATTAGGACGATGATGAGTATAAATGCGATGATGGAGCCGATGTTTGAGCTCGAGATGATATGTTGATGTTAACACTTTCATTTATGCATTTTATTTTTCGGTTTTGAGAGGTGGACTATAGTATCTTTTCGGTTTCATTTGGGATGTAATAAATTAAACAACATTTATTTCGTTGTTTGTCGGGCAGTTTTCTTAGACGTAAATTTTGGGACTTGGTGATCCGTTGTTTGTCGTTTGACATTTTTTCCGTGTTATCTTTAGTTTTAATTTATTTCGCTTTTACTCCGATTAATTGTTACGAGGCTTATTTATATATTACTTTTGATGATTTAAAAAGTTAATATATGCATGCCGGGCGTTCTTTCCGGATAAAGACTCGGTATCCGGGACAGGGCGTCACAGTTGGTATCAGAGACGAAAGTTCCTATCTTACGTCTAAGTTCGTAGCTTAAGTTGAATTTTATAAGCCTCTTTAGCAGCTTATCTGACCCTTTCTTCTTGACACATGGCTAAGAAAAAACTGCAAGGAGCTCTAGTAAGTTAGTCCGTTAAGCAATCAATCCTTACGGATGAAGTGTTTAAACCAAACCACATCACCTAGGATTAAGTGAAACCCCTCTAAGTAAAGCTTTGGGATCGGAGTCTTATGCCTACACCTTTAAGTTGAGGTCCTCTTGGTTGAATATTCTTTACATTCCCTATTGTAATCACTCCATTTCCTTTTACACCTCAATGTCAAAGCCTACACTATGGCCTGACCTATTCTTGTAGAGAATGATATTGGACTCAACCCTACGAATCCTCCGCTTTCTCTCTTTACTATTGTTTGGTATATGCTTACCAATATTCTTTGACCTTGCTTTGCTCGAGATGGGTTCCACACGAACTCCATATGCAATCATATCTCTTCCAAGTGCTTCTTACTCGTTTCAAAAATTAGTGTTAAAGGTTTCTCCCTTTGGCACATAGTTTTATCATCCTTATGCATGGTTGGCTCCATCCAACACGAGTGAATGCTTTTCGTTTCCGTGTTTTCCTTTAATGAGAAAATCATTTCTCCCCTGCTCCAAAAATTCTGAAAATTTTCAGCATGATAGACCGATGTTTGGTCTACAATTTCTCTTTTTACATCAACTCGATAATTATTATGGATTGTTCATAAAATCCATGTTAATGACGGACACTCTGTCCAGAAAATATGCAGTAGAACCTTTACTTCTCCTTCTATTTTGAACAGGTTAAACATCTTCAAATGACCTGAATTTTTGGTATGTTTCAGACTACAATTTTATCTACGGGAAATTTTATTATGGTCCTGGACCAATGATGACTTGGTGATCCAGGACCAATAGAAAAATGACAAATAACACAAGGGCCCACCGTGTAAAATATAAATCCCATGTATTGACGTTTTTACCCTTCTTATAAGACATTTCATTGGTGGACAAGTATGACATGGTGGTCCTGGACCACCATAAAACCACTTGTTTATCTACAACTTTCCTTTTGGAATCAAGTTCGAATTATTTTTCGTTTGACCACAATATGCAATTAAAGTCAGTGTTTACCAATCTGGAAATTCTGACAGCTTGTGCATTCGGCAGAAATATTTGTTTTTGATCAACTCCTTCTCATTAAAAAATTCTAATATTTTTATGTCACATGGGAAACTCCAGTATCTGAATCTTCTCTTTGGATCATGCTCAAGTTATTGTTCGTTTGGGCTGTACAAATTGATAATGTCAGATCCGGAATAAATATCATACACAGCAACCTAAAAGGGAATCCCCACCTCTTTGACTTAAGGTTAGGGCTAAGAGAGTAATATGTTCTGGTTGTTATATTCAAGAAGTTTACCCCCCAAAGTTTGAACTTCTCTTAGGTTAAGTCTTTTAGTAGGATGCTTGTAAAGTTAACATTGTTGTTTCTTTTACAGTTATAAACAAGCACCGAGACGCTACCTCCCAGAATGCCACGATTGAAGTTCAAACCTTTTTATGCCTGTCTTCGATAATGCCTTTTCCACTAAATTACTTCCCATTTGATTCATCACTTGAGGTACTTGAGTTCAATAACTTCCCGCCACCTTCTGTCTTGAATTATCTCAGAAACATATCTCTATAAGCCTTTTCTTTTGAACAAGTTCATACCTTACCTTTCTAATCAAAGAAACGAGTTCTCTATAATTTTGCATTGTTGAACCATCATTCTTCATTTCAAATTCAAATTTGACTGAATTTTCTGATGTCAGAACATTCTTCTTACTTGTATTCATTCTCAGCTTCCCTCCTAAGGGTAGTGTTGATATTGTAAAATTTTCATCTAATGCTGCCTATTCTTTCAAGGTATGCATCTCACCTTCATGCCAGTTAGATCTTTAAACCTACCATGACCTTCCCTTTCGATTAGTTTTTTTTTTCACCTTCTGGTAATTCATGCTAAACCGGTTTTCAGGCAGAAGGTAGTCTTTGCCAAGATGACTTCCGAACCTATCTTGCCAACCAACATATGGACTTCACAGTTTTATTAATTTCAATTCAGATTAATGCACCTTGCACATTTTCAGCTTTAAATCTCTTTCACGTTATTTAGAGTCATGAACCACCAGACACACCTTTTGACATTCACTCTTCTGTCTTGGTGTTTCTATAACAATTTTGTTACACCAGTTGAAATGTCTGTTTTGTTTAACCTTCTCATTCACTCATAAGGAATAACCTTGAGAATTTATTCTTTGGCACTGTACTATCCCTCTTGAGTAGTACAACCTTGAACCGTTAAATTAGATCATCAATGAACCTTTTCCCCTCTTTTGGTAGTTTGAATTAATTCTACGAAATCAAACTTTATCCGACATTTCTTAAGTGTCTTTCATCCTTCACACAAAAGCTTGTTTATCATAGACCCATTTTTCAAAACTTTTGCGTTTCCTTTACATTACCTTGAGGAAAACTTTGTACTCCTTTAAATCTTGAAATAACCTCTCATTGACTAATGCAAACTTGGACACTTCTTCACAAGTGTTTATTTCCTTCTGAGACCTTTTGGTGTACTATTTTGTCTCCATAGCTCTTTCATGTTGAGATTCTTGCTCTCTTTTTGATTTTTCAATTTTTTAGTCCTTCAAGTGCTCGACCTTGCACCTTTGCCGTGTTAATTTTCTATTGTGGGATGGTTTTTCTACAATATTCATGCAAGCTGGAAATTCTCTTAGTTCGCCAACAGCCACCTTGCTTAACAAATCATTAATGAATAAGGTCACTTGCCAAACGTTCTCAAGTCCATTATTCTTTTTCCCCTTATGCTAATTTTTTTTTTCTTTCTTTCAAGTCTTACATTTGATGTTTCCCGTAACATCCCCACTCTTAAGGGCTTATGTAAAACTCATTATCTTCCTTTTAAACGGTCTGAGTTTCTTTGCAGACCACCGTATCTTGCAAGATTCCACTCTAAAAAGAATTTCATCTGCAAGGTGTTCTTTTGCTTTCTTCCTTTTGGTGATTATATTTTACATTATGATACAACGCCAATCCTCCAGTCTTGAACCAACTTCAAGCTTCCCTCAACCCAGAGTCACCTTGCCTTGTTTGTAGCCCAAGAAACCTCTTTTGTTTCAAGTGCAATATACCTTTCTTCGGCTTACCAATTTGACATACCACCCTGGTACCCAACTTGTCACTTTTCAATTTTATTTGCTTCCAAGCTAACCATTATTGGCATAAGGATTGGATCAGACTGTCAGAGAGAAAATATGGCAAATACATGTTCTTTCTTTCCCAAGAAGTCTCAGAAATCCTTTATCTGGGATCCTTGCAGTTCTACATCAAGCTTGTGCCGAGATCGAACGAAGTCAGGTGTGCTAGAATTGGTGGATCGGCTAGGAAGTTTCAGCTTCTCCGGTACAGGCCAACAGAAGTAAGTTAAGCATGTCATTCTGTTGATTGTAAGATTTGAGGTAGTTGATGAAATCGTGAAGAAGCAAGACAAAGATCCAGTTGTTTTAGATTACAAGAGAGCGTCTAGAACCAAACCAGCCTATGGTCACGAGTTAGGTAAAGATGGCAACTTTCAGCGTCAAAGGTCGGCTTCATGTGCCGTATGTGGAAGATTTGAAGAAGACAGTGGTGGATGGAGGCCACACAATAGCAGTTGCAGTTCACCCCGGAGCAACCAGGATGTGTAGAGAGTTGAAACGGCACTGCCGGCCACCTTCTGTGAAGATAGAGATAGCAGAGTTGCCTATGACACCAGTTAACACGCCAGCATCCAGGAGTCACCGTTTGAGGCTCTGTATGGAAGGAAGCGTGGAACGCCAGTTATCTTGGATGAAGTGGAACAAAGACACATTACAAGACCAGAGTTGATACAACAGGTGATATTTTTGCTTCATGCCTATTCTATTCCCAAAAGCCCACGCAGAGATTGAAGTGGACCGTCGCAACCTCGAGATGGCTCAAGACGGGTAGAAGAGTTGGGAAGATGGAAGAAGAACACTGTTAGAGTTTGAAGTTAAAGATAAAGTGTATCTGAAGACGTTCTCAGTTAAAAGAGTAAGACGGCTCGGGCAGACATGCAACTAAGCCCCAGTTATGAAGGCCCTTACGTGACCTTGGCTAAAGTCAGACATTTAGCTTATCCGTTTGGAGTTACTAGAATCCTTTTCCACGAGTGCATGACGTCCTCCATGTGTCAAAGATAAGGGAATGCTTAACCGACATTGTTATGGAATCAAGCATTGACCTTGAAATGGTTGAAGAGATCTTAAACTACACGGAAGAATCAAGTGAACTTTAGAACGGAAGATGAAGAAAGTTAAGAAGGAAGACGTACAACTAGTCTTGGTTCAGTGAAGCAGTCACACACCGACAAAGGCGACATGGGAGTTAGAAGACGAGACGTTTTGTAAAGTTTTAGAGTTTAAGAACCTCCAAGAATGTTCAGTTTCGAGTACGAAACTTTTCTTAAGGGGGAGGGATGTAATACCCCGAAAATTCAAGAAGGGTAAAGATGTAAAAAGGGAATTTAATTATTTATTTTCCTATTTTATATTTAACCTAAAAGAAAATAATTAGAAGGGTATTAATTATTTAATCAAGGATTTATTAAAGGAGTATTTAACGGAAATACTTCCCTTAATTCCTATTTACTCTCATACGCTAAACTTTTCTGATAAAAAATGGGACAAGCCGACGGCAAGAACAGGGAGAAGAAAAAAGAAAAGTTCGAACGCTGTTTTCCAAATTCGGGGTTTAACGGTTGATTTTCGGTGCAGACCATAGTAGAAGAAATTGATCAGCGCGAGGAGACGATCGTTTTGATACCAACCGTTCTTTTTTTCGGTAAGTTTTTATTCCTAACCCTAATTATAGATTCCGTATGTTCTTGACAAAATTTGAGCTTTGGTGAATTAGAAGGTTGTCTAATCGTAGTGTAATGGTAAATTATCATAGGTGATTCGTAGAAGTTATTTGAATCGAGGATTGAAGTTTTTTATTATCCGTTTGCACTTTCAATCGCTTTTGGAATTGCTAAGGTAAGGAGGTGTTCTTAATCGGTGTAATTACGGTTGTGATGTTAATTTTTAATTACACTGTCTGTTGTTTGATGAAATTTGCGTGCTACTATAATGAATGAATTTTCAATTTGACCGAAATATATTTATCGAACCTATAATATTGGGAAAATATGTGTTGCCGGAGCCACCGCACTCGCGGTTTGCATCGGCCAATTTGCTGATAGAATAATCGCCACTTTATAGTTTCATAAAGGTATGGTAAATATCATTATTATATTATTTTTTTTTTTTTTTTAGCCATATCATTATTATATTATTAATGTTTTTTTAGATTGCTACTGGAGGTTGTATTCCCAGATATTTATGCAAGAGTAAAATTATATATGTATTCTATTGACAGAAAAAAATTATATATGTATTCTAATGATATAATTGAGTTAATAGATATTATATACGGAAAGGAATTTTATTTAATTTATATACTAAAAATGTATGCACAACAATGTAATATATATGTTTAACGGTTATAGTAAACGGGTGGTATAATTTACGGTAAATGTGTATTCTACTAATTTTGTGCCATATTTTAAGCACAACAATGTAACATATATGTTTAACGTTATAGTAAACGGGTGGTATAATTTACGGTGAGTATTCTATTAATTTTGTGTTTTTAAGTGTATTTCACGATACAATGTGGTATGTATGTCTTTTAAGACTTTAATTGGAATGTGGTAAAGTCTAACTTCCGACTTCAGTGCTTTAGCAATCAATCGCCACAACCGAGACCACGCGGGGAGAAGGTGGTAGCTGAAGGCGGTTGTTTAGACCTTGCGGGGTCATTTGTTTAGTAGTCACCGATGCATTTTACAACGTCTTAGGTAGTTAATCTAGTTTGTCTAGAACTAGATGTCTTTAGGAAGCCTTTTTAAGTGAAATGAAAATAGGTGGTTAGATTAACTACGTAATAAACATATGTGATGAGTCTAAAAGCTAAAACGTTGTAATTCTTGGTGAGACACATTTATGATTCGCAACATGGAATCATTTCTCATACGTAACGGACAATATTCGGGTTTTGGGAAATGTTCCACACGGAACCATCGTGTGCCGTATGAGGTCTTGAACATGTCCCGGTGCATACCCATATTCGGGCATTGTGTCCTTGAATTACAATGTAACATATTTAATTGCTCGTGAGGGTGCTAACATACCTAGCAGAGGGGAGTGTATTTTAATGCAACATATATGGTAGGTGTGTAGATCAATATATGTAACAGTTTCTTCTACCCTTTACTAAGTACGTATGTAATTACCCCATCTTCTTTATTGTCTCCACCCCGAGAAGGTGGTTATCGGGACGATGATGAGTATAGATGCGATGATGGAGTTGATGGAGCCGATGTTTGAGCTCGAGATGATATCTTGATGTTAACACTTTTATTTATGCATTTTATTATTCGGTTTTGAGAGGTGGACTTTAGTATCTTTTCGGTTTCATTTGGGATGTAATAAATTAAACAACATTTATTTCGTTGTTTGTCGGGCAGTTTTCTTAGACGTAGATTTTGGGACTTGGTGATCCGTTGTTTGTCGTTGGACATTCTTTTCCGAGTTATCTTTAGTTTTAATTTATTTCGCTTTTACTCTGATTAATTGTTACGAGGCTTATGTATATTACTTTTGATGATTTAAAAAGTTAATATATGCATGCCGGGCGTTATTTCCGGATAAGGACTCGGTATCTGGGACGGGGCGTCACAGTGTGATTCTGATTGGGCGCTGTCCATTGAATTGGCGTTCTTTGAGTGGGTGGTTTGTACTACTGGTCTCTCTCCCATTTCTTGGAAGACCAAGAAGCAGCAGACTGTGTCCCGTTCCTCGGCTGAGGCTGATTATCGATCCATGGCGGCGGTGACATGTGAGCTTCAATGGTTGCGCCGATTATTAATTGCGTGAACTCGTCATTTCCCTCGCACAAGGTATGCGGTTACATTGCGACAGTCAATCGGCGTTATATATTGCGCAAAACCCGGTATTTCACTAATTCACCACACCTATTGAAGCAAATGGCCATTTTGTTCGTGATGCGATCACTGATGGTTTGATTCTACCCTCGTATGTCATGACGAATGTGCAGTTGGCGGATATTTTTACTAAAACATTGGGGAAACAACAAGTTTTAGTTCTTGTTGCGCAAGTTGGGTGTTCGAAAACTTTACGCTCCCACTATATATATATATATATATATATATATATATATATATATATGTGTGTGTGTGTGTGTGTGTGTGTGTGTGTGTTAATCATTAAGGGCGGTTTTGGAAGCCTCTATGGACTGAGCAATTATACAACCACAACAGATTGACACAACCAATTGACACAACATTCTGTTGGAGAAAAAAAGCCCGATTGATGGGTTGACTAGTCAACTTTAACTCTAATTTCGGATAGGTTCCGATGTATATCATTGAGAGTTATTTTATCGTTAAATTCTACTCACGGAGTAATGATGAGCTTTTGAGTCGAACGATTCGAATATCGGATGAATGAGAAATTAATGCCTAAACTTGGTGTAAAATACGTAAAAATCGATCGATTTAACTTGATTTGTTTAGACCAATCAATTGACAGCTATGAAGCACCGACACTTCAATTAGGTCGCCGTGCGCTGTGTCCGACACATTTTCAGCCCGACACGCGCCCGACACGCTCCCGACACGTGTCGGAAACGTGTCGCTCGATTAAAATAATGTTAAATTCAAATTTTGAATTCCGACACGGCCCGACACGCTGGGGACACGCTGGGGACACGGCCCGACACGTTGGGGACACGGCGGGACACGTTGGGGACACGACGGGACACGTTGGGGACACGCAAGAGGACACGGCGGGACACGGCGGGGCCACGCAAGGACACGGCGGGACACGTTGGGGACACGTAAGGGACACGCAAGGAATGCAATCCGCACCAACCTACGTCTATGTTTTTTTTTTTTAATATATATATATTATATATATATATATATATATATATATATATATATATATATATATATATATATATATATATATATATATATATATATTAAAACGTGTCGACGGCGTGTCGTGCCCTCAAATTCCGAAAGTGTCCGTGTCGCCGTGTCCGTGTCGTGTCGTGCGCCGTTCCCGTGTCCGTGTCCGTGCTTCATAGATTGACAGTGTAAGGTCGGCCAATACATCAAGTCGGCCTTTGGCTTTTCTTGACGGAAAAGTCGGTCGACTTTATCGCCGTGTCGTCCGGCCAATAAGATTATATAAAAAACCACCGTGAATGAGAATTATAGGTCAAATTCTCTCTTGTTATCTCCACTACAAACTAGTCTTATATAGTCTTAGTTTTGAGTCGTCGAAGAGAAGTCGGGACACTCATTAAGGTTTGCTGGAGCTCGGATTTTTGAAGTACCGCCAAATCCGAGACGTGAAGCCGTTGAATCGTTTGGGAGACCGTTGTTGCAACCGTGGGCACGAGACTGGGGAAATTTGTCTTTAGGAAAGAGTGTTTACACTCGCCTTTGTTTGTTTTCTATTCCGTTAATTTATGCATCGTAATTTTTATTTTATCGTGTTATTATTCGGTAATGATTCCCGGTAATTCCGGATCGGTTCCGTAAATCACTCCACACACGATACGGTTTTCTTAACACATTCATCTACACCATTGATTATTGTGGGACCTAGACAGTGGCGGATCCAAAGTCAAAGTTCAGTGGGGTCACCCGTCACAAAAATATAGTAACCCTAAAAACAATTCGGGTGGGCGAGTAACTAGGTCAAAATTTTCGGGTCGGAGCCGGGTTAAACGGATAATTAGGTCAAAAATTGATTTTTTTGGTTTTGCAATTTTTTTTGTTTGTTTGAAATTTGAGTGAGGTCATGTGACCCACCCCTCTTACACGTGGAGCAATCCCAGGACCTAGATCAATCAATATAAATCCTAAAATAATCAATGGTGTAGATAAATGTTGTATCAATCTGTTGTGGCCGTATCATTTTCCATGTGGAATAGGGCAACTAATGTAAACTATAAATATTTGTGATGTACGTGGAGATAATACACATGAGAATTGAGAATTTTTGGACCGTGAAATTTATCACAAGAGCATATAATTTTTCTTTCCCATCCCATTTCCCTTTCACTCGTACCATTTTTATTCATATGCCTTTTTATCAATCTTTTCTTTTTATACTTTCCCGTTTGAGTGGTGGAATGAGATGTTTTACTCGATGAAGCATCAATTGGTAACATCTCCATGCAGTCTTAATAATCAGAAATGCAGAGATAAACCATACAAACGGCTAAAGGACACACCAATCAAATGTGTCTGTTGTTTTCAAAAAGATATGATGATCAGTTTCATCTTCCTATACAGTATATAAACATGACCCCAAGCACTTTCAGCTGACCCAACAGTTTCCCCTGATCATTAATTAAAGGGAAATTGGTCAGATTTTCAAGAAAAAGATTGACGAGAAAACAGCTGCAAAAAGACTGCATGTTAAATGATGGAAGAAGAAGGATAAGGATAGAAACAGCAGTTGGGGAATATGGGGTTTTGTTTTCTGCTGTACATTGATACATATATGAAAAAGATTTCACAGTCCCCATTACATGGAGTTGACAGTGACGACAATGTCGACCTCTCTTTCTCTTTCTCTCTCCGTTCCCCACAAAACAAACCCATATGGAATCTTGGGTTTTTTCTTCCAACGTGCTCATCACGTGCCGTTGCAGGCTGCACCACGTTGGAAAGCAATATCCTCTTATCCACTAAGACTTTGGCTTAGAGAACTAAAAGTTTCCTTACAGCACCGGTGTGAGAATTAGTTTCCTAAAAAATGATTTCTAATGGATACTGGGTCAACGTCCTCTTACTTAAGAGATCGTTGAGACATCGTGAATAATCTCCTCACCACACCGGTCATGTGGCTGATGGATATCGACTTTTACACCCACAAAACTAAGAAATAGTAACATCAATGATCATGTTCGTGTATATATATATATTGTCAAAATTGACTGTAATATATCATTCATCAGTTTTTGGTCATAAGATTAATGAAAATGATATATCAATCCACTTGCAAAGATGTATATGCGTTTGTGTGATCCATCAACATATAATTGAATACTAATATTGTAACATGTGTATGATTTTGTGGCAATTAAATAGTTTATTTATGTGACGTCTCGTTTCCGGATATTGAACCCTTTCTTTGGATAAAAAACGGTCGGCGCGTTCAAAAAGTAAATCATTATCGTATCAAAAGTAAAACAACACGGAAGCTAAAAAGACTTGGCTATATCATGCCAAGAATCTAAATGAGTTACAAAGATGTCCGACTAAAGATATAAACGATAATTTATAACAACGAAAACCAAATCTTACAACATACGATATCTTACAAACCAAAGATAAACTTATCTTACAACATATGTCTTAAACACAAATCAAATAAAACACAACATGCCTCCAAATGAAAGTACAAGTCATTAATTACAACAGTAATATATAATAGCATGAGAATAAAACTCCAAGCAAAGCATAACTCATTCAACGTGCTCAGACTCATCATCATCATTCACATCTTCTTAGGAAGGGGAAACAATACAAACATGCAAAGGGGTAAGTACATTGCGTACTTAGTAACATGTATAAGCTATTGAACAACATGCTTTATAATGAAAAGAAAGCAAAGACATTATTAAAGTTATATTTATACAATAGACTAAAGATCTACAAATCACATTGTGTCCCATAACACGTGTGAGGTTTCTATTTTGTTTCTAGCTTAACTTATCTTTGTGACATCAAGTATTCAAGGGCACTATGCCTAGTCATTCACTAATAAACACTGGGGTGCAACATACTAGAAATCCGCTCTAGTCCTGGGCTAATACCGTTAGTGTGTGTGTTCGGTGTCCATCCACTTTTCTTGACCATCTAAGTGATCGTCGAAGTTATCCACTTTTAATGATCACACCACACATCGTGATATTGTCTTATGTCTTACCAAGAATAGCATTGATGTTTAGTCTTTTATCTAATCACGTATGTATGTTATTAATGGTTATGTAGCCACCTAATTATTTCAAAAATGGCTCACTTAAAAACTTTACTCCCACATCTTAGACAACTAGACTCTAACCAAGTCCTAGCACATACACAGATATTGATGAATACTAATTCATCAAAGCACAAGACCAATTCTGAACTTCCGACGGTCCCGAACTTCAACTCAACAAAGAATCCATCCGATGCCGGAACTAAACACATCAGAAGCTCATTCATGGCTTTGTTTGGTTATTTTAGTTTAACTTGATCACATAGAAAAAGTCCAAACACAAGTCAAGCCTTAAAACTCAAACTGCACAAAAAGGTCCTTAGCCGGCGCCAAAACCCTTTGGCGTGCGCTAAAACACTACATGAACTCTGAAAATCATCATGTTCAGTCTTAGCGTGCGCTAACATATAGTGAACAATCTGCTTTAACTCTGCTCGGCTTTGGCGTGCGCTAAAAGCATTTGGCTTGCGCTAAAACTGGAGCAATATTCTTTTTGGTTTATGTTCTACCTTGGTGCACGCTAAAACCTTTCAGCGGGCGCTAAAACACCCAGTTACATTCAGTCTGCTCTATGATCACCTTTGACACACGCTAAAACCCTTTGGTGGGCACCAAACGATCAAACAACCCTAAAAATTTCTGATTTTTCTACTACACATGATCCAAACCAAAACAAAGTCATACACTTCGAATTCAATAGAAAAGGGCACCAAACACATCCAAAGTACTTGCCAAACATTATAAAACAAACCTAGTTCAGTAGGACAGCCCTCTTACTTGATTCCCAAGCAAAAGCAAAGCAAAACATTGGATTCTTTAAACAAAATCTATATGATCACAATCTAAACTCAAATAAACTATGGTCGCAGGTAGATAGTTTACCCAACCGGTGGGATGTCGTGATCTTCTAAATTGTATCTTCAAACAATGACTGGTAGACGTCGATCTTGTATTTGAATTTGCTCAAATATGCCTCCAAAAAAACCCTAGTTTTTCTTCTTCCTAATGTCTAAGGCATGAAACACAAATTTCTCTCTTTTATTTGTATACAGTGGTGCATTAAATTTATGTAATTGTTTTTGTCGAAAAAGGATATTTTTATTAATAATCAAAAACTGTACAAGAGGTCATGCTTTACAGAATATACAATCTTTCTAGTCCATAAAGTAGGAAAAAAACTCAAAAAATTACATCCAAGCGAGCCTAAGCTCCTTAGCTCGACAAAACAACTTTAGAGGTGAAAACAGCCTTGGGGGGAAGGGGGTTGTGCTCTATGTGGTGAACCTCCTGGTTGCGCCAGTACCAAAGACCCATCACGATTTCTCGGAATAGGAAACGCCAGTATATAATGTTATCATGTTTGTGCATGTTCACCTTGAGGCAATTCTCTAGCCACACAGGGATCTCCTGAATTGAGCAAAAAATGACCCAATAATGTCGATGAATAACTCCTCTCCATATATCAGTAGCCCAGGGGCAGTCTCTGACTGCATGAAGGGTGGATTCGGCATGAGTATCGCAAATAAAGCATGTGTCGTCCTCCACAATATGACGATCGTATAGAAAAGCCGCAGTTGGGAGGGCATCCCAGCAGATCTGCCAAAGTAGTAAGTTACCCCGAAGTGGTCCCTTAATGGACCAAATTAATTTCCAAACACAGTTGCCTTGCGGCAATGATGTGGCCAATGGTTCTCGGATTGCGTGGTATGCCGAGCTTACTGAAAATTTTCTAGATGAGGTTTGTTTCCATCGTACATCACCATTATCGTTTACCACAAAAGAGTCGCGTATAGAATTTGTGGCGGAGCAAATGTGGCGCCAAGTAAAGGACGAGTTTGGTTTTGGTTCCTCAAGAGGCGAACCATACTTCTGTCTCAGAATTTGTACCCATAGCTTCCTATGATCGGTGAGCAACTGCCAAGAAAGCTTTCCCAAGAAAGCTGTGTTCATGTCCCGAGCGTAGCGAATGCCAAGTCTACCCTCAAGCTTTGGTTGGCAAATAAATTTCCAAGCAATAGGATGCATAAATTTGTGTAATTGGTCTAAGAAGAAACTCTTTTTATATAAGATAATAACTAAGTCAACTAATTTCTTATATAATAATTATTTCCACATACATTAAGATTAAGAGGAAAATTATATTTTCCCAATATAAGATAATACGACACCATTTATTATTGCCAAACAATAATAGAAAATATCGTTTCTATTTTATATATTATTTAAAAAAAAAATAATATATTCGCATATCCATTAAATAGTCCAGTTATTTAATATTTATCGAAATTCTAAAATACGAGAATTCACTCGCATGTTAGAAGTTAACCTGAGGACCATGGACCTATAACTATTAGCTTCAATAAAATGAACAAAATATTTATCGAATAAATATTTCTACTCAACTTATGAATTCCGGAATTACGTCACTATAAATACGAAACTAAACTCTATTGATTATAAATATTTCTTATTCTCAACATTGCCGAGTTTATTGAGTGTCCATTGATATAATAATTTTATATATACTAACCTTCCATATACTGCCTCCGTCCTACAAAAAGTGTCCAAATTATGTTTTTCACGTAGATTTAAAAAATAATTAATGTGTTGTATTTTAACTAATACTCCCTCCATTCTACAATAACTGTAAAGTCCACATTGGTAAAGTAGTAGCTAGATTGCTCACCCCCATGTAAGTGAGACTTAAATCTCTTGTCAAATCGGGTTAGTCTTTTTAGACCAAACGATGACGGCGGTCTAAACAGTTAACCGGATCATTTATGTCTCATTTAGCGCTATCAGGCCCAGGGCCTGTGGGCGTTACAGAATAGTATTCAGAGCCGACTACCATACGGAACTATGCGCTGCACCATAAGAGACAGTGTAAGGATGACCTCTAGTTACCTCTGGTAGGGACGGATCCAGGAACAGTCCTGGCCAAATCCTGACGAGGACGTCAGTTCCTTATAAGAGGGAGAATGTAAAGTCTCGCATCGGTAAAGTAGTAGAATGTTCACCCTCCTATAAGTGTGAGATATAAATGTTTTGTCAACTCGGGTTAGCCATTTTAGACCAAACGATTACGGCGGCCTAAGCAGTTGACCGGACATTATTTGGAACAGTCAACTCGGGTTAGCCATTTCTGAATCAGTTATTTGAAACAATTTTTTTTAGATCTGTCTTAGTTATTTTGGAACGGATGGAGTAATAGACATATATACCTCTATCTCGTAATAAATGTTTGCGTTCGAATAAAAATGAGCTTATAGAGATATGTTTAGAAAAATGCATTAAATGAAGTTCTCGCCGTTCCTATTTAACTGTCGTATTTTCTCATTTTTATATGTCGTAGTTAAATTTCCAAAATATTATTTATTGTGATTTTCTATATCTACCATTATTTATAAACGGTTGGAGAAAAGATTTGATGCTGTCATTTTGATGTCAAATCAAAACATTAACTACTCTCTTTAATATGTATGACCGTTTTTTTTTTGGCAACTGCGACATTTAAATAGAAACAGATAGATTATTGAGTTTTTTTTATTTTAGTTTGAATGTGGACATTTTTTGGGAGGTAGTATAAGTATAGGAAGAGTAACACTAATAGATCATGTAACAGGTGGATAAATCCATGGTATGTACTATCCGTGTACGCTTTTTTATCTACCGACATCCCTCCATGTACGTGTACTTCTTTGGTGAAAATCGCCAAATGACTTTTTTTATTGTTGGACAAATATGTTTGAGCATTTCTGGTACGATCTTCGTCCCAAAATATAAATTCGTTTAAATATTTATATACTGATTAAGAAAGTGGTAGGTGTCACTAATTTTTCTTTTTTAATTAGGTGTCACTAATTTTAATGGTAAAAGTTTATTCGTTAATGTAATAGTTGTATAGTAGGTGAATATATGATAAATTAAAAGTAAAAGTAAGAAAAATGTGATAAATAATCTATTGGTATTGTAAATCGATTTATATTATGAGATAAATTCAAAAAGCTAAACGGATTTATATTTTATGACGGAGTTAGTATATTTTAAAAACAAATATGTTGGAACACTTACCGTAAATTAAAAAAAATTTACAGTAAAAACTCTATTTTTATTGTAAAACACAAATCTTATAAAATTTTCATTTACATATATTGTATTCATTCAGATTCTGTAAAAAAAACTTATATCTACCACATTTGTCTAAATTCTGTAAAATAAAGAACCTAATAAATTTCAAAGGGTTCTATTGTCATCCCTCAATTTACTACTGACACCCCTATTACTCCAGGCACCTCAAAAAATTACTTTGGCACCCGGTGATTTTTTATAAAGGGAACGTCGATCAGTCACACTGGTGTTCCTTGTTGAACGTTCAACAAGGAACACCAGTGTGACTGACGTTCCCTATATAAAAAGTGTAACAACTTAGAAACGTCAGTCCACGGCTTTCCACTGGTGTTCCTTGGGGCACACCAACGTCAGTGTCAGTGTCACTGACGTTGGTGTTCAACAAAGAACACCAGTGTGACTGACGTTTTTTTATCCGAAAAAATAATCAAAAAATAGGTGCCGAAAGTAAAAACGGGGATGCTAATAGAACCCACCTAAATTTCATCATGGATTGAGATATGGAAATTTGAAAATATGATACTTGAAACTGTAAAATAAAAAATTCGTTAAAAAAAATTGATCCAAATGCTTTTATACACATTTTATTTGTGACGCTGCAACGACATTTCAAATATGAACCATTAATTTATAAGTGACTTTAAATAATTCAATAGATTTTAAAATGTTACAAATGAAGTGTATTATCACATATACCACATTGTTATGAATGTGAATATGTGCCATCGCCATATATTACCCTTTTAAGTAAAATATATTTGCATTTAAATGTGAATATTGTGAATGTGAATATGTGCATTTATGAAATCTCCGTTCGGAATTACTCATATGTGGCGATAAAAATAATAGGAAGGTTTAAAAAGACAAAAAAGAAAGAAAAAAAATAGGAATCAGGACATTGAAAATATAAATTAGATGATAAGGATAAATCCACTGTTCATAACCCCTGCAGTAAAACTGACAACAAATCCAATGTTTCACTATTCCACTATTTATGTGTTTTTTTTTAATTACAAAAATGACCTCGAAAATAACGTTGAAAAAATATCAAATGAGATGTCTAAATAACGAGGACGAAAAAGGAAAAATGTGATGAAAGAATTATCAACTTTCGTCAATCAAATCAAAAGATATATTCGATTTTATAGTTGAATACGAAAGAATTTATATCACAGTGGAATAAGGACATGTCTTTTTTGCCCAAAAAAAATTTCACTGTCCTCTTTGCATATTTATATTTTCAAATTGTCATTTTTAACAATAAACCCTAAAAAAAATTAAAGAGGCTTTCACTACTAACAAAATTATAAGTTGCAGTTTCATGATGGTCCAGGTACACATGCCATACTTGGTCTACCAATAAAAAAATTTAAAATCAAGGTAAATTTGTAAAAACTAGGCATATATTTTTACACAGGGCTCCACCTACTTTTGTAATTTCTTACTGGTCCTGGATCACCAAGTCATAATTGTCCCAAAACCATAATAAAATTTGCGAAATACAAGTAAGTTGCATATTGTTTTTCATACTTCTTCATGTTTTTCTATAGTTATTATTTTGTTCCAATGCATGCGTCAGGGGCGGACCCACATGGAACTCAGGGGTTCATGGACCCACTTAAATTTCGGTGTGAAAATAATAGTATATCCTCAAATTGTATTCATAAACTATGTATGTATATTATTTTAAACACTTTTTTTTTTTATAAAATTACCTATGTAGCTCAATTGGCTAATTGCCTAATCCTTAACCTTAAACTTATGGGATTTTTGTTCAAATCCAAGTACCAACATTTTTTCTATTTTCTACATTTTTATTTTTATTTTTTACTTCTAATGTTTGTAATTTATATTTTATTTCCTCCTTTCAAGTGTTTGTAATTTATGTTATTAACATACTTATTAGAAAATTTTCGCTACCATATTTTAATGTATAAAGGCCTCCGCTGAACTAAATTTCTGGGTCCGCCACTGGCATGCATGAAATGCAAACTACACTACATGCACTATCATGTACTCAAGACTTCTGGTCATCCCAGCCAAGGGCATATCGTACTATACACTTCCCCACCACAAGTTTTAACTTACAATTCTCACAAAGGGATATCACGATTATTAACCGTATATTACCAATAACTGGATTCATACACATGCCATGATATGCAATGCAAATGAGCACATAAGAGCGCATATCTTGATCAGATAATTTAAATTCCAAGAGAAAATAGAAAATGTATTTTCTATTTTATATTATTTAACCAATAGATAATATACTTGCATATCCAGTCACTCCGGGGACCATGGAATATAATAAGTAGCTCCAATAAATTGAATAAAATAATTATCATTCAAATTATTTCTACCCAACAAATTAATTCCGAAACTACGCCAACATGTATCTGAAATTAATCTCTATCGATTACAGATATTTTTTATTCTCAATATTGTCGATTTATTGAGTGTACATTGATATTATAATTCCATATAGGCTAACCATCCATAGACAATCCGTAAATGAACTAGGAAAGCAACCGTAAACCTTCCTCATTACATCTTATCATTATTTACCATTAACGTACTAGCGATTGATTAGTTCATTACCAATATAAACTCTTAAATGAACAAGGAAAGCATCCGTAAACCTTTCTCATTACATCTTATCATTAATTACCATTAACGCATTAGCGATCAATTAGTTCATTATCAATATAAACTCTCAAGATCAAGTAGTTTTTGGCATTAACAGATAAGGAGATCGTCTTTCTACTTCCTGCAAACAAGAATGAATTACAAAATACATTCACAAATACTCATCCTGAATATTGTCAAAGTGAAAATGATTCGGACCGCGCCACTTACCAATCCTTAACGAACACTTCAAACCATATATTGAAACAAGAAGGAGTCTATAATCACCTCAGGATTAAGATTAATCCATATGTGATCATCTTACAATTTAATAAGTTTTCTCGATCACGAAATTATACGAGATATGCAGATAAAATCGGTCATATATGACAGTGTCATACATAAATACCCACTTAGATAACCAATATCGATGGTTCGGACAAGACGGTCACACCATAAAGTGTTCTGGGTGTATTATTGGTGTTTTAATCAATGGACATCATATTTTGATTTAGTTCACCATGACCTAAACAGTTTAAGCATATCATCATAAACTTAATCCTCTGTGTGACACGCATTACGTTTAACGGCTACATATAATATGACTTAGGGTTTTGAATAGCTTCCTCAAATCTTACTCGATATCCTTCGTGGCGCTCGACTACAAACTACATGGTTTAGGACGTTCGTCACTCAAGAACGTGAGCAAACTCAGAACTTTTTGTAGGCAAAAGAAAATATAGAATTTCGTAGATTGTAGATACAAGAAGTCTTATTCGGAGAAAGTTAGCGCAACTAATTATAATTGTTAGAGCTCCGTACGTAAATACAAAACGCCCAACAAACAAGACTGAAATGCAAGACAATAGAGGCAACATAGTAATCTTTGATTTATGTTAAATATAGAGTTTAGTAGAACTGGAGTGAATTACAATTGTGAACTAAGGGTTTGAGAATGATCATAGTTAACTACAATAGTAAACTTAGAGTTTCAACTGGATTAGAGTTTCAGTGAGATTATAGTGAATCGAGAATTTCAATGGGATTAGACTGCTTTACAAGAGTGGACTAAGAATAAAGATTATTGGACAGCTGACAAAATTAGCAAAATGCTCAAAGCAAACAGGGAACCCATCAACCCAATAACCCCAAAGTGATGGTAAGTATAGTGTGTGTATACAGAGAGAGTGTGTGAACTACCAGTTAAAAATCACGTTTACTTTTGCGTACCAAAATAATCGTTTAGCAATCTACTTTACAATGTGTATCAAATGTCCTAACTCAGAAAGAAATGTAGAGTTCAACTTCCAAAAAAATTAATATTTCACTGTACTAGTTCAATACTCCTTCCGTTCCTAATTATATATATCGTGTTTGAGAAAAACACGCATATTAATAAAATGAGTTTTCCAAAACAAATCTTGGAAAATGTAGTGGTGTAATGAATATGAAAGATTAACTGGTTGAATAAGCCTAGAAAGTTAAAAAGTAGTATTGAAAAATGGAAAAAGAGTATGAAAATATGTATTGAAAATGTAACTACGACATACAAAAAAAAAATTGATTTTGACAACTGCGACATATAATTAGGAACGGATGGAGTATTTTTTAGGAGTGGTATTTCACGGTACACATATTATATCGGATTGTGGTCTTTAAATAAAGAAAACGAAAAAAGAAGACAATTAATGCAATAATTATGATTTTTTGAATTCAAGTTTAAGAGATACGACTCTTTAAACACACCGGAGAGAGAAAATCAATTCTGAAGTCCTCTGGGAGCTTGAACTTATTGTCCATTTAGATATATTTTTTCCATTAAAAGAACGAAAGTTTTATTAATACCGAACTATAGTTAATTTACAATGAAAACTAGCCCAAAGCTAGACCACGAGACCCAGCACATCGCTGGACTACGACCCAACCTAATAGCTGGACTACGACACAGCCAAAGACTACAACAAATACCATCCAAACCTAAGCCACAACAATTAATGAATTAAAGAGAGACGTGCTGAGCTGATATGAATAAAAATATTCATCAGATTCGAAGGGTGCTCAGACAGGGGACCTCATGGCCAATCCATTAGTTAACAACATAAAAACTACACTAAAAGATCAAAGTACATAAAACAACCAAATTAATCCGATACTACAGTAATATTCCCAAAACAGACACCAGCTAACTCCACAACACGCCGCCACCGCACGGTACACACGGAGCCTGCAAGCCTGACATCCTCTCCCGAATAAGCAAATGGTAGATCATGAGCGGCACTGAGAAATTACCACCGGCGATCCAAAAACGGGCGCCCACCGCCGGAACAGGACGAAATAGTCTAGAGAGAAAGGCAAGTAAGAGCACCACCGGTCTTGAAATAGTGACAACGAGCACCCGACACCCATGGTAGAGCAACCAGCCGGAGCTGACAAAGATTTTTTTTAACCTGCGAACAAAGCAAACATGGCCCGATAATTCCCGATATGGACTTAGGCAGGGGAACCCCTTAGCTCCTTATATGTTCGTTCTTTGCATGGAGGTTCTTAGCCGTAAAATTGAATAAGCTGTTGAAGATAGACGTCGGAAGCCTATTCGGGCTAGTCGGAAGAATGTCCCTCTTTCACACATATTCTTTGCAGATGATCTCATTCTTTTTGGAGAAGCATCCACTTAACAAGCCCAAGTTATAAAAGACATCCTAGACGACTTTTGTTCAATTTCGGGTCAGAAAATCAGCGTTCATAAGTCGTCCTTTCATGTTTTGGGGAACATCAGCCAGCAAACAAGACATATCATTAGCCAAACATTGGGAATGCAGCATAATGATGATTTGGGCAAATACTTGGTCTCTCCTCTTATCCACTATCATGTTAAAAAGAGAGCCCTTGGATTTTTTGGTAGACAAAATGAAGAATAAGTTGGCCTCTTGGTCGACAAAGACATTCTCGAAATCTCATAAGTCTATCATTATTTAAACATCACTCTCTACTCTTCTGTAATATACAATGCAAACCGCAAAAATTCCTAAGGGAACCTTGGAGGAGATTGACAGAATTTGTCGTCAACATTGTTGGGATGAATTTCGATGGTAAACATCATCTCCATTACGTTTCTTGGGATAATCAGTGTAAATCCAAATTAAAAGCGAATGGGGTATTGGTTATAAGAGACTTGATGAAATTATTATTGCTTTCTTGGGAAAATTAGCCTGGGAGATACTCACTGACCACTAATTCTTATGGGTTTCTCTTTTGATAAACAAGTACGGTAATTAACATTTACTCTCTTGCTTTGATCATTTGGTATGATAAATATAAGTTCTCTCCTTTAGAAAAATACCAATATATTCCATATTCGATCTCCCTTATTCACCCACCACTCGTATAGTAATAAATCAATACGAAATGGAGCATTTGTTTTCATCCGACTCATTCTACGATACACAATAACACTCGTTTATTATACTGAATCCATTTTTCGAATGTCAAACTCACTGACGATGACAAATTATGTCACCTTAAAGATCCGAGCTTTTCCTTATGTTATTGGTGAATAATCAAGAACCCTAATGCCAAGAACAAAGAAGGGGTTTTTTGTGTTTGCGGGCGAGTCTAAGTGGGATTCTTAGAGTGCCTACGTATCCTCGTTATTCTTCCGGGAATCAAGCCATACGTAGTTCCCGGACGTTGTATTTATAAGGACAATGCATGACCTAACCCTAATATGAGTCGGTTTGCGCTATTGTCATATTTACCCTTAATTGGGCTTCACCCCTTGCCCAAGTTATCCTGTGGATATTGGGCCAACGTAGCTGGTGTGGACTCTGTTCTCAATATCGATCTGTCCGACCTCGGATGATCGACTCCTGGAACTCACGTCCTGCACTGCTCGTAAGTCGATTGTCGTGACCTCGAGTCCCTAGCCATACTTCAGGTTCGAGGGTCGACATTCATGCCACGGCTTACAAGTCGATCATCCGACTTGTATGCCTTATCTGGCTCCTGTACCCTAGTGGATATTTGATCCCTGGGGTCCACTCGATGATGATATATCGAGGTGCGTAACCCGGTATCGTCATAAGCCCCCCAGACCTGAGAGAGGCGACTACCGTTGTCCGAGGTCAGATCTGCCAATTTGAAATCATCTTCGAGTTGGCCTAAATCTTGGGCGGGAAATGGTGTAACCGCTTCACATGCCACCTGTCTCCCTAGCCAATCGTGGCCGTTCATTATGACGTCATAACGCACTAACGTTTCGTCTCCTGCCATAAATGACGTCGCCCTTGATTCTCGCGATATCTAGGGGGTTATAACTGCTGGTAACCCCCCTAAACACGTCTTATCATTTATCATTCGGCATCATCAAAGCATAAAAGGGGAAGAGGAGTCCAGACGGTGCTTCCTACTGCCATTCATTCCCTTCTTCAACCCCAGAAAAACAAGTAAGCAACTTTATCTTTCTTTTTCCTTCTTCTTTCTACCGCATTTGCTCAAATCTGTCCATGTCTAGTAGTACAACAATCTCTGATAGGATAGAGGAGTCCCGTTCCGGTGATCAAACACAAATATCTGCCTCCTCCGATCAACCCCTACCCCCTAATCCTGAGGAGCCCTTAGGCACTATCAGGGAACCCAAGAAATTGTCCACCAGAATGGACGGAAAAGGGCCTAAGGGGTGTATCTCCTGTCTTAGCATGGATGATCTCAACCAACTGCGGCGGAGGTATGGGCTTTCTGACCCTCAACTGGTGGTTCAGCTTCCTTCCGGCCGCCATCAGTTTGCCGATGAGCCCCCATAAGGGTTCTGTACGGTCTATGAGGCCCAATTGTCGAGTGGGTTGAGGTTTCCTCTCTGTCCGGCGGTCCTGGCCGTTCTTCACCATTACGAGATCGGCATATCTCAGCTGGGCCCAAATGCGATCCGGACTTTGATGGGTTTTTTGATTGCCTGCCGAGTGTCAGGTATCGGTTTTACCATTCCTCTATTCCGGTGGTGGTACAAGATCGCTGCGCTGCCGGATAAAATGTGGTACACGTTTCAGAGGCGTACCAATCGCCATGAGTTCGTGTCTCGGGGACCCTCATCTCACGGGAATTGGAAGCCCATGTTTTTCTTTCTTCGACATGGATCGGATAATCCTTATATCGGCTTATGGAGGTCGAGAGACGGAAGGGATGACAAACTGGGTCGTGAGGCGGCGCCCGACGAGGCTCTTTCTCTCGAGAGATTCAAGTTCGAGGTGACTACGTCAGACCTGAGTCTTCTTTACGAGCTTGCTCGTCTCGGGGAGGCGGGACCCGTACCATACATAAGCCTTCCTGCCGTCAATCGGGAAAATTGTAGGAAACTTTATTATTTTGTTTGCTAAGTCTTATTGCTTTTTGAAGTCGTATTTTTTCTATTTCTTATACTGACTCCTTTTTCATTTACGCAGTGGGCAGATTTTCAAAGGTCGCTGTCCCAAAAGCTTCCGCGATGGGCCGCCGTTCGTTGCTGCATCTAGGTCGAGAGTTACTCCTCCGGCGTCCGACGACAGACCTGCTCCGGTTGCTAACCCGACTAAGGGTGTCGAGGCAACTACCCTTGTCGCACAACCAACCCCGCCTTCCACCTCGGGAGGACTCACCCATGAACACCGGTCGATACGCGAAGTAGAGGACATTATCGACTTTATCGTCGGAGGGGTGAAGAGCTCTCGGTGCCGAAGCGGCTCGGTTGCGAAGAGGAGGTCGGGCCTCGAGGAGTTGGTGAGAGATCAGCAAAGGCAGGCTAAGAAAGCCAAGGTCACCAAACCCTCCCTCGACCTTGCCGCCACGGGTAGGATGTCGGCCGAAGATGTCGAGAAGCTGGACGACCAAGTCCTGGCCTCTTCCCTCCGAGAGCTGGGTCGCGTGGTAAGGCTAACTTTTGTCAATTTCCTGTCTTCTTTTTTGGAACTCATCACGCCTATGCCTTAATGAAGAGAGTTTGAGAATGTGATAAACACAAGAGTAAACTTCAACTTAGTTTATTCATTGAGTAAAAAGATGTATAAATAGATACAATTGAGATAGAGAGACTAGCTAGCTAGCTTGGGCGGCCACTTGAGTATGTAGATGTGGGCGACAAGCATGCAAAAGTAAAAAGTAAAAGTTATGTCTATGACATAAAGTAAACTAGAGTTTGACATATTAATTGTTTATATGACTCACAATTAATATGTCTTTTACAATTAATTTTACAATTAAATAAGGTGTACAAAATATTATGCACGAAATCCGAGGCTCGGCAATCCGCCGAGCACCTGTCGAGCCTCGGCAGACCGAGTCCGTCGAATGTCGCAGACCGAGTCCGCCGAGTGATATTGAGTGATATTTCCACACCCCCCTCAACCGGGTCGTATATGTTGATGCGGCCAAGTTTGCTACTTAGTCCGCCGAACATAAGAGGTGGAATAGCCTTGGTAAGAATATCGCATTCGATCCGCTCGAGGGAACATACCGGAGTTGAATAATCTTGGCATCAATCTTCTCCTTCATAAAGTGTCCGTCAATGTCCACATGCTTGGTTTTATCATGATGGACCGGATCTTCTCGCCATGCATAACGTCGAATTATTATCACAACAGAGTGTGATAAGTTGCCGATACGGTTGCCGAAGTTCGTCCGCACTTTTTAGCCATAGAGCTTCACAAATGCCAAGTACAAGTGCCCTTAGTTCGGCTTCAAGATCGCTTCTTGATACAATAGGTTGTTTCTTGCTCCTCCAAGTAACCAGGTTCCCCCATATATATGAGCAATAGCTCGTGGTAGACCTCCCGTCAATGTGACATCCGGCCCCAATCGCATCGGTGTAGACCTTGATTGATCTATCGTAGACTTGGTGAAGTGTGTGCCTTGGCCAGAGTGGATTTTAAATACCTCGCATCCTATTCACCGCATCCCAATGTTGCTCGTAGGGCAATGCATGAATTGATCGACAGACCGACCCCATATGCAATATCGGGTCTTGTGTGAGAAAGGTATATGAGTTTGCCTACAAGCCTTTGATATTGTTCTCTCCCCGACAAAGCAATGTCACCATGCAATAGGGTATGACCGGGGTCTACTGGAGATACAACAGGTTTGCATCCCATCATGCCAGTTTCCTTCAGTAAGTCCAGGACATACTTCCTTTGGGAGACTGAAATGCCATTGGTGGTTCTAGCTACTTCCATACCAAGAAAGTACTTGAGGTAGCCTAGATCTTTAACTTGGAACACCTTTGCCAGTAGAGTCTTCAAGTTCTGGATCTCAGTAGAGTCATCTCCAGTAAGGATGATATCATCCACATATACAATTAGAATGGACCTCATCCGGTTGGTTGTCTTGACAAACATGGTGTGATCGAGTTGCATTGATGATATCCAACAGCTTTAACCACAGTAGTGAGTTTTCCAAACCATGCCCTTGGTGATTGCTTCAGGCCATATAGAGATTTCCTCAGTTTGCACACCTTGCCTTGAGTATGAGGATTGATAAAACCAGGGGGTACAGTCATATAAACCTCCTCGGTGAGGTCCCCATTTAGAAAGGCATTTTTGATGTCCAATTGGTGAAGAGGCTACCAAGTTGGACGGTAGGGAAATCGCACTCGACGGTGTTGAGCTTTGCTACCGGTGCAAAAGTTTCCTTATAGTCAATGCCATAAGTTTGAGTGAATCCCCTTGCTACCAATCCGGCTTTATACTTGTCAATTTTACCATCGCATTGTATTTGATAGTGAATAACCATCTCAGCCTAACTCGTTTTCTTGCCTTTGGGAAGAGTTGTGAGGTCCCAAGTATGATTATCCAAGAGAGCAATCATCTCTGTTTTGACAAAGAACCTTCCACTTATCATTTTGAAGGGCCTCCTGAATATTCCTAGGGATAGAGTGAGAGTCCAGGTCCTGTGTAAACATGGCAAAGATAGGAGACAACTGATCATACGATAAATAAGTATGAATAGAATGATCAGTGCATGATCTTTTCCCTTTCCTTAGAGCAATAGGTCTGTCATCTACTTCGCAGACCGCCGAGGTCGCAGCCGGGGTCCGGCGGACTCGGTTCGCAGGTTGCCGAGGTTCCGGTTCGGCAGCTCGGGTCGCCAGACTCGGGTCGCAGACCGCCGATGGTCGTAATGTGAGTATCCGCAGGATGCTGAAGATTATGAATCTGCTGAGGGTTAGGACTCTGCTGAGGGTAAATGGTTTGCCGAGGGAACGGACTTAGTTCAATCTCAATCGGGTTTCCATCGTTGATCGGCTCGCAGGTTTGTCGTAATATGGAGTCCTTTCAAAGAATTTCACATCCATAGAATTGTAAAATTTCTTTTCGTAGGAGAGTAACACTTGTAACCTTTCTCGTCCCGTGCATATCCAAGGAAAATGCACTTATGAGCTTTAGGATCAAGTTTACTTCGTGTTGAGCATGGATATAAACAAACACAAGACAACCAAAGATCTTTGGAGGCAATTGGGTAATAAGATGAGAGCAGGAGTGTGTGGTCGGCGGGGTTTGGAGATGAGTTTTGAAACCTAACACTCGCCGGGAAGTCCGTTGATTAAATATGTGGCGGTCAATATAGCTTCACCCCACATGTATTTAGGAACATGTGTAGTGAACATGATTGATCCGGCCATTTCAAAGCAGATGCATGTTCTTTCTTTCAAAGAACCCCATTCTCGTTGAGGTGTTTCCACACAACTACCGATATGAACAATTCCTCTCGTTTGTCAAGAAGTTACCGAGGTTAGACTCATAGTATTCCGAGCATTATCGCCTTTAAGATCTTGATCTTAGTATCAAATTGGGTGGAGACCATGTGATAAAATTCTTGGAAGATAGGTCCAACTTCGATTTGTCTTTCATTAAGAAACCAAGTGTTTCGGTATGATCATCAATGAAGGTTACAAACCACCTTTTTCCCGTTATACTTTTCACTCTCGAGGGTCCCCATACATCACCGTGAATTAGGGTGAAAGGGGAAGAGGGCAAGTGAGGTAACTTAGCATACACAGATTTGGTGAGTTTAGCAAATTGACAAATATCACATTGAAGATCATTAAGATTACATCCTTTAAACAATTCGGGGATTAAAGACTTTAAATAACCAAAACTTGGATGTCCTAGTCTATAATGCCATAACATGATATTGTCTAGGTTTTGAGAGCAGGCCGCCGAGGCAGCATTCTCGTCTTCGCCTTCTTCGTCTTCGACAGGTTGATCACAAACGATTCCGAGCGGGGTTTAGCTTGCCCAATCACTTCTCGAGAAGAAAGATCCCGGAATGTACACCGATTCTTATTAAAAACAACAAATTCAATTCGGATCTTTAGTGAGTTTAACGACGGATATAAGGTTACGATCTAACTTTGGAACAAACAGACATTTTGTAGATATATCCGATTAGTAAGTTTAACCTTCCCAACACCTTTTGCATAAGAAACGAGAACCATTAGCTAGTCTTAATTTCGTGAATTTGGTTGCATGGCATATATTGGGTAATAAGGTTTTTATTACCAATCATATGGGAAGAAGCCCCGTAATCAACAATCCAAGTCTCATTACTAAGAGGTGAGTAAAATATACCGTTTTAGCATGAGTGGCCATTTCAAGTAGGGGAGCTACCTTCCCGATGCCGAGCAATAAAGGCTCTAAAGGCAAGACAACCGAGCATTCGCCCATCGTCATTCTCCTCTTCACCGATAAGTTTGCCTTGACTTTCCCCGGTTGGTTTTGAGGTTTTAGAGGGGTTAGGTTTGCCATGTAGCTTCCCGTAAGTCTCATTAACCTTCGGCAGGCGCACCTTCGCAGGGTTGTCGGCGGGGAGTTCGGCGAAGCATCACTTTCCTCCTCGCTTTCCTCATGTTTGACCTCGGCAAACATGGATTTGAGATTTGGAAGAGGTTTAGTAGCAAGAATTCTACCTCGACATCATCAAGAGTAGGATTCGGTCCGAAGGAATTTGAATACTCTCTTTTTCTCGATAATGTCTTTAAAGAGTGCAAGCATCTTTAACATCATTCCAGGGTGAGTTTCCAACATATCTAGGTGTTGCCATGCCTTAGATAGTTGATTAAAGTATTGAGTTACGTACATATCTCCTTGTCCGCAATTTTGAATCCGAGCTTCGAGTTCATAGACTTCGAGATGTATTGTCCTTTTTTGAGTAAAGGTCTCCGGCATTGTCCATTTCCTTAGCGTTGTCATACATCATGAAGTTCTCATCGATCTCTTTTGTCATAGACCTCGTGAGGATGGTCATGACTTGGTTATTTTCTCGTGTCCCATGCTTCAAACTTGGGGTCGGTTTCGAGCGAGGGCAGGTTTGGAACCGGACGGATATCCCATCTTGCCCGGCCGGAGATATACATTTTCATAGACCTTGACCATAGCAAGTAGTTGTTACCATCAAGTTTATGATTTGTAAAAGAAGAGTGTTCGATTATCCCGGTCGCCGAGGTAGGCTGTGAGTCTACCGAAGAAGATGAAACTTCGGATAATGTTGACATTTTCTCGAAAAGAACCGAGTTTTGCGGCGGATTTTAGAACTCGGTAAGTCTCGATACCATGAAGAGAGTTTGAGAATGTGATAAACACAAGAGTAAACTTCAACTTAGTTTATTCATTGAGTAAAAAGATGTATAAATAGATACAATTGAGATAGAGAGACTAGCTAGCTAGCTTGGGCGGCCACTTGAGTATGTAGATGTGGGCGGCAAGCATGCAAAAGTAAAAAGTAAAAGTTATGTCTATGACATAAAGTAAACTAGAGTTTGACATATTAATTGTTTATATGACTCACAATTAATATGTCTTTTACAATTAATTTTACAATTAAATAAGGTGTACAAAATATTATGCACGAAATCCTGAGGCTCAGCAATCTGCTGAGCACCCTGTGAGCCTCGCAGACCGAGTCGTCGAGTGTCGCAGACTGAGTCTGCTGAGTGATATTGAGTGATATTTCCACACTTAACTTTTTCCTTTTTGGCAGCATTACTTCATGAGTCGAGAGGCTTCTCGACGTATGAGCACGCCGTCCGAGAATGAGGAAGAGCTGAAGATGCAAATCCGGAGGTTGAATGACAGGCTTGCTATCGAGTCAGCTAGTGTCACTGGTCTGGAATCGCAGCTTAACGTTTTCAAGAATGAGGCTGCTGCTGAGATAGAGAAAGTAAAGCGGGGAGCGAGAGAGGCTGTCATCGCCGAGCCGAGGAGAGATCCGGCGCGGCCGAGGGGAGGGAGGCCGCCGCAAAAGTGGCTCTCGAGGAAGAGCCGGCGCGAGGAACGCCTATTGCCGAAGAGAGGGACCGGTTGAAAACGAACTTGATCGGGTCCCCGGGCAACTTGAGGAAGCAAGGACCGCCGCGATACTCGAGTATCGGAAGTCTGATGAGTTGGGTAGTGATCTCGACGTAATCATGCAGACGGCCATACTTGGAGGATTCACCAAGGCGGTGGACCATGTGAAGAAGGCCTATCCGGAAGTCGAGATCGACCGGCCTTGAAGAGCTCTGGTCGCTATGACCCCGACTCGGAGGCGCCGTACGACCTATACTTCGACGAGTTCCAACGGGGTATATCCCTTGCTCGAAGTATGGTGGTCCCTCGTGAGCCCGACTCCCGATAATACGACTTCCGCCGCTATCGCTCCCGCTCCGACCCCTGAAGATGCCGTTCCGACCCCCGATGCCTCTATTTAGTTGTCTTGTTTCTTTCAAACTTTGATGTCTTGAACTTTAACTTGCAACCATTTGTAAATTGTATCAACTTGAGTAGACTTGGGTGAATATTTATTTTATCAGGGTTGGTCATTTCGACCTGGCCTTAATTTGTTTTAAAATTTATCCCCTTTTATCTCTTCTTGTTGTTATTTACTCTTTTCTTTTATTACTGTCTTTGGCTTTCTTGCTTGTCGAGCCTCTGGCTCTGTTTGCTTCTGCCTTATCGATGTAATATTGCCCCCCCCAAGTGTTTTATAAACTTTAGTTCATAATGCACTTGGGTTCTATATGGCTTTTAGGTCGATCTAGTTGCCTAGGCTTCTTAGCCTCATAGGCTTACTAGATCTTTGAGTTAGTCCGACATTGCGAACTGTCCTTGTCTTGGTCTTACTGCCCTTTGGGCTGGTAAGACTTCCGACTTGGACGTTTGGCCCGACCCTGCGAACCGTCCTTTGTCTGCCTTATTCGACCCTTAAGTACGTTAGGCTTTCGACTTGGACCTTCGACCCGACCTTGCGAGTCTTCTTGGTGCCTTCTGCATCGTATGGTTATGGCGTTGTCGGGAGTTCCGACTTTCGGAGTGCTCCATACTTTGTCGAGTGTAACTTCGTGTCCTTTTGGACTTAGAATATTACAAAAATAACTTAATGAAAGCGTAGAAAAAGAAATCATCATTTATTATTACGAAGATAGAACTGTCTCGTGGACTGATTACATATCTTAAATAAAACGAGTGAAAACAAACTGATCAACTAAGGCTTAAACGTAAAATTTCCTCAAATTATTCGCATGCCATTGTCGAGGGACTGTGGATCCGTCGGCTCGACCTAGTTGGTATGAACCTTTAGGATGGACTTCTAGAATCTGATACGGGCCTTCCCAGTTCGGGGTAAGTGTCCCGATCTTCTCTTGTCGACTTGCTTCGTTCTTCCTCAAAACTAGATCTCCGACCTTGAAATATCGTGTTTTACTCTCGCGTTGTAATATTGGGAGATCTTCTGCTTGTACCTTGCCATTCTGGCTGAGGCCATTTCTCTTCGCTCCTCGAGATTATCCTTCTCCTGTCGGATATCGGGCTCGTTTGTCTCGATATTATATGCTAGAACTCGAGGGGAAGGAACACCGATCTCCGCAGGGATAACTGCCTCGCACCCATAGGTTAGGGAGAACGGTGTTTCACCTATTGACGCGTTCGGAGCTGTCCTATACGACCACAGGATGCTCGGGAGTTGTAACGCCCAGTCTCGCCCTTCGGCTTCTAACCTTTTCTTCAAGCCGAGTTTAATCTGTCGATTTGTCTGTTCGACTTGACCATTAGCTTGAGGATGAGCCACCGAAGTGAAGTGCTGGTCGATGTGATACTCGTCTAACCATTCTCTGACTCTTCGATCTTCGAATTGAGTTCCGTTGTCCGAGATTAGAGCCTTCGAAATTCCATACCTGCATAAAATATCGACCCATAGGAATTTCTTGATTGTAGCTGCTTTGATGTCGGGTAGGGCCTTGGCTTCTACCCATTTAGTGAAATAATCCACCGCAACTACTACAAACTTATTGTTCCCGGGAGCTCGAGGTAAGGGTCCCACAATGTCGACTCCCCATACGTCGAAAGGCCATGCTGACGAGATGACATTCATTTCTTGTGCTTGTTGATGAGAGATGTTATCGTGGATTTGACAGAATTGCATCTTCGCACTAACTCGATCGCATCTCGTTGCATTGACGGCCGAAGTATCCCGCGAGCTTACATTTCCGAGCTAACATCCTAGCTCCGCAATGATTTCCACAAGCTCCCCTATGGATTTCTTCGAGAAGATATTCTCCCTCTCGTCTCGATGCGCATCTCAACCATGGACCTGTGAATGATTTCCGATAAAGTATGTCGTTGAAGAATGCATATCGAGCCGACTGTAGTCGGACCTTTCTCGACTGTACCTTATCATTGGGTAATATTCCGTCCTTTAAGTAAAGGGCGATCGGATCCATCCATGTGGCCTGCTGAAATATCGGCTGGGCCTCTATCTCTTCATAGCTTCTCTCTGTTAGCGACTCTACTAACACCTTCTTGCTAGAAACGAAATTCGATGCTAATTTGGACGAGAGCGTCGGCCCTCTTATTCCGAGTTCGAGGTACCGTTCGAATTGAATTGAGTTGAACTTCGGCTTGAGGCCCTGGACTACGGCCAGATACTTCTTCATAGTATCTTCCTTAGCCTCGTATTCTCCTTTGATATGATTAACGACTAATTGCGAGTCACTATAAACGTTGAGATTTTCGACCCCCAGCTTCAGAGCAAGCTTCAGACCAGTAATAAGTGCCTCATACTCTGCCTCATTATTAGTTGCCTTAAAATCGAACCGGAGAGCGTATGGAAACTCCTCCCCCTTCGGGCTGACTAATAGGAGGCCTGCGCCTGATCCCTCCTTGCTTGAGGCTCCATCAGCATAGAGCATCCATCGCTCTTCCTGACTCTGCTTTTCTTGCTCGAGTTGCACTGATATACCCTCGGCTAAGAAGTCTGCCAAAGCTTGAGCCTTGATCGCGGTGCGCGGCACGAATTCGATGTCGTATTGAGCCATCTCGATTACCCATTTCGCGAGTCGACCAGATGTGTCGGGCTTCGCCAGGATTTGCTTAAGTGGTTGGTCTGTAACTACCACTATAGGGTGGGCTTGAAAGTAGGGCCTAAGTTTCCGAGACGCGTGTACCAACGATAATGCGAGTTTCTCAGCTGGCGAGTATCGGGTTTCGGGGCCATGTAGAGCTTTACTTACGAAATATATGGGCACTCTTTTCCCCCTCTCGGACCAAGACCGAACTCACTGCTTCCTCGCAGACCGATAGATAAACCAACAACCTTTCCCCCTCTCGAGGAGAAGTGAGAGTAGGTAATTCAGAAAGATATGTTTTTAATTCCTCGAAGGCTGCCTGACATTCACTGTCCCAATAGAAAGGACTAGGCTGATCGAGATAAAAATCTATTCAGTGCTGCCATCCGACCAGTAAGTCTCTGAACCTCTTTCATATTTCGGGGTGCGAGGGCATGTTCTTTAGCGTGTCGATCTTATCGGGTTAGCTCGGATCCCGTCTCTCGACACCATATACCCTAGAAATTTGCCCTGTCCTCACCCCGAAGGTGCACTTTTTTGGATTAAGTTTCATGTCGGTATCTCTTAATACCTCAAATACCTCCCCGGCGTCTACCAAAAATTGCTTCATCGATCGGCTTTTGATGAGTAGATCGTCTACATAGACTTCCATATTCTTACCAATCGCTTCGCAAAAATTCTATTGATCGCCCTCCGGTATGTAGCTCCGCATTCTTTAGTCCGAATGGCATGGTAACATAACAAAAGGTGCCAAACTCGTAATGAATGCGGTCTTCTCCGCATCTCGAGGGTCCATAAGAATCTGATATCAAATCCCTTGTATGCATCGAGGAACGCGAATACCTCAAAACCGATGGTCGAATCAACTAACCTGTCGATCTTAGGTAGCGGATAGGAATCTTTAGGGCATGCCTTATTCAAATCCGTGAAATCTATGCACATGCGCCACCGCCATCCGGTTTCTTCACAACACCGGATTAGCAAGCCACTCTGGATAAAGTACTTCTCTTACTATATTTGCCGACAGTAACTTCCCGACTTCGGACTCGATAGCGTCCAATCGATCTTGCGCGAAGTTTCGCTTCTTCTGTTTGACTGGCTTTCTAGCCTGGTCAACTTCAAGTTTATGGATGGCGATGTCCGTCGGTAGACCTGGCATGTCGGATGCCTTCCATGCGAAAACGTCCTTGAACTCTTTCAGCAAGTCGATCAATAACTGCTTTTCCTGAGTCGGGATCCAGACTCCGACTTGGACACTCTGATCGACTTCATCTAACCATAAGCTAACATTTTCAACTGCCTCACTCGAGGTCCAACACTTCTTTTCCTCTTCTTCCGGAATAAGTTCCTCGACGAGGACTTGTTGAACCGCCATCTTACCATTCATCACTATCGAATTACAGCTTCTGGCGATTTCACTATCCCCCTTTACCTCGTGGGAACCATTTCGAGTCGGGAACTTCATGCTGTTATGGAATGTCGAAATTATAGCTCGTAACTCAAAAAGGGCTGGCCTGCCTAAAATGACATTATACGCGGAGGAGCTTTCACGACCACGTAGTTTAGCTCTAGCGTCCTCCCTTTTCCCCATCACCCACTGTCGTGAGTAGCTTTATGGAACCCATGGGATGGACTGCCTGACCTGTGAAACCGAATAGCGGAGAGGCTATGGGCACTAAATCTTTCTCTTTGAGCTTCATACCCTGGAATGCCGAGTAGTACAAGATATTCACAGCGCTACCATTATCGACGCATACCCTCGATACTCTGGCGCGACTTATAACCGCTTCAATTACTAACCCCTCACTATGACTTGTCGACTTAGGGACGTCGTCTCTGGGGCCATACCCGACTTCCGTGGTCAATCTTGACTGCTTACGTGGCCTCGAGCTGTCGTCTGGTTCTCGACTGGCTCGTTCCTTCTCACTCTCCCCTGGCCCAAATATCATATTCACGTAATTATTTGGGCGATTATCCTCATAGCGGTCCTGACCATAGTAGTCCCTATCGTGATCGGGAGATCGGTCTCGTCTGGGGATCGATCTCTTCTTCTCGATTCTCTCGACTTCGACCTCTATCCCGGTCGGGATTTTTCCTTTTAAAATCTCGTTGCCCCTTGGGCTCGGAGTATCGCGATCCGTCGACGACCTCATCCAACTTCCCTCTTGGATACGGGCTTCGATGTCTTTCTTTAAGTCGAAACATTCTTCCGTCGAGTGGCCTGTATCCTCGTGGAATTCATAATACTTTGTGGACCTTCTTTTCTCTCGAGGCTTTTTGATCGGAGGTGGCCTCTTAGCTAGATTCTTGGAGACCATGATTGACAAAACCTCTGTACGTGACCGGTTGAGAGGAGTAAAGTCTTTATCCTTTTTACCCCCCTTTCTCTCTGACCGGCCCGAAACGGGAGCCTCGATGCGATCCCACACCGATGCTTTTCTTTCCACATCTTGTCGTCGAGACCGACTCTTATTTGCTCCTCGACCATCTTTCCTCGAGTTGTCCATCCACTCGGCTTGGGTGTGTCTGCGCACTGCCTCCTCGCCTTGACAAAATCGATGGACGACATTCACACATTCGTCCATGTTACGTGGTAGGTTTCTGCTTAATTTCTCATATAGCTTTGTGTTGCGCAATCCCCCCACAAATGAAGTGATCAGGACTCGATCCTGTGGGTCCTTGACCTGCATGGCCTCTAGGTTAAACCTCTTTAGATAATCTAACACCGACTCGTCCCTATGCTGCCTCACATTTGTGAGGTGCGTCTCGCTCAGTTGAAACTTTTTGTTGACGATAAAGGCGTCTCTAAATTTTCGGGCGAGTACGGTGAAACTGGAGATTGACCCGGGTTTCAACTTGGTAAACCACTCTCTTGCTCGACTACGAGTAGAGTCTCGAATGCCCGGCATCGCATCTCGTCGGTGCACGGTCCGGCCTCATCCGGGACGGATACACCGTGAAGATGGTCCTCCGGGTCGGTGGTGCCATCATACGGGTCTATCTTAGGAATCTTAAACCCCTTGGGTTTAGGATAATCTTCAATCTCCTTGGTGAATGGAGATTCGACCACAACGAACCCCCGGGTCTTCCCTAGGATTACGTCTAACTCCCCGCCTAACGCTATCTTCATCGATGCGTATGTGCTTCGTTGGATTTCACGCTTCCTCCTTTCAACCGAACTCGAGGAGGCGCTGATCTCTTCAAACTGAACTGGCTTAGGCTTATTGGCGGCGGTATTCGGGCCGCCTTCCGCCTGATGCTGCTGTTGTTGAAGTTTCTGTCGTGTAAATGCTTCCGCCATTATTTTCCTCAAGGCATTGTGATCTGTCGCCGCCAACTGATCCACTATAGCCTGATGCTCTGGGGCGAGGCCCTGAGCCTGCTTTGGTGGATTTTCCTTAGCCTGCGTTGGCGGATTTTCTTGGACGGTATCTAAGACTGGATCTTTGTCTCCCTGAGTCTCCATGCCTGCCTGCTCACTTATCTGCGGGTTCTGCGGATCTATGTTTTTGGAGGTGGTTCTTCTGGCGGTTTTGTCCTTGGGAGGCATGATGATCTTGACGTATTCAGCAAAAGAAAGGGCCCTCCTTCTAGCGCCAATGACGATGACAAATTATGTCACCTTAAAGATCCGGGCTTTTCCTTATGTTATTGGTGAATAATCAAGAACCCTAATGCCAAGAACAAAGAAGGGGTTTTTTGTGTTTGCGGCTGAGTCTAAGTGGGATTCTTAGAGTGCCTACGTATCCTGTTATTCTTCCAGGAATCAAGCCATACGTAGTTCCTGGACGTTGTATTTATAAGGACAATGCATGACCTAACCCTAATATGAGTCGGTTTGCGGCTATTGTCATATTTACCCTTAATTGGGCTTCACCCCTTGCCCAAGTTATCCCGTGGATATTGGGCCAACGTAGGCGGTGTGGACTCGTTCTCAATATCGATCCGTCCGACCTCGGATGATCGACTCCCGAACTCACGTCCCGCTTTCGCTCGTAAGTCGATTGTCGTGACCTCGAGTCCCTAGCCATACTTCGGGTTCGAGGGTCGACATGCATGCCACGGCTTACAAGTCGATCATCCGACTTGTATGCCTTATCTGGCTCCTGTACCCTAGTGGATATTTGATCCCTAGGGTCCACTCGATGATGATATATCGAGGTGCGTAACCCGGTATCGTCACTCACATTCAATTATTCAAAAATCGATTTTTAACTCAAAAGCCTATTTTAAAATATCGATTTAATATGATGTACATGTGTCATAATGTATGAATGGAATCAATTGATGAAAACAAAAACGCTTTTAGAAAAGGTGTGTATACATTTTTCTCCCGACCGTTGCATATGCTCATAGTTGTACTACAGGGCCACCGGCCTCCCAATTTTCCTTTGAAAATATTGTAGACGTAATATAATAGTATTGATTTTCATGCTTATTTCTCGCATTTCTATTTTATATATATTCAAAAGTCTAATGCAGTCGAATGTTAAAAAAAAAAAAAAAAAAAAAAAAGTCTAATGCAATCTCCCAAGCTATTGATCGATTATAAATACAATCCCCAATAATCCATTAATGACAGCACGTTTACAAAATGGTTCCAAATTCATTTACCTCATCTTTTAAAAAAAAAAATTCATTTTCTTGAAAATTTTCTTAACCTGGCTAAAATAAAATTAAAACAAATCTAATAAAAAAAATATTGATCGATCAGCTGAGCATGTAAGTCATAGATAATCATTAATATGCTTATGTAATTTTATTGATTAAATGATTCACATCATAAATTTGAAAACATAATTCAAACAGATACACCCCGACACCCCGTTACAAAAGAAACCAAAAATTAAATAAAACTGAATAATACAAAGAAGTGAAAAAAATAATTGATAAAAAAAACATGTTCGCCACGTTTGTTATTATGTCTCGTAGGCGGTGAGGGAGTTGATAGACCCTTCTTCACCGCGACTCAGAGAGTATGAGTCTTGGATTGATTAATGGGAATAAGATACTTGTCCTAAAAGACCCATTTCTTCCCCCAACATGTATGTTGCGTGGGTGCTGAGCCTATCCCACACAACTATCTTTTTCTGTCCAGATCAGCCATCATTCCGATCTCCTTTCTCACCTTTGTTGGCTTCTCTTTGTCCTCTCCATGAGATTACCAAAATATAATCTTCTGCGTCCCTGGACCTACTGGACTCATCAGAGAACCTCTTCATGTATTCTAATGCAGACTCCCCCATTTGCTTTATTGTGAGGAGATGAGTGGCATTCCTTTGGAAGAGCCAAGCTGAAATGAGGGTTACGAATTGTCGCACCAGCTCGGCAAAACTATTGATATATCGAGGTTGAAGTCTTTTGAACCACTCCATAGCTTTCCTCATCAGTAACCCTAGGAAGGCTTTACACCTCATCTCGTCAGGAGCACGAAATAATACCATATATTGCAAGTACTGGTGTAAATGATCATCTGGGTCCCTAGTCCCGTCATATGAATCTATCTTTGAGAGCTTGAAGCCATCAAGTTTAGGAAAGTAATCAATATCTTCCAAATGTGGAACTTTGTGTGTTTTCTTTTTACCTCTTCCCGAGAATTCATAGTCTCAGCTCGGACCGCCTCTTGCAGCCCTGGACCAGTAGTACTTCCTCCCTCTTGGACAGGTCGGCTGTCTTAGATGCTGGAATCAACAGGTTCATGTTGAAGAGGTGACTTCGTGGTGTCAAGCCTTTGTGAATTTCTAGGCATAGGGTTATTCCTTTCCTTATCTGATCGACCAAGGAAGCGACCGAACAAGAACCCATTGCTACTTCTTTAAAAGTCAAATTCAGGTCTATGATACACTTCGTGTGGAAAATCGTTCACAACTCCTCACCGGCAACAAAATGTCATTAGATAAGAGGCATTAGTGGCAAAAAGTGTCAAATTTGCAATAGAAATGGTGAAACTATTTGGTAGTTTGTTTGACTGTGGCATTGCACATGCAGTGTGGAAAGCTAAGGCGAATGGCCGGTCTTGGCAATAACTTAGAGTTCACTCTCGGGCCAAGGCTTTTGAGGTTTTGATCGACATAGAAGATGAGATGGGAGTTGTAGATATTGTGAGCGCTTTGTGGAACATTTGGAAGGCATGATGTGCATTGATGTATGGTAACAAGTCTATCCGTGTCTATACGATTTAAGCTCAATCAAGTACTGAAGCATATGATTACATTCAAGCATTATTGTCTAATACCAACTCTCAGACTCAAGTTGTGACACCACGAAATTGGTCTGCACCTGATTTGGACTTTGTCAAATTTAATGTAGACACATAGTTAAGTCTCAGTTTGGCGGCTGTTGGAGGGGTTCCTAAGGACGCAAAAGGACACGCGTTGAGAAGTTTTTTTGAGGAGATCTGAAGGAAAATTCAACACTCTATCGGGCAAGGCTCTTGCTGTTTACCACGACATCATGTTCACTATGACTTGAGGGTTTTGAAAAATATTTGAAGGTGATTCATATTGAAGATATATCTACAAGTGTTTAGAGGTGTTAAAGTGCTCTTGTAGACATTTCATCAAACACTCAAGTTGAAAGTTAGTTAGCAAGTTGTTGAGGCGAAGCATGAGCGGTTATCACAGCTCCTTATAATCCAAGACACTGCTATAAATACCAGATTAGTATAGGGAAGTAGTTATCAGTTGTATAATTGAAAAACACGTTGAAATGCTGCAGATTTTTCTTCCATTGTACCTGACTCAAAACTAGTTCACAGTTTAATGAAATTCATTCTGTTTTCTTCAGTTTTTTTGTGTTATTTCACGTTCGATTCAATAAATTCTTCATGGTATCAAAGCATTTTCACGCTTATTCGTTGTGATCTTGCGTTAGTCTCCCAAGTTTTGCAGATTTCTGGTTCTATTTGAAGTTCTTGGAGCGATTTTGCTTTGTTTGCTTGTTCCTGCTTCAACTAGTTTTTCTCTATGGATTCTGCAGCTCAAAACCATGGCATTTTGCCAGGTAATCCTCTGTATCTACATCCTAGTGAAAATCCGACTTTAGTATTGGTACAACCTTTATTGAATAACAAGAATTACCATCCATGGAGTCATTCCATGAAGATGGCCTTGATAACCAAGAATAAACTTGGTTTCATAGATGGAACAATTAATGCTCCTGTTTTAGATTCCCAAAGTTTCAAGTTTGGTTACAGTGTAATACATTTGTGAAGACTTGGATTCTAAGTTCGGTAATGCCTTCGATTGCACAAAGTGTAATGTACAGAGAAACTGCTAGACAGATTTGGCTTGATTTACAGTCTAGATTTTCAAGATTGGATGTATTTCGTTTGGGGGATTTGTTAAAACAGGTTAATGCCCTTAAAACAAGGAGATTCTGATGTTACTTGTCACTTTACAAGACTCAAAACGTTATGGGATGAAATAGCCATCATGAAGGTAGACCCTGTTTGTTGTTGTAATCCTAGGTGTCATTGTGATGTTATCAAGATTTTCATTGGTTATGCTGAAACAGAAAGAGTTGTCAAGTTTTTGAGAGGACTGAATTCTGAATTTTCTCATGTTTTGACACAAGCACAATTGGTGGTGCATGTTCTAGACCTAGATACAGTCTTTGCTATGGCTTTAAAGTTGGAGGATCAGAAAGATTCTGATAATAAGTTTTCAGAAGGCACAGTGTTGTATAACAGGGCTTTCAACCCCAATTTCTCTAATAATAGTGCTATGGGTACACAGAACCAGGTTAATCAATAGAGTTGGAACAGGACAACAGCTAGTGGTGGTTCTACATTCAGGAAAACTGCTGGGAATGCACCAACTGGTAAAAAGGTGCAGTGCACGTTCTGTGGGTTTACAGGGTACACAGTGGATAAATGCTACAAAAAACATGGTTTTCCACCAGGTTGGAAACCTAAAAGTAAGGTAAACATGGCAGAATCTGTTGCAGATGTCCAAGGTATGAATTATGGCAGCAATGCAGATGTCCAGGGTATGAATTATGGCAACACTTTGGTCAATACACAAGATTCTAAGGGCTACACATGGAATAAGGCTCAGTTCCAGCAACTCATGAAGCTTTTGGATACACATAAGGCAGAACCTTTTGAGCATGTGGCCAACCAGGCTACTGTCTTAACAACAAACTTTGCTCCCACAATTGATGTATCAGGTTTGTCTAAGTCTAGTGGCTCTTTGACTTGGATTATAGATTCTGGTGCTACTGACCATATTAGCAGTAGCATCCATTATCTGCAATCCTCAAATCTAGTTGATAACATGTTTGTTGGTTACCAAATGGTGCCAATGTGAGAGTTACACATATAGGCATAGTTTGTATAAATGACAAACTGATACTAACAGATGTCTTATGCATACCAGTTTTCATTTTTAACCTAATTTCTTTGGCTAAACTCACTGCTAATCCTGATTTAGCCATTGTATTTGACCTTAATTCTTGTCTGATTCAGGACAAGAGGCTTAGGATTCAGATTGGATCAGTTAGCAAGTTTAAAGGGCTTTATGTTTTGAATAATGAACAAAAGATTGCAAAACAGCATGTGGTAGCTAATAATGTTTCTTTGCTAGATAGTCAGTCTTCTATCACAAATGACCAACTCTGGCATTACAGACTTGGTCATTTGTCAAATAAAAGACTTTCAGACTTGGTTTGTACAGATTCTGTTTGTAATACTGGTCAGAAACCTTGTCATGTTTGCAGTTAGCAAAACAGAAGAGAAATTATTTTCCTTTAAGACAATCTGTTGTGCATAATGTGTTTGATCTTGTACATTTTGACATATGGGGCCCTTATAAACAGAAGACAGTGCATGGCCATTCTTACTTCTTGACTGTTGTTGATGACTTCTCTAGATTCACTGGGATTTTTTTTATTAAAAGCTAAATCTGAGTTAGACAACTTGTTCAGTCATTTGTTCAGTATGCTTTAGTCCAATTTGACAGGCATGTTAAAATCATAAGGTCAGATAATGGTGCAGAGTTTGATATGCCTGAGTTTTAAGCTGAGAATGGGATTATACACCAAACATCCTGTGTGGATACCCCACAACAGAATGGCATTGTAGAAAGCATCAACACATCTTGAATGTAGCTAGGGCATTAAAATTCCAGTCCAAATTGCCTCTCACTTATTGGGGTTATTGTGTATTACATGCTGTGTTTTTTTTATCAATTTGACTCCCTCACCTGTAATACAACTTAAAACACCTTACTACTTGTTATATGGCAAACAATTGGACAATGATGAGCTTAAAGTCTTTGGCTCCCTTGCATATGCATGTACACAGTCACAAAATAGGACAAAATTTGATCCAAGAGCAAGACAATGTGTCTACCTTGGGTTCCCAAATTTACTAAAGGCCATATTTGTTGGATGTAATATCACCGGACGGATCTAGATCCGCCCGATTACACAGCGGAATAACAAGGATCACGATCAATATAACATTAAAGCACATAATTTAAGATCTACCGACAAGAAGGTTAGATCTACTTACCAATAAAAAGGAATGAACTCCAAGATTGAGAAGCCGAGATCCGAATAGTTGAGATGCCACGATCTTCCGATGTGTATCTCCAAGCAACAACCGGTGGATGTTGATCCTTGATGGTTGACCTCCTTGGTATGCTACCCGGAAAATCCCGAAGATTTTCCCAACTCTAAACCCTAAGCTTTGGCCGAATTCCTTAGCTTATTTTGTGTGTATGTATGCGTGTATTATGTATTGTAGAAAAGGCTTAGGAGAACTCTCTTTATATAGGAGAGAAATCTTTGTCCTCCAAGGATTTAATAATTAATACAAAATCAATTATAATAATCATTTTCCATAAAAGATACTCCTAGAATAATCTAGGATAAATCTAGAATATTTAAGGATCAATCTAATATATTTTCCTTAATTAATTATTTAATAAATAAACAATTAATCACATGTCTTATAATTATCAAGAAAACTAATTCCTTAATAATTACCAAGACACAAATCACCCCCCAATACTAGAAAATTAGGGTTCACACGAAATTTCACATAATGGGCCGAGTCCACGAAAAATGTCTTTTCCATGTATTTTATTATTTAGTCCAATAAATAATAATCGCACATCAATTAAATAGTCCAACTACTTAATTATTATTGAGGCCCAACATCAAGAAACATATGCATGTTAGGAGCGCGTTACACAATGGACACGACTATAACCAAGTAATTTACAATAAATTATACAAAATTATTCATCTAACAAAACAATTCTTATTCAATCTATTAATTCCAGGATTACGCTACCATAATCCCGAAACTGAACTCTATTGATTATAGATATATACTTACACTCTAATCATTGAGTAAAAGCGTCCATTGATATAATCATTATATACGGATAAATCTTCCATAGACTGTTCGCTTTGATTCGGGATATTTCCGTAAACCCTTCTCAAAACATCTTATCCTTATTTACCATTAACCCCCTAGTGATCAATTAGTTCATAACTAATATAATATGAACTGGGCCCATCGATCGTTTTAGGATTAACAAATAAGGGAACTGTCTGTCTACTTCCCACAGGAAGGAATGGATTCCATATCTGTGAAGTCACAGACTACTCACATATAGAGATCTGAAGGAAAATTCAACACTCTATCGGGCAAGGCTCTTGCTGTTTACCACGACATTATGTTCACTATGACTTGAGGGTTTTGAAAAATATTTGAAGGTGATTCATATTGAAGATATATCTACAAGTGTTTAGAGGTGTTAAAGTGCTCTTGTAGACATTTCATCAAACACTCAAGTTGAAAGTTAGTTAGCAAGTTGTTGAGGCAGTTACAGGCGGTTATCACAGCTCCTTATAGTCCAAGACACTGCTATAAATACCAGATTAGTATATGGAAGTAGTTTATCAGTTGTATAATTGAAAAACAGGTTAAAATGCCGCAGATATTTCTTCCATTGTACCGGACTCAAAACTAGTTCACAGTTTAATGAAATTGATTCTGTTTTCTTCAGTTTTTTGTGTTATTTCACGTTCGATTCAATAAATTCTTCAATTCACTTCTTGTTCACCAAAGACTTGTCGTTCCTTGTGAATTTTCTTTGGTAAACGAAAGATTAAGACTAGTTAAAACTCTCGAATGATGTGTACCTCACCCTGACCCTCACATGTTTTGGCAACTTGATTGTGATGAATAAATTGCTTTAATCCTTTTAAAAAAATTCTATTATCATTGTAATAGTTATTCATACGATTACACCAAAAATAAATAAGTAAGTAAGTAAGTAACGATTAATTACAGGTTTCATGTATCTAGTCTTGACTCTTGATTTTAAAATTCATTGAAGCAATTGTTCTAAACAGCATTATTTATTATTATTTACATTGAATTGTTTTTTCTTCATGCTATTAATTGCATTCGCTACTTTTGAGTAAACGAGAGGTGAAGTGAATTTACAACCTTTCCTTCCAAAATTTCATGCATCCACCACATCTTTACTTTAAAAAGAAAAAAAAATAAAAATAAAGAAGAGGTGATGACCGGTGAAGACAAAAAAAAAAAAAAAAAAAAAAATTTATTATTTGCTACAAGTAAATTGAGCACTTCACCTTCTTCGGTTCTTCCCCTTCTTCACTATCTCTTCTCTTCTCTTCTCTTCTCTTCCTATCTCTCTGTAGATTGGGAGAGGAAAACCAAACCTATCTCGTGAAGCTCCATTTGTAAGCATAGAAAAAGAAGGTAGAAATCAAGGGTTTTTGCTTTCTTCTCCGGTTCTGTTCTTCTTCTTCCTCGTCTTCCTCCGGCTTCTCTGTTAAACATTCACATTCATTCTTTGTTTCTAGCTTTTATATCACGAGATCCCCATTTTTTTTTTTTTGTCTTTTCTTTTTATTTCCTCACCTCCATGGCTTCTTCAGAAGGTTTCTTTTTGTGTTCTTCTTGCTTGCCTTGTACTGTTTCCACATTATAGCATTGATTGGAGGCTACCTTTAAAAAATTAAGGGGAAAAAAAAAACAGAGCTTGATTCGCCATTCACCCCATTTGAGTATAGATTAAGTGGAGCGTGAATGGCGCATCCAAGGAAATCTTTGTCTGAGATGCGGTTGGTAGATACATTGACCGATCGGTTGAGGAGCTCATTAACTACTTTTGAAGAAATTGATAAAGATGACAACATTAACAAGCCGGACTTTCGAGAGCTCGATCTGGGATCACCGGTTTCGCCGCTTCAGGCTGCTACCACTGCTACCACGACTACTACTAGCAGTAGTTCTAGCTCTTCGGGATCGGTTTCTGGTCGGAATGGGCCTGGATTGGGGTTGAGAAAGTCTGATTCGAATCATTCTGGAGAGCTATCGGGCTCCGCGGATAGCTCACCGACGGGTGGCCGGGTATTCAAGCAGGGACATACTAGGTCGCATTCGAGTGGCTCTCAGTCTCACCCGTTGATATACTCCGGTGGGAGTACTGCTAACTCGCCGCCACCGAATCTACTTCCTGCCGGTAATATCTGCCCGTCCGGAAGGATTTTAAAGGCTGGAATCACGAAACAAGCTTCCAAGCCAGAGGTTTTAGGGTCAGGAGCAGGCTATTACGGCCATGGAAGCATAATGCGGGGAGGCGCCGCCGCTTCAAAGTTGTCTAATAGTAGCGGAGGTTCAAGTAGCCCCACAGCCAGCCCAAGAGGCGGCGGCGGCGGCGGCAGTGGCAGTGGCAGTGGCAGTGGCCTAATGGTGGGGGACTCGATTAGGAGGGGTGGTGGTATGTTCAACAATAATGATCCAGAAGAGTTGAAAAGAAAAGGCAATGAATATTACAAGAAGGGCCATTTTGCAGATGCTTTGAGTTTATATGATAAGGCTATTGCTGTTTCGCCGGGAAATGCTGCATACCGCTACAACCGAGCAGCGGCTTTGATGGGTCTCCGGCGTTTACCGGAGGCAGTGAGTGAATGTGAAGAGGCAATTAAATTGGATCCGGGTTATGTCAGGGCACACCATCGTTTGGGATCTTTACTAATTAGGTGAGTTTGATTAGAAAAAAGGTTCAATCTTTACTGTCTATTTGATTATGCATTCCGTTTTGCTCTTGTTTTATCTCTTCTAAGTATCGCATGGATCATTTGAATGGGAGATTTAGGGCAGCTGAAAAGCTGTCCTGTCTCTGCTGACAGTTCTGGAATTTTTATTGTATGAAGAATCTATTTTATAAGAGGTGTGATATATATCTTTTTGCTCAAATGATGTCATTCGATTCGTCTGGTGCAGCATATCATGTGGAAATTAGTTCCAGCATTCACTGGTTTTTTTTTTTTTTTGTTTGGTTAACTTAATAGCAATTATGTAATCCAGAAGCTTACTATGTGTAGATAGCTTTGAATTTTATAGTTCTCAGATTCCTATGAATTCTTCCTTTAAGCCATTTAGTTGGTTGATGCACGCCCGGTTAGTTAATGAAATGTACTTTGCAGAATTAAGTTCATCTGAATTGTTTATCCTTTATTATTGCGTGATAAGCAATCTAACTCCTATGGGGTCGCAGTTTAGGAGAGATTGAAAGTGCACGGAGTCACCTTTGTATCCCTGGGCATAAGGCAGATCAAGACGAGTTACAGAAGCTGCAGCTTATAGAGAAGCACTTGAGCAAATGCACCGACTTTAGGAGAGTTGGTGATTGGAGAAACACATTAAATGAAGCTGATGCCGCAATTTCATCTGGGGCTGACTCTTGTCCTCAGGTATTCCATTGCATTGCATTGCCCTGAAATTTCTCCTTGATTTTCTTTCTAAACCTGAATGCTATGAGTCTATGACTGATGTGTGAAATATTAATTTTTTTCAGTTGTTCGCATGTAAATCAGAGGCTCTCTTGAAACTCCACCAAGTTGAAGATGCTGACTCATGTTTTTCAAGCATTCCTCAGTTTCAACCATACGGGACCCGCAATGTGCAATCCAAGTTTTTCGGGATTCTTCCAGATGCGTATCTTATGTTTGTAAGAGCTCAAATTGAAATGGCATTAGGAAGGTTTGTTGAAAATATTTGATTTTGCTATGAATATCGAGTGTTCTTGGTATAGTAAAATCAATTTAAAAATATCTGTGTATCTTTTAAAGGTTTGAAAGTGCGGTCGGTTCAATTGAGAAAGCAGGACAGATTGACCCGCGTAGTGTTGAAGTTTCATCTTTACATAGCAATGTGAGATTAGTATGTCGAGCTCGTGCACGTGGCAATGATTTATTCAAGTCAGAGAGGTTTACTGAAGCTTGCTCGGCATATGGTGAGGGACTCAGACTGGATCCTTGTAACTCAGTTTTCTACTGCAATAGGGCTGCTTGTTGGTATAAGCTCGGGTTATGGGAACGTTCTTTAGACGACTGTAATAAAGCTCTTAGTTTCCAACCAAATTACAAGAAAGCTTTACTTCGTAGGGCTGCCTCAAGCGCCAAGGTGAGTTGGCCTTTAAATGCTTTTGTCATATTGCTTGGAATACAAGGGTTTTTATGTGAATTCATTATTATATATTTGTTTATATAGCTTGAAAGATGGGCTGAAGCTGTAAGAGATTACGAAATTTTGAGAGCTGAACTTCCAGATGACAATGAAGTTGCTGAAGCTTTGTTTCATGCACAAGTTGCATTGAGAAAATCTCGGGGCGAAGAAGTTTCTAACATGAAATTCGGTGGCGAAGTGGAATTGATTTCGAGTCTCGAGCAGTTTAGAGCTGCAATTTCATCACCTGGTTAGCTAGCTCTTCCCATATTTTTATTTTCTTTCTTCCGTATTTAAACATATAGCAATGTTGTAATAGTTTCACATTACAGGTGCATCTGTTGTCCATTTTCTTACATCAACAAACTCACAGTGCAAACAGATATCTCCTGTCATGGACATGCTTTGTGCTAAATATCCAGTCATAAATTTTCTTAAGGTACATTTCCGACATTTTACACATTCATTCATATTTAAAGGAAAAAAAAAAAAAACCCGAAACTTGAAATTCTTTTATGTTTATTTGATGGAAGGTTAACATCGAAGAGAGCCCGGCAATAGCTAATGCTGAAAATGTAAGATTTGTACCGACTTTCAAGATATACCGTAAGGGCAGTAGGGTGAAGGAAATGATCTGCCCGAGCCCAGATGTTTTGGAGTTTTCGGTTAGGCATTACAGTTATTAAAACGAGCTTTGCTTGCACAAAATGCCAGATCTTTTTTGAAGACCATTCCCTCCAACAAAAATGCCAGCAGAATCAAGATAACTTAGTTCTCTTTTTTCCCCCCATCTCATTCATTTATTCATTTCCTCGTCGTTTCCATTCCACCTTCCGTCCTCTATAGTGAATATGGTGCAGAGATTAATGTCCCTTTCTTCTGTTGAGAATAGAGAGATGCACATTCAATGAGGAACAAGGATGATCTGCATATGTACATAAATGATGTGATGATATACACAAAACCATTGAGAAGCCATTGGAGGGAGATTCGAGAAAACCATTGGGTACTGGGTAGTTAAGTTAAACTTTTGGGTTAAGTGAAGGAATCATGAATATCACAGTAGTATTGTTGTTGCTCATTGCTCAACTGTTTCAGAAATAAATGTAATCCATTTTTTTTTTTTTTTTTTTGTCTTGTGATAAAATATTAGCTGCAAACAATTAGTCCATTCAAGAACAGTATTCTTTACTCCATCAAGTATTGTGATTATGCATATGCATCATCATTATTGTTCTTTTTTGTTTTTGTCTTGTTATAAAATAGTAGTATATTATCAAACTTTAAGCTCATGCAAAGAACAGTATTCTTCATAAATTATTTTGTCTCCAGGCTCCAGCTAGTGAATTGATTGAGTTTAAAAGGTAAACAAGTACTACAGTACATGGTTTTTTTTTATTTTTAATTAATTAATTGATGCTCTGTTTTGTAATAATAATGGTGGTTGATAGATACCATTCATTATTTCATCTGTCATTTGTGGACCTCATTTCTTATTTTCAATGCTTTTCCATCTTTCCTCACTCTTCCAAACACCCTACTATATTGCAATATATATATATAATAATAATTATTAATGCTTTGTTCATAGGATATTTCAAGTCAGATGAGAATGACTTTGTGTAGGAATTGCAATCAATGACTTTTTAGTATAAGGCTGCATTTGTTTGTACTAAGTGAAGCAGACAGGTACTTCCATTATTCAAAACTTTTCTCTTTGGTATCATTAAATTTTTCTTTGCATTTCTAAACACTCATCTACTACTTCTCACCTAAACCACACGTATCACCGTCCATCATCCCCCATCTAGAAAGAAAAAAACAATTCAAGTAAACAAACAAAAATGGAAAGGAGAAAAGATTCGACCGGTGAACCATTCTACTTGTGCATCAGAATGGAATTAATGTTGTCAAAGTTGTTTTGAAGCCGATAACTGACTTTCCACAGTTCCATTGTGAGAATTGATATTGGAAAAATCGGTTCTTTGGCTACAGAACCTACAAGAAGTTGGGATTTGGCTCCAGAACTAACTTTAATAAGATCGATTCTACTGTGATCAGGGGCGGCTCCATGTAGAAAGAAATGGGTCACCCGATCCGTTAAAAAAAATATTACCGTGGAATTTTTTTATACACATTTTATGTGTACCGACCCCCTTATTTTTATATATTGATCCCTATTGACCCGTATTGAACTATAATATGTAACATTACTCTTAGTAATTGTAAAATATGACGAATTTTCGACTCGTATCATTAAATTCCTGAAGCTGCCCCTGACTGTGATATGAGAAGTCGGTTTTCGGCTCCATAACCGACCTTACACAAGGTCGATTCTAGTACGGTGTAAGGTAGAGTGGTGTACCAGTAGAATAGTGTTGTGTTTGCGTAAGATACCGTTAGTTAATCGGTAAATATATATATTAAAATTATTAGGGAAAATGGGGGGTTATTCTGATGCAGGGAGGCGATAGAGTCATTTGTATACGTGGCACATACGGGCGACGCGGTTTCATCAAACCGCGCGTGGCCCAGATGTTGCACGTATGCTCTCTCATCGTCCCTCCCCGCATCGAATAACCCGAAAAGGGGTTGCAAACAAGACATTGTGATTGCAATCATTTACTAGACCAAGGTTTAATGTTGGGACCTATGAAATGGGAAAAGGTCCTTTTTGAATCCCTTTTATTGATCAAACTTTCTCACGAGGTTTCTTTCTTATTGTGTCCTATTGTATGTAAAAGGTCCTTTGAATTCTTTAAGATATTATAGCAGTAGTAGTATGACTACTAAATATGGGCCAAACTTTTCCATGATCTAACTGCTCACTTAACCAAAAAGAGCAAAAGGAAATGTGAATCAAATATCTATGGTACTATTTTATAACATTAAACTCTCTTTTTTTTTTTTTGGCAATGAACATTAAACTCTTAAGACCTCACCAAGATGCAAATATACCTTTGATCTTTTTTTTTTTGGATTTCAAAAAATACATAATTTTGTAAAATTTACGTTACGTGGTAACACATTTTACACCATTCTTTTCACAAGTATTTATATTTGTCATATATATATATATATATATATATATATATATATATATATATATATATATATATATACACGATGAATATGCATAGTGTAAAATCTCTCATCTTTTCGTAATGATAGTTTAGTCTTTTCGAAATTTGTTTCTCTTTTTCCTTTTCTTTTTAGGTTTTCTTTTCATTCAAGATAAATGAAAACCGACCTTCAGGTTGAAAGAGCCTATAAAAGGGACTTTAAGTTCACCATAAGGTTTTAGTTTTCTCAATATCACGTTCTTCAAGTTTTCTGAGTTTCGACCAGTTCAATAAGGCGAGGTAAACCCCCGTCTTAGCGAGTTAGAGTTTTTTCAAAACTTGGTTGTTCCACCTTCGTCTTCATTCGTGTTTCGTTTTCCGGGGAGTCGGTAAGCTCGCCTAGGCGGGAGTTAGTGCCTCAACGGGACCTCCAATATCCAATAGGATTACTGATCGCGTTGTTTATGTATAGCAGGTCGCAGTACTGAGTTCGATTCGGTTCCAGAAGCAATTTCGCATCCGGAATCTTGGTTAGAAGGCAAAAATCTGGTCTTTTTCTCAGGGGTTCTTAGTTTTGATCTTTCTTTTTTTTAGCAAAGGTTTTATCTTTGCTAGTTTAGATTTTTGTAAGGTTCATGTTAGTTTGATATTGGGTAGGTTAGATTTTCATAACATTCATGTTAGATTTGTCTCTTTTCTTCCACGCCGCCCTAATTATTCTGATATCACGTTAGGCTTACGTGAGTTTAGGGTTTTCTATAAAAGTCACGTGCCAAACGATGCATTTCTAAATAAGGACTCGATATCCGGAAGCGAGACGTTACAGTTGGTATCAGATCCCAAGTTGGGAAAATTTGGGTTTAAACATTGTTGTCTAGAATGTTAATCTGGGGGTTTCGATCTAAGCTTGAGAGTGGTTCTAACTTTCTTCCTCTCAGTCATGGCAGGTGGTAAGCGCAATACCCGTTCCTCAGCTAATCGGTCTGAGCGAGATGCTCTTATGTCTTCTGGTCCAGCTCCTCATGCTGCTTTGCCTCCGTCTCAACAAAATCACCCTTCTAAAAGACTATAATAATGACCCATCACTACATATATGCATTTGTAGATGTGCTGATTAGAACTACTCCAGTCCCAAAATGAGAGTCGAGGATTTCACATATATTAAAAAAATGGATAAATATCATAAATATTGATATATAAAGTCTAAAATGCCCTTTCACTATCAATAATGGAAACGTTCCAATATTTAAGAAGGTGTTAGGTGGATAGTAATTAAGGGTAGGATGAAGAGAAAACTTAAGAAATATTTTTTGGTATTCTAAAATGACCATTATTTAGAGACAAATTTTTAAACTAAAATGATTTTTATTTTAGAGAGAGAGGTAGTATGAGTAGAAAATATAGCCCTTTTTATGAATCCTGAATTGGACGAAGGCAGGGGGATAGTAGGATGAGTTTTAAGGCATTCCAATTTTACGTTTTTATCCCATTATGAAAAGACTGAAAAAGTAGGATGTATTGCGTTTGATATTTGCCCTAAGGAGAGGGTCTAACTAAGAGCATTGTTTTAAAATGAAATTCATTTAACATTTTTGAATGTAGTCCATTTTTTCTTGTGCAGTAATAAGCTTCAAAATGATTTAAAAAAAAGGTTTGATTCCACCTAGATGGATATCTATATATAGATGTCAATCTAGACTCCATCCAATTTAAACAAAAATATTTGATTGGTTAAAAATTTAAGACGGCTTCTATTGGTACCACGAATTTACTATTGACATATTTTTTTTTATTATTATCTTTCATTTACTTGACGAATACCTCTAAATTGCTTTTCGACACCACAATACGCGCGTTAGCGCCACTGACGTTGTGTTTCACTTACAACGTCGGTGGGTCTGACATTTTACACCAATTATACATTTATAACTGTAATATCAGTGTCACTGACGTTTATAGTGAAAACCAACGTCAATGACACAGACGTTGTGTTGCACAAAAATAAAATAATAAAATTATTATGGTGGTGTCAAAAGTAATTTTAAGGGTGTCAATTGAAGCAAAATCGTGGTGCCAATAGAAGCCGTCAAATTTAAACAAGTCATTTTTAAGGGCATTTTTTTTATGTTCAATCAGTTTTATCATTTTTATTTTAGATTTTGTTTCAATATTATGATTTTGTTTTTTTAATTTATAATGAAGCTACTACGAGGGTTGACTTGATTTAACTACCAATCACATCTATTTGGAGGTTTCCGTCATAAAATAGACTCCGTAATTTCAAAAGGCCACTGCAATTGCTTTAATGCAGTGGATGAGTAAATTTTATGTCATAAAAATGCCCATTGCATTAATTATACAAATTTTTTTTTCTTGTGTCTTTCACTTATAATGTCTACTTTTATTTTCCTCGATTAATCTTGATTTTATATAGTTGTGTTAAATGTTTTTGGGTTTCAAATCAATAAACAATTATTTCATGAACTGTCAGCAATGATATTATTTTGAAAAATGATAAAAACTAGTGAATTTTCGTGAAAGAGACGAATTAAGAGAAAACAAATACACAAATAATCATGTATATATATCCCACCACGTCGATTCCTATAAAATTCAATCACATTGCTTCAAAATAAAGGGATTAAACATTTAACAAACATTTATAACGAAGAATGAATCAAACTGAATCACCCTTATCTTGCCCTTTGCAATAGTTTTTAGTCATGTCCTTCCATGATAAATGAAGGGAGCATATATATATATATACATATATATATACCAAAAGTGAAAACCCTGCTAGAATTACTACTACCTCTCATTCTCGAATTAACTAATAAAAATGATAAAAAAAAAATTATATACATCAAAATTACCAGGTAGAATTTGCGACTTAGGCAATATTTCCATTTTAACGATCTCCATCAATGTAGCGCCCAAAATCGGTCGAAATCTGCACATAAAAAAAACACAAAATATCTGTACAATTATCATGTAAAACAATGTAATTAGGATTATCTATGGCGGGTTTCATAATCCAAGGTCCGTATACTTACCCCGTATAAAGAATGTTGCATTATACCAGTGTTTCCTCAAGTAGAAGATATCTAACTAACCACATATCCAATCCCTGCTATCGTTTAACCATAATAATAACATTATTCTTGATAAACATTAATCCTAAGAACGCTGAGAATAAAAAACAAATTATGATACCTCTACGTCATGTAAAGGAAAGCGATTTTCAATAAAAAAAAATCTCCTTACCAAATCATACCCAAAATCAATCAATCCATCTACGTCCGCCGAAAAGTTCGAGAAGACCTCAAATCAATCTTGAAGTAAAATCTGGAAACAAAAGTAAGTCAAATCAATATTAAAGCAAAAAAATAAAAAAAAAAAGATTTTCGACTTTTGATTCAGAATTTTACGTGCGTGACTCAAAAACATACCTTGATTTCAATACGTTGCATGCTAAATTAAGTTTAATAGTGATGGAGAGAGATTTTGAATTTGAAAATCAAATTCTATCGTAACCGACAATAATTTAGGTGAGATTTGAGGATATAGTTGGGTGTTAAATTTTGACTCTATATGCATGTAATTTTTTTTGCCGTGTGTGTGTGTGTTTTTTTTTTTTGAAAATAAAGGCGTGTTTTGGTAATTAATGTGGTGATAATTGTGAATCAATTTTGGTGTGGTAATTATGGAATATCTGTGGTGTGTTTTAGGGTAGCCATAGGTTTTTTTTTTTTTTTTCTTTCCATATTTTAGGGTAGCCGAATTTTGTAATTATGGTAGTTTTTTTTTCTTCATATTTTACGGGTTTGGAGCGGGATCAATCAATCCATCTACGTCCGCCGAAAAGTTCGAGAAGACCTCAAATCAATCTTGAAGCAAAATTTGGAAACAAAAGTAAAGCGATTTCGAGAAGTCAAATCAGTACCGAAGCAAAAAAATGAAAAATAAATAAAAAAAAATGGATTTTCGACTCTTGATTCAGAATTTTACATGCGTGACTCAAAAACATACATTGATTTCAATACGCTGCATGCTAAATTAAGATTAATAGTGATGGAGAGAGATTTTGAATTTGAAAATCAAATTCTATCGTAACCGACAACAATTTAGGCGAGATTTGAGGATATAGTTGGGTGTTAAATTTTGACTCTTTATGCTTGTAATTCTCTTTTGCTCTCTTTGGCGACCAACGACAGTTGGCCTTTACGACATGAAGACATTCCAAACGCTTTTTTACATGGTCATCAAATTGAAACTGTTTACATGCAGCAACATCAGGGCTTTGTTGATCCCAACTACCCTAATCATGTTTTCGTATCAATTATTGTCTTTATGGACTCCATCAGGCAGCCATAGCTTGGTTTTCTAGATTCATTGAAGTTCTTCAATCATATGGCTTTAAGGCTTCTCAGGCTGATACGTCTTTTTACTATTATCATGATGGTGCTCACAATATATTGATTCATATTTATGATGACGTGATAATTATTGGCACCTCTCCTCCTCTTGTTCAACATGTTATTGATGACTTGGGCACACATTTCCTATTAAAGATCAATGTTCTTTGTCCTATTCTTTTGGCATTAAGGCCTTGCGGCCATGTGATGGTTTATTTCCCAATCAGGGAAAATATATCTCTCAATTATTACAGCACTCCGGGTTGACTAATGCAAAACCATGTCAAACACCTATGGAAGTTAATAGTCGTCTCAGCAAAACCGATGGAAAGCCCTTTTTTGATGTTGCTCTCTACTGCAACATTATCAGATGTTTGCGATATTTTAATTTAACTCACCTTGACATCGCCTTTGCCATTCATAAATTAAGTTAATAAAATCATGCATGCTCCTACTAATGCCAATGGATGGCTCTCAAACGCATCTTACGCTACCTCAAGCATTCTATTTCCGAAGGACAATTGATATCTCGTAAATATCTTATGTAAGTCAACCTGATGATATAATTCCCGATGATTCACCCCTTTTTCTCATGTAATTAGTGGTATTTTGACATCAATATGAGCAATTTGTTTGATAATTGGAACCAATTTTTGTGTACATAGTATTCTCTGACCATGTTCTAGTTGTATTATATTAGTATTAGCCGATTTTGTTATCAGATTTACACGTGGTATTTGTGTGTCTATTTTGCAGCACGGATATCACGGTTGGGAGCGTGGATTCTGACTTTAGGGTGGCCGTTGATTCTTTTATGATGATTTTGGAGCTATGGCAAGGATTTCTACCCACGAGGATTATCGATACATTAGAGGGTTCGATCCAAGCCAAGTGGAAGAATGAATTATGATTATGTGATTTCAGATACAATTGACTCGAGCCATGTCACATTGACCTGCGTCAAGGAGTTGATGAGCATTTAATGCGGATGTCATTCAGCCAACCACTACAAATGAGACTTGACCCACGCCAAGCAGCTCTGACCTGCGCCAGTAGTGCAAGTTGGGTTTGACGCGCGCCAGATGGAATTGATCTGAGTCAACATTGCAGAGTCAGCAAAGAATTAATCATTTTATTCTTCCAAGCACATTATTATCAACACATATCATCTTCTTCAACTTTTCCATCTTGAAGGCAACCCCCCACCCCTGGCTCTTACAGCCGAATTTTAGTAGAAATTAACCGTTGATTGTGATTGTAAAAGCTAAGGATTCTAGTTTAACTCTTTTAGTTGATTGAATTCAACACACTAGTGTTAGTTCATTGAAGCTTTTGGGAGTTGGATGATGAGCACCAACTTGAATTTGTACTCTTGATTTGGTAATCCTTGATCTTTATTATCATTCAATTGTTCTTATGCTTATGAATATTAATCTTGAGATGTTGATATTTGTAGACATGAGTGGCTAGACTTTTCTTACCAAGATTATGTTATAGTTGTAGTTCATCCTCTTGTGTTGATTGGAAATGATTGTTTATGTTGTTTAGTTTCAATTGTTGTGAAGCTTTTCCTACTTGTGTTGTATTGATTGCTTGCATTAGAGTAATTACCTAGTGTTAGCATATACATGTTGACTGAGACCGAAATGTGATGTCAATCGTGAGAAGATGGTAGGAGAACCGGAAGGTAAAATCGACCTCTCGGGGCATTCGATTTCTTATCCGGGGATAGTTGACACAGTCATTGCATTCACATGCGTAGCATACCGAGTCATTAGGTTTAGTACACCTAGACCAATGAGGAGGTAGAGAGCAATTCCGTACACTCGTATGAGGGGGAATCGCTTGCTTAGGAATGCACCGCTTCACGCTTTTGGACACTAATGGTAGGATGGTAAGAGGTCATTCCCATGAGACTACGAGAGGATGGCTAGGTTATACGTTATCTTGGCTAGTTTCTTTTATCCTTTATCATCTTTTTTTTACAACACTTTATTTATGCATTTAATAATTATCTTGCAAATTTGTGACCTAGATCAAAGTAATATAGAACTTTTTAGTGTGTAACCTCATAATTGCGCGTTCCTCGTGGAGACGACCTTGACTCACCAAACTAGACTATAGTCGACCCGGTACACTGCCGGTTAGATTGGACCTCTAGGATTTGGTCATCAATATCCTGACACTCTTCAAGCCTATATGCTCCGACCTAATTGTGCCACTCGATCCATTGGCGCCTATTGCATCTTCCTTGGACATAACATTACCATTTGGCGCTGTAAACAACAACTCATTGTTGCCAAGAGTAGTACGAAAGAAGAATATAAAGCCCAATCACATGCGGCCTCTAAAGTGCAATGGATATGCAGTCTATTGCATGAACTTCATATCTCTCAACCACGTCCTCTTACATTATGGCGTGATAACATTGGTTTGACATATTGTACTAACAATAATTCTTCATGCACACACCAAACACACTGAGATTGACTTACATCTTGTGTGTGAGCTTGTGGCCAACAAATCTCTCCAAATTGTCTTCATCTCATCAAATGATCAGCGACCTGACCTTTTGACTAAGCCATTAATTAAGTTCTCAATGATTTTTGAATCTAAAGACTGATATGCCTAAATCGTAATTTGGCCCACGGATATTTATTCGGGTCCACCGACCCCCAAAACAGTGAATTAAGCCACCGGCCACCGCAATCCGTGAACTCGCAAGATGTTGGCCCCGCTCCAAGACTTTGGGCTATGCGATGCTATCAGACTAGGGGGCCGGCCCGCGAACCCTCAGACGTTAGGTCCGCCAGAGACCAGAGCCGCCGATATAAAGATAAGACAAGCTACGACCGCCAGGTCAGAAGGCCATCAAATCACGAGGCCCTCAGGCCGTTAGGTTTTCAGCCGCCAAAGGCTTTTCAAGCCGCTAGGCCCTCCAGGCTCGCAACCTGCCCGCACCCGCCAGCTATCATACTCTCACCAGCTGGCTAGCCCCAAACCTCTATAAATACACACATCACCTCCATCACAAAGGAGAGGTCTTCATTTCCAGAACTACGCATCGGGCTTGATCCCTTATAAAAGGGTACATTGGCAGCTACTTGAGGCTCAGCTCATAAGAAAAAACACCAAACACTCATCCCACCTTGCTCAAAATAGACCTTCATCCTTGTTCATCACCACCACCACTATCACCGCCGTGCTTATTGGCAAACATCACATTTATACACTTTTATAGCCAGATATCCACCGTTACATCCACTCAATCTTGTTGGTTATATTTTTGGCATCATCACGTCCGTTCCAATTTATTTGATGCAGTTGTCAAAAACACACATATTAAGGAAGTAAATTAATGCATTGACTTTAAGAATGAAATGACTAAAAAGCCCTTGAGTATAATTAATGTAGCCTTATTTTTTTTATCTCTCATGTTGTAATAAATAAGGGTAAAACAATGAAAAATACAATAAATACTGCATTGGAAATGTAACTACCTCACATAAAATGAAACAAATAATTTTGACAACTGAATCAGTTATTTTGGAACGGAGGGAGTAATATATAAATAGCATATTTACATCTCCAACAAAAAATAACATTTTTAATGCTAAAAATCCCAAAATTCACTATTATCCATGAATATACACATTTCCAATATACTACTATTTTTAACAAGAAATGATCAACATTTATTGGGTGTGCATATATTCAAAAAATCAAATGACAACTTAGTTATTTTATACTTTATTTTAGACATATTAAGCACTTTAAATTTTTTTGTCTGCATAATAATTACTTTATTAATCTGTGTTTTTTTTTTCTATGTGACAGTTAAAAAAACGGAGGGAGTAGTAGGTTGTTTTCTTCATCATACTTCTAATTTATTATTCATTAAACAATATTTTTATAAGAGCCAAATGCTATTTTAGACTTTAAGAAAAAATTAAGATATTAACTATTTTTCTTGATTTGTATGAAAACTTCAAAAATGACGTATTCACGCACACCATTGAAAATGTTGATCAACTGTGAAAAATGAAAATTGTAAACACTTTATGTCTATACCCTGGATTGAAACAATTGTCATATAAATACATCTTTTTCGTATAATCAGTATTCACACGGTCGTTATTTGTGTTTGCAACATTAACGATTATTTCTCATCATCTGAAACTTATTCTCTCAAAGTGAACTTTTCATTTGCGAAAATTCCTAAAATAAAACTTTCCTTATTGGATGACCAATTTCATATATTCATTCATACAATCAAGAAACGTGAATCTCAAATGATCGAAGCATGTATCTTACACAGGCTTCAATATCAAATCTAATATCCACTGTATAATCGTTCTTATCCGAAAACCCTCAAATGAAGTCAAACATGATAATACGAATTGAGATATTATAATGACCTTCGTTCAAAGGACAATTACATAACCCTCAGTGTATTTGATATTTATTTGTTTATTTAATATGCAGGTCATAATGTACGCATTTCATATACACATCCGCATACATATCCATGTTTTGACACATGCACTTTGATAGATCATATCCATCAATATCTTTAAACTATAGAGAACATTTTATATGTGTTATTCTAACCTTATTAATAATGTCTTATCTATTAATATTATGACTAGAAATATTAATGATTAAATCTTCACTGGTAAGAATCGATCTCGGAGAGGCATTATGAACCAAAACTTTGAGATCGTCTAAATCACGAATTTCCCCTATAAAATGTCTTATCTATTAATATTATGACTAGAAATATTAATTAATGATTAAATCTTCACTCTAAAGAATCGATCTCATTATGATTTCTCTTATACGATAAAATTTTACAATCGTTATTATATAACATCAGTATACATATGCATAAATTTTGAGTGGATGCAGCACCTAGTTAAATACCCTTCTTTCATCAATGGAAGTGAAAATCATAGGGGTAAATGTAATCCTTGAGTTTCCTGAAGATGATGATGAACTTTTTTGCACCCCTGAACTAAGTGACCAGGATTCAGATGTATCACTCGTTTCGCCTCTCAGAGCAAGAAGTTCATGTAAAAGCCCCGGTTTTAGTATTTTTTGTCATCAAGATCAATCTCTCCAACCAGCAATTCAACAATTGTAGGCATGGATGGCCTTTTATTAGGCGATTTTTGGGTGCATAGTAGAGCGATTTTTAGGTACCTGCAAGCTACATCGACTTTCACCTCAGTGTTAAGAGACGGATCAATTACTCGAATTAGCTCCCCTTTCTTGTAATGTTCCCAAGCCTGCCAAAAACCACCCCCCAAGAATCTTATTAGGCTCACACATTGTACTTTTTACTTAAAATGACCGGTAAATACCATACTTGTAGAGAATTGTAGGCCATTTTTCGCTTACAACTATGAAAACAGGGAAGAATCATATATATACCATTTCAAGAAGATTTTGCTCTCCTACAGGTTTCCTCTTCTCTATATTGCACCTTCCACTAATAATTTCTAAGAGAAGGATGCCGAAACTATAAACATCAGCTTTTCGTGTCAATTGGCCTGAAATAGCATACTCGGGCGCCAGGTATCCACTGCGATTGAAATAAACATGAAGCATAAATTCACTTACCAAATGGAAATTCTAATAAACAGAAAATGATCTTACAATGTTCCTGCTACGCGTGTGGTAACATGCGTCTTATTATTTGGAAAGAGCTTTGCTAGACCAAAATCCGAAATCTTGGGAGTGAGGTCTTTATCAAGAAGAATATTACTTGCTTTGATATCTCTATGAACAATATGAGGTTGGACATCCTCATGCAGAAAAGCTAGCCCCCGAGCAATACCGATGCATATCTTAGCCCGTATTTCCCAACTAAACCGAATATCCCTTCGGCGTCCATCTGTAATAGATTCATATTATCATCAAAGAATGAAATAAAAACAAGCGCTTTTTATGTGCATAAGTAGTTCTAAAACATAGGACTTTTAATAGTTTTAAGACCTCATGTTTTACCATTGTGTCAAAATTGACCCTTATCTTTTAAAATGATAATTTTAGGATCTCGTGTTTGTGTTTTTCTTCAGTTTTAGGACAATTTTGAAATTTCCGTCTAAGTTAACGGCAAAACACGTTAAGTTGGACGGAATATTTAAAATTGTCCTAAAACTGAAAGAAAAAAAAAAACACAAACATAAGGTCCTAAAATTGTTATTTTAAAAGATAATGGTCAATTTTGATAAAATGTTAAAACATGAGGTCCTAAAAATTGTCAAAATCCCCTTAAAAAGTGACATTTTTGGGACTCATGTTTTAACTTTTTATCAAAATTAACCCTTATCTTATTTTAAAATAACAATTTTAGGATCTTATGTTTGTGGTTTTTTTTTTTTTTTTTCAGTTTTAGGACAATTTCAAATATTCCGTCAAATTTGACGTTAACTTAGACGGAATTTCGAAATTGTCTTAAAACTGAAAAAAAAAACACAAACATGAGGTCCTAAAATTATCATTTTAAAAGATAAGGGTCAATTTTGACATGATAAAACATGAGGTCCTAAAACTGTTAAAAACCCCTAAAACATATATACCAAGAAGAGTTTGAGCAAGACTGTTGTTTTCAAGATAGCCGTAGACAAGTACCCTATGGCCACCTTCTATGCAACAACCCTGTAATTTTACAAGATTTTCGTGTTCGATTCCTGATATTGCAGCTATCTCTGCTAAGAACTCGCGGACACCCTGAGCTGATTCTGCAGAGAGCACCTTTAAGGCCACTAAGGTTCCATCATCGTCTCCTAGCCTCCCCTGGCAATAGATATAACTTTAATCCTGAAATGCAATGCCTGAAGAACAAAATGTGTAGCTTAGACATTTATTCAAATACCTTGTATACAGAACCAAATCCTCCACTCCCGATTATGTTTGATGGTTTGAAATTCTTGGTGGCTATTTGCAATTCAATGTATTTATACAGCCTAACGCCCTCATAGAACTCTGCATCTGTATTGAATCCACTTATAAGATCTTCAACAAATTCATACACAAAAGCCTTATGTGATACTCAAATTGGAGTTGAACACAGCTTGCAGTCAGACCAATTAACAGAATAAGGCAATTCCCATTATGATCCAAAAGGAGGAATACAAGATAGATTTATCCACACAAAATCTAACATAATGTACCACCTGATGATGTCTTAATAGCAGAACAAGGATCAACAAACTCCTAATAATACATTTCAGTCCTCAAAATATATAACATAGTAATAATTATGTCCTAACACTCCCCCTAAAAGACAAGGGGTCTAAACCACATGTAGTTTGTCTCGAAGACACTTAAATTGTGTAGATAGCAGTGGCTTGGTTAAGGCATGTGCAATTTAATCATAAGATGGAATATATTGAACATCAAGAGTGTCTGCCAACTTTATCTCTGATGAAATGAAGATCTAGTTCCAGATGTTTAATTCTAGAATTAATGGAGGACTAGATTATGAGCTAGAGATCCAGCCCCAATGTTGTCACACCAAATCACTGGTTCAGTCTTAGGCAGAAGATGCAATTCACTTAAAAGATTCTCAATACACTGAGTCTCAGCCACAACATTCGCAAGAGCTCTATATTCAGACTATGTATTGGATCTTGCCACAACATGTTGTTTCTTAGATGACCAAGGAACCAAAGAGCCCTTAGAAAAAATTCAATAGGCAGCAATAGACCTTATGTCAATCTTGTCACAACCCCAATCAACATCACTAAAGCCAACAAGTTGAAAATGTGCAAAGGGTGAGGAATGTAATAGGTGTTTCACAGCTTGCCAATGTGTGAGTGTGGGTGATTGCATACATTGATTGAGAAAGTTAACTACAAAGGTGATATCTGACTTGATGTAGGTTAAGTACTGCAGAGCTCCAATCGTGCTTCTGTAATGAGTAGGATTATGCATCAAAGTGGATGGAGGTGGTGTTTTGGAGGTAGCAACCATTGGACTTGGACATGGTTTCAGGTTTTGAAGGTTGAGTATCTCAAGAAGTTGGGCAGCATAGGCATGTTGTGATAGATATAAACTAATAGAATCTCTGTGTGCTTGTAATCCTAGAAAGTGATGCAAGTTACCCAAATCCTTTAGAGAGAATCGTGTATCAAGGTCCTTGACAAAATTGTGGATGTACTAAGTGTTATTCCCTGTAATAAGAATGCCATCCATATACACATAAGATCATACAAAATGGTTGCACCCTTATGAAGATAAAAAGTGAGGAGTCACATCTAGATTGCTTGAAACCCCACCTCAGTAGTTGTATCCTCAGTTCATCAAACCAAGCTTTGGGGCCTGTTTGAGTCCATACAAAACATTCTCGAGATGACAAACAAAATGAGGTTCAGTCTGATATACAAAACCTTCGGGTTGAGGCATAAATACTGATTCATATTCATATCATTAAGAAATGCATTATTGATAACAATATGTTTCATGGGCCAATCAAAAGATACAGCAAAAGAAATAATGACTCTTATAGTGGATACCTTAGTGACTAGACTAAAGATTTAATAATAGTCCATCCCTAGATATGTAGATTCAGCACTAAGATCTGACACATGTGACCTTTGTAAATAGGACTAAACCCTAGGTTAACACGCTTTTGAGTATGAAACTAAAACTTTCTGTTTTGAAATGGTTTCAGATTTGAATAGCAAGCACATCCAAGACCTTGACCAGACTATAGTTTGGTTGTTTGTTAAACAATTTTTCAAAATGAAATTTAGTATTTAGGACTGGTGTGAGAAGAGAACTGAGAATTCTAACAGAGTGCTTGAATATTTCCCACAAAAATGCAGCATAGATGCCTGAGCTAAGAGGGTTAATCTCATTTCGACTATAGACCTATGCTTTCTTTTAGCTCTTCCATTTTGGCCATGTTCACGGGGGCATGAATGTCTAAACTGAATACCTGAATGTTGGAGGTATGGAACAAATCATCTATTCGCCTCCCATGTCAGTGTGCAACTTTGACTCAGATGACCTCCAAACGGAGTAAAAGGTTTGATCGGAAGAGGAACTAAGTAACTGGGCAGTGGTTGTAGAACAACTTGATTGAGTAAAGGAAAAGACAAATCTGGTCTTGGAGAGAACATTCTCGAGAGCCTAGGAACTGCATGGTCGGTGAAATGCAACGAAGTAGAGCCTTGGAAAAAAAACGGAGCTGAGCTTCCATGTGAAGTCACACTACTACCATCATGAGCTGAAATTTGAGTATTCAAGGTTCCAAAGGGAACGAAGACGTTTGTGTGAAGGTATTCGGAGGTGATGAGCTCATTGTAGCTGTGCTACCGGTGGTTGTGGCGCTAGCCATGGAGCTGGCTCTGATACCAAGTCAGACCAATTAAAGCAAATGTAGCATCTATTGCCACGTCAAAGAAAAATAGAAGTCTTTCCATAAAAATTGTAGGCAGTATCTTTTATTTTGATATATTCTCTCTCCAAAGCTTCTCCAAGCCCTTAGAGGGAGAGAAGTCTTACGAGACAATCAAATTTTTACACACTTTTCGAGAAGGCCATTACCCAAAAATTTACCCACATGTTTTTTAGAGGACCTCGACCAATTGCTAACTAGATTTTAGATATCTTTTTTCTCGCAAACCATTACATTTGCTCTTAAAATTGAGACACTTTCCATCATGATTCAAAAAGAGGAATAATACAAGATAGATCTATCCACACCAAATCTAACAGAATGTATCACCTATTGACACGTGGACAAATATAGTACTTAATAGCATTACAAGGACCTACAAACTCCTAATGATACATTTCAGTCCTCAGAAAATATAACATAGTAATAATTATGTCCTAACACTAGCAACTTACCCACATCAACATCTATTTTTTCTTCAGATTTGGAAATGGGACGTGCCTTGGATTGATAAAAACAGAACAGACAAGTGGGAACACGCATCTCATTTGGCCTTGAAACTTTGAATCGTCAAAAAAGGACAAGTTATGAGTTCAGACTCAAATCTGAAGATAGAAAAGAAAGAAAAAGAAAAAAAAAACAATTAAATTGTGCCCTACACTTTCAACTTATATAGCAATTCAAACCTGAAGCCACCCCTTTCAGACAATAAATATAAAGAGATAAATACATGATGGGTACTGGGTAGCTAGCAAGACATCAAAAGATAGCCAAGACCAAGAGCTTTCTATATTAATATCAAAATATGATATCTTTGCATAAAAATTGCATTTGAACAAGAAAACCCTTGAAGAAATTAATGAGATTTGAACCTCACCCTTTTGGTGTCAGGCCAGAGAGTTCCTGCAAATTTGTGTCTGAGAATTTTCTTGTGAATCTTGACATGTAAACATGAGAGACAGAGAGAGAAAGTTTCTTTGACAAGTAATTGTAAGTCTTCTTTGAAATGTCCAGTCCAGTTAATCACTTTAAGGCGCAAAACATTTAGCAAAATTTGTCGTTATATGGATGGAACACAGATTATTACTAATCCCTTTTTATCCAATAGAGGTGTATTTATAAAACGGCAATAATAGGGAAATTTTTAGGTGCTGACTCTGTTTGAGGTGACTTGACACATGTAATAATGATAAGTGAGAGAGAGTAATTTAAATTTATTTTAAATTTATTTTAAAAACAGACGGTCCAAATCTCTCCGCGCAGACGGTCTAAATCTCTCCATACCGTATGGAGACACCACCTAAAAACCTCCACAATAATAAGTCCCTGCAAATAGTCAACACTATATAACACCTCCTTTTTTTTTGGAGGGGGGGAGTGTTTTGGTTTTTTTTTTTTTGTGTGTTTTGACTTGCATATATATATAGGTAAATGATATTTGCACAATATATTTGTGCATAACATGTGCCACTACAAATGATCTCACCATTAACAAAGTGTGAGACACATGAATTGATTTAAATCTCATCTAAATCAACGGTGGAATCATGCGTAGTGCAAATGTTGTGTACAAATGTGTTGTGCAAGTATCACTACCGTATATATCTTATCTTATATCTATAAGAAGCTAAGGATGTGAGCCCCCAAGAGACCACGTGGCATCCTTCTTAGCTGACACGTGTACATTTTTTTTATATCTTTTTTTTACCTTTGTGGTTTTTTTTTAAATAATCAAACGTGTATCGTTAGTAGTTTGTGTAGAAAAGGGGAAAAAAAGAAAAGAAAAGACCGACGGATTTGAAGTTCTACTGTGTAGTGTACGATGGAAAATGAGCCAAGTTTAGCTATAAAATACATCAACACGTGTACTTTTTTTTTTTCGTTTATCAAACGTGTACCGTTAGTAGTTTGTGCAAAAAAGGGAAAGGAAAAAAAAAAAGACCGACGGATTTGAAGTTCTACTATGTAGTATACGATGGAAATAGCCAAGTTTAGGTATAAAATACATCAACACGTGTATTTTTTTTAATCAAACGTATACCGTAAGTAGTTTGTGCAGAAAAGAAAAAGAAAAAAAAAAGACCGACGGATTTGAAGTTCTACTGTGTAATGTACGAGGGAATATGGGCCATGCAAGTTTAGGTATAAAATACATCAACACGTGTATTTTTTTTTCTTTATCAAACGTGTACCGTTAGTACTTTGTGTAGAAAAGGGGAAAAAAAAAGGAAAGACCGTTGGATTGAAGTTCTACTGTGTAACGATGAAAGATGGACCAAGTTTAGCTATAAAATACATCAACACATGTACTTTTTTTTATCAAATTTGTACCATTAGTAGTTTGTGCAGAAAAGGAGGAGAAAAAAAAAGACCGACGGATTTAAAGTTCTACTGTGTAGTGTACGATGGAAGATGAGTCAAGTTTAGCTATAAAATGCAACAACAAAAAAATATTGCCAAACAAATATCCGCGCCAAGAAGGTGTGCCACATGTGGCCACGTGGACACCACATTAAATGTTTTTATTTTTTTGAACAACATAACGTTGGTGGAAACCAACAAACGTGTAACGTTTAGTATTGTGCAGAAAAGGGAAAAAAAAAAAAAACCGACGGATTTAAAGTTCTACTGTGTAGTGTACGATGGAAGATGGACTAAGTTTAGCTATAAAATATATCAACACGTGTACTTTTTTTAATCAAACATGTACCATTTGTAGTTTGTGCAGAAAAGGGGAAAAGAAAGACCGACGGATTTGAAATTCTACTGTGTAGTGTACGAGTGAATATGGGCCAAGTTTTGGTATAAAATACATCAACACGTGTACTTTTTTTTTCTTTATCAAACGTGCACCGTTATTACTTTGTGCAGAAAAAAGGAAAAAAAAAAAAGGAAAGACCGACGGATTGAAGTTCTACTGTGTAATGTACGATGGAAGATGGATCAAATTTGGCTATAAAATACATCAACACATGTATTTTTTTTTATCAAATGTGTTACGTTAGCAGTGTTCTAAAAATCGGCCAACTCGGCCGCCTAGGCACCGGGCGGCCATCATCCGACCCGACTTTTTACACTACTCGGCCCTGTCTAGGCGGGCTGGGATCTAGGCGGGCTAAAAGTCGGACTAGGCGGGTTCAAGGCGGGCAGCTCGGCCAAACTCGGCCAACTCGGTCAAAGATGGTCTTTGTATTTACTCTTTATATTTGGAAACCCTAATTTAATTTAAAAAAAATCATTTCAATTTCTTATTCCAAGTTGCGTTCTTTCCCCCAACCCTCCTCCCTTTGGAAATCTCAAGCAGCTGCACCGCCGACCATCGGCCACCCGGCAGGAACCACCGACGACCACCGGCCAGCAGCTTTTTGTAACTTGAATTTTTAGACTTATGATATGTTAGTACTTAGTATACTAGAGTGGTAGTATCATGATTTTTGGGGATTTGTAGTAGTATTTCGTTTTTTTTTGTTTTTGTCAAGTCCATTATTATTAATAAAATAATTGAAAAAATTCCACATCTTCCTAGTTCTCGACTAGTCCCCCGCCTAGCCGACTACTCCCAACTCCCCACCCGGCCGCCCGACTAGCGCCTAGCGACTTTTAGAACATTGACCGTTAGTAGTTTGTGCTGAAAAGGGGAAAGACCGACGGATTTGAAGTTCTACTGTGTAGTGTACGATGGAAGATGTGCCAAGTTTAGCTATAAAATACAACAACAAAAAAATATTGCCAAACAAATACCCGCGCCAAGAAGGTGTGCCACATGTGGCCACGTGGACACCACATTAAATGTTTTTATTACTTTGACAACATAACGTCGGTGGAACCGACGGCCGTTTGCAGTACGAGCGTCATTAAAATTAACTTTGGAATACCAAATCACTTTTTATTTTTTTCATACCATTTGACACATGTTTTTTTCCACCAAATGAATGATAACGAGATCAATAACGTATTCATTAATGATGAGAAAGAGAAATGCCGTGTAAAAAATGAGTGAAACATATTTTCAAGCATATTAATGATCTGGAAGCTAAGGCGTCCCAGGAGATTTGACCGTGTAGTTATTGTCTACTTATTGTTTTTCTATAATGTTTCATTACGTAAAGTCGAAGCTAAAGGGATCGACCTTATGACATTGTTCTCCAATACATCATATTGTTGTTTATTTTGTAGGTGGAAACTCCTGATAGAGCTGGAAAAGAAATGATTGACAATCTTCACGTCTCTAAGAAAGAGAGCTACTTCTTGCAGTGAATGTGATATGTTTATGTTGCTCTCTTTGCCTTGTGCTTTGAATTTGTTACGGTATAAACTTACGCGATTTATTTCAAGTTGGGGGTCTATTCTTTGATATCATCGTTGGTTACGATTTATGTTAGGCCCACCGTGTCTTACACGGCTCACATTCACTAGTGTGTATATATATATGGGAATGTTAGAGGACTAAAAATCAAATTAACCCAAGACAATGGCATATGTAGTTGAACGGGTGGAAGCTATGGCTTTCTTATATTGTTTTTCACTGTAATCAAATACTAACCAATATGGGTTTCTTATATATATATATTTTTTTCTTTTTTCCACTCAAGTTTTTAATCATCCCGTGTATTATGCACGGGTTTTTGGCTAGTATATATATATATATAAAGTGTGATAAATTTCATCATGTAGATGAACAAATCAATCGAATTCAGCAGACTTAGAACACAGAATAGGAAAAACTAAAACAATGAAGAAGAGAACACCGGAAACTTTATTGTTGATCAATCTGAGATTACAAGTAGTATGTCTTGCTTTATATACTAGTTAGGAAGCTACTTTAGATAGTTGAGAATATTAATATATTCTCTCGATGTAACAATTACTTCCACTTTGCAAAGACGTTCGAGAACAAAACATTACTTATAAGAAGGCATTTACGGATATACATTCTTACCATTAGGAAACACAAATTCTGGAAGAACGACATAAATCCAACGCATGTTTCAATATCACGCTTAATCAGTACTGCATAATCGCCCGTGAGTAGGGAAACCTCAATGGTGTCAGGTTACTCTGGTCCAAGGATAATTACACAACCACCACATACATGTGACACTAAATAAATTAAGGGGTCATCTAATGTATGCATTCTCCAATACACGTCCACGTATACCCCAAATGATCCTACACTTTGATAGATGAGATCTATCACTATTTTCACAAGATAGATGACACCAATACGTGTTAATCTAACCGTAATATTAATGTCCAAGTTAATTAATAATACATACGACTAGCGATATTTAGGAATTTACTGTGAGTCGAGATCTCATCAACCATAATCACCATTATGATTCTCGGTCACGGTTTAATCCTAATGACGTTATTACATATAATAGTAAATTGGTTTGCTAAACAAACAAATATGTAATAACATAAATGTCATTTATTATATGTATAAATATAAAGGTATAGTAGAAATGATCTGACCCGATCAAATTTGTTCCAACCCGATTGGGTTTAGAGCACTACACTATCAAAATTTATATCATATCTGTTTTATTATAGGCTCATGTTGAAGTATTACGATTTCTATAACTGTCTTGTACTGTTTTATGTAATTTTTATGAAAAAGCATGTCAAGTAGTTGGAGTTACAGTTTAAAAGTATAGTGTTGATCACAAAACCATTATGTGCTAACTTAGGTAATATAAATATGTGAAATGAACCTGGCCTATTTTCTATTATGTGTACACGATGACGATGACTCTTGGTTAAGTACTAGATAAAAAACGCAAAGTATTGTTACGGGTACCATAGAGAGTATCCCTCATGTTGCACTAGCCTCCTGGTGGGATTTTACAATGGCGTTGTACACTTGAATGCTCGGTTAAACCTTTCTCACTATGTGAGCGTCAATCCACTGACGTTATACATAGGTTATGCTATGTGCTATATGTAAGCTATGTTTTGTAAACATAACAAGATGCATTTAACTATTAATGAGACTAAGAATGTAAGAAATACTCAAGGTGTAGGGTCATGTTTATGTATTTCAAGTTCTCTTTTAAGGTACTTTAGTCAATGTTTATCTCTCTTTTTAAATTATTTCCCTTAAAACATTGTAAGTAGATTCATGTCTCTCGTATTTTGTGAATCATGAATCTCTCCTTTTTAATTTCTACTCCTTGCCAGGCTAATGCATGAGCTCAATTCTTCTTTTTTTGGTTGAAAATGTTTTGTATTGTTATATAAAACATGTTCACATCTATGAAGAGCAAACATATGATGGATTGTTGTTGTTCGGTTAAAATGCTTTGGTAGTAGTTTAGTTTATTGTCAATACAGCTGCCAAGCACACCATTACCGGATAATAATTCGGTATCCCGGAATGGGGGTGTTATAGATAATAAAAATAGACAATTAGAAAATATGACACTAGTCAAAAGATTTTTAAATAAAGGACAATCATATAAGTTTTATTAGGAGAAAGATATTTTACTAGTGTCTCCAATCATTAACATTCTTTTTGTCCGTCATATTAAACACTCATTTCTTTTGATCAAGATCTTTAAAACAAATAAAAACTTCATCGAACTTTTAAATTTTTTTTATGCTCTTCGTTTTGAGACCTCGTATGATATCATTGCATCATTATTCTTGTGATTCATACTGTCGAAATTCACTCAATTAATTTTGATCAACATTAAAATTTCAAAAATCACGTCGGAATATGGTCATTAAGTTTATAAAATAAAGAGCATAAAAAAACAAAAAACTTGGTAAAACAATTATCATCTTTAAAATTGTATTGAAAAATATAAGTGTTAAAAAACAGTGGAGTGAGGAAAATTATTAATCCGTCCGTAGCATTTTTTATAAAGAATTTTGTGATTTTCACAATTTTTTTGACAAACTGTCATTTTCACTAGTTTAGGATTTTATTTTGTCATCCTACTAAATCCTCCTAAATTAATTTTTTTTCGCAATATTTTTGAGATATAAGTTACTCCATCCGTTCCTATTAACTGTCGCAGTTGTCAAAAACACACATATTATATATGAAGAGTAGTTAATGCTTTGACTTAACATCAAAATGACAATAACTCCTTTTGAAAATAATTAATACAATGTTGTTTTCAATCTCCCACCCCTAAATAAATACGGGTATATGTAGAAAAATACAATAAATAATGCTTTGGAAATATAACTACGACAAAAAGAAAATTTTATTTTAACAACTGCGACAGTTAAATAAGAACGGAGAGAGTAATATTTTTTAAGACATATTTTTTTTAGGAAACCAACGCCTTTTATTAATCAAGTAAATCCGCAAGCACCGCGGTAGTTACATTATCCAGATGTTGTGCTCCCCAATCATTGGCACCAAAAGAATGAACACCTAGTCGAGCTAGCAAATGAGCCGGTATATTAACGGTACATCTAATAAAAGAGAACCGAACTGTTGTAAAATTTGCCGCCTCCGCAACACAGTCCTGCTAGTAAAATGCCAAAACCAGAGAGATCATCTTCCCGATGGGTCAACCGCTGAACACATATTAAACAATCGCTCTCCACCATAAAAGTAGACAGTCCCGTAGCCGCCGACCCTCCACCAAAGCCATGAGGATTGCTCTCAACTCCAGCGTTGTAATGTCAATACCCAGGTCTAAATGAAATGAGTAGGCTGCTAGAACGGGTCCCATGTGATCCCAGAAAATAAGACCAATCCCCAAAGCATGTGGCCTAAATGAGGCATCAACATTGCAGTTAATCATCCATGTTGCTGGCTTTTCCCAATGATTCCGAAACTTTTGTTGATGTACTACATGAAGCACACGATTAACCTGTAGAAATACCCTTGTTGCACTAAGAGCCGAAGAACATACCCGAGACACAAGCACCGACTGATTTTCATAAACCGTACTGCAACGCGCCTTCCAAATATTCCACATCACCCACAAGAACTCTACCAGTTCCTCTCGCGATATATGATCGAAAAGAAACATAAAATATCCCTTGAAATCCGAAGCTCTCCCTGGCGTTGCCAATAATCCGAAAGGTGACTTCTCCCACGCTTTAACCGTCATCTCGCACTCAAACAATACAATCGCCAGAGTCTCATCCGCAGCCCCACACGCCGACAACGACCATCTCCTAAATCGTGTTTAGCCAGATTAGTGGCCTCAAGCAAGCAATCATGTAGACACCTCCACAGAAAGTGATGGATACGTGGTTGGACAACAACAAACTAGCTCTGTCTCCACACTATGTCTGATCCGCTAGATCCCGACGCCGCTCCCCTACGAGGTCTGGCCTATACAGCGATAGTGTCATCCGATAGCTAGACTTAACCGTATAAATCCCCCGGCATCTATCCAAATACATCTATCCAAATACCTGTCTTGCGTAATCGGGGTACGCAGAATTGCATCACTCTCCCACGCCATAAACTGTGCTCGCACCAACAAGGCCTCAACCTTGCAATTTGTCGGAAGTTCGTGTCCTGCATGCGGAATACGAAAAGAACGATGAAGATCCACCCACGCATCATAAAACACAAACACCGAGGATCCATCCCCAACCTACCACCGAAGCCCACTCAACAATAAGTCCCGCCCCACAAGAATGCTTTGCCACAGGAACGAAGGCCTCGACGTGTGTGAAGCAGCTAAAAAGATACTAGTGTGAAAATACATTGTCCAAAGCACCTGCCCGACTAATGATGCCGGATAAAGGAGGACCCGCCATGCCTGCTTTTCCAAAAGATCCGGGTTAAAACATTCCAGATCTATGAACCCCAAACCTCCCAAAGTCTTCTGCATTCAACACGTTTCCCAGTGAATCTTGCTATTTTGCCCTGTATCCCCCTAGAAAAACCCTTAACATCCTTCTTCAATTCCTGGAGAATCGTAGTTGGGACCTTGAAACACTGCATAATAGATGTGGGGATAGCCTGTAAAGTTGACTTAATCATAACCTCCTTCCCTGTTGGTGAGAGAAGCTTATCCTTTCAACTCGATAACGTTTTCCAAATTTTCTCCCGTAAGAACCCAAACACTTGCTTGTGTTATTGCGACCCGTCATATATGGAAGCCCGAGGTACTTACATGAGCCATTACCCAAAGGAACCTGTAACATTTGGGACACCTCCTCGCGCACATCCTCTGTGGTGCCTTGACTTAAAAACATATTTGACTTGTGAAAATTAATTGCCTGATCCGACATGTTCCCATACCGTTGGAAGAGCTCCAGTAAGTTCTCAACCGCACCATCAAGAAGCTCAAAGAAAAGCATATTGTCATCTGCAAACAGAAGATGGGATACTATAACCGCATTTCCTCCAAAAGAAACACCCCGCAGCACCTCGGCACGGTAGCTCTTAATAAGCGCCGTCAGACCCTCCTCACAAATAATGAACAAAAAATAAGAGAGAAGGTCCCTTGCCGAATACCCGGAGTACGAAAAACAACGCGGCTTGGCTTTGTATTTATCAAAACCGGATACGAAACCGAGGAGACACATCGTCGCACCAAATCCACAAAAGAAAGGGGAACCCTATACGCGACATCACTGCCCACAGATAAGCTCACTCGACCCGGTCAAAAGCCTTTGCCAAATCCAACTTAAGCACCGCATGATTATTACACCATGCTTCCCCACCCTACATTGAATGAAAAGCTTCAAAAGCCACCAGAGCATTTCCAGTGATCAGTCTCCCAAATATGAATGCACTCCGATTCCCGGATATAACGGTGTCAATAACAAGTTTAAGCCGATTAACTATCACCCTCAAAATAAGCTTGTACACCGCACTTGGGATGGAAATTCGTCATAACCGTAGGAGAATGAACTTTTGGGATAAGTGTAATGTAGGTCTCATTTATGCGGCCCAACTCGCTCCATTATTCAGCACATCTAGAACCACCTTCAAATTGTCAGCTCCCACCAAATGACAATATTTATGTAAAACAAAAACATGCATACTGTCCGGGTCAGGCGGCTTCCTTGGTGGCAACTGCTTAAGGGCCACCAGAACCTCCTATTCCTTGGCGGCAACATATAAGTTATTATTTACACACAATATTTATCTTTTTATTAAAAGTTTTCTTTCTTCAAGAAAATATTTATCTTTTGAACCATTTTCTCTATTCTTACGTTCTTTTAATAATTGATGATTGTTCCGTCGATGATTGTGGTATTTAAATATCAAATTACAGATATTAATTTCCTAAACGTTTATCATCCATTTTAGTTTTGTCAACTCCTGTCGCATCAAGGAAAAAAATGGTGTCGTATCTTGTGCGTTTGTATTGATGTTTCCTATGAATGGCAGCTTGATGATATATAGCGACATTATAATTATAAAGATTTGGAATGCGTTGAAATAATGAAATGATAAAATATAGTATATAATAATAATCTATATGTTTCTGTACGTACGAAGGAGACATTTGAGTATTTGAGACCGTCGTTATATTGGAGGGACTTCCTATTAAACGTAACGTCGGATAACTGACACGTGTATAAACATACGTGTATAAACATGTAAAATCGTTCTGTCTTTTCTACACAAAACAGTCATCCAACGGTTCGAAATGATAAAATATAGTATATAATAATAAGTGAATTATGAGGGAGAAGGACGAAATATTTCATCAATTGAGTAAAAGGACGAGTTTTTGAAACTTTGCGTAAAGCGACAAAACTATTTATTCACTGTCGAAATTCACTGTGTTCGAAATTCATTGTTTAAATTCACCGCCGAAATTCATTTGTCGAAATTCACTAATTTTCAAAATTCATTGTCGAGATTCACCGATTTTCGGGATTCACCGTCAAAATTCACCGTCGAAATTCACCGATTTCGGGATTCACCGGGAGATTATTTTGATTTTCGGGATTCACTGTTTGTCCTCTCGCTATAAATATAATAATAATAATCTTTTATTCAGAAATCAACTAAATTGACCAATCTAGAGTTGCTCATATGTCATGGTGTGTTAAAGGGAGTCGGCATATTGAAACTTTGACTTTTAGGTTTTTATTTCTTCTTCAAGTGCAATTTGCAGTTAAAAAAGCCATCACACGGACAGTATATGTTTCTGTACGTACGAAGGAGACATTTGAGTATTTGAGTATTTGAGACCGTCGTTATATTGGAGGGACTTCCTATTAAACGTAACGTCGGATAACTGACACGTGTATAAACATGTAAAATCGTTTTGTCTTTTCTACACAAAACAGTCATCCAACGGTTCGATGTAATAGGGAATGTTAAATATTTTTTTTTCCATAAGTTGCAGATTTTGTGATCGATTGCATTTGAATTGCCATGCAGATAAATGTTGCTGTAACAAAACAGAGCACCACCAGCCGAAGTGTTGCATCCTTACAATGTGAAGACACCTCTACAATGCAAAGTGTTGCACCTCAACAATGCTGAAAAGTTGCAGCCTATGGACGAAGAGAAATGACTGTTTTCGTGAAGGGAGACAATTAATCGGATGAATCCTTTACTTGCCTATAAAAGGCAAATCAATGCATGCATGTATGAAAAACACATTCGAAATAAGCATCATCAGAAATTTTGCTGAGTGTCTCTGGTTTGGTTCAAACATGTTACCGTCTGAATCAAACATCCTCATTGTATCCTGAAAGATATTTTCGGTTGATCCCAAGTGATTTCATAAGGGCGAAACATCTTTTAAAAGACAACGCATATTGCATGTCTTGGAGATTTAGTGTCGACTGTGTCGTTGCTTGATTCTTGTTTATTAATTTTATAAGTAAATTCACTATTGACCTTCATAATATTGATTTTGAAAGAATCGATTTTAAATTGTTGATTTGGTTGTAATGTATAAATCGTAAGGTGTATGAGAAATTTATACAGATGTAAATAATAGCTCTATATCTAGATATAGTATATGCTCTCCCTATCGATAAATGGAAAATTATACATAGATGAGATAACATTATTATAATCCTCATCTTCCGGCCATACAAACTCTTGATAACACCCCTCATCCCCAGGTCATGATATAGTAGTAATGGGTTTGCGTGTTTTAAAAAGCAGTTGGATCTTAAGCTGTAGTGTATACAGTGGCGGAACCAGGAAAAATTTTCGGGGTGGTCTTGGTATATAAATTGCAAAGCTAAAAAAAATCCGGAAAAAAAATAAAAAATGTTGATAGTGGGATTTGAACTTACAACCTGTAATTATGGAGACTTAAAAGGGTTTATTCTTAAACCATGGCTAGGATATAGCGTCTTTTGTTCAAGAAAAGACACATAACATACTAATATTAACACTACTACTACAATATTAAAATTTTGGGGGGGGCTTGGGAATATATGGGGGGCTTGGCCGACCATTGGGGGGGGGGCAGAGACCACCCCAGGCATATGGTGGGTCCGCCCCCGAGTGTATAGTTCGAACCCCGTAAAAGAAACACTTATTTCGTTTTTTTTTTTATATAATAAAAGTCATAACTACATTTCTTGAGTAAAGCTTACTCTCGACTCATCTCGTGAGACAAAAGAAGTGAAGACCCTTATTATTATGGTTTAGCCATCTTAATAAATAAAATTAAATAAAATTAAAATTAAAAAAATAAACAAACAGTGATCAATATCATACATACTCTCAAATCAACTAAATTGACCAATGCAAAATTGGTGTCTAAATTATTAAATGGGAACGTATGTCAACCTTGTTGCTATCTCTGACCAGCCAAAATGGGGCCCACCTATATAGATTTGTTTGAAGACGATGACAACGCGGTTAGTACAGTACAGCCTGCTATTGCTATATCTACATTTTTATTAATCTGTTTTTTTCCATGTAGGTAGTAGACTAGTAGTAGTAGTACTAACAAAGAAAGAAATTATTGCTAAATTTGTTCTGCCTACACCAAGTTCTCAACTGGATTGGAAAAGAAAGAAAAAAAAACAAGTTCAGAAACTTGTACAACACCAAATGGTTGAAGGGTCCTCTTCTTCTTGTTCATCGTCTGCAATTTTTCATGTAAAGCTTTCAATTTCATGCCTTCTCCCAAAAACTGCAGTTTATTGTGATGTTTTTGCTTTTGTCAATCACACACATGTCATGGGGTTTTGGGAAAGAAAAAATGGAGGATATGTTCTTAATATAGAAGCTCTTGGCCATCATTTGATGTCTTACCCACTACCCACTACCCACTACCCACTACCCACTACCCACCCATTGTGTCTTTATCTCTTAGTTTTACTTATTCCTTTAAATAAGATGGCTTCTGTTTTGGGATATTTGAAAAGTATGGCTTGCTATATTGAAAGTGATGGATATACCACCTTTCACAGTTATTGTATTAATTGATCATTTATTTATCTATTCTTCTTTTCAATCTTCAGATTTGTGTCTGAGATCAAAACTTCTTTTTAGCAACCTTTTTTGACGATTCTTCAAAGTTTCCAGGACGACATTCACTGGTGGGACGAGATGCGAACTTGTCTGTCTTTTTTTTCAAAACACAAGGCACATTCTGAATCTCAGAAAAGAAAAGATGTTGATGGTAAGTTGCAAGCATTGTTGATCTTCGTTTTCTGCTCACAAATTTGTACACTTGTAAATGGCTTATGTTTGTTGGTTCTCAAAACTGATGCAGAGTTTTCAGATATCAAGAACGTTACACTGTACAGATACGCAGAGTTGCAAATAGCAACAGAGGATTTCAAGCCATCAAACAGAATTGGGCGGGGAGGATTCGGTTCTGTATACAAGGTGTTTGTTTAATTGTCCAAGTGTCAATTCTTGTTTTTTCAGGCATTGGGTTTCATTCGTTTTAATTACATGCTTAAAGTTATATTACTTTATGCCAGGGGATGTTAAGAAGAGATGGCACATTAGTGGCCTTAAAAGTGCTCTCTGCTGAGTCAACTCAGGGTGTCCGCGAGTTCTTAGCAGAGATAGCTGCAATATCAGAAATCGAACACGAAAACCTCGTAAAGTTACATGGCTGTTGCATAGAAGGTGGCCATAGGGTACTTGTCTACGGCTATCTCGAAAACAACAGCCTTGCTCAAACTCTTCTTGGTAAGTTACGCCTCTTTACGGTTGTCAGACTTGTTTCTTGATACGAGTCTCACCTATTGGTCATTGGTCTACGAGTGTGGTTTGATATAATGTGAATCTATTGTAGGAGGAAACGGAACCAATATTCAGTTTAGTTGGGAGGTACGGGCTAAGATATGCATCGGTATTGCTCGGGGGCTAGCTTTCTTGCATGAGGATGTCCAACCTCATATTGTTCATAGAGATATCAAAGCAAGTAATATTCTTCTTGATAAAGACCTCACTCCCAAGATTTCGGATTTTGGCCTAGCAAAGCTCTTTCCAAACAATCAGACTCACGTTACCACACGTGTTGCAGGAACTTTGTAAGATCACTTTCTATCTATTAGCATGTTATTACCACATGACCAGACGGTGTGCATTTATTCCTCTTATCAAGATATAAAGTAAGGCAGGAACCTGTATAAATGGGATCGTGCCATGGATCAAACTACGGTTTAGCAGCGCCTTTTTTAACTGATGCTTCATGTTTACATATAAACTATCATTGCCTTAATTTGTGGTAACTGAACTACTGCTTTGTGTTTATTTGGCTGCAGAAGTTACCTGGCTCCTGAGTATGCTATTCGGGGTCAATTGACTCGTAAAGCCGACATTTATAGCTTTGGCATCCTTCTCTTGGAGATTGTTAGTGGAAGGAGAAATACACAGAAGTGGTTACCTGTAGGAGAGCAATATCTTCTTGAAAAGGTACAAAAAAAACTCACTTGCTAATGCCCCCTGCTTTCATACTTATAAGAGAAAATTTCAACCAGAAGCTATACATACTGAAAATTTAAATGAAACACATGATACTTACCGCTCATTCTAGGTACCTTATTTTTGTTTTGTTTACCTTTTTGTATGATGATTCTTACGGGGTTTTGGCAGGCTTGGAAACATTACACGAAAGGGGAACTGATGCAACTAATTGATCCATCTCTTGGCACTGAGGTCAAAGTTGAAGCAGCTTACAGGTACCTAAAAATTGCTCTATTATGCACCCAAGAAGTGCCTAATCAAAGACCATCCATGCCTACAGTCGTTGAATTGCTGGCTGGAAATATTGATCTTGATGACGAACAAATATCAAAACCCGGGCTTCTACCTGAATTTCTTGGTCTGAGAGGCAATAAGGGGGGTGATGCATCTGATTCCGAGTCTCCTAGTTTAATGGATCACAACAATTCAAATAATTCTATGACCTTCACTTCAATTGATGAAAGAAGTGTACTTAACTAGGTGTTCCATGGCTAAAAAAAGTCTGATGCTTTGTCGAGCTCTTATAGTTTTTGCTACTAGTAAGGAAAATGTTAGTCTTATGGTTGTTGTGTTGTTAAGCCATCAATGTACATATGATGTTTTTTTTTATTCTCTTGGTAGTAGACATGCCTAAAAGAATGTAAGGTGCTTTGAGATGTACTTAAGAGATTATCACCAATGTCAAGCAGGAATCAAACTCACTGTTTTTGTAGAGGAAGTAACATGTGCATACTAGCTGAGTAAGTTGACTTAAGACCTACCACTTTGTAGTAGTTAGTGTAAATCCTGTTACATTCTTTTGTGATAAGCTCTTCTAAAACGGTATTAATCGAAAAACAACAGTCGTCACAGTTGTTTTACTTTTTCACTGATCTTGAATGAGATTCTAAACTCTTTTTACAACCGTGTTACTTCTCCACTAACCTTGAATGAGATTCTATGTTCTAGTTTCATCTGCTGCATCCATTTGATCTTGGAGATGAAATTCTTCTCTTTGTCTGTGCCAAGAAAATGGGGAGAAAAAAAAGGGCTTCCTAAAACAACAAAACAAACTTTTAGGGGAGATAACTACAAATTAGTGAAAAGCATGACATATTTTGAAAAGACAATTACATCATTCAGGATGTAGAAACTAGAGAATATCAAGAGGGAATTAAGAGAAAACTCTTGTTTATTGCTTGAAACTCTTATCGGGTAGGATAAGAAAGAGTTTAAACTTTATAGGAGGCCACCAACGGCTAGAAAACGTAAACTATTCCACTTACAACGGCTATGAACAGTAAAAACAGTTTTACTGTCATTAGCAAAAGAAGCCTAACAAAAAACTTAAGACAGCATAACTACCATCTAATTATGCATAAAAAGATTATTAAATAATATTATAATCAATAATTCAACACTCCCCCTCAAGGTTGGTTGTAAATATTGATGCAGCCAAGCTTGAAGTGTAGATGATGAAAAACTTGATTTGAGACAGCCTTGGTTAGGAGATCAGCCACTTGATCTTGAGTCTTGATGTGAAACAGTGCTATATCTCCATTATCCACCTACTCTCTCAAGAAGTGTCTGTCCACTTCAACATGTTTGGTCTTATCATGGTGTGTAGGATTTTTTGCAATGCAAAGTGCAGAGGTGTTGTCACACATGATTTCTAGCATCCTTTTTATCCACAAGCTTTCACATACTCCCAGTGCTAGTGCCCTGAGCTCTGATTCTGCACTACTTCTGGAGACAACATGCTGCTTTTTGCTTTTCCAAGTTGTAAGATTCCCCCAAATATAAGTGCAGTATCCAGAAGTGGATCTCATGTCTCGGACACCTCCTGCATAATCTGCATCAGTGTAGATTTGGACCTCTCTTGATTCATTTTTCTTGAAGACTAAGCCTTGACCAGGGTTCTTCTTTAGGTATCTCAATACCCTTTCTGCGATTTGCATATGTCTCTCTGTAGGTTGATGCATGAACTGGCTGATCAGACCTACATCAAAGCATATGTCAGGTCTAGTATGAGATAGATAAATCAGTTTCCCAACAAGCCTTTTTGATACCTCCCTTTATCAACAAGGACTATTATCCTCTTTGTTTAATCTTAACTCTGGTTCTACAAGAGTATTTGCTGGTTTACATCCCATCATACCAGTTTCCTTCAAGAGATCAAGAGTATATTTCCTTTGGGACATGGAGATACCAGTTGCATTTCTGGCAATCTTCATTCCAAGAAAGTACTTAGGACTCCTAAGATCCTTTATTTCAAATTCAGATGCAAGAATCTCCTTGATTTTGTTTATTCCATCAGTATCATCACCAGTGAGGATGATATCATCCACATAAACTACAAGAATGGTAGTTTTCCCATAATTCTTCCTGATAAACAATGTGTGATCCGTGTGACATTGGTGGAAGCCATTTCCTTTTATGAACCTAGAGAATCTCCCAAACCATGCTCTGGGTGATTGCTTTAGGCCATACAAGGATTTTTCCAGTTTACATACATCACCCTTGTTTCCTAGGGATTCAAACCTAGGGGGAGATGCATGTATACTTCCTCATCCAAATCACCATAAAGTAAGGCGTTATGTATGTCCAGTTGAGTTAATGACCAATCCAAGTTTACAGCAATACTCATTAGAATCCTAATGGTGTTAAGCTTTGCAACTGGGGCAAAGGTTTCATGGTAGTCAATCCTATAGGACTGAGTGAAACCCTTTGCCACAAGTCTAGCTCTATATCTATTAAGTGATCGATCATAGTTGTAATTAAGGGTGAAAATCCATCTACATCCAACATGATGTTTTCCATTTGGAAGGGAAATGATGTCCCAAGTGTTACTCTTCACAAGGGCATTCATTTCTTCTTTCAATGCAGCTTTCCATTTTGGACATTTTTAGGTATCTGAATAGTGTCCAGCTACTTGTAAAAGCCAGGAAATGTGGAGCAAGATTTTCATAGGATAGGAAGTTATACAGAGGGTGTGTTGTACATCTTCTTGTCCCTTTTCTTTTTGCAATAGGGAGATTTTCACTAGAGGAATTACTTTCCTTATCACTTGAGGTGTCAGAGTTCTGATAGTCAGCACTATCAGGACTTTGATCCTCTGATGACAATTCCTCAGATCCCACCTCATCATTATGAGTATATTCTTCAAAATCAGGGTTTTGAGATATAGCCTTTCTCTTTCTTGTATAGACTATGATATTAGGCTCATTCTCAAGTTGTTTCTCTTTAGAAAGAGAATTAGGTTGGTCTTTTCCAGGTTGATTTTGATTTCCGTATCTGTAGTAGGACTCACAGGTTTCTCAATAATGGCAGTGGGACTAATGTTCCAGGATTCATAGTATTCCTGGAACTTCTCCCCCTGACTTTCATTGTCATAGAAGGGTTGATCCTCCATAAAAGTAACATCCATGGTGTTATAGTACTTTCTAGTACTAGGACAGTAACATTTGTATCCTTGTTGGGAGGATGAGTACCCAACAAAGATACATTTAATAGATCTGGGATCAAGTTTTCCCCTGTTTTGAGAATGTATATGTACAAAACATACACATCCAAACACTTTAAAATCTATGGTACTTATGAAGTGAATGCCGGGGTGTGCCTTTTTTAGCACTTGAATAGGGGTTTGGAACTTCAAAGTTCTTGAAGGCATCCTGTTGATGAGGTGGGTGGCTGTTAACACAGCCTCACCCCACAAGAATTTTGGGACTTTCATAGTGAACATAATTCCCCTAGCCACCTCCAGTAGGTGTCTATTTTTCCTTTCAGCCACCCCATTTTGATGGGGTGTGTCAACACAGGTACTAATGTGTATGATTCCTTTTTCAGTAAAGGAGGTAAGGCTTCTTTCAAAATATTCCTTCCCATTGTCAGTTTTGAGTACCTTTATTTCAGTACCAAACTGATTTTTAATCATGGTATATAAATTTTTGAAAATGGAGCCAACTTCTGACTTTTCTTTTAACAAGAAGAGCCAAGTCACTATGGTATGATCATCAATAAAGCTCACAAACCACCTCTTACCAGTTTTGAGGGACCCCATATGTCACTATGAAACAGGGAGAAAGGACTAGAGGGGACATACACATTTGCAGGAAAGTTAGATCTAGTATGTTTGGAAAATTGACAAACTTCACATTTAAGAGAATCAACTTTTATTTCTTTAAACATACTAGGATACAATCTTTTCAAATACAAGAAATTTGGATGTCCTAATCTATAGTGCAAAAGCATAATATCAGAACAAACAGAAGTACTTCTACAACTAATAGACAACCCCTTAGGGATATTATCCATATAAAGCTCAGAATAAGAAGTCTTGAAAATGAAAAGGCCAGATCTCTCATCAGCACTACCAATCTCCTCCATTGAACTCAAATCCTGAAACTTACACCCATTAGTATGAAACATCACAGAACATTCCGTGTCTTTTATGAATTTACTAACTGACAACAAGTTGCATTGCAAGTTAGGAACATAAAGGACATCTTTTAATGTGATTTCTCACTTAAAAGGATGTTTTCAGTTCCAGAAACTAGAGAGATGAGTCATCAGCAATTTTAACATTGTGAGTATGGACACATTTCAAGAGTTTCACAAACAATTCTAGATTCCCAGTCATGTGATTTGAAGCACCAGAGTCAACAATCCATATATTTTTAAGGATTTGACTCCCAGAATAAGCATTTAGGCACACACCTGCATTAGCCATAGAAACACTGCCTTGAGAGGATGTAGTATGTGTGTTTTGATCAGTAAGGAGCATTTTTAGGGCTTCAATCTGTTCCTTGCTGAACACACCATCAGACTTGTGTTCCTCAATATTGGCAAGTTTGCCAGAACTTTCAATGGGTTGATTAGGCCTAGAGGCCTTCCAATTTGTTGGTTTTCCATGAATTTTCCAACATGTGTCCTTGGTGTGACTAGGTTTTTTACAATGCTCACACACAGGTTTGTTGCCTTCGGGTTTCTGGCTTGCACCAGTGGTGCTTTTAGTGAACAGGGCACTGGTTTCAGTAGATGAAACAAGCTTAGACTCCTCATTAAGCATCAGCTTTCTTCTGCTTTCTTCATGCTTTACATCAGCAAAAAATACTTTTGATAGATGGGAGAGGTTTAGAGCTTAGAACTCTTTCTCTCACATCATCAAGAGAGGAGTTTAGTCCCATCAAGAATTTAAAGATCTTTCTTTGGTCTTTAATAGTATTGTAAGTCTTGGCATCCACAATTGATTCCCAAGTTATGTTTTCGAACACATCAAGTTGCTGCCAAGATCTTGACAGGAGGTTGAAGTAGTCATTGACTGACCTCTCCCCCTGTCTCATATCTTGCAGCTTTGCTTCGATTTCATATTGTTCAGAAGTGTTATCTCTTTTTGAGTAGAGATCAGAAGCAACAGACCATATTTCCTCAGAAGTATCATAGAGAAAAAAATTTCTTGCAATGTTAGGAGTCATGGATCCCAGCAAAATGGACACCACATTGTTGTTTTCCACTCTCCATTTCTTGGAGGATGGATCCCCTGGTGTTGGAGCTTTGCTTTCTCCAGTTAGATATTCCTCCTTGCCTCTCCCAGTGATGTAGAATCTCACTGTTCTGGACCATTGGAGGTAGTTGTCACCATTGAGCTTGTGACAAGAGAGTGGCATTAAGGAGGGTTCAGAATTCCAAGGAGCAGCATTAGACATAGCATCTTCCCTTGAATTTACTTCTGAAGATTGCTCAGTTGCCATGATTTTGAAAGAGTAGGAAAGCAGACAGGATTATTTTGAGATCTTAAGTCTTTGATACCATGTAGAAACTAGAGAATATCAAGAGGGAATTAAGAGAAAACTCTTGTTTATTGCTTGAAACTCTTATCGGGTAGGATAAGAAAGAGTTTACACTTTATAGGAGGCCACCAACGGCTAGAAAACATAAACTAGTCCACTTACAACGGCTATGAACAGTAAAAACAGTTTTAAGGTCATTAGCAAAAGAAGCCTAACAAAAAACTTAAGACAGCATAACTACCATCTAATTATGCATAAAAAGATTATTAAATATAATTATAATCAATAATTCAACACAGGGCATAAGAAGATTTGTAACAGAATAGTATCACATTCTACAACAAAACAGAACAGAACAGAACAGAACAATGTAATCAATCACATAAAAGTAATTAAGCGAAAACTTAGTCCTCTGGTGTACCATCTTCTCTCATTCACTCCAATAAGAATTTGTTGATGTATAAAGAAGTTGAGCTTCCTTAAGAGGCGGCATGTTGTAGTCTTTTAACCTTGGCAAGACGGATTTGATCTGCAAGAGTGACCATCTCTCTTGGTGATTGTTCAATATCCATTAATTTCAAATCCAACTTCCTCCAAGCTTTTTCGTGATCACTACTCACTTGACTTATAACTGATTTCTTATTATGTATCTGCAAACAGCCATAACCACCGTTATTTATAAAACAACTCTCACAAAGACAAGAAAGTTTTAATGCCCTATATCTCAAGGGATCTATTCGTTGCACGAAAACTCCGTATTGAACAATCCAGAGAGACCCCTTGTGACTTACAACAAAAATGACTATTACCTTTGTTAGTCTTGCTTTCAGTTTTAGCTCTTGAGTGACAGATACCTCTTCTTTTTCTTCCTTTGACTTTCTTTTTCTCTTCTTCCTTGATTCTATCTCCGCTTTCCCCCTCTTCTCTTGTTCCTGTTTCTTCTTGTTAGCAAGTTGCTCCTTCCTTTCTGATCTTTCCATTGCAAAAACCTCGGCTCGTATGCACGCCAATTCTTTCTCCTTGGCCTTTTTCGCGGACAATGCTTGCTGTTGTAGAGCCATCTCTTTTTTCTGCTTATCATAGCTATCCCATTCAAGTTCGACTTGACCATTGCCACCATCTTTAGCAGCATTAGCAATGCTATCAGCCCATAGCTGAAAAACTTTCTCCATAGAACGCTTCCTTTTCAAACGCTTCCCCCAGAGTTTTCGTAGAGACACTTTTATTCTTGCCTTGGTGAGATGGCTGCAAAATGAAGTTGTTAACCCTTCAAACTTAAAAATGATTTGTCAAGCAAGTAGAAACCGAATCACCAAAAAAATCTAGACCATAAAAGGTATTCAAGGAAAAGACTTGCTCTTTTCAAGGGAAAGACATTGATGGCAAGAAGTTCCAAACCAAGGGTCCATATTCCAAGGAACAATATCAAGTCCTTTGCAAAATATCCTCCAGAATACTTTCAATTTCAAATAGCTCTATACTAGGAAAAGTAACCAAAAGAAACTCAAAAAAGCCTTTAACTTACACTTCTCATGTTTTTACCGTCACTTTACACAGCAAATACAGAAAATGATTCGAAGACGATTTTTGACTGACTTGAGTTTAACATTAACACTGTTAGCAAATGTCAACAGATTGCAGCATATGTGTAACGTCACTAAATCAGTCAAACAATTGAAAAAAATAACGTAAGTTTTATAAGTGCAATAAATGTTTCTAATTCTTGCATCCTACACACACTTTCTCGAACCCAACACAAACACAGAGATGTGCTAAAATATTTCGCAAAATCGCAAGAAATGTTGCTTGTTCTTGCACCAAACACAAACACAACGATGTGGTGAAACATAAAGAGCTGTCACTTTGTCGATTACCAGAATCAGGGTAAGGTTTTTTAGCTTCCATTAAACAATATAACGGTCCATCTATTAAGACATCTCCACTCTTCTATTAAGCATGTTTGCCAGTATATATAGATAGAGTTTAAGGATTCCGTCATCCTCTCACTATGTTGAAGATTAGCCTGGAAACTTAAATTGAAGGGGATAACTATAATCCATCATTGTAAATGGACAGAAAGCAAACATGCAACAGAAAGAGAGAGGAATACCTGTGAGAGCGCGGACACTCAGACATCTTCTTTCTCACCTAGACATCAAAAAAGAAATAAAAGGTTTGCCAAAATGAGCACAGGTACAGGAACATTGTGCTGATAAAACAGGATAACAAAAGTAGTGCTTGGCAGAGCTGCATTATTAAAAAGAAGATAGATATATACATAATAAAGCTAAGTTGGATTATTTTAAAATGAAGATAGATATATACATTATAAAGACAATGCAAATGCAATCTGGAAGGAAGAGCTACATGTAACAGAAAACCAAAGCGTGTACATGATTGCTATATCCTTTGCAAATTCATAAGATGTAAATCAATGAAATATCTTGTTCAAGTGGACAAATGGTTCTTACATGACTTCACCTTGGGATCACTCAGTGCTTCTCTAGTTCTCTGTCGTATTCTCTCACGCGTCTCTAAAATCAGGTCCAGCAAAATTAGTCAGTACATAACTGGGAATGTCAAACTGTGTATTCTGTAACACCGGACAACTGAGTTACCTTCACTGTGTTTCCTGCCTTTATTCCATGGAACTTTGCCCTTATTTGCTAGTCCAATATTTCGTCTTCTTCGGATTTCTGTTTCACCTAAGGAGCTAGAATCAGTGGACAACCTACAATCCCTATCCTTTTGAGTATCTCCATCCACAGAATACTCCTTTGGTTGGACAGCACTGCATTCTACTTTACCCTTCTCAGGACAAACAATGGCAAGCAAAACTCTAGGACGTTGTTGTCCCGCACATAAACTAAAAAGGGTAGACGAGGCAGACAAGTGATTTGTAAGAGATCCAACTGTCGTAAACACTGTCACGCTCTGCTTCCCTTGATAAACTGGTACTGGACAGCTGTACGTCATGTGATTTACAGGCACCAGAGAAGCGCAAAGCTTGCTGAAAAGAATTCAACTTGAATGTTACAAGGAAATTCTACACTAAAACAATCATTTCCAAAAGAACTTAAATTTGACATACTACACATCTATGTTACAAAGCACCACTTCCTAGAACATGATATTGAGTAGCACCATGCTTATAGAGAAAATGTCTCTCGTTAATCAATAATCTAACCAACATCCGGCCCATATATGCATGCTGCTAATTAATACATAAAACGAACAAACAGCAGGAATCAAGGAAAGCACAAACTAAGCTAATTTCATATGACACTCAGTTTCTTAGTGTATAATACAGTAGACAAAGGAATAATAGCGAGCAAACTGCAAATGCGATTAGTTTTATTGAATTAAGTAGTAGAAACTACAATTAAGGGACCCAGAAAACCGTACAAAGCAAGAAGAATCAATGCATTCAATCCGTATGTGCAATAAACGCAACAAGATAAGGTAATAAGCAAGAACATGGAAATTGGTACAAACCCAGAGCTACACCAATCTAGATATTACATAGAGCCTTACAGATGACTGAAGAACATTGCAGGAAATAATGCTCCAAGCCTCCAACGATATCGGTATATATCCGTGAAACGCACACAGCAATTATCAAGTTTAAATGGCAAACTAAAAGATGAGTAACCAACTACATTGAGAGAGACGTCTCCATCGGGAAGTGGCAACACGCGGTGGTTGTGGCGGTTCAGGCGACGTGATAGGGGCTTCCACCGGAGCAATGTACCGCGAACTCTACCCTCCAGCGGTTAGTTCAGATGTAGTTTTTTTTAGAAGGAGATGTAGCGGAATCTAGTAAAATCACACTTACACATTGTTAAATAAATATTCTCGGGATCAGAAAAGAAAAAAATTAAGTCTTTCTGTTAAAGTCAAAATCGAAGAAAATTATTTATTTATCGAATATTTAATTATCGAGGTTCAACTGTATTATTTTTTCTTTTAGATGGAAGTAAAATTACTAATCATCCGTCCTAAAATATAAGGTTGAAATGTGAATGCCATAAAATTCAAAAAATATCTAAAATATCCTTCTACAGTTTTACCTATCATTAATAAAATTGTTATAAACTATTTAAAAGTTTTTTTCGCTCATAAACTCTTTAAAAGTTGTTGGATTCTTTATTTTTATAATCAACCGTCGATATCTTTTTAATTCCGTTAAATCCACTTCTTTCCTATTAAAAAAGACCTGAATTTGCCAACTACATAGTTTCCATCCACGATATTTTCAACAGCCTTCATCTCTACTCAAAATATGTTTTTTTTCCTCGTGATTTGAAAATGACGACGGGTTAGGAATGAAAATGCAATTTGGAAATATGAAATGGATAGTGAAAACGTGTTGTATATATCGAATTGAGAAATGAAAAAAAAAAATTTGTCGGGAATGAGATTAAAATATATAATAAATATTAACGAGGATAGTTTAATGATGTGTCGTGATGGCCAAATCCTAGAGGTCCAATCTAACCGGCAGTGTAGCGGGTCGACTATAGTCTAGTATGGTGAGTCAATGTCGAATCCAAGGGGAAAACTCAATTGTGAGGTCACACACTAAAAAGTTTATATTAATTCGATTTAGGTCACAAATTTCAGGATAATCATTAAATGCATAGATAATGTGCTTGTGATAATAAAGATGATAAACAATAAAAGAAACTAGCTAAGATAACGTGTAACCTAGCCATCCTCTTGTAGTATCATGGGAATAATCTCCTACATTCCTACCATTGGTGCTTAAAAGTGTGAAACGGTGCATTCCAAAGCAAGCAATCCCGCCACATACGAGTGTATGGAATTGCTCTCTACCTCCTCATTGGTCTAGGTGTCCTAAACCTAATGACTCGGTATGCTACGCACGTGAATGCAATGACAGTGTCAATTATCCCTGGATAAGAAATCGAATGCCACGGAGGTCGATTTTACCTTCCGGTTCTCTTACCCTCTTCTCACGACTGACATCTCATTTCGGTCTCCGTCAAACGTGCAAATGCTAACACTAGGCAATTACTCCAATGCTAACAATCAATACAACACAAGTAGGAAAAGATGCACAACAATCAAAACTAACAACACAAACTATCATTCCCAATCAACATGAGAGGATAAACTAAAGCTACATCATAATCTTGGCTAGACAAGTCTAGCACTCATGTCTAAAAATATCAACATCTCAAATTAATATTCATAACCACAAGAACAATTGAATGAGAATAAAGATTAAGAATTACCAAATCAAGAGTACAAATTCGAGTTGGTGCGCTTCATCCAACTCCCAAAAGCTTCAATGAACTAACACTAGTGTGTTGAATTCAATCAACTAATAGAGTTAAACTAGAATCCTTAGCTTCACAATCAAAATCAATGGTAAATTTCTACTAAAATTCGGCTATAAGAGCCAAGGGGTGGGGTTTGCCTTCAAGATGGAAAAGTTGAAGAAGATGAAGTGTGTTGATAATCTTGTGAGTGGAAGAATAAAAGAGATTAATTCTTTGCTGACTCTGCAATGTCAGTGCAAGTCAACCCGGTTTGGCGTGCGTCAAGCCCAAAATGCAATACTGGCGCAGGTCAGAGCCGTTTGGCCCGAGTCAAGGCCAATATGTAGTAGTTGGCTGAATGACATTCGCATTAAATGCTCAGCAGCTACATGAAGCGGGCCAAAGCGATATTGCGCGAGCCATTTGTATCTGAGATCACCATAATCAAAGTTTATTCTCCCACTTGGCTTCATCGAACCCTCTAACATGCATCGGTACAACTCGTGGGTTGAAATCCTTGCCATAGCTCCAAAGTCATCATAAAAAATCAACAGCCACCTTGAGGTCAGAATCCACGCTCCCTACCGTGATATATGTGCTGCAAAAGAAACACAAAGATACCACGTGTAGATCTGATAACAAAATCGGCTAAAAACTAATAAAATATAACTAAAAACATGGTTTTTCTGGAAATTCTATGTACACAAAAAATGGTTCCAATCATCATAAAAGTTGCTCAAGTTGATGTCAAAATATCATTAATTGCATTAGAAAAAGGGTGAATCATCGGAAATTATATCATCAGGTTAACTTACATCATGTCGTTAGATTTGCGGAAGAGTGGGGCTCAATCGCGTATTTTTCATTTAAGTTAACAGGAAATTTGAAAATGGTGATTTTTGCAAAATATGTCACAACATAGGTGGCAAAATTGTCAAATCTGAAAATGAGTGGCAAGTCTCCAATTTGACCGAAAGAAAGAGATGATTTTTGCAAAACATAGCAAAATATAGGTGGCAAAATTGTTAAATATAAAGATGAGTAGCAAGTCCTAAACTTGACCGAAAGATATGGGTGATTTGCATCATTATTAATTAACGTTTGAGGATTGTTTTAATCTTGAAATTTTAACATCAATATATAATTTTTCAAAACAAAAAAAAAAACCATCAATATATTTCATTAACTTCCAATATTTTTTTTTCTTGAAATATTTGTCTAATTATATTCAATCAATTTTTTTAATTTTTGTTTGTTATGAAATTACATGTAAATGTTTTTTTTTGTTTTTTTTTATTTTAAATTTTGATTTCCTTTACGTACAATACCTCATATGGGCGGACGCATGATCCTGAGTATGAGGGCGAGCGATAATAGTAGAGATTTTTCACAATCCAAAAAATGTATACTTGCTTAAACAAAATTTTCGGCATTGTCATACAAATCTTTAATTTACCGTAGCACATAAATCTAAAAGAAATATACATCCAAAAAGTAGAATAAACATGTACATTACAACTTGCTTCGCCTTATCTTCATATTTTGAAACCTTTAAATAATTGATTCATCCTCCACACGATGAAAGACCTCATTCTTAATGTATGTCACAAGACAATTATTGGTGAAGGGCAGCGACTGAATGAAAGAAGAAAGAAGAAAATTCCGCAGTCAAACTCCCAAAACAAAGTATACTGGGCTCAAAATACGAGCTCGAAATGATTCCTTTTGTATGACTTTACAATTCTTATAGACCCAATTCATTGAAATTACATCCAATAAAACGGAAGAATCATAAATCTCCAAAATAATAGATAGAAAGATGGCAGGACGAGGTGATCATTATTCATTTCGAGAGTGGAGATCGCCGCCTACTTGTCCTCGAGGCTCTCCGGCCGGGGAAGGGCTTGCTATCGTAACCTTTTCTCCCGGTGTATGTGAAAAAGAGTGACGAACTCTATATATATTAAGTCTATTTAGATGTGTATCCATCAGATCATGGATTCATGTACCAAAAATTGTGTATCCGATATTTTTGTTCGACAAAGTGAGACGAGAAAATGGATGCGAAAGGGAGACTTTCTTTTAAAGTCGCCTGTTTTTTTATAGAATAAGAATAAATAAATAGAATACTGTAATGTAATTTAGTATACATAGAAATTAGAAGAGTCTAGAAATATCTTTTTTTATAATTTATCAATCTTGTGAAAAAGATCTCTTAATTAATGAAGCAGGACGGCTTAGGTCTGAGGGTCGATTGTTTCTAGAACAGTTCTTTCAAAAGATATTCATCTATCTGATTGATTAGTCATAAGAAGACAATTCACGTTTCACCCCAGAAGGAAAGGGGTGATCTCGTAGTTCTTGGTCTGTGAAGATGCGTTGTTAGGTGCTCCATTTTATTTTCCCATTGAGGCCGAACCTAAACCTGTGCTCAAGAGATAGTTGTTCATACACTGATAAGGGATGTATGGATTCTTCAGAAGAGAGGAGCCGCAGTGGTCCCCCCGGACCCCTTTCTTTTTTAATTTCAAACTAATTGCTCTTTTTATTTTGGGAAAAACCTTCATTATCAATATATTATTGGTTCTTATACACACATCTCCATTTTATAATGGAGAACTACAATAGTTAGGATTCATTAGAAAATCGAGAATCTATTGTTACTGCATAAAATGACATCGATGATGAAGCTTTGGCCGACATTTAATTAGCCGCCATACTGGAGTCGGTCGGTCTATAGATGTATCTACATGCGTGCATAGTAAAACCAATAAGTAAGAGTTTTTTCCGTTTATTTTAAGGAAATGTTTCCTAAAACCAATATTCCTTTTGCCTCCCGGAAATTACATGTATATATCTAAACCGACTCTCTCCATATTCTATATACACACTTCATCGTCGAATTAAACCCACATCCCATTCCACAACAGATCCTTTTATTTTATTTTTTAATTTATTTTATTTTTATTGTTATTATTTTACCTGCCGAATAATGGCTCCTCAAAACCGAAAGCAAAAAGCTAGTAAACGTTTGTGTCGTCCAAGAAAACAAGGGATTGTTTCAAGATTTAATTTACTGTCTTTACCGTTGGATTTGGTGTCTGAGATAATTGTGCGTATTGCCGCAACTTCTGCTAAACAACTTGCCTGGACCAAAGTTTGGTAAGTTTAATTTTTTTTTTTTTTTTTTTTTTTAAATAGATCATCATATATATGATAGGTGTTACCTTGTGATTTAATTTGTTTTTATACTTACGATTATATAAATATAATAACATGCAGTTGTAAAGAACTACAAAATGTTGGTGAGGAGAAACATGTGTATCAACGTGTGAGCATAAACGATCTAGGATGGTTTCATCCAAAAGAAACAGCTTTGTTTCTCAACAAGTGCCGATCATTTAAAAATCCAGAGGCTATGTACAGACAAGGAGTGGTATGTTGTTTTTACTTTAATTAATTTGCTAAATTTATTATGAATTTATAGAGATACATTTATGTTTTTCGTTTGATTCGAATACGGCCTTCTTATATATATGTGAATAATTTTAATAGCGATTCTTGTATTGAAATTTAGTGTAACTATCTATGGAAAGAGAATTTAGCATGAAAATCCTGAAACTTGGTTAAGGAAATATAGCTTGCAATAAGGAATTTTAGGGTATCAGCCAACTTATCTAATTTTATCTTTGATCCGTAATATAAGCCTTTTTGTCTATTTTGTTATCGTTGCGATACGGAAGTGTTATATAAGTTTGTTATTCTGTTTTGAGAAAATATTTATTACTAGTTTATGCTTTATTACTATGAATAGAAATTTAGCCAATGCTTAATTTTTATGATTTTCATCGTTACAGATCGATTACTTCGGAGAACTAAATAAACAATCTGCAATGCATTACTTAGAAGAGGCCGCGGATTATGGGCATATGGGAGCTTATTATGCAATGTCAATCATTTATCTTTTTAGCAACGATGACGAGGAGAAACAGAAAGGAGCATCTCGGTTGATTCATCTTAAGAAGTTGACAAGCAGCAATGAAAGCAAAATTAAAGAATATCGTACGAGTTTACGCCAGGTTCTAAGAGAAATATGGATCGCAGTTGCGTTACGTAATAGTCGAGTTCGAATTGAAGGAAGAAGATGTGAATCACAACACAATAAATGTAGAGGTTGGAAGAATAGAGAATGGCATGGTGAAGGTTATGAAAAGATGTGTGAAGCTTGTCTGATTGATGAAGAAATTGCATATGTAATAGGATTGTTATAGACTGTGGTTATTATTATATTAATTAGAAGAAGTTAAAAAAAAAAACACTGCATTAAATGTTTGTTGAATATGTATATAATATGTATTTAACTATTTTTGTCTTTTTTTTATTTAAATTATGCAAGTCATTACATGATTGCCTGGTTTTTGTTTGGTTTGATGGTTTGTTTGTTTGGTTTTTCTTTTTTTTTTTTTTTTTGTTTGTTTTGTTTAACAGATGGATGGATATAAACTGTATGAAAGTAGTCTTTTCCTTTTCTTTTCATTTTTTTGTTCTGTTTGAATGTAAGTAATCCACTAGGGTTTAACCTGGCTCCCAATAGGGAGTTTAGGGTTTGAACCCCGCTTGAGGCGTGCGTGTGCTGTTAATCTTTCGTTTCGGAAAAAAAAAATGTAAAAACATACGCATTTTGTTTGATTCAAAATAATATATATATATATATATATATATATATATATATATATATATATATATATATATATATATATATATAACAATATTAAAAAAGAACACCCACATCATGTAGCAAAAAGAAACTGCAAATAACTTTTAACGTGTACTCAAGTAATACAAAGTGATGGTATCCCAGAGTGATAGTAACTAAAAAATCACTTGCTGCCGGGCCGGCCCTCGCATTTGTTGGGCTTAAGACCAAGTCCTCAAATAGGGTCTTTTAGTTGAAGTTGTTTTTTTTTTTTAAAAACCTACTTATCGCGTTTTTAACATCCGTAAATACAAAATTCAAGTTATTGATAGCCTCAAACATACCTAAAGTAGTAAACAATAAAACAAAACATAAAGTACGCCGGCAAGGCCAATCACGGAATCACCCCATCAAGTAAAGTAGTAAACAATAAAACAAAACATAAAGTACGCCGGCAAGGCCAATCACCGAATCACGAACAAAACATACCTGATTAATGTAATGACTATAATATGTGCTTCTCTTATTCAGTTAAAATGAAAGCCCTCTTCGGCTCTTCCTTGTTCCTAATCATTCCTTGCTATGCTATCTTCCAATCTTTCTACGGACAAAAAAAATTATGATATCCAAAAAGAGACATTAAATCATCTATTCTGACTATTTATCTTACTAATTAAAAAGTTGATTACATTATTAAACATTTAAACTATAAGAAAAATAGTAAATTACTATAAGAAGAAATGAAGAATAGAAAATTACCTTCACCTAAGAACTAGGGCTTGTGTAGTCTAAGTCTTGATTCTTGAAGATTGATAATAGAATTTATGAATGGGAAATTGAAAGAAGTAAAGGAAAAAAAAAATGCAACAACGGCTCAACGGGGCTGTCGAAGAGGCGGGGGGGGGGGTGGGGGGGGGGGGGGAACGCAAGCGGGGACAGAGGGCTGAGGGGAGGGCCGGAACTTTTAGGAGTGAATTATGAGTTGATTGAGTTCTATTTTGTTTGTTTTATTTATTTTTGTATGCTTTTTTTTAATATATAATAAATTAATAATATATATAAAACAAAAAAAACTAGTTTGTATATCTATTTCTTTGGGTCAAGTAAATTTTTTTATCGTGACCTTTATTAATTGGAGTAAAAAAAAATTGGACCTTTATAAAAAAAAATTAACATATTATATTAGGTTGGATCGGATTGAATCTAAACGAATTTATTTTTTCTTTTAGCGAAACATATACCGTTGGGCCTCCCGGCACCGTTGGCTTAAGACCTGGGTCTCGACGGCCTTTAAGAAGGGCCGGCCCATGAATAAAAGTGACCTTAGTAGATTGAACCCGCAAATAATTCTCCAAGAGCAACATACCCGAAAAAAATACAGTATTCTATGCTTTTAGTAGATTGATACTTTTGTATTCAATGTTTGAAGTACCCTTACTACGTTTTGAGTACTGTATTGAGACTTTGTATCTTTCATATAACTTTTTATTTTGGCTTATCTATTAACTTAATATATAAGCTCTAGAAAAAATGCTTTAGTGGATTGAACCCGCAAAATATTCGGAATAAAGTAATAATATTTTTTTTTCCATAAAATGACATAAAGATGTATCAACAAGTTGCAGCATCACTACTGAGTAAGCGAACACTTAATTAAATAAAAATTCAACTTATCCCATATCCATTGCATCCAAAAGAGACGTGGGAGTTAGAGGACTATTTTTAAAAATTCCGGTGCCCAATCGTTATTTCCGGTGGAAAAAAAAAAAAAAAAAAAAAAACGGCGAGTGAGAATAACGGACAAGAAAGAGCTAGAAAACAGAAAAAAAAATTGGATGATATTGATAAATTTTCTGAGTCAACAGTTGAGAGCCTGAATTGATATGGAAGAATTGTGTAGTTAGTTCAGGATTGAAAATGTAACGCCCCGTTCCCGGACACCGAGTCCTTATCCGGAAATCGAAACGTTCGGCACGCATAACATTAAATAAATAACATTACACGTAAGCCTCTACTACGTCGTATCAAATAAAAGCAAACGGAAGCAAAAGACTCGGGTAATTTTTTCCAAACAACAAAGAATAAGAATCACTAAAGGTAGAAAGAAAATGTAATGCTTATTACATTCAGAAGAAACCAACGAATCCAAAAGTACTAGAAGTAAACTACAGAATCCAATAAAATCCAAGTCTAAAGCATAAATGAAATAAATGATAGATAGTAAACAAGGTCTTCAACCCCGGCGTCCTCAAACGTCATCATCGAAGTCCTCTCGAAATCATCACCAACCCGTTCGTCTTCTCTCCCCAAACACATAAATAAACATGCATTTGAGGTAAGTACAATGTACATAGTAAGAAGTAGAAGCTACAATCTAATTAAGGTTTGTTATTAATAGATTATCTTGATGAAAACGACTCAATCTAGGGTTCACTTCATGTCCATCAACATGTCATGACTATACGTTTCTACTTAGCTTATCTTTGTTGCGTCATTACCCAAGGACACTGCGCATGGCGTTCATCAGCCTGAAGATATACTTGCTAACTAACGGTGATTAGCACCGATTAGCTCCGGGGTCTCCCCGGTATGCGTATACGTCCGATGGATTTCCTCCACTACCCTTCAGCCGTTTAAGGCCAGCAGTGTTGTCCACCTTTTATGGACGTATCACATCGCCGATATGGAATAGTGTCTAACCGAGAATAGATGATGCTTTATCTTTCACTACACATATGTAAGTATTGATGTGAATTAACTAGCCATCCCTAGTGTTTTCAGGTAAGCACCCTCGCACCTCCTACTCTCGTACCTAGACCACTAGACACAGACATGTCCTAGCAAATACACAGACATTGATGAACTCTAGTTCACCAAAGCACAAGCCCTTTCATGCCATTCTGATGGATCCGAACTTCATCTCCCTTTAAGAGTACATTCGGTGTTTTAACTGAACGCATCAGAAGTACAATCGAAGCTAGTTCAATTTTTAATTAATCTTAATATATCATAATTAAAAGCTCAACCCAATAAATAACATAACATTGGAGCCTGAACTAAACTGAATCGATTAAGATCAATAAAACAAGGTTAACTGAACAAACACCCGTCTGAAACCCTAAACGCTCGTTTAAACCCTACTGGACGCCCGTCCAACCCTATGGACGTCCGTCTGGGACTGGACGTCCGTCCACTATAACTGGATGCCCGTCCACCTAAAAACGCTACAACCAGTATGTAATATCACTCCTCAAACGCCCGTCCGCTTAAGGCAAACGCCCGTTTGAGTTTCTAAGCTTCCAGACGCCCGTCCGCTTATGCAGACGCCCGTCCACCTGCGTTTTTCCCAAAACCCCAAATCTTCAAACTCGATTTCTAATCCGATTCTAACATAAACAGCAGCAACTTTAACATAGACAAAACGCCTAAACGCATATCTAACCGTATCATAGCATCTAGGATCATTAACCAATCAAAAAGATACATCTTTCTTGCACCAAAACATCTTAAATCTTGATCTAACTACTCTCCACCATAATTAGATTGTAGGAAGAGCTTCTTACCTTAAGCAAGCTATTCCAAAATCCAAAGCTCAGAAAAGACAGCAGCAAAACGATCTCTTTTCTGCAACAAACCTATATGATCAATCCGAATTTGCATCACAAATCGATCACACGATTCCAAACGATTAAACTACGAAAGGTATGAGTTTTGATCCATCAAAACTCATAAAACAGCAGGTAATTCGAGTTTCATACCTTGAGAAAAGCTCCAACTTTTCGCTACGAGAACGACGCTCTCCTTATGGAAAATGATTGCATAAATAAGACAACCAATGAAAAAAAGATTGCTGGGTTTTTATAATTTAAAAAAAACATGCTGTTGTCAACACAAGAATGATAACAATGGCTTCCGGTTAGCCTAAATCAGGCATTTTCCCCTTCTCTGAACCAGTTTTAAAAACGTATTTCTGATGCTTTTGATTCGATAAGATGTGGTCATCTTGAATTTGAAACGTCTGGATGTATTGGAATGATAATGTGGTTTAGCTGCAAGAGTGGGAGTGTGTTTTGGTCGAGAGTTTGTTTCTGCCTTTCATCAGTGAGAGTTTGTTTTTTCTTCCTTGCAGAGGGTTGTTTTTCGGTTTGATACATGTTAATTGTTTGGGTTTCTTCCCTCTAATTAACTCATAATTTAAAAGAGAAGCCCACAGGAAAACGGAAAATGGGAGGTGCGAAGCCCACCGGAAAACGGAAAATGGAGGTGTGATAAATAGGTGAAAAAGAAGCAGCAAATCGGGGGAAAAAGAAGCAAATAAGTTACCTGACGGAATAAGGAGCAAATCGCGATCGGAATGGTTGCTTTGGCCGGAAATCGCAGCCCAAGAAACCCTACTCGTCTTCGTCGTTCCGTCGCTTGCAATTGTAATTTTTGGGGAAATAACATTAAAAAGAAAGAAGCTGATGGATGGGTTTATTTAATAAATAACATAAAAAGAAAAAGAGTAATATAAAATTGAGGGCAAAATTGGTATTTTATTTCAAAAAGGAATATTCCGACGGAATATTTCTTTGCGTTTGGCTGAATTTAGAGTTGATGGTTTGTTTAATACCCCAAGGTGGGTGAACCATATATTTTTAAACTACGAGGGGGAAAAAGCTTCAATTGACAAACCATAGGGGGGCAAAAGGTCTTTTACCCTATCTTCTTCTAAAATTTTGGATATAATGATTTGTAATTCCTCAACTTGTTTAATAACAGTTTTGGAATCGACCATCTTATAGTCCAGAAATTTACCTACTATAAATTTCTTAGCGCCTGCATCTTCAGTTTTATATTTTTTCTCTAATGCAAGCCAAAGTGTTTTTGCACTTTCATACATAGAATAAACACCATACAGACTATTATCTACGCAATTCAAAATATAATTTTTGCATAGAAAATCACTATGCTTCCAACTCTCTACAGCCAGCAACACCCTGTGCTCAGTGTTTTCAGGAGGCACAACTGGTTTCTCTTCAGTGAGCATCCTTGCTAGTCCAAGTGTAGTGAGATAGAACAACATATTCTGCTGCCAACGCTTGAAATTTAGGCCATTGAATTTTTCTGGTTTCTCTCCATGAGAAGTATGAGAAGCACCAGCAATGGTAACAATAGGTTGTGTCACGGCAGACACAGTAGCATCCAAAAGTGGATTCAGACTTGTGGTTGGTGTGGTTCCAATAGTAGGTGTCACAGACGCATCAGTGACTCCAGTCATTTCTGTTCAGAATAAAAAACAGAAGATCAACAACACAATTGAGTCATTTTTGCCAAAAAAAAACGAGACAAAAAAGCAGAAAATCGTTTTTGCCAGAAAACGATAAAAAAGGAAGATGGACCGGTTTTTTTTTTTTTTTTACCAAAAACCAATACAAAAAAAAAGAAGGACCGGTTTTACTAGAAACCAATACCAAAAAGGAAGATGGACCGGTTTTGACCAAAAAACCAATACCAAAAAGGAAAGGACCGGTTTTACCAGAAACCAATACCAAAAAGGATACACCGACACACTGAGTATCACAGACGATACTCAGAATGAACATAAAAAATAAAAGGTTCAGCAAGTAGACTGAAATTTATTTTTCATTTCGCAAAGATATACTTTTTAGAGCAAAGAGGCTAATAAAAGAATTGTCTTAAGATTGTTATACCAAAAGTACTACAATGCGAAAATAAAAATAAAGAACAGAAAAGATGAAGAACAATTTATTATATTCCGAACCGACAACAAACAGAAAGGAAAAACACAAAGGAAAGCAACAAAGATATGTAACCGGGACGAGCTAATCTCTGTCCTTAAGACAATTATGCTCCGGCAGTACCCACGGTTTAGCACTTGTCTCCCAGGATAACCCAATTACCTGTTCAGAATTGAGATACTTCAGCTTCTGAACTCAACGAACTCTTGGTGCTTCAGAATCTCTTCAACTAAAAACGCAAGTGTTTAAGTGATTTGTATTGTCTTTCAGTACCATTCCCATTGCAAGAGAGGACCCTATATATAGGAGGAAGGAGCAGCCTTGAAGTGTGTGAATTGATGGCCACTAAACCATCAGGTTGAAACTGCTCTTGTATTAAAGCCATATGAGCTGAATCGAATCGAACTCGAACTGAACCTGACTCATACTCTCAGCTCGAATCAGATTTATTGGACTTGGATAATATCCAGATAAACTGTCCAAAAAATATAATATTGCCTCAGGCCCAGAAGGCCCATTCCCCGGCCCCAAAGCCCAAGCCCAAGGTCAACGGGCACGAGAACGGGCGTGCGGCGACGCGCGCGCGTGTGACATTTTTAGTAAACACTCAGCCCACTAAAACCACTCCGAGTTCTCTTCTTTTCTAAGAGATTATACCAACAACAAAACTTCCACCACTTAAATATTGAGGAAATGTTAGCACATTTCCCAATGTGGGATTAAGAAGTTTGTCTTTTCAAGTTCCTTTTCACACCTTTTCAACTACTCACTTTAAGCCTTAATTTCTCATTCACCCGACATCCGAATTGAACGATTCAAAACCTTATTTTCAACTACGTCTTACGTAGTTTTCAAAGTCATCACTAACTCTTGATAATCTATGTAAGAGTTATAACAAAATCGGCTCTCAAAGTGGTTACAATAAATGATTCAAAAATCATTTTAAAATGTTAAAAACATTTTTTCCTTTTATCCTTATATATCTCCAACAGTTGCGACATTGCTGATTCCACCAGATCCCCTACTGGAGGTTTTGGACGCCAATTTTAAAAAAATAGGTCTTCGCACCCAAACGTTGACGGAGAGGTGTAAGGTCTCTGCAAATTTGTACATCTTCATCCGAAAAGGGAGATTTTCGAAGAGGCGGAAGAAGGGGGAAGGCGGCTTGTGGCGGGAGAAGGAAAGGAGGTATAGGCGGGAGAACATTTTAAATTCTTTTTTTCAGGTATGAATAAATAAGAATTATTTATGTATTTATTTCTTTGATGGGTTTCTTTTGAAGTATTCTTAGTAAGGGGGGCCATTCTGCTGACTGGATCCCACCTAGGATTCTGTAACCAATTCGGTAGAAGAGAGGCGTATCATTGAAGAAAAAAGAAAACAAAAAACATGATTTTCCCTTCCCTTTTCCTACCGGAAAGAGAACATGTGATATATATAACTGGAATGATTCTCTCGATATTATATATAGAACATTTTATTTCTAGAATTAAACACACAACAATCATTATATTTACTTCGTTAATTATTCTATTTTGTCTTCATCTTCTCCTTTTTTCTTTTTTTTTTTGTTATTTTACGTGTGGCATATAATGGCTCCTAAGAACCGAAAGCAAAAATCAACATCCTCCATCAAAAGAAAACGTTTATATCCAAGAATTAAACAGTTTGTTTCAAGATTTCATTTATTTTCTTTGTATCCAAGAAAAAGATTGTGTCGTCCAAGAAAACAACAGATTGTTTCAAGATTTAATTTACTCTCTTTACCATTGGATTTGGTGTCTGAGATAATTGTGCGCATTGCTGCAAATTCTGCTCAACAACTTGCCTGGACTAAAGTTTGGTAAGTTTTATTTAATTCATATTTCAGTTTTTTTTTTTTTTTTTAATAAAAAGAATCAAGAATTATATATGATATTTGTTATCTTGTGATTTTTGTCAATAATTTTTTTATGATACTCAATTACGTTTAAAAATAACATGCAGTTGTAAAGAACTACAAAAGGTTGGCGAGGAGAAACATGTGTATCAACGTGTGAGCATAAAGGAATTTTCAAATCTAGGATGGTTTCATCCAAAAGAAACAGCTTTGTTTCTCAATAAATGCCAATCCTTTAAAAATCCGGAGGCTTTGTACAGACGAGGAGTGGTATGTTTTTTTTTGTTTTTTTCGTTTAATTATTTTATATCGGTTTCCTTTTCGTTTTAGTAAAATTGTTATAAGATTCCTTTATTCTGGAAATTATTTATCTTTCTCTTCTTTTATAGAGTTGTTTTTGTTTGTTTGTTTATATTGTAGAGATTATGTTTATCGTAAATTCAAATGCCTGTATGATTTTAATATATAGTGAGTTCTTGTATTGAAATTTTTAACTATGGAAAGAAAATTTAGCAAGAAAATCTTCAAACTTAGTTAATAAAATATAGCTTCGCAATAAGGAATTTTAGGGTCAACTTATCTAATTTTATCTTCTATCTATAATATAAGACTTTTTGTATTTGTTATCGTGATATAATATAAGTTTTTTTCTTTCTAGATTATAAATGTATCTTTATTACTTTAATCGACTTGTATTATCTCCTACTGCCTCCGTCCCGTAACAGTCATTTAGTTTTTTTTGGCTATCCCCCATAATATAAGACCTTCTAAATTCAATATAAATGTATGATTTTTACTTTCACATTAAACAATGCAACAATGCAATGTTATAAGTCACTACCTAGAAACAATACAATATTTTACCTTAAAATTTTAAAAATAAATTCAATTAATAACTTTCTTCCACTCAAAAAAAATAATAAAAAATTAATAACTTTCTTAAATTGAGTGTAAATCTCACAAACCCCTATATTGCGGGACGGATGGAGTATTTAGTATTCATTTAATTCATCTACTTTGAAACTATTCTACTAATTTTAGGTTAAACTTTCTGTTTTAGAAGTTATAGCATTTAATTACTTTCTTATTTTTGTAAAAAGTACTAAAAACGATATGGAAGTTGTGTATAAGTTCATTTTTTCGTTTTTAGTTTAGAGAAAATATTTATTACTAGGTTATGCTTTATATATAACTATGAATAGAAATTTAACCGATTTTTTTTTGTTGTTGTTGATATTTTTATTTTTGCAGATCGATTATTTCAAAGAACTAAATAAACAATCTGCAATGTATTACTTAAAAGAGGCAGCAGATTATGGACACATGGGAGCTTATTATGCAATGTCAATCATTTTTCTTTTTAGCAACGACGACGAGGAAAAACAAAAAGGAGCAACTGGATTGCTTCATCTGAAGAGATTGACAAGCAGCAATGAAAGCAAAATTAAAGAATATCGTACGAGTTTAAGCCAGATTTTAAGAGAAATATGGATAGCAGTTGCGTTACATCACAATCGAGATCGAATTGAAAGAAGAAGATGTGAATCGCAACACAATAAATGTAAAGGTTGGAAGAATAGAAAATGGCATGGTGAAGGTTATGAAAAGATGTGTGAAGCTTGTCTGATTGATGAAGAAGTTGCATATGTATTAGGATTCTTATAGGCTTTGGTTATTAGTCCAAAATAGACATTGTAGTAAATGTTTGTTGAATACATATTTAATTATTTTTGTCCCTTTTAAAATTATGGTCATTATACGGAAGGAAGCTCCGTTTTGCGTATTTATACATGTACAATTAGAGGCGGAGGCACATGATACTAAACGGACCCTGCTAAAACAAAAAAAATATTAAGTTTTATGTGTAAATTTTTTTACGAACCCCGCTAAAATTATTTTTTACTCTTAAAAACATTTTTGGACGTCGTTGAACAAATTTTCTGGATCCGCCACCGTGTACAATAGGAATAAAGAGATTTATGGTAGACCCCTTATCTATATAAAATCTATAATTCTGAATATTCTAGCTAATTGGTTGAAAAAGCTGATGTAATGGTCATTATACTTGTTCTGGACGAACATAAAATCTCGGGAGGGGTAGGGGTGTGAGGGGGGGGGGGGGGGGGGGGGGGGGGGCTGCCTAAATTGCTTGCATTGCCTTGTTCTTCAAACTTTCTAAATAAGAACAATCTTGCATTGCAAAAATAACTTGTATGCCATTGTATCTTGATTTGAAAACTTGATCACATTGCTTGACTGTCATTGTTCAAACCATCTTGTTTAATTCACTGTGATTACTGCTTACAAACATGCTATATATATCTTTCTAATCTTTCTTGCACATCTTCTAAACTATCTTATATGCAAGTCAGAATTGGATTTTGGCTCATTCACAATCTCTAAGAAATTCAATTCAGCTCACGATGTCGTTTTTTTTGCTTTAGCTCTAAAACTACATCGTTTTATCCCTCTTCCTTATCACGACACAACTGCTGTGTAACACCCATGTCCCAGATACAGAGTCTTTATCCGGAATAGAAACGTTCGACACGTGGCATTTAGAGTAAGCCCTAAATTCTATGTAAGTCTCGTGTCATATCAGAGTAAAAGAAAATGCGGAAGAAAAGAAACAAACGAGAAACTCGGGAAACTGACACTTAAGATCTTCCATTAACCAACTCAACGGATTACAATTGCTGTCAAACTAAATTATAAACGAACACTAACATTTATTACCACTCAATTTGATTAAAAAGGAAACTGCTAAACCATAAAGAACTCCTTAGCTCTACTCCTAAGCTTGGTCTCCAAGCGTGCATATCTTCGTATTTCAAATGAAGGAGTGAGCATTGGTTGATACTCAATAAGGAGAAAAAATATCAAAAAATTGATTCATGTTAGTCGTATACCGGGAAACAACACATGAAGTTGAAAGAATAACTTGAAACGTAAGAAAAATACTTTTAAACCATAACCTGAGACATAAGAATATCCAGTTTAAAACAAACTTGAACAATGCACAAAAAACATGCTCCATTATCTACGTTCAGTAATCTTGCACGTAGTTGTTCGTTTAATTAATTATTTATCTAACATGTTTAATTAGTCTGCTAATAGAATTTACGTAAGTCATCTATTAACCCATACTTTACTTGTCATTTAATTTTACTAACATGTTTGTGTCTTGACTGTCATGTTCATGTTTCTTACTTATTTGGCATAATATGTTCTTGTTGTATTCTAGTCTTTCCTAGAGATCCTCGTCTACTTAACTTGAAGGTGCAGGACATAGGTAGGCTAGCACGACTAGCTATACTTATAACATGGGACTTACTGGCACTACAAGAAAAATTAGATATTATGACATATTTTTTGGGGCACTTTAAAAAAAATGTATCAAAAAAAGCCCAGTCCATACGTTTGGTAGTCAAATGCAGCAACAATTTCGTATGAGTTATTAGGCAACTCCTCAAGAGGCGTTTATATGTGTAAAAATATTAGAAAATGCCCCATTTGACCTTCAGCACCAATTCTCAAAAAAAATCAAAATGCAAAACATTTAGCGCGGAAACCATTTGCTAATGTTTATGGTAGGAAAATAATTGTGTTTTTTTTTACGGATATTGCTAGTTACCGTTTCAACTTCTTATTGGTAGTGTATACCATTTCAAATTCTTATTGGTAGTGTATAATGTGTTATTTTTTTGTCCTTTTTTCTTGCCTACATACGATAACTGTTGTAGGTCAATGAATATGTTGCAATGAAAAGCTGTTTTGATGCCTCAAAAACTGTTGCCGAAGGATATTTACAATCTTTAGACCCAACATGTGTGGTTGGAGGTCAAGTGTTGGGTAAAAATTCATGTTCAATATTGATTCAAGTAGCGGTTGTTCCTTCAGAAGAGTTGTTTCGACCATTTGATATGTTTGAAACTTTGGGTGATATTATCGGACTTGCAATTGCTTGGCCAAAGCACTTGGTATACTTATTTATTCTAGTTTATATTACTTAAATTTTAAGACACTATATTTATTGATACTAGTTTACTTTTTATTTTGAGACATCTTAGAGATTTTATCAATGTCACAGGTGTTCACTATGGATGAAGATTAATGTGGTGGATGGTGCTACTCTGAGGTATGGTTCTTGATTTTATATCTCGCATTGCGTTATATTTTTTTTTTGGGTTGCTTTCCCTTATAATTTTAGTAGCATATTTGTATTCCTATTTACTTCTAAGGTGGTTGTTTATTGTTTTCCATGTGCTATATCCCAAATTCCAAGATCTTGTTATGTTAAATTGATGCTTACAATCTTATGCTACTGAATCATTTACAGACAGACTATCAACGTTAGAAGGTAGAAGATCGACGTAATCTGGCGCATGAACCTTTTGATTATATGAAGCTCTATTTTGCTTTTATCAATATGAATGTTTTGGTTTGAATTTGTACCATGTGACATGGAGATATTATGTATTGTTTTTTTGTTTGAACATTAGTCTATGACATGGTGATGATTATATATGTTCTCTTGACGTTGTAACTTTATCGTTAATGCAATTTGAATCTTATTTCTAATATAATGAATCTTATTTCTAATATGATTATAGGTGTATTATTTAGTTTTTGCATTTCTATTTATATCAATAATAGAATTTAATTAATGAATGTTGGTGTTTTCATGAATATTAGGGCATCTCGTGTCATTCCAATTACAATACTGGATGTGTTTACAGTTTTATGGGGCGTTTTAATATATACCTAATATAACTTTATGGGGGCATTTTGAAATATAACAAATAGAATTTTATAGGGCGCTTTCATACATACTTAATACAATTTTATGGGGCATTTTGTATCATGCCAAATGTAACTCTAGGGGGCGTTTTGAATCGTACTGGGCGCACATTTGTGAGGGCGTTTGTTTACTGTCAAATGTGAATCGTTTGAGGCATCCTGGAACGTATCCTCACAATGAGTTTTAAGGCATTTCTGAGCGTATCAATTACTAATTAAAAGGGCATTTTATGGTGTTACCACTTATAGAATATAGAGGCGGTTGAGCTATCCGTACATCGACTGACGAGGCGTTTTCCAGAAACGCACCTAGCAATAAAACGCCCTCAAATCCCTTTTATGGGGGCATTTTTGACCGCCTCGAAAACCTTTTTTTCTAGTAGTGTGGTGCCCAAGGTACTCTTGTAATACACCGCCTTAAGAGCCGCTTGGCTAATAAAGTTAATCACACTTTTCAACATGGATCTTGGCTGTGCCCAGGGTACCCCGTATGATTCATTTCTTAATAACAAATACCATGCAAAGTAAATTCGGACAAACATCACATGACTAATGATTTTCAGCCTTCACCTCCTCCACAACGTAGCCCCTGTCTGCCGAATGCCTTTAATGCACAAGCCTCTAATGCCGTTCCTTCTAGCTGGATTCCTGACACGGGCGCCACACATCACATGATTAATGATTTTCGCAATCTCAACTTGCTCTGAACAATATGATGGCCCCGATAAAATTCACATTGGCGACGTTTCAGGTTTGCCAATATCTCACTATGGTTCCTCCTCCTTTTCCACAACTACTCGTACTTTTTCGCTTTCTAATATTCTTGTTGCTCCCTCCCTGAAAACTAACCTTTTATTTGTTCACCAGTTTGCTTCCGATAATTGTGTTCATTTCGAATTTCATGACACTTATTTCCTTGTGAAGGACTACTCGGGTCGCATCCATCATAGAGGATTCCTAAAGGACGGTCTTTATCACTTCTCCACCGCCTTCAACAAATTCTCCGCTCAAGATCTTGCCTCCAACATCACCTCTTCCGCTCAATGTCACCAGCGTCTTGGTCACTTCTCCCACCCTATTTTATGTCTTGTTTTGCATCTTCAAAATGTTTCTATTTCCAATAAAGCTTCTGGTCTTGTCTGTGAAGCATGTCAGTTGGATAAAATCCATAGGTCTCATTTACCCGTGTCGTCTTTTGCTTCTACTGTACCTTTAGATTTGCTTTATTCCGATGTATGGGGCCCTTGTGCCGAAACTTTGATTCTTGGCAATAAATATTATGTTAGTTTCTTGGATGATTTTACAATTTTTTTGTGGATTTACCCGTTACGCTTAAAGTCCGATGTTGAACAAACTTTTCTGCAATTTAAAACTTTAAATGAACGCCAATTCAACACCACCCTCAAAGCCTTGCATACTGACTAGGTGGAGAATTTCACCGTCTTACCACACCTCTCGTCTCTTCAAATCCAACACCATCAGCACACGAACAAATGGGTGCCATTGAGCGTCATCATCGCCTAATCGTTGAAGTCGGCCTCTCCCTTCTTGCTCAGTCCAACCTCCTTTTACCCTACTAGGAAGATGCCTTCCTAACCGCCACATACCTTATCAACCGTCTTCCTACTCTTATTCTCTCCAACAAGTCTCCTTACGAAATGGTTCACAGTCGTTCCCCTGACTACCCGTTCCTCCGTGTGTTCTACTATGCTTGTTGGCCCTATCTCCGTCCCTACAATCACCATAAAACTAACTTCCGTTCCAAAACTTGCATCTTCCTCAGCTATAGTCCCCACTGTTAGGAAATCTACGTAGGAACGCATCGGAATTTAAAATTTATTTCCTTTCAACTAGGATCGACTTCGTTTAAGCAACAAGCATAAAAGAAGTAGACGTAGAATATACATTGGATGATCTAAAATAGATCGTCGCTTTATGTACGGTTGTAGTTTCTGCACGAAGCCGCCCAAGTGTTCGGCCTCTACCGTTGATCCACACAAACAACCCGCCGGAATCCACCATTAGATTGCTACAGGAAAAAGTCGGCTGCTAGGCCGCCTTTTTCTCTCCTAAAACTCTCTCTCTCTAGAAGCTCTCTTAATTTTCTTGTATAAAATAAGACTTGTAATTGTGATACAAAAGAGCTTGACACCTACACTATATTTATAGTGTAAGTGGGGCCCTTATGTAGTCTCAATCCTATTGGGAGAAGTTTGAGGAGAAAGAAAACCAATTCCCAATAAAATAAGGAAAATGTCTTTTCTTGATTTATCTCATTAATATCTAATATCTTATATTAAATATTTTTCCAAGATATATATTATCAATATCTAATATTGAATATATCTTTAATGTATTACCATAAATCAATTTACACATGTGTGCAAATCTATGCATATTAATATCTAATACAAGATAATACTATTAATTAAATTGCACAATCCAAGTGTATCTTGATACACCAAAAATGGCCCCACCTATATATATAAATATATACATATTTAATTAATATAATACTATGATTAATTAATTTGCAAAAATCCATGTGTATCAATATACACACAAAATTGCGCCACATATGTATGTGTGTGTGTGTGTATATATATATATATATATATATATATATATATATATATATATATATATATATATATATATATATATATATATATATATATATATATATATATATATATATATATATATATCAACATAATTAATATATTTTATTTAATTTATTCATAATAAATAAATACTACTATATTAATTTTTCACTATAACACTTTATAGTCGAGATAAAACTTTCCTTATTTGGTTATCGCTATAACCACATTTTAATCCGGCTAGATATCCTTATGTGTGTGACCCGAATATTTCAAAGAACTAAATAAAGAATCTGCAATGTATTACTTAAAAGAGGCAGCAGATTATGGACATTTGGGAGTTTGTTATGCTATGTCAATCATTTTACTTTTTAGCAACGACGACGAGGAGAAACAGACAGGCACCACTCGATTGCTTCATCTTAAGAAATTGACAAGCAATGAAAGCATAATGTAGGAATATCGCAAGAGTTCACGTAATATGCTAAGAGAAACATGGATCGCAGTTGCATTACATAACAATCGAGATCAAATTGAAAGAAGAAGATGTGAATCACAACAAAATGCATGTAAAGGTTGAGTTTTCTGCTATTTTCTGGGTGTTTTCGATGTTAAACCTGTTTGGAATTGGGTAGAAATCATAAAAGTGCACAAAAATTGAGCTAGGGCTTTTCCGCGTTCAATGCACAAGCATTGGTTAGCAATACACACACATTGATGAGACAGAAAGTCAGGTTTTTGATTCAGGAGCTCAATGCACACGCACAGGATCGAATGCGCATGCATTGAGGGCCAGAAAGTGATAAAAGTGGTACTGGGAGTTTCTGCGCACGCATTAGGTGAGCAATGCGCACACATTGGTCAAACAAGAGCATCCTGAATGTTCTGGTTGCTCAATGCGCATGCATTCACAAGAATGCGACGCATTCACCCCTGCTTTGGGTTTTAATGAGTTTTGAGCCCCAAGTTCAGTTTTAAATGTTATTTCTTAAACTAATAACACTAAATGAACATGAACAAGTCTTGATTGAGTTTCTGATGCATTTAGTTCCGGCACCGAATGGATTCTTCCCAAGAGTTGAAGTTCGGGACCATCGGAAGGGCATGATAGGCTTGTACTTTGATGAGTTATTATTCATCAATGTCTGTGTATGTGATAGGTTGTTGTGTCTAGTTGTCTAAGTGAGAGAGTAGAGCTGCTAAGGTAAGGTTTGCCTTGAAACACTTAGGTGGCTAGTTAACGGTTAATAAAATACATACTTGAGTAGTAAAAGACTAAACATCATGTCATTCTTGGATAGACACCAAACCATATCACGATGTGTGGGCGTTCAGATAAAGTGAATAACTCTGGTGGCCTATAAACGACTAAATAGTAGGGGGACTTCGCCGAACGTGTGCGCTATCGTAGACTAGGCTTCCGTGGCTATTGGTGTGATCTACTAATAGGTTGCACTAGATATCTCCTGGTGGATTTTCATCAGGCGTAGTGCCCTTGAATGCGGATGTAACATAGATAAGTTATGTTAGAAACGTATAGTTATGACATGTTGAGGAGCATGCAATGAACCGTAGACTGAGTCGGTCATATAAAGATAATTTATATATATTTATGAATCTTATGCTATAATCTGTAATTAAATCATAGCTTCTACCCTTTATTAAGTACTTTGTATTTACCTCAAATGCATGTTTGTTATGTGTTTGGGATGAGAAGATGAACAGGTGGATGCGGAATTCGATGTGGATTTCGAACGACGTTTGAGGACACTGACATTAAAGCTTACTTGCATTTATTCATCATAAGACGTTTTAGGCTAGTTGTTTCTTTTGGTTTGGAATGCGATGCGTTTTTCCTTTGAGACTTTGTAACTTCTTTTAATTATTTTGGAGGCTTTTCGTACGTTGTGAATTGTTTGGAGTTTTTCGTTGTAATAAGTTGCATTTCCATACATGCCAAACGTTTCTATTACGGATAAGGATCCGGTGTCCGGGAACGAGACGTTACATAATATGGTGGTGAAAGATCGATGTTTTTTTAGCTTCGATAATTTTTTAAGGCTTGGAAATGATCGTCATCTTTTATCTTCTCTCTAATGATGTTTAGGATCAGGTCCACCGGAGGCAAGCCTGTTCAAGTCATATAGGCCTCTTCATTTAGTCATAAAATTTGAGGATATATATATATACATATACACACACTTGTACAAATTGAGGATCTACCATCTCAACCAAAACTCTATTGGTTAAAATTTGCACTAGAGATAGAAACAAGGGGAAATTACAAAAGTAGTATCATAACTTTGAAATGATGTCAATTTTAATTACATAAGGTTCTAATTCAGTAAAATTGGTCTTTTAACTTTGGTCGGTCGCATACAAATCTGTTTTAGCAATTTTGTAAGTTTCCCTAAAAACTATAAGATTGGTTAGACAGTGTAAAATATTAATATGAACACTAGGGCAAACAGGGCCGGCCCAAAGGTTAGACGGATTAGGCAGCTGCAGAAGGCCTGTTAGAGGATAAGATCAATAAGGGTATTATTGTATTTACTTTATGTATGTGAGATGGCATAACTGTCTTGTACTGCAAGATAGGGTTTAGCCTAGATTGAGTATATGTTAATGTAATGTTTTTGCAATTAATGATAAGAAAGAATTATTCTAGAATCTAACTTGGTATCAGAGCCGTACTAGCCGTTAATGGCTGACGCCACCTCCGGAGCATCTGCTCCTCCGCCTTCTACTGGAGTCTCAACTCCGCCAGCCTCCAGTTCAGTATCTGTAACCGGAGCTTCAGCTCCCTCTCTCTCACCAGTCCTCAATGAGCCCGGTATACTCTTCGGAGCTCTGCCGTCAACGACCATCCTCACATCATCCATTCCCGTTTCTCAAACTTCCTTTACCAGGCCGTCGATTTCTTCCTATATCCCTCAACACTATGCTTCCACCTCCTTTCTCCGGTCATCTCTTCCAGATCCACCACCGTTTCTGCAAACAAGCTTAGCCGCTGTACCTTCCTCTCACCATGCATCTCCAACACCAGAGCTCAACCAGACCACCACCACCACTCTTACACTGTTCAGTACAAACCTCAATCAAATCTGCACCATCAAACTTGATAGATCCAACTACCTATTGTGGATGTCAATAATCCTGCCAATTGTTCGTGGCCACAAGCTGGATGCTCACCTCTTTGGAACAAAATCTCCACCACCAGAGAGTCTTAACAACCTACAATCCGACCACCGGATTTCCTTGCACCGTCCCAAACCCATCATTTGAAGAATGGACCACAAAGGATCAACTCCTAGTTGGGTGGCTTATGAGCTCAATGAAGGAAGAAACCCTAATTGAGGTAATTGGGTGTACAACGGCTAATGAAATCTAGACTTGTTTGGAGGTTCTTTACAACAACAGGTCTGAAGCATGAATGCTGGAATACAAAACAACCCTTATGAAAACCGAAAAAGGGTCTAAATCAATTATGGATTACCTTGCGTTGATGAAGTCATATTCTGATGGTTTAGCTGCAGCAGGGTACCCAATCACTAAGGGTGAGCTTATCCTTGCCACTCTTGGAGGTCTGAGGGAAGAATATGAATCAGTCATAGTTAATATGACCTCAAGAATTGAGTCCCTATCTTGGCAAGAGGTGCAGTCACAACTAGTCACCCATGAGAGGCTTATAGCCCGATTTAATCCAACTGCATCCCTGGAAATAGGACAAGCTATGCTGCAAATTTAGCAACCAGGTCTGGGAATAATAGGTCCTACAATAGGAACACTGGTACTCAAGAAACTGGAAGAGGCAGAGGCACTAGAGGTGGTAGGAGTTCCAGAGGAAGAGGGGGTAGAGGAACAAGCAACAACAGCTACAATGGAACTCCAAGACCTGTATGTCAAGTGTGTGGAAAATCTGGTCACGTTGCTGTGGATTGCCGGCACCGGTTTGATTCCAATGTTAGAATCCCAAGCACTGGAGGGAACTCTAATCAACACAGGAACAATAACAGTGCTTATATAGCTTCTTCAGACACTGTGAGTGATGCAAGCTGGTACATGGATAGTAGAGCAACGAGCCATGTCACTTCTGATCTTAACAATCTCCACATCAACTCTGGATATGAAGGATCAGACACCTTAATAGTAGGTAATGGTGAGCATCTTTCCATCCTTCATGTAAGTAATTTCACACTTTGTGGCACACACTCAGCACTCACACTCAAAAATATACTTCATGTACCTGACATCACAAAGAACTTACTTAGTGTCTCCAAATTGATTGTTGACAATCCTGTTCTAGTTGAATTTTACTCTATGGCTATTTTGTGAAGGACAAAACCACAGGGATGGTGATGCTGGAAAGGGAACTTAAGGATGGTCTGTATCAATTAAAGTTGCCTAAGGAGTCTAGCCAGAGCTCTCCTCACTCCAAGAATGCCTCTCTTATTGTTATTCAGTCTAAGTCTAAGTTGAATGAGTCTGTAAGCCAATGTGGCCCCATAGAGTCCTTTGTTTGTTCTGTGAACTCTCAAGAAAAAGCCATTCTGTGGCACAGGAGATTAGGACATGCTTCTAGTAAGGTCATAGACCAAGTTTCTAAGCTGTGTAATCATCATATTATTAAAATGCCTGTGTTTTGTGAGGCTTGCCAGTATGGAAAACACCATAACTTGCCCTACACTGTACCTGAAACTAAAACCACTCATCCTCTGGATCTCATAAACTCTGATCTATGGGGACCTTCCCCAGTCAGGTCCACTAATGGGTACACCTACTACATCCACTTTATTGATGACTTGTCCAGATTTACTTGGATATATCCATTGAAACTAAAATCTGATGCATTAAAGGCCTTTCTTGATTTTAAATCCCTGGTTGAGAACCAATTTGGCACCACCATTAAAACTCTGCAATCTGACTGGGAGGAATACATGACCTTTGAACCAATTTTGAAACAACATGGCATTATCTTCAGACACCCCTGTCCTTATGCACATGCCCAAAATGGCAAGGCTGAACGCAAACACAGACACATAGTTGAATTAAGTCTCACTCTTCTTGCTCAGGCTGTCATGCCACTTAAATTTTGGTGGGAGTGTTTCAGACAGGCTGTGTCCATTATTAATGCTCTTCCTACCCCTGTTCTATCTCAGAAGTCTCCCATTGAAGTCCTTAGTGGCAAATCACCCAACCATGACACCTTTAGAGTATTTGGATGTGCTTGCTATCCCTACTTGAGACCATATCAAAATCATAAGTTCCAGTTCCATACCAAACAATGTGTCTACCTAGGAACCAGTCCTGATCACAAAGGTTATATGTGTTTAGAGCCATCTGGAAGACTTTATGTTTCTAGAGATGTGGTATTTAATGAGAACCACTTTCCCTACAAAAACAGGATTTCCTAAAAAAATCTCTACTCCTGTTTTTGTGTCCAATGAAAGTCAGAACCAAGAACCTATTGTGTCTGTTTCTAGTATTCCAGGTCAATATTTCTCTGTGAGCAATACTGATACAGGCCATCATACAACAGCACCTCTTGAGGTTCCCAACACACCTCCAAGATCACATCAGTCTGTTGAATCACCATTTCAACCTCAAAATTCTCCTACAAACACACCTTCATGTGGTCACTCACAGTCTTCATCTCCACCAACAATGCAACTATTACCATCTAGTTCACCAATACAATCACCATCACCATCAACAACAACAACAACAATGTCCACCTCATCATTATCTCCACTGACCTCTCCATCACCATCACATTTATCTATGCCTTCTCCACCACCCCAACCTGTTCCACAGCATCACATGCAAACCAGATCAAAAAGTGGTATATATAAACCCAAAACCTTTTCCTTTCTAGCCACACATGATGCTCACCCTTATCCTACTGAACCTACCAAGGTGCTTGATGCTTTACAACAGGTTGAATGGAAGAAGGCAATGCAGGATGAATATAGAGCTTTAATTCAGAATCAGACATGGGAACTTGTCCCTCCAAACTCAAACTACAAACTAGTGGGCAACAAGTGGATCTTTAAATTAAAGTTAAATGGTGATGGTACAATTCAAAAGCACAAGGCCAGATTAGTTGCTAAAGGATTTCTTCAGACCCCAGGGGTAGACTACACAGAAACATTTAGCCCTGTTGCAAAAGCCAGCACCATCAGGGTTATTCTAGCCATTGCTGTAGCATGTCAGTGGCAGATCAATCAAGTAGATATCAATAATGCCTTCCTCAATGGCACCCTGAAAGAAGCTGTATATATGCCTCAGCCTGAAGGCTTTGTTTATCCAAGCAAGCCACATCATGTTTGCTGCCTTAAAAAGGCATTATATGGCCTCAAGCAGGCCCCTAGGGCATGGTTTGAAGAGTTAAGACAACAGCTACTCAAGTGGGGATTTCATCAGTCCAAATATGATGTTTCTCTATTCATCTTCAAAAGAGACACTTCCCTACTCTATGTTCTTGTGTATGTGGATGACATTCTGGTCACTGGCAACAGGTCTGCTCTCATTCACAAGTTTATTCAGATGTTGCACAACAGGTTTGCTCTAAAAGAACTTAGTCCTGTCAGTCATTTCCTAGGCATGCAGGTTTACAGAGATACCACAGGCTTGTATCTTAGCCAGCACATGTATGCATCTCAGTTGTTACAAAAACTTGGGTTCACCAACCTTAAACCCTGCCCTACACCAATGGCAGTTGGAATTGACATGACCAGGACTGATAGTCCATTCATGGACAACCCAACACTGTATAGAAGTGTTATTGAGGCTCTCCAGTACATGACTTTCACCAGACCAGACCTGGCCTTTGCTGTAAATTCCTTGAGTCAGTATATGCATCAACCTAGAGTATATCACTGGCAGTTTCTCAAGAGACTCCTCAGATATGTTCAGGGCACCATAGACTATGCCCTAAACTTTGTTGCAGATCAGGGAATTCATCTTGTTGGATATTCAGATGCTGATTGGGCCCGTGACAAAGCTGACAGAAGATCAATTGCAGGCTACTGTGTGTATCTATATGGGTCTCTAGTCTCCTGGAGCTCTAAAAAGCAAGGAGTTGTCTCCCGGTCTAGCACTGAGTCTGAATATCGATCCTTGGAAAATACTGCTGCTGAAATACAGTGGCTCACCTCTCTGCTATCTGAGCTGTCCACTCCTATTCCAAAAACAGCTACAATATGCTCAAGCTCTCGCCTACAACCCTGTCTTCCACAATCGCACTAAGCATGTGGAAATTGATATTCATTTCATTAGAGATAAAGTATTGAAAGGGGACCTGCAGATCAAACACATTTCATCCACTGAGCAAACTGCTGACTATCTTACTAAACCACTATCCATCACCAAGTTCAGCCAATTCAGAGACAATCTTCAAGTGGTTAAGAACCCCTTTCGATTGAGGGGGGATGTTAGAGGATAAGATCAATAAGGGTATTATTGTATTTACTTTATGTATGTGAGGTGGAATAACTGTCTTGTACTGCAAGATAGGGTTTAGCCTAGATTGAGTATATGTTAATGTAATGTTTTTGCAATTAATGATAAGAAAGAATTATTCTAGAATCTAACTAGGCCCAACCGTCAGAAGGTCCAAAATTATATGTTTCGTAATAAAAAATTGTGTAGATACAATCTCAACCAACCTAATATAATGTGTAAAAAAATTACATCAAATTATAGGCCCACTAATATAACTGATTGCGGGTCAAGTTATAAAAATAACTCGATGCCTAAATAACCAACTAGCAAGTGAACTAGATTCAATCGCAGCATAGCTAGATAGAGTCGAGGTCGATCCCACAGGGAATCAAATTGTGGGTCCTAAAGTTTAAATAACCAATTTATTTATTTCGTTTAACAACGGTGGTCTACGACCAACAAGGGTACAAAAGAATCACAAACTCGGACATATAGACAAATAACGTAATTAACCTCCCAATTATAGTCTTTATCGTTTGGACCTAAACAATTTATATAATAAACAAGACTTATTAACTATCAATCCGTTTGTATCTATTTCGTATTGGCTACGGGAGTCATCCTCTTAAACTTGACTTAGCACCCGTTAGGTCGCTAGATCACTGTGCTACATTACGTGACTTCGCCTTTTAATGCCTCCGTCTCATATAACTCACACGCTTACGACACTAAGGATGCCGATATTAATCGCACACCTCGTCTAGGCAACATTCCTATGGTTAGGCGTACTTATACTTCCTAAACGATTACTCAAGCTTTCGTCCAACTAGCAATTACCAAGTTATAGTCTCATGCTAATCTACGACGTACGTATAATCAGGTGCGCGTAATTCCCGAATATAAACCTACCTAGATAACGCTGAACGTCCGTGAAGAGCAATTCATAAGCCTACCTAAGAGTTTTATATTGGTATTTCCTTTTTACACGTTTTAATTAAACTAAGAGAGTAACGTAGCCATAGCCATACCTACTAAGATGATACATTCAATTGGGTTAACCTAACCATAAAGACGTGGCTTAATTAACAGGATGAATGGGATCGGTCGACCGAATGCAAGGGCTCGGTCGACCGAATGTTGACACTCGGTCACCTGAACAATTCTGTCCCAGATTACATCTCCGAACGTATATATTAGCGTTTCTCATACAATACGGATTAAAACAGCAATTCGTCAAGCTATTTTATAAATAGATCTAGATACACGGTAATCAAACAACGTAAATTCATACATAGATACTAGGTAGAGGACGTAGGGTATGTGATCCTCATAGACAAGGCATCGCCACCTCCCTAACGTCATAGCCTAGATCTACATCATCTAACTATGAATAATCGACTCAAACGATAAAACCATAATTGGGGAACTTAATTACGGAAAATAAAGAAGACAAGAAAATATACAAGGGCTTACATATTGAAAACCCTAGAAATCTTCAATCCAACTCTCTATGATTCTTTGTATTGTTGTATATGAGTTGTTGGTGTGGTATATCAAAATTACTAAGGACATAGTGTTTTATATAGAGTGCGGCCGACCTTGGAAAACCGACTTAAACTCGGAATTACTAAACCCTAGCCGCCTTAATAATGTGTCGGACTTTCGCCGGGCCGGGCTTGTGGGCCGCTCGGTCGACCGAATGGGCATGCTCGGTCGACCGAGTGTCTTCATTCGGTTGGGCTTCTTTTTCCTTTGTGCGGGCCTCTTGCATCGTCTACGCAATTCTATTAAATCTTCTCCGAAGTTTATCCATTACGCTCCCGAAATAGCTCACTGCAAACATTGCATAAAATACGGTTTGTAATATCAAATAATATACTAAAACATCAAACTAAATAATAATGAATCGTAACTGAGTACATATGTAAATTAAGCATATTACGACTTGTTATTACTCTATTAAAGCTCTTTTAAACTAGAATCGGGGATAAAGATCATAGAATAATGGGCACAAAATGACCGTTATCAACTACCCCCCACTTAGCCTTTGATCGTCCCGATCAAAGTATCAATAAGTTATTCCCCATACAATCACTTTCCAATGGTCACACTATACTAACACAAGAAACTCGAATCAACTCATACCATTTATGCTCATAAGATATTCATTATCCACTACTCGTCATGAATCGAAGTGATGTGTGCATGTGCATTAGTTTTATATAATTGTGGCAAGATCAGAGTTTATGCCAACTTCATAGTCTTCACCTACCAACATCAGTATTCTCACTTCTTAAGCCTCTCAATGGTTAAAGCACTAGAACAATAAGCAAGAGCGTATCTATAGGGATTTTGGACTTGGAGACCGAGTACTACTCAAAGCCTCTAAAACTTGAATTTTTCTTCAATTCTTCATATTTTTCGAATACTACCAATCTCAAGGAAGAAAACTTTTTAGAGTATCCCCCTATCTTAGATCAAGCATAGCATCAAATATCACCACAAGCGCGGGGCTACTTTGGTAATGTTACTACAAGCCCAGTGTTTAACATTTTGTTAAAACACAGGTACGTCTCAAGCTTATTACTCCGCTTTGATGGCTAGAATTTAGGAATACATCAGACGATAAATATCAACACTAGGTCAGCATAACCAATCATCTACGCAACGCACACAGAACTCTTTCATATTTTTTTATCATAAGCGCGGTATTTGTCGATTCATCTATTTGAGTAATTGAATAATAAATAACTACTCGCAACATACAGTATGAATATCATTAAGTTTACTAGCAATATATCGCAAAAGTATAAAGTGATCACGTACTCACGAAACATGGTTCCTTCCTTATTAAATACAACATCGGGAACACTCAAAAGTAAATGTGATTCTAAGTTTAAAAGTTTAAATTTTACTCATTTAATTTATTATTATATGGAATCTTATGTGAGCTAAGTGACTTGTACCCCCCACTTAAACGATGCATTGTCCTCAATGTATAACAATAAAAAGTAAGAATAAGAACTTAGCTCTGGATAAGCGTGGAAGTGGAACAAGTCTTGTGAACTTCGGAAAATTTCTAACAGATAAAACAGTGGCCGATTTTCAAGGAAGAAGAAAAACCGCTGCAACACACATCTTAAACAAAACTCGAAACTCGTTACAGGGTTAGTCCAAGAAAAAGTAGTAATCATATAAAAAGGGGACTGTAAAAGGGATAAAAATTCCTTAATCATCTTATTTTTATGTCCATAATTAATGATTTCATTGAAACACAACACATAGATCCAACACATTACATAGGGGAGAATTACTCCTTAGGGAAATAGTAAGACACTTAAGACAGACTCTAAATAACATGACTCGATTTACTAGTATACATGAGTCAAAATAAAAAACATACTAATAATAGGAAATACAAATACCTAAATAAAAAATGCTTAATCCCAAAACCGAGGGTTATTGGGATCATAAGACTCCGAGTTCGGATCGAACGAGGCTAAAGGTAGATGGCTAGGACCGGCTTCATCAGTGTTATGACCAAAATCTTGAAATGGAGCTTCATCTTCATCCGGGCCCCCAGCTTGGGCTTGATCATGGGCATGGCCAAGAGGTGGTGGAACAGAGTCTAAAGATAGTATAGGCATAGGTTCCACGTAGGAATCACTACCTAGCAAGGGACACTCTGTTGTCTCACAGAACGCAGTAACCAATGAACCATAGGGCAACATGTGGCGAGGCTTAAGAGCATCTTCCGTCATCTCATTCCGCATTAGTGCCCCAACATTCACTGGCCATCCCATGCACAACCAGTACAGCAATGTAGCATGTGCATAACAGACTGTGGACACGTGCTTGGCCGGGAAGAGGTTGGAACGAATAAGCCTATGGAGGCACTTATCCTCCCATCTCCGGAAATCAGGTTCCGCAAATGTTTGAGCAAAATCTCCGATTGTCCACTGTATACCAAGAAAAGCTCCCACATCTTCTAACCAAGCATCCGAACCATCAAAGACCAATGTATACTCGGGTCCCTCCTCCGGGGTATCAAGACCAAAATAACTTTTAAGCATCCCCGGAGAAATAACTATCGACTTTCCACGAACATGAACAATATTGGTGTAGGGGTGTACACGTAAGTAAGCATAAAACCCTTACCAAATCAACATTGACTCGGCCAGGAGGCGCAACGACATCCTGCCACTGATATTGAATCACCAGAGAAAATAGCTCGGGACCACAATTGGTTAAATCCAACCCGCATGCCCTATGCACCGGAGCACTTGTGAAATAATTCCTATATGCAGAATATACGTCACGACTAGCAAATTGCGGCACCCCGTTGATTAAGGGTACATCATCTCCGACTACAATGAAGTGAGCAGCTTGGTGCCGTCTGGGTGGCATCCTGATAGAAATCGATCACAACAGCAGACGACAGAGGGGCTCTCGGTCGACCGAGAGTGGAGGCTCGGTTGACCGAGAAAAATGGTTCGGTCGACCGAACGGTCGGACGATCGGTGTCTTCCCTGTATCCTTTACAGTGATGATTTTGGCCGATCAGAAAGATGGTTAGAAAAGCTTTTGATGATTCAGAATATGAAAATTTTGTAAATGGTGGAAAAAGCTTGGGTTGACACTGTGTTTGCCATTTAACTCCTACAAAGGTTGGGGTGTAAGGTGGAAATAGAGGGTTGGTGGTGGAGATAGTGGTGGAAGAGAAAGGAGAATAAGAAGAAGGTAATAATGATTTAGAAAAAGTTGTTGTGGAAAATTGGGAAGAGCATGAGTGGATTAAATAGGAAGTAATGGGGAAAGGGAAAATTTGAATTGTGAAAGATGATTGGTTGGTGGAAAAAGTTGGGGATTGATGAGTTGGAAAGTTGAATTGGGAGAATAAATGAACGGGGAAGAGTAAAAGGTGAATTGGTAGGAGAGATATTGGGATATGTAGAATTAAATGGTGTTTGACCACTCGATTTTGACACACACGAAATTTGCACAAATTATAACACATAGCCATTTCAAAATCATCATGTTACACTTTCACTTTCATAATCCTTATCACAAAAAATATTCCAACTATTTAATCAACCATCATGAAAATTTTATTTCAATCTCAATATCTTCATTCTTTCCATATACATTTATTAAACAATACCGGCCCTTAGCATCTTTAAATAATAAAACATAACAATTTATTTCCATAATCAATATATTTTTCAATGACTCGTCTACTAAACTCTAATTCACGTTAAAACGACTCGAGTAAAAAAAAGATTCTTGCACATCCTTAACTTAAGAGCACTTGCATCAGTGTCTCTGAATAGAGTCTCTACCTTACAGATTCTAACATCATTTACAGAATCTCTACACATAGTCACCTGTACCAGAATCTCTACCGTACTACAATAATAAAGTAACTGTAAACCAAAATAATTATGACATATTTACAAAAACAAATACACATATAAATAATTTATTTTCTATTATTATAGTGATAAATATTATCTTGTATGGATATTCAAAATATGTATAGAAGATCTTATTAATGAAATATTTCTAGAAAGCATTTTTTGTGACTCGAAATATATATATATATATATATTTATATATATTTGATGTTAGAAATAGCAAAAACTTGAATCTGTAAAAAAATTCAGATTGCGGTAGATATAGAGTATGATGTCCAATTTTATCCAGAATCTGTTGAATAGAGATCATGTATACAGATTCTGATGCAGCACATTTTAGTTGGATCTGGAGCTGTATATACAGATTTACCACTTTTTACAGATTCTAATGCGAGTGCTCTAACAGTCATTGGAACACGGCAAAAATAAAAAATAAAAAACTCTTATCGTCTAACGTTACTTTTATTGACTCTAATAAAAGAAAATAAAAATAAATAAACTATGAAATTTCAAAAAAATAGAGATAGTTCTACATTTAAAGTCTATAGCTCAACTTCCCAAAAAAAATATATATCACTCTCTAAGGATTGTTCTTGACTTGCCAGGTCTTCACCCGACTAGCCTTCACCGAAAACGTCTTGCCATTTCTTTGCACGAGTGCCTTTCCGTGGGATGTGCATCTGACGAAAAGACAGTCGAACTGTCCATCTAAACAGGCACCGACTTTCGGGATCGTTTCAGACTTTGATGAGCTTTCTTGAACACGAACTCTACGAGTTCTTCGCTTGACTTTCCTCCTCCTATCCTTAGGTTTTGAGATATGCGAGGCTTCAGCATCATTATTATTAAAAACAGGCGCAGGTTGAGCAGCTCTATCTCGGCTTAGGATTGTCAGGATCTCTTTCTCATATCTATCTTCAGCATTGTCATCATCACACTCCTCTGGGCTTGGGATCAAATCCGGTTTAGAACCAACGACTTCTATAATATTAACACTTACCGGAATAGGGAACTCAGGATTCATTATCCCAAAAGTCTCAGAACCCTTAGCATCAAACAATGTGATCTCATGCCTAGTCATACAAATGAGGGTTCTAGAGGTGTTAATAAAGGACCTACCCAAGATGATTGGGCTATACGGATGCTCCTCTATGTCCATCACAACCAAATCTATCTTAAACCGAAGTTGTCCGATACCAATGATCATGTTATTCATTCTTCCAGACATGATGGTTCTAGTACTATCCGCGAACCTAACTTTAGCGGGGTGTTCGTGGGAGTCAGAATCATATTCCTCTCGCAAAGGCTCTTAGGGAAAATGTTTAAGCTTGATCCAGAGTCAATTAAAGCTAATCCCAAGTGTGCTTGTTCTAGGGTAACATCTACAAGGAATGCCCCAGGGTCACCTAACTTTGGCATTAACCGAGATTCATCTCCAACATATTTTGCCTCTATAGCACAGATGACTATAGGTCATTCTATATCTATGCTACTCTCAGAACCAGACTCTATCTCTGACATGTAGTCCATATAATCAATATCTGAATCCGAATCCGAAGAAATCTCTTCGGGATTTAAAGCACACCTACCTCTTTTTACATAAGCTTCGCTAGCTTCATTTGACTTTCTGGCTTCCTGAATTCGTTCTTTCATTTTTGCTATTCTCTCTTTTAGCTTATGCGTCATCGGCCTCATTGGTGTTGTCTTAGTTCTTAAAACGTTAACTTCCTCTTCTCTAACCTTGGAAAATTGCTTTGATGACATATTGCTTATCACGAACAGTCTTACTTGAGTGACTCAGTTCTGATTATCTGCAACACGAGAAAAACAACAAACGGTTAGTAAACTAACAGTCAGTACGATTGCTCATACTGCTGCTAGACTTACAACCTACTGACGGGGAAAAACAGAAACAAAGGGAAAACAACACTATCAGGAAAAATTAAGCATGAAAATGGGCTCGGTCGACCGAGTTAATGCATTCGGTCGACCTAACAAATAGGTTCGGTCGCCCGAGACCTTCTCTCCGCTTTCCTGCTTCAATTTCCTGCTAGCAGACATATGCAGCTAATCCAGAAGACTCTAAAGACAGAAATAAAAATTTGAAAACAGAAAAATGAAATAATTAAATAAACTTATTTAAACAATAATTGGACCATTGATTCCCCGGCAACGGCGTAAAAAACTTGATTGCGGGTCAAGTTATAAAAATAACTCGATGCCTAAATAACCAACTAGCAAGTGAACTAGATTCAATCGCAGCATAGCTAGATAGAGTCGAGGTCGATCCCACAGGGAATCAAATTGTGGGTCCTAAAGTTTAAATAACCAATTTATTTATTTTGTTTAACAACGGTGGTCTATGACCAACAAGGGTACTAGAAAAGAATCACAAACTCAGACATATAGACAAATAACGTAATTAACCTCCTAATTATAGTCTTTATCGTTTGGACCTAAACAATTTATATAATAAACAAGACTTATTAACTATCAATCCGTTTGTATCTATTTCGTATTGGCTACGGGAGTCATCCTCTTAAACTTGACTTAGCACCCGTTAGGTCGCTAGATCACTGTGCTACATTATGTGACTTCGCCTTTTAATGCCTCCGTCTCATATAACTCACACGCTTACGACACTAAGGATGCCGATATTAATCGCACACCTCGTCTAGGCAACATTCCTATGGTTAGGCGTACTTATACTTCCTAAACGATTACTCAAGCTTTCGTCCAACTAGCAATTACCAAGTTATAGTCTCATGCTAATCTACGACGTACGTATAATCAGGTGCGCGCAATTCCCGAATATAAACCTACCTAGATAACGCTGAACGTCCGTGAAGAGCAATTCATAAGCCTACCTAAGAGTTTTATATTGGTATTTCCTTTTTACACGTTTTAATTAAACTAAGCGAGTAACGTAGCCATAGCCATACCTACTAAGATGATACATTCAATTGGGTTAACCTAACCATAAAGACATGGCTTAATTAACAGGATGAATGGGATCGGTCGATCGAATGCAAGGGCTCAGTCAACCGAATGTTGACACTCGGTCACCTGAACAATTCTGTCCCAGATTACATCTCCGAACGTATATATTAGCGTTTCTCATACAATACGGATTAAAACAGCAATTCGTCAAGCTATTATATAAATAGATCTAGATACACGGTAATCAAACAACATAAATTCATACATAGATACTAGTTAGAGGACGTAGGGTATGTGATCCTCATAGACAAGGCATCGCCACCTCCCTAACGTCATAGCCTAGATCTACATCATCTAACTATGAATAATCAACTCAAACGATAAAACCATAATTGGGGAAATTAATTATGGAAAATAAAGAAGACAAGAAAATATACAAGGGCTTACATATTGAAAACCCTAGAAATCTTCAATCCTACTCTCTATGATTGCTGTATTGTTGTATATGAGTTGTTGGTGTGGTATATCAAAATTACTAAGGACATAGTGTTTATATAGAGTACTGGCCGACCTTGGAAAACCGACTTAAACTCGGAATTACTAAACCCTAGCCGCCTTAATAATGTGTCGGACTTTCTGCCGGGCTTGTGGGCTGCTCGGTCGACCGAATGGGCATGCTCGGTCGACCGAGTGTCTTCATTCGGTTGGGCTTCTTTTTCCTTTGTACTGGGCCTACTGCATCGTCTGCAATTCTATTAAATCTTCTCCGAAGTTTATCCATTCTGCTCCCGAAATAGCTCACTGCAAACATTGCATAAAATACGGTTTGTAATATCAAATAATATACTAAAACATCAAAATAAATAATAATGAATCGTAACTCAGTACATATGTAAATTAAGCATATTACGACTTGTTATTACTCTATTAAAGCTCTTTTAAACTAGAATCGGGGATAAAGATCATAGAATAATGGGCACAAAATGACCGTTATCAATAACGTGTTTGAAAAATTACTTGAATTGATAAATGCCCAAATTTATAATAACTCAGATGTATCAATTCGAATTTCATAGGTGCATCCGTTCAGCTAGGGGTGTGTAGCTTTTGGGGGCAACCAACGATAACAATAGATGAAAAAATATCTAACATAAATGAATTTATATTTTGTATCTACGAATTTCAGAAACGCGATATTGAAGTAATATTTTTGTAAGTATGTTTTCGAGAAAAAAAATTCAAACTAAAAATCCCCTTTGGCGAAGTCGCCGAAATCCCAAATATTTCCAGAGCCGGCCCGGAGGCAAAGGATTCCACTTTGAAAATGATGGTTCAATGTATTTTCAGTTTATATATATATATTTTTTTGTTAAGCGGTCATCATATTCATACATGTGTCAACCAAAAGGCCAAAAAAACATTTTCAGAAAGCATCCAAGCTCCACAAGGAGAAAAAAAGCACTATAGAAGTATGCACAAAAAATAGATACTCAAAATCCTGCCAAGCGAGTCGCAGGTTCTTTGTCCTTTCTACCGTCTAAGATGCCAACAGAAAGGCTAGGGGCCTCTCCTCCTCTGAATGGTGTAAGACTTGGTTTCTCCAAAGCCATATTCCGTAATCTGTTTCTCTCCAGGTATACTTTCAATCTGATGTCCCAATAAACGACCGGCTGTTGCATTTAAGATTAATATTCGTCCAATCCTCAATCGTCCGAGCTCCAAAGGACATTGGCCATTTCTCTCTCGAGATCAAGATGCTCCATACTTGGGTTGCCCACATGAAATCTCTCAACGCATGCAAGATAGATTCCGATTCTATTCCGCAAAGAGGGCAAACCGGAGATGGAATTACATGTCTCTTAGCAATAAAATCATACACGGGAGAGATTCATGCTTCATTGCTCATAACAAAAAATTACCTCGAGCCGGGCCTTTTAAATTCCAAATTTACTTCTAGGAGGTGTTATCAATTTTTGCTTGCTGATAGTCAGCCGTCCCCTTTATTGGAAACTTGTACCCTGATGCAACAGTATATGTCCCCTTATCCTTCTCTTTCCACATGATGTTATCGGGAGATATCCCAAGACCCCTCTAAAGTATTGAGTATGCCTTACATATGCCCCGCCAAACAGGAGAACACCCGGGTTTAGGTCTCGCGGTTAATTCTGTGTCTTTATGAGCCAATACCTGAACTCATAGTTTCTCTTTAATTATTATGCAAAAATTGTCACATCAACTTCCCTAAAAAAGCCAAATTCATTTTGCTTAGCCATCGGATACTAAGACCACCCTCTTCCTTCGGTTTACAATTTTTTCCCATGACACCATATGCATTTTTCTCGATTTCACCTCATCTCCCATAGAAAATCCCTACACACTCATTCCATAGCCGCTATAGAGGATGTAGGCAATTTAAAAATCTGCATCTGATAATAAGCTTGAGACGAAAGGGAACTTTTAATTAAAATGTTCCTACGTGCTTTAGATAATGCATTAGAGCTCCAAGATTCCAGTTTACATTTCATTCTATCAATTAACAAGGAGAAGTGGGCTACCTTGAGTCTACATTGGATTAAGGTACTCCAAGATAGTTTCCAAGGGATGGAGCATACTACATAGAGAGAGTTGTGGCAATTTTGTTGCGGTTAACGGTGCCAACATTTCTAGAAGTGGAAAAGCCTGATTTTGACACACTAACCTTTTGGCCTGAGCACCCACATAACCGTTGCAAAACATCCTCTATTAGTTGGGCTTGTTTTTCGGTTGCCTCTCCAAATAGCACAAGATCATCTATAACGAATATATGAGATATCGACGGCCCATGCTCTGAGATCTACAATGGCTTCCAATCTCATGTGTTCACTGCTTCACTAATATACATACTGAGGACTTCTATACAAGGTACAAAAAGATAGGGGGCAACTGGGTCACCTTTCCGTATACCTCGCTTGGGAGAGAAAGCATTTAGCTTGGCCCTATTCCACAACACCGATAGATGAACAGAGGTAACAGTATTCAATAGCATATTCGGAATGTTATCCTGCATCCCTATAGCACCCAAAATATTTCGGAGATAATTCCAATCCACCCTGTCAGAAGCCTTTTCCAGGTCCACTTTAATCACCATAAAACCTTTTTTTTATTACCTTTTTTGTTGTCGAGGAAGTGCATCACTTCCTGAGCCAAAATTACATTCTCAGCGTTGTTTCTACTCGGAATGAAAGCACTCTAGTTGCTACTTATGAGGTCCCCAATTATCAATCTCATTTTATTACCCAACACCTTTGTGAGGATCTTGGTAATAACGTTTGCTAGAGCTAAAGGCCGAAGTGGGCAAGAGTTTCTAGGACCTCAACTTTAGGGATAAGAGTGATTAACACCTTGTTCATATCACCCTGAACACATTGATCCGCAAATGCCTTCTTAACAAACTCTACCACCGATCTACCGACAACACCCCAGCACGGTTTATAAAATATGGGGGGTAACCCATCCGGTCCGGCAACCTTATAAGTCCTCATATCAAAACAAACGTCTTCGATTTCCAATTCGCTTACTTCCCTATTTAGCAGGTGGAGGGCCGAATTGGGCAGCTCTGGGAAATCGAACTTGCAATCGCAGCAATGTGAGTTCGCCTCTGTCGAATAAAGGTCCACAAAAAAGTAACACATCATATTCTGAATTTTGAGCTCGTCACTGGTCCACACTCCTGTAGAATTTTTTAAAATATTAACAGACTTATGTTGTTTCCTTCTAATGGCTGTGAGATGGTAATAATGTGTTGAAATTGTGTCCTAAACCCAATCGGGTTGGACCGGATCTGACCGGGTCGGGTCATTTATAGTCTATTTTTTAATATAGTAAGTTTATAATGATTAATAAAAGGCACTTTTGTTATTGGGAAGCACTCTTCATTTCATGAAGAGTGCAGATAGGTTGTACCAGGACCTGTTATCTTCTATCTGTTATTATGCTGAAGATGGATCAATTGCATTTTTTGATTCTGTTTTTACAGGCACACTGCCTTCTCAACTTTTGATGGACATACTATTGCATAATGCACCTGGATGCACTCTCCATCACATCATGGGGAGTGAAAACAGGTCATATTTTTCTTGTTTAATTTGATTGTATTTATTGTTGGATTTGGTAAACGGTCTATGGTTTGCTTTATTCTTGTATATCAGAATCAGTTTGAAGCTGGACTTTGGCTTGCCTCATCTGACTTCTCAAAGTGTTGCTGTTGCTTTTTCTTTCAAGAATGGTGTTGAGTTCTGGAGAATCACATTGAAAGATGCTTGAAATTGGACCTTGGTTTGCCTCGTTAGCCAAAACAACAATGGATACCTTGGATCCTTGATAGATGCACATGTTGAAAGCTATGGGGTCAAGGGTTCAAAAGAGACGTTGGTTGGAAATGAGCTTCTTGGAGTAACTTTTTTGCAATAATAGATAGGATGGCCTAGTTTTTCTTTTTTAAGCTGCATGTTTTTATTTCAATGTTTAGGAGTTGCACCTCCTAGGTCTTTGTTCTAGTCTTGAACTTTGTCTCTACTTGTTTTATGCAAATGTATGGAGGCCCACGCTCTTTCCCTAGCACCCGGTTTCCCACATCGGGTTTTCTGGACTATGGTTTTAAGGAGATGAGGGAAGTACATTGAAGACATATTTTTTGGAGGAGGCTGGGAGGGCCCAAAAACCTTGTATCTTAGTTCTTTTATTTTTATAAAATTTACACGGTTAAAAAAGGCACTTTTGTTATTATATATTTAGTTTATCTTTATGAACCAATTATGTTATTGTATATATATAGTAACGTCAGTAGTATTAAGCAGTGATAGAGAAACCATGATAGTGATTATGGTTGATGAGATCTCTAATCACTTTAATAAGTTTGATACTTAAATGTTTCTAGTCGTATGTACTTTCAAACATGACATTGATAGTATGATTAGACTAACACGTATTAGATATTTTCTATCTTATTGAAGATAGGGATAGATCTCGTCTATCGAAGTGTGGAGACACTTGGACTGTACGTGAAAGTGTATTAGAGAATTCGTACGTTAGACTGACCCACTTATATTAAGTGTCGCAGTATGTGGCAGTTGTGTAATTTGTTTGAGACCAGTGTCTTCATGGCATCACGGTGTGGATTGTCATGCTTTGACACTATTGAGGTTTTCTCTAGCCATGGGGCGATCATGCGGTGATGCTCGGGTATGACATTGAAGCATACATATGACACATGTTTGTTCGTCTGGAAATCGCGTATCCTAAGAGTAGGAGTAAATATCCGAAATGACCTTATTATAAGGAATATCTAGCTCTCGTGAATCTTTGCAAAGTTGTAGTAAATGAGTTATTCCGAGAGAGGATGATATCCAGATTATAAGATACGATCGTTGATGTATTGACACTCGAGATACTATTGTATGAATATTATACAACGATATGATTCTATTTACACGGTAACTGTTTCACATGAAAGGTAGTAGTCATTGCTTTTGACTCTTCCGATGATTGTGGGTCACAATGTGTTGCTAGACGCTATTTCGTGATCGTTAGGTATGCAGGGTATTTTAGTAAATGCACTTTATGTCTACGGCCAACATATTCGGAAGCCTATCGGGTCACACACATAAGAACATTTAGGCGGATTAAAATGCGGTTATAGTGATAACAAAATAAAGAAAGTTTATCTCGACTATAAAGTGTTATAGTGATTAAATTAATATGGTGGTATTTATTTGTTATAAATAAATTAAATACATGATATTAATTATGTTGATTAATTAAAGAATATTCCGGATGCCAATTTTTGGCATATGGGGCGCAGGTGCTATGTGTATATGATACATATGGATTTTGCAAATTAATTAATTATAGTATTATGTTATTATAGATTTATATGTACAATATATATGTGATATATATACATGTGTAAATTGAATTATGATAATATAATAAAAATAGTCAATATTAGATATTGACAATATCTTGGATTTATTTAATATGAGATATTAAATTAAATGAGATAAATCTAGTTTATTTATTTTAGTTATTTTACTAGTAAAAGATTTTTTTTCTCCTTACTCAACTTAAAAGTTTTTCCATTAGGAATGGAAGACATATGGGGCGCACCTCCCTCTATATAAGAAAGTGGTTAGCTATCTCTTTTATACATCACAATTCCAAGAGTTCATAATTCTTATGAAAAATAGAGAGCTTCTTAGAGAGAGTATTTAGAGAGAGAAAAGGCCAGTCTAGCAATTGGGTTTTTCTAGTAGCTATCCACGAAGGATTCTGGAAAGGTGCTCGTGGATATTGATAGAGTCTGTACACCTGGACGGCTTGCGCACACGACTACGATTCTTAGACGGTCAAAGCTTCGATCTTATAGATCAAACAAGGTATTCACCGTCTACTACTTAACGTGTTTATTGTTTCAAACGGAGTCGATCTTGAGATCGGAAATCAATTTTTAAATTCCGCTACGTAAAACTAGTTGATTTCCCAACATAATGTGTATTTCGCTCTCCCTCCACAAACCAATGCAAACGAGATCGTTGGTGCCACAATTGTTCTTCCTGTATAAGAATGTTGTTGAAATCCTCTTTTAATTGGCTCTCCAAATTGAACAAGAAAGTAGGCCGATTGGCAATGGATTCTTGTATACCCCGCAAACGATTTAGGCAATTCGATTTTCTGTAGAAATTGTTCGCAATCACATTTCGGTTCCAATTCTGAGCATCCACCATAAACTTTTGGATTGTGACATTACTATTTGGATTGGAATCGTCCAATGATGCTGCACAAAATCTAAGAAGCCATCATGTTCAAGCCAAGCATTTAAAAAGCGATTACCTACTGTCATATTTTTCTGTTGATTCCTCCGAGACATATTTAGGAGAAGCGGGCAAGGGTCTGAGTGCACCTTTGGGAGGTGTAAGAGAGTAGTTTCAGGAAATTTAATTATTCAATCATTCGTGCTCCAAACTTGGTCTAACCGTTCTTCAATATAAATTCCTCTAAATAAAGGGCCCGTCCAAGTGAACCTCGGACCTTAGTACTCGATACCCACGAGTTTGCACCTGTTAATCATGGCTCACATATTTTCTACGGCTAAATTACAATTTTGGTCCTCTAACTAGACATGTTTTTTGATTTTGGTCCTGGTTTTTCTCCGGCGACAATTTTAGTCCTGTAAGTGGTCTTTTTTTTGAAAAAATAGTCCTGAACGCCGGAAAGACCACTTACAGGACTAAAATTGGTCTTTTCCGGCAACAATTTTAGTCCTGTAAGTGGCCTTTCCGGCGACAATTTTAGTCCTGTAAGTGGGCTTTCCGGCGTTCAGGACTATTTTTGCAAAAGAAAGACCACTTACAGGACTAAAATTGTCGCCAGAGAAAAACCAGGACCAAAATCGAAAAACATGTCTAGTTAGAGGACAAAAATTGTAATTTAGCCTATTTGCTACAATAGTTTCTGTGACTGGTCTTCCACCATTTTTATTGTCTTGATCAATCACTTGACTAAAATCGCCCATAATGCACCACGAATGATTTATGATATTAGCAAGCCTTTTCAAATAGTCCCAAAGGTCGGATCGCAGGTTGGGGGTAGGAGATGCATAGATGATGGAAAGAATCCAATCTAACAATATTTGTCCTATATGTGCAAATCAAAATATCAATTTTTGATTTCCTACAAACTGACATATTTAAGCACTGCGTAGTGCACTAGAGGTACCTCAATTCAACAGTGTTGTCGTTCCAAAAACACCAAATTCCTCCGAAAAAACCCCTAGCTTCTACCCAAATGGCCTTAGAGAACAAGGAACTGCCGAGAAGTATGTTGGCTTTGTGGCTGGTTGCTCTAGTCTCCAGAAGGCATAGAATATTCGGCTTGTGAGTACTCACCAAATCTTTAAAATTACGAAAAAAAAGTCGGGGGACCCCACACTCCTACAATTCCAAGTGATGGTTTTCATTGATAAAGAGTCGGCTAAATTACAATTTTCGTCCTGTAACTGGACATGTTTTTCAATTTTGGTCCTGGTTTTTCTCTGGCGACAATTTCAGTCCTGCAACTGGACTTTTTTTCACAAAAATAGTCCTAAAGACTGGAAAATGCTGACTGTACACATTTTCCGTCCAAAAAAAATGCCATGTCATCCAAAATCGACACATCATCTTTCCCTGTCAGCAAAAGTTTCCATATGAGCATCAACGTCAGCATAAGTTTCCATATCAGCAATTTTTCGCAAATAATAAAATGTTGATAGGGGGTTCGAACCTACAACCTAAGACTAAAAATCTACACACTTCTCCACCCGAGCTACAGCCTAATACATTTTTTTAAAACACAACATATCTTTTAAGGACAGTATAAAAATATTTTAGAAAATCTAATAATGCAGACATTTAAAAAAAAGTATATTGATATAGTAATCGTTACACGTTGTGATAAATTTAGTGAATGTTTATTTTAAGTAAAATAGGATGTTCTTAATTTTTTATTGCTTTTTTTCCGTAAAAATGCAACATATTGTTGTCATCTCATATTTTTCATTTCTTCCAACACATTTTCATAGTCACTAAACTGAATATTTAATTAAATTAACAAATGAAACGTTAAAATGAATGTATTAATTTTAATTATTCTAGTGAAACAAAAGTAAGTCCTTGACAAAATGAGACAAAAGGAAAAATTAATTACTCTGATTATAGCTAATGATTTTGTTACAATCAATCTAAAACAACATCTAACTGTAAAATGATGTAACAACGTAACATCGAATGATATTACATTTCATCAAAGGTATATAGTACCATTGTCACATAACATTGCATGATTCGGTGTGTCAGAATCAGAGGCGGAGACAAGATTGTTCTCAAGGGGGGTGTGACTCTAAGTAAACGAGTGTTACGGAAAAAAAAGACAAAGAAACAACCACATGGTACTAATCACAAATACTTTAATGTTGCAACAATAATATTAATCAGAAAATAAAGTTAGATAAAGAAACTAATTTGATAAAAAAAAAACATATATTAAGTAGTGGTACGTACCCAATACTACAATGCTGCAAAATCATACGATCTAGCTGCATTTTTTTCCTTGTCATAACCGCCTTAATCAACAGGTTTGATCAAAAAAAGAGAAAGAAAGCATTTATTAAGTCACATGCATTATACAATATATATTATACATAAAAAAATAAAAAATTGAGAACCACCTATATTACTTAAAATAAACATTTAATAAATTTATCACCCCGTGTAACGAATATACTATATATATATATATATATATATATATATATATATATATACTATTTATAAAAAAAATTGCATGTATTATTAGATTTTCTATAATATTTTTATACTAAACATGTCCATAAAAGATATGTTGTGTTTTAAAAAACATATCGGGCTGTAGCTCGGGTGGTGAAGTGTGTATATTTTTGGTCATGGCATTCTTTTTGGCCGGAAAATGTGTACAGTCAGCATTTTTCGGCATTCAGGACTATTTTTGTATAAAAAAGACCAGTTATAGGACTGAAATTGTCGCCGGAGAAAATCCAGGACCAAAATTGAAAAACGTGTCCAGTTACAGGACGAAATTTGTAATTTAGCCATAAAGAGTGATTAAGAGGATGATAGGATTTCCCTATCAAAAGTATCCATGTCATCGGGCGGGTCATCCCTTAATCACCATTTAATAGTATCAGTACATCTTTCTTTTGTTATATTTCCATGTGCTCCCTGATCTTTGACAGTATCCGGCGGCTTGGATTTCAAGTAAATCGTCGCATTGTTCTCACGTTTCCATCCAGGGGTAGGTCACTCACTGCATTCGAGGGTACAAATGTTTTTTAGTTGTCTCGTTATGAATGGAGATATCGACAAGGGGGGTCATCGGTTGTTCTTGTGTCCTGCCAAAGCTTACACTTGAAGTCGATCTTTTTGCGGAGGACACGGAACTGTTCGGAATTGTGGATGGTTCTTTTCTTTTTCACTGTTCTGAGTTCACAGATTGATTCTTACCCGAACCCCTTGAGTTCTCCCTTGGTGCTTCTTATCTCTCTTAGGCTCTTCTCTTCTCAACAAGGTTACATTTTGGGCCATTTTGCCTGCTGCTAGTTCCTCCATCTGCCTCTTTAAGACTTCAAAATCTTCTTGCAGGGCTTCCTCCTCATGTAAGTGATCATTCTTATCTTCCCCATCCGACAAGACATCGAATCTAGACCTAGAGTGACCTGCACGAGTTTTACTCCCAATTTCTGCTTTATCTCGGCCCGTGTTATTATTATCCGGTTTTGCACCCCTGCCCTTTTGACCCCCAGTAGGTCTACGCCTCCTATTTTGCGCTATCAGCCGGGGCCGAAAAGTCTTCTCCACAGTCGGTCCTAGTGGTACTCGGTACAATTGGCTCTTTCCAGCCATCAAAATTTGCAGATAAGAGATTGCAGAATCTTGAGGGATCCATAATGCATTTTCTATGGGAACTGGGAAGCACTCTTCATTTTAAATGAAAAGTGCAATTACGTAGTGGATCATCATGATTTCTTTCCTTCGTTTTATTTTGGAATTTTGCTTCTCTTTGGTTGGTTGCTAGTGCAAATGCAGGGATTGACCAGACAGTTGAACGAGCTTCGATTATGGATGTTTTTTTGCACCTGGAAGCACTGTTCGTTGCTAATAAAGAGTGAAAACAGATTCCTTATTTTTCTGCGGTGGAGGAGTGCTCTTATCTACCTGGAAGCACTCTTTATAGGGCTAAATTGCAAATTTAGTCCTGTAACAGGACACATTTTGCAATTTTAGTCCCGGTTTTTTCCGGTCTGAAATTTCATCCTTTAAGTGTGTTTTTTATTGCAAAAATGGTCCTCAACGCTGGAAAATGTTGGCTGAACAATTTTTCCAACCAAAAAAATTTCATTAATGGTCCTGAACGCCGGAAATGCTGATTGGACAATTTTTCTGGGCAAAAACATTTCATGTCATCCTTCCACATCAGCATCGAAGAATTCGAACCTAAAACCTTAGACTGAAAATCTAGACACTTCTCCATCCGAGCTACGACCATATATGTTGTTTAAAGCACAACATATTATTTATAGATACATTCAGTATAAAAATATTATAGAGAATCTAATAGTCCAGACAATTTTATTTTTTGTATAACGTATCGATAGTATTTGTTACACGTGGTGATACATTTATTGAATGTTTATTTTAAGTAAAAGAGAACAATATAAAACCTCCCATATTACTTAAAATAAACATTCAACAAATGTATCACCACGTGTAACAAATACTATCTATACTTTATAAAAAAAAATAAAACTGTCTATTTCATTAGATTCTCTATAATATTTTTATACTGAATGTTCTATAAATAATATGTTGTGTTTTAAACAACATGTATGGCTATAGCTCGGATGGAGAAGTGTCTAGATTTTTAGTCTAAGTTGTAGGTTCGAATGACATGGAATTTTTTTTGCCCGGAAAAGTTGTCCAGTCAGCATTTCCGGCGTTCGTGACCATTTTTGCAAAATAAATAAATAAAATCACTTAAAGGACCAAAATTGTGACCGGAGAAAAACCAGGACCAAAATTGCAAAACGTGTCCAGTTACAGGACTAAATTTGCAATATAGCCATCTTCCTAGCATGAAGATTGAAATCAGGTAGTATTATCTCCTCATTTTCAAATCTTTATTCATTGCTTCTTCTGTTTCCATTCTGGCTGTGGTTGTTGGTCCTGTTTGCAGGACGATTTATATGATTGATTTCAATGCGTGATATATCAAGCTCTACATTTCCCCCTCCTGCCTTTTATTCTGATTATTGTCTTTTCTAACAATCCTACAACATTGACGGATCCAGATATTTTTCTCAGTGGGTCACCGGATTGTGAAACTATATTTTTTATCTAAAAATTTGTCCCAGTGAGGTCACGGGAGCCTAAATCTACATTTTTTTTAACAACAAAACTAAATTGTTTTAATACAAAAAGAATCTCCGGATCTCAGTTGGGTCACGTGACACCCCGGAGACACACAAATCCGTCCACGTACTACAAGAAATATACTATTTCGCCACAGTAGTTTTTGGTAGAACAAAAACATTTTGCAGATAATATATACTTACTTTTTCTTATTTTCCATGCTATTTTGGCTAAAAGTAATTAAATTAGCAACATATATTTTTTTGATGAAAAAACTATTATGGCAAAAGAGTATTTTTCTTGCAGTAATATGGTTGTTGCTAGAAGCCTTTGTTGCAGATTCATGCTGTTATGGAGCAGGCTTTTAGCTGTTTGGGCCTTTGCTTGGTTTGGATGAGAGCTTTCATTTATGGTAGGATTGTCCTTGTAATGGTTGCAGTTGTTTTTATGATTATCTTTGCCTTTTGATGTTTCCTTTGATCTTTCATATATTTGGTAAGATAGTTCTTTTTTCTATGTCTATGTTGCCTCATGACTCTGTATTTTTTTTTGTCATCATTAATAAAATGCTTTTTCTAAAAAAAATGCGAAATAAAGGTCTCATAGTTCCATTCCCGACTTGTAAATTATGAGATTGTCTATCTTGATTCTTCTAATCATTGCTAGGCAAAACCGGTTAGCTCTACCCTTTTTCTTTCGTTTCTCTTTTCCCCAAAGTAGACATGCAGGTGAATGATGAATAATGAGAAACTTGATGAGGAGCTATAGGCATTGATGTCTGGAGTTGATTTATTTATTTACAAGTATAACATAATTCAAAGTGTATTTGATTTAATTGATTTAACTGAATTGTGTAGATACAAATATATAGGGTTACAAGTAATAATTATATTTAACTCGACTCAATATTATTCTCGATACGCCCCCGCAACCTAGTGAGCTTTGGTAGGCGCATGCATATACTTACTAACCTTGTGGACCACGACGGCAATGTCAGGCCGAGTGAAACTGAGATACTGTAGGCCGCAAACAATAGTGCGATAAAGCGAAGGATCGGTGCAGGGAGGGCCATCGTCAAGTGTAAGACGGGTAGAAGCCGACATAGGAATTTGACAAGGCTTGGCCTTGTCAAGAGAGGCACGTTGCGGAAGCTGAAAGATATACTTACGCTGAGTGAGAAACAATCCATCGGAGGTAGGAAGCACTTCAATGCCAAGAAAATAGGACAAAGAACAAAGGTCCTTAACCGGAAAGTGCCGACCAAGATAAGAGATAACCTGCTCAACAAGAATAGACGACGGGACAGTATTAACAATATCATCCACATAAATTAGAATATAAACACGAGCACCATCAAGGGAATAAATACATAAGAAGGTGTCAGCTTTAGAGCTGAGAAACCCAAACTGAGTCAACACATCAGTGAAGTGAGAGAACCAAGCACGTGGGGCCTGACGGAGGCCTTAAAGACTACGGCGAAGATGGCAAACATAATTAGGATACTCGGGGTGAACAAACCCCTGCGGCTGCTGCATATAGACGGGCTCAGATAAATGCCCATGAAGGAAAGCATTCTGAATATCCACCTGTCGAAGAGACCAACCCTGCAAAACAGCAAGAGACAAAAGAAGACGAATAGTTACCGGTTTGACAACCGGGATAAAGGTGTCAGTGATATCAACTCCTTCGACCTAATGAAAACCCTTAGCCACAAGGCGGGCTTTGTAACGCTCAAAACGACCATCTGCATGACGTTTAGTGCGATAAACCCATTTATTGCCAACAATATTCATATGAGGATGCGAAGGAACAAGATCCAAGGTCTGGTTGCGCAACAACGTGTCAATTTTCTCTCTCATAGCATTACGCCAATTCAGGAGTTTAGAGGCTTCAGTATAGGAAGTGGGGCTAGGTTGTCGGTAGAGGCAACAAGGGCTTTAGGAAACAGGTAGCGGATAAAGTCAGGTCGAGAAATAGGTTAGAGGGAATTGGTTTTGGTACGAGTAACCATGGTGTGAGTATGAGCAGGTGGGGCGGGAGATGATACTGGAGAGGCCAATGCCAAAGTGGACGCAGAGGAGGTGGGTGAGGAAGGCTCGGTAGTGGAAGCCAGAGGGGGTGGGGCCAGATTGGAGGGAGCCATCATAGGAGATGGATTCTGGGGAGGTGCTGTCAGGAAGACAGGAAGCAGTACAGTGAGATTATCAAGAGTGGGTTTGGAGGGAGAAGGGGCGTATAAGGGAAGATATATTCATCGAAAACCACATGGCGAGCAATATAGAGGTAAGAAAAGTGGAAATGTATATTGCTCGCCACCCAGTCAGAAAAGTGGAAATGTGACGGTAATCACCACCCAGTCAGTTTGGATAGATTTTAGTTTGGTATTGAACTGACGTTCAATCATAGCAAGAAAGTCAGGAAAGATGGTTTCAACATCAGATTTATTTTTCAAGGGATAAAGCCATAGGTATTTCGTGAAATCATTGAGAAAATTGACATAGTAACGGGAACCGTAAATAGAGGATTCAAAACTGGGGCCTCAAACATCAGAGTAAATTAGATCCAATGGAGTAGTAGAGGTAAAGTCAGAGGTATATAGAGGGAAGCGGTGACTATTAGCTAATTGACACAGGGCACACACAGTATGGGGTGTTTTAGTAGGACTAAAAGTGGGAAGACTCTTTAAGTCTTGACGGAGCACATAGTAAGTGCAATGACCGAGACGTTGATGCCATGTGGTGGAGGAGGTGAGGAAGGAGGTAAGAGCTTGAACAGAAGCAGGGGGTCGTTGGAGTGAAGTGGAGAAGTGATAGAGGCCACCTTTTACAAATCCCCTAAGATGGACGTGACCTGAATAATCTTTTACGAGAAAGTAAGACCCATGAAATTTAAAATACACGGAATTGTCGAAGGCAAATTTTTGCACAGATAAGAGGTTTCTAGTAATAGAGGGTGTAACAAGAATATTAGATAAATAAAAGGACTGGGAAGGGGAAATAACAGAAGAAGAGCCATAATGAGTAATAGGTAAACATGTATCGTCACCTACATGCACTTTTTTCGGGTCCAGCATAAGGTGCAGAAGATAGGTTGAGAGTGCGACGATCATGAGTGATATGGTGAGTGGCCCCGGTATCCGCAATCCATTGAAAGCCAGGGTGTGAGGATGACGCATATGCGTAAGGAGGGGAAGAGCGTTGATATCGCAAGGAGCAGGCCGGTGCGGTATGGCCGGTGGCGGCACAAATCTGGCAGGTAGAGAGTTTTGGACCATTATAGAAGTTGTAGTGTGAGGGACAAAGGTTTCCATGATCACAGCCTTGCCCCCGGCCTCGAGAAAACTCCGAACCATGGCCACCAGGCGGGAAAGGACAGAAGCTAAGACTGTTTCGTCGATATGTCATTTTCTTTTTTTTTCTTCTTTTTTTTGGCCTGCTGATGGTAAATAAAATATGCCCCCTTTTTTTGCTGCTTTAGGAAAAGGAATAATAATAATAATAATAATAATAATAATAATAATAATAATAATAATAATAATAATAATAATAATAATAATAATAATAATAATAATAATAATAATAATAATAATAATAATAATAATAAAAATAAAAAATAAGTAAAACCTTAGGGAGTTGGATGCTGAATAAGGTTTTGTCGTCGAGAGCTAAGCTTGTGAATTCCCGTCGAGAGTCTGGCCTACGGAAAAATAAGGATTTTAGTCCTCTAACTTGGCCTACTTTGGATTTTAGTCATGTTCCTGCTCCGGTGAGGAAATGGTCCTCTAACTTGTTTTTTTTTTTTGGAAAATAGTCCTATCCGCCGGAAATAGCTGATTGGGCACCGGAATCTTTAAAAAAATGCTTACATGGCAGCCACTAGGCTGCCACATTGAATCCACATGGCTATGGACCCCATTTTACTTTTAAAAAAAAGTATTTATCCTTCCAATTTCATTCCTCAAAATCTAATCCCTAATTAATTTGCAATTTGAAATTTGAAATTGCTGAGATAGGCGATGAATCATTTGCAATTTGGAATTGGAAGTTCTACAAAAGAAATAGCACCAAAGTTCATAATTTCTCTACATCAGCCATTGTTTCCGGCGGAAAATGCAGCACCACCACAACCTTCTTATCCAGATATACCATTCTTGCCGGAAGTTTCAGCCGGAGCACAACCGGGAAATACAACAGCACCACCTCCACCTCCGCCTGAAAATGCTAGTCTGGTTTCAACTATCAAGAAACAAAAAAGCAAAATATTTGCTACTGGAATGTCAATTGAGAATGTTATTTCAAGAATTTTGCAACTGGGATTAGCATTTTTCTTCTTTTATAAGCAAAAGATTAAAGATTCAGATGAATCCTAGAAGAAAATTGAGGGAAATTGTAAGGAGAAATCATTTTTTAAAGTAAAATGGGATCCACATCCATAGAGGACTCAATGTGGCAGCCTAGTGGCTGCCACATAAGCGTTTTTTAAAGATTCCGGTGTCCAGTCAGCTATTTCCGGCGGATAGGACTTATTTTCCACACAAAAAAACAAGTTAGAGGACCATTTTCCTAACCGGAGCAGGAGCAGGACTAAAATCCAAAGTAGGCCAAGTTACAGGACTACAACCCTAATTTTTTCGTCAGGTCTACACCAAACACATATGAATTCCCGTGGAAAGGATCCTTTCTCGGTCCTTTATAAATTTCTCTCGAATCGAAAGAAGAGCTAAGCTTGTGAACGGGGAGTACAGGAGAGCAGGCTGGTGGTTGGACGCCAGAAGTCGGAATTATACGCTAGCGGCTCTGTCTGTACCCTACTCTATTAGGCTTCGTCAATTATGAGAAGAGAATTGTCGGACCTGTAATCGGTATTTGATGATGGAGATGAGGGGTGGCTGTGACAACAGACGGCAAGGCTGCCGGAGAAGGTTTGGACATGGCCGGAGAAGATAATATGTGACTTGCGGCCTTTTTTTTTTTTTGGAAAACAGGGTTAAGGTTTAGAGAAGAATTGACATAACGAGAGAAAAAATTGAGCTGCTCCGCTACCATAACATAATTCAAAGTGTATTTGATTTGATTGATTTAACTGGATAATATAGATACAAATATATAGGCTCAAGCCGACTTGGCCAACAAGACATAATAAATTACAAATAATATTTATATTTAACTAGACTCAATATTATTCCCAATAAAATATTCTTATATATCATTTGTAATAGGACTAGTGCCTTAATTATTTTTTGTGCGGGGAGAGGGGGATGGGAAGGGAATGTTTTGTTAGGGCGGGAATGGAATCAAATCCTGGTTCTCACCAAAAAATACAATAGCATGTACCACTACGTCATATTCGAATCCCGGACAAATGTGCATTTTCTAGTAGTTTCTTCTATCTCTCTTTTTTAGAGATCAAAGTTTGGAATTATGTAGTCTTCTATTGAGATGTTAGTACAACAATTGTCGTTTGTAAATCTATAGATTTACCGATTTTTAGTAGTTGACAATATTGATAATTAAATATAGTTTGATATCCCCTATTAGTAATATTATTCCCTAGAAATATTAGATCTTTCCTTATAAATTGTGGTAAAAAAGGATGACGTGTTACATGATTTTTTCTTATTGAATGTGTGTCGAACGTTTCGTTTCTAGTTGTGGGCTCGGCTTTTGGGGCAGGTTGTTATAGTAAATTAGTCAAACAGTTTGTGAGGTGTTTAAGTTCGGTTCGCTATTTTGTTCAAATAGATAAGGCTCGACTTGAATACTGCTCAAATACTAAATTAGTCAATCTCAAGCATTCATGTGCTCGACTCGTTAGCTTGCGAGCACACCCAAATCAAATTTATGTATGTGAATATATGCATATATCGTATTATTATTCACTAAATTCTATGTTTTAGTATTTTTATTTACGAGTTAAATCGATAATAAGAAAGTTTTATTTAAGAAATGGATTTTCCTTTAGCTTGTTAAAGCATGTTTATTACGCAAGAATGGAATTAATGTAATAAATTAAATAATAGAAATGGAATGGAATAAATTCATTCAATTAGTGCCTTTGGAATGTTAAAGAATGGAATGAAACAAATTATATAAAAGGTGACACGTTGAGTGATGAGTAGGGCATGGTAGTGGATTAAGGTGAGGTAGGGTATGGTATGTTCATAGATAGGATATGGCGGAAAGGGTGGAGTTAGGTGGGTGGGGTAGCCTTACCCCACTACCTATTTTACCCTACCACACCACTCTACCCTACTCTACCTACCATTCCTTAAATATCACTCAACTTACCAATCACCCTACCCACCCTACCTCGTTACCCACACTACCCTACCTCACTACCCCAATCTACTCTACCACCTACCTACCTTCCATGCACCACCTTACTTTATCCCCACTACCATACCTTACTCTACCTAACATACGCCACCCCACCCCACCCCACCCCACCCAACGCTACCATACCTCACCACCCTGGCAACCCACACATCGCCTCACCATATAGTACCCCACCCCACTGCACCCTACCTCTCTACCCACCCTATCATATATTCCTTACCCTACCACCCCAACCTACCTCTTCACTCACTTACCTAACCCTACTTTATTTCACTCCACTCTACCCTACCCTACCTACACTTACCCCCATACATACCTTACCTTAACCACATACCCTACTCTACTACCACCTTCCCCACCTTACCCACCCTACCCTACCTTACCTTAACACACCAACCTACCTTTTCTCTCACCTACCTAACCCTACCCTACCTTACTCAGCATCCCATCTTACCCCTATCTCACCCAATCCTACCCTACAAATCCTACGTACCTTACCCTACCACCTACTTTATCCACCATCACCCACCATACCATTCCTTACCCTACCCTACCCTACCCTACCCTACCACCCACCCACTCTAACCCCATCACCCACATGTTTTGTCGATTTTTATTTTGTTCCAACGCATTCCATCCATTTTTTGAAAGAATGAAAATGGAACTTTTTCATCCCATTGGAATAAAATTTTATTTTATTTCATTACCTAATAAACATACAAAAACATTGTAATGAAATACAAAATCATTCCGTTCCGTTCCATTCTTGCCTAACAAACATGCCATTAGATTAAAAATAACAAAATCAGAATTGTTTTACATTTGTTGTTAAAGTTTGGAAATAATAAAACATATTTTCTTCAACACAAATTAAGCTTGAATTTGGCTCAAGTTCGAAAGTGCTCGTGATCGAACTTGAGTTCAATCTCCGTTTAAGTTTTTGCTCGGACTTGAAATTGGAAAATTTGAAATATGATCAATTCGATAAGTTTAATACTCACTCGACTCAAATCATTTAAATTTGGGAAATAAATTTTTATCTTTAATAGTGAATTATGAAAAAAGACACATTTTGGAATATTTTTAAGTAACATGACACCCAAATATTTTTATAAGAAAAAATACAACTCTACAATACTCCTAGCTTAAATGACAAACAAAAAAAAAATAAACGCCCCATTTTCCTTTTTCCTCCTTTTGGTCGAAAACCGGATCTTTTATTAAACACTGAAACTGTACAAAAGGTACATTACACAGGCTCAAAAAATACTCACAGAATGGAAAAAAACCAAAAAAATTACAACCAAGCTACTTTTAATTCTCGAGCTTTACGTATTGCCTCGGAGATAAATACCATCTTTGGAGGCCGCTGATTGTCTGTGTCCGTGTCGTTTTTCCTCCTTTATTTTCAAACACTTATATCTTTTGATTTAAATCTCCAAACGTGATGAAAATTTCACTGAATTTTTTATTTTTTTCATACTCTTCGTTTTGAGACTTGGTTCGATATCATTATATTGATTTTCATGAGATTCACTGTCGAAATTCACCCAGTGGTGAATTTCGAATAATAGTGAATTTTGACAGTGGATTTTCGGAAATTACATCGGAATATGATGGATGTAATTTCAAAATAAATAGCATGAAAAAAAAAAACTAAAATTGGTGAATGAATTTTTAAGTTTTGAGTTGAGAGATACAAGTTTTTTAAAATCATGGATGAAAGAGAAAGTTATTGTTTTTTTATAACAGGCGAAGCTGGCATTTTTAAAAAAAATAAATTTTGTCATTTATGAAAAAGTTTTGAAAAGATGTCATATTCACTAATTTCGAAAATATTTTTTGTCATTCTCTCTAATTTTCCGTTTATTTAACTCTTATTTGCCATTTGTGTTTTCATTTTTACAATGGTCGCCTTTTATCTTTTATAAATAATTTTTGTAGACAATCACGATTTGGTCAAATTATGAACATAAAATGATAAATAACTTATTTTTAGAGCATTCACGATTCGGCTAAATTAGGGTTGTCAGTTTTGATCCAATCCGGTAGATATACACCTTACTGTATCATGCTCGTTGGGTAAGGGATTGATTGAATTTTCCAAAATCAGCCGTAGATATATAGGGTAAAGGTATGAATATCTATTTTCTACCGATAGTAAATTTGTAATATCCGCACTATCCGCTATATAATAAATTAGGGGGAAGGGGCCATAAGGACAAAAAAAATCATAAATGGGTCCAAAAGGATGTTACTACATGTTATGTCCTCGCTGCGGCTATTTTTTTTTTTTTTTTTTTGTGAAAAAGAAGAAGAAAGGATTAGGGTTTAGGGAAAATTAGAAAAAGGGTATTTTGGTAAGTTTAATTAAGTTTTGTCCTAATTAATAATTCATTTCCTTGTAGCCTAATAAACACATTAGTTTGTCCTTCTAGACAAAAACCTATAATAAATTATTCATAACATAAAATACAAAACATAATAAATTATTCATAACATAAAATATATATAAAAAAGAGCTTAATACACCATTTCGTCTCAACATAATAGAGATGTTTACAAAAGCTCTTCTGAAGACTCAATTTCAGAATTTAGCTACTCATAATAACAATAAAATTGCAGAAACTCATGAAGAAATCAATAAAAGGCATGATGATAAGATAAATAAAATTATCAACAAAAATATTGTAGCAGCCCATCACTCGAATCGTCACTTCGTTATGATTCAATCGCAAAAAATAAAAGTAATAAAACGTGTTGTAATGTTGAATGAAAGTTGCGGGAAAAATAAACAAGATCTACTTCTAAGGAGAAAATAAAAAGAGTGCTATGAAAAATAGAAGTGTATAATGAACTATGTATGTAAAAATTCGACTTAGGTGACTTTTAAATAGGCCAAAACCGACCCCGAATAGGTCAAAAATCCAAAAAATACGCGTCGTAAAATGGCCCGGGCGTCCGCCCTATTCACTGATGTTCGCCCCTTGATTATACGTCCTGTCGGGCATACACCCTGTCCAAGGCAGACGTGCTCTTGGCCTAGTGCTCCTGCGTTGTCCTTTTTGCACCATCCTCCTAGGCGTGCGCCTGGGTCTTGCCCGAGTGCGCCCGCGTGCCTGTTCATCCTGCCTTTTTGCACCTTCCTCCCAGGCGTGCGCCCGGGTCTTGCCCGCGTGCCTGTCCATCCTGCCTTTTTTGCTTCCATATGCCGGCCGTGCGCCAGGCCTTCTGCCTCTTCGACCCGAACTTGGCCTCGAACTTTATTCACGCGCCATTTTCAATTCCGAACTCTGTTTTGATCGATTTTCATCACGTGGCTAGGGTCGGCCTCGCTTTTATTGGGCTTAAGACCAAGTTCCCGAATTGGGCCTTTTAGTTGAAATTGTTTTTTTTTAAAACATACTTATTGTTAGATATTTTTTCATAAATAAATTATTTTGGTTGTCTTTTGCATATGAGTTGCCGTACGAATTAATGTTATCGCAACGAAACGGGGCTCAGAAGGGATATGCATTTTCAGATACATGCATTTTCGAACTGAAATGTACTTACCCTTTCGTGTAAGGGTTGCATGCTTTAATCCGGTGAACAGTGACAACCCTACCGTTTCGTGGAAGGAGTACCTCCATTCGTTTGTTGGGTACTTGCAACCTATAAAAGGCATAAGTATGCAGACGAAAATTCATAAGTTTGACAACATCATCAGAAAAACTTTGAGTGTCCTCGGGTTTGATTCAAACAAGTCACTGTAGATATATATAATAAGTTTGTTTTATTTATTTTGTGTGTGTGTGTGTTTTTTTATATAATATAGATATATATAATAAATTAATAATATAGATAAAACAAAAAAAAAACTTGTTTGTATATCTATTTTTTTGGGTCAAGTAAATTTTTTTAAGGGACCTCTTTATCAATTGGAGTAAAAAAAATTGGGTCTTTATCAAAAAAAAATTTAACATATTATATTAGGTTGGATCGGATTGAATCCACACAAATTTTTTTTTCTTTTAGCGAAAATGTACCGTTGGGCTTAAGACCCGGGTCTCACAGGCCTCACTGATGGGCAGGCCCTGCATGTAAAACCCACTAAACTACAGTGAAACCAAATCAAATAGGTCATAAATAAGGACTAAATTACACATAAACCGATAGCTAAGTTTACTGTCATCACAATACATGTCTTTAGCTAATTTGGCTGTTGAGTTGCAACGGATTCAACGTCTGCTTAAAGAATTAGGAGTTCCAGGACTGCACAGGACTCCAATTGCATGGCTTTTATTCAACCAGTTCTGCTTAGTTGGCTTTCATTCTTGTGTACCATGCAAGAACAAAGAACATTGAAATCGACATCCATTATGTCAGGAATCAAGTCTTGGAGAAGATTCTCAAAGTTCAATACATTAATTCCAAGTGCAGATCAAATTGCTGATGCTTTGACAAAACCGCTGTCTACTGCAGCTTTCTTGATCTTCAGACACAAACTTAATGTTGTTCCAAAACCATCAAGTTTGAGGGGGGCCGATGAGATATATAGTTACCTAAATACCTACTTAGTATTATTGGCACATGTGTATGGTTTGAAGCAGTACTTGTGGTGCGATATTCACTACAAAAAACTTGCTATTTAGCGGCGGATTTTACCGGTGGATTTTAAATTCCACCGCTAGTGATGTGGTTTAGCGGTGGTTTTTGTACATCCACTGGTAAACAAGTAAAGACTTCCTAACATCTTTCATTTAGCGGTGGATTAAAAAATTTCGTAACAAAAACCTTTTTTTTATCGGCGGTATTGTATCGTCCGCCGTTAAAATTCAATAATATAATAACGGCTAAATTACAATTTTGGTCCTCTAACTAGACACGTTTTTCGATTTTGGTCTTGGTTTTTCTCCGGCGACAATTTTAGTCCTGTAAGTGGTCTTTTTTTTTGCAAAAATAGTCCTGAACACCGGAAAGACCACTTACAGGACTAAAATTGGTCTTTTCCGGCGACAATTTTAGTCCTCTAAGTGGTCTTTCCGGCTACAATTTTAGTCCTGTAAGTGGTCTTTCCGGTGTTCGGGACTATTTTTGCAAAAAAAAAGACCACTTACAGGACTAAAATTGTCGCCGGAGAAAAACCAGGACCAAAATCGAAAAACGTGTCTAGTTAGAGGACCAAAATTGTAATTTATCCATATAATAACTATAATGAAAGCCGAAAAAATGACTTCAGAATTCCATTGTGTCCGTTCTCAAATAAAAAAGAAATCCGTTGTGTCCTATCAGACTTTTTTTCTTTCTTTTGAGTGGGTGTCCTATCAGACCTGAAAGACAATTCTCACAGCCAAACGTTTTTCTTCTCACGTTTGCCCTAAGCTGTCCATTCGATATTTCTTCCTCATTCGACAAATCCCGATTTCTTCTTCCCCATGAGAGCTTTCTCCCTTCGCGATTACTGGCTCCGATTTCTTGTGCACTTCTTTGAATTCGTGATGATTTTGTGATTCCGATTGCAGTTGGCGATTCCATTCCGATTGCAGAGCGTCTCAATCCACTCCCTCGCCGCCGGCAAGAAGGTCATTCTTTTGGCCGTTTCAGGATATTTCACTCCTCTTGCAGGTGATTTTTATAATTTATTTTTACTTTTAAACTAGTAATTCCCTTCTGTCTAGTCAACAACCTGCAATTTCTTAGTTCGTAGTTTCCTTTATTGAGAAATCGGAGGAACTGAGGGAATGGACAAAATCCTCTGCGTTAGTGGTTAGATTTTGAGATCCTATATATCCTTTGCTTGTATTCTTTTCTTAATGGTTTCTTTTGTTTATTGCTTTGCAATGATCTCTAGTAGATTAAGTAATTTTGTTCAATTAAAGGACTATATGCTGTGTGTAGTTGTCTATGGACCAAAAAGAAGGGCTTGGTTTATGTCATTTTACTCTATCATTTACAAGTTGCTCTTTGTGCTCTTTTTGTATTGTTAAACCTGTACCAATCTTGTAATTGTAATTGTAGTTGTAAATATAAATATCAAAAGATTTGTGGCGTTGATGTATTTTCTGTTGTTGTGGGTTTTTCTGTTCCTATGAGTTTTCATTGTGTTTTGTCCTTTGTTACCGAGAAAGAACGTGTTTGGGGTTTGTTTGTTTGTTTTTTTGACAATACAAGTACTCTTTTTGTCATTTTTACCAAATATTTGCTTCGGAAGTGGAAAAAGATGAAATGGTATACTTTGGAATAATTTCAAAGCTTCCTTCGGTTCTGGAGTTTTTTTTTTTTGTTTTTCGGATGGAATTAGGAGAGTCATGTTTTTTCTTTCTTTGTGGAATAGTTTATTTATTGAACTTTAATTTCCTGCTGTGTGAACCAACAACGTGGCCATTGTTTTCACTTTTGCTGCTTTTGTCCTTCATTCACTTTCAAGACCGTGTATGATTCTTGAATCTATTCTTTCTGTGTAGAACCTATTTTGAAGGTACCGTTTATCTCAACTTTTTAGTTTTTGAATAATTTGGGCACAATTGCAAGGTCTGGGACCAAAGAGTTCATGGAAACCATTGTAGCTGGTGCTGATGTGAGCATGATTGGACTGTTTGGTGTTGGTTATTTTGATATTTTGTTTATTTTTGACCTTCTGAGGTATTCCCAGTTGTACCATGTAATTATGTGTTTTGGAAATAAATTTTGGTGTTTGTACCATGTAATTATTTGTGTTTTGGAAATAAAATGTGGTGTTTTTAGGTTGAGATTAATGTTTGAATCAATGTACTAAAATTTACATTTTTTTTATATATATATATATTTTTTTTTTTTGTAATTTTTCTGGATTCACGGCGGAGGAAAAACTCCGCCGCCAAAACCTTTTTTCCTCTTGTGATGGAAAATGTATTTCTGGCGGATAATTGGCTAATTGCTGGTGGATAATAACCGTCGCAAACAGATCTTAGCGGTGGACCCAAAAATCGCCCGGAAAGAGCCTAAAACTTTTAGCAGCGAGGGCAAATACGGAGATTTCAGATCGCCGCGAAAGAGTTTTAGCGGCGGATTTTCAGCTTTAGCGGTGAAAAAAATCCGCCGCCAAAAAGCATGTTTTTTTGTAGTGATTAACAATCAGATCAAAAGTTGTTACTATATGATACAAGTGGGTGTGATGTATTAAGTATGTACAACTCTCTCAGATTTTATTCAATGAAATATGATCAACCAAATAAAGTGTGGATTCTCTGTGTATTCTCATAATCTATTGTTCAAATCATGGATGCAATATCCGTCGTTTACCTGGTCTCTCTTAGATGAGCTCGAATCGTACTTTTCTGGTCCTACTGAATTATGAAATTATCAACTTAGCTGAGTTGTTCAAATATCAAAAACTGAATCCTATGAGAAAATTTATTGTAAGAGTGCCTTGATCTCATGCATTTTGAATCTGGAAATCTGAATCCGTTTGTGGAGAGATGAAACTGAAGACTCATCTGAAGTGATTACGTCTGAATCTGGTAATCACATCTGGTCTGAGGATCAAGTTGATCACGTCTGTTCTCAATCTTTTCATCTGAATCCGAAGACAGCAGGGGATCTCATATGAATTTGGGAGGTTTTTGTATGAAGTGAGTTTCTTGTCTGGACTTGGTTCTCATATGGAGAAATCACACCTGAAGCTGCTATGTAGTCGGTTAGGGTTTCAGTCTGAGTACTATATATACTCACCCATTGTAACCTAGCTCAATTCTAGAAAAAAAATTGTAATTTCCGGTGATAATATAATTCCTCGTTTTCTACTTGTGGACTAGTCGACACAACGTCGTAAACCACGTTAAATCGATGTGTCCTTGGTTTCTCAATATCCGAAATATGTTTGAGTTAGGGTTTGATCGGCACCAAGGTTGTTGTGGGCAACGCTAGGTTTTGGGATCAACGCTAGCTTTCTGTTGAGAAGAAGATGTCTGGGTTGAATGTAAAGATCGATAAATTCACAGGGAGGAATAATTTCAGTTTATGGTAGATCAAGATGCGTGCTTTGTTGAAACAACAAAGGATCTAGGCTCCGCTGACAAAAGCTGGATGCCGGAAACGATGAGATGGCCATTTGGAGGAAAAAACATTCAACAATTATGTTGTGCTTATCTGATGATATTATCACATTAGTACTTAGTCTAGATCCATAAGAACATTATAGATGGATAATGGGAAGTCTTGATGTAAAGGGTCATAAAAGTTAAACCGCTATAGGATATCAGACGATTAGTAATGGTGAGAAAAGATGTTAGACACATAAGTTGAAGAGGTGTAAGGGTTGGCAAGTTTCTAGGACAAAACTTCTTTAAATGGGGGAATGATGTAATACTCCGGATTTAGGAGTAAGGGTAAAAGAGTAAAAGATGTTTTATTTAATTTTAATTTGTAATTATCCTTTTTTATTTTTTCGAGCCAAATGATAATTAAGGATTAAATATTGCATTTATGGTAATTAAACCCATTTAAAAGAAACCCTCACCCCTTGTTTTAACAGAAAATTAGGGAGACAGTCAAACTTCAGGTTGAGAAAAAGGAAAAAGGTTGGACAAGAGAAACTTCATAATTTAGAGTGATCCGTTTGTCGTCTGTGCAGACCGTAGAAGAGTTTTTTTTATCACCGCACGACAAGGGTAGTTTTGGTATCAGCATTTTCTCAATTCATAAATATTCGTTGTTATCCCCCTAAAATAGAATCTTGAGTTTTCTTGGTGAATTATGAAGTTTAGGTGTTGTAGATTGTTATAGTTTTCTTAGTGACCATGAATTACGTATTTGGTTGATAGGAAATCCATAATAGAGGTGAAGAATCGCAGGATTACTTATTGTCTTTTGCTTTGGATCATTTTCCCAAAAATTTAGGTAAAGGGTGTTCTAAATTGGCTTATATAATGTTTTACTTACTAAATTGTTGTGTAGAAATGTATAGCTGAGTTTGATGTATATGTATGTATAATGATGAATTAGTATGCACAAGTCTAACATTAGGCCGACCCCTTAAGCGCGGGCCTAGCTGTTCAGAGCATTCATAATGTTTGCAGTTGAGCCAGGAGCGCGCCTAAGGGTTCATAGGCGCGGGCATAACCCCCATAGGTGCTATTTTACCTTATTTTGTGTATAATACGATATGTTATGGCTATCATATCTTTAGGATATTACTTGGAACTTTGCAAAGTCTAGTAAATGAATTCTGGTAGCCTCGGCTCAGCACAACAACTAAGACCCTCTGCAGGGAAAGGTGGGAGCATCGGAAGACGGTTATCCAGGCCTTGAAGAACATTGATTTAGTAGTCAATGATCTCTTTGCTAGGTTCTAGGTAATTACTTTAGAATGGTCTAGAACTCCTTATGAACCATTTTTATGTGAATAAACCTAGGTGGCTAGATTAACCTAGTAATAAACATATGTGTTATATCTAAAAGGTAAAACGTCATAATTCATGGTAAGACACATTTTCATTTCGCTGTATGGAACAGTCCGTGTCATATGAGGTACTGAACATGTCTCGGTGCATACCCATTATTCGGACGAAGTGTCCTTGGATCATAAAGTAATGAATCCCCAATCGGTCGACGGCCTTGCTAACAGAGCTAGCAAAGGGGGAGTAAGCACTTTACAACATATGTGGTAGCGCTTGTGAATATATTACATGATATATTTGTTGGTACCGGTTCTACTACCCCTTACTAAGTACGTAATACTTGTCCCTTTTTATTATTCTTTCCCTGTACCCCGAGAAGGTGGTATGGTGTAGGTTGAGTTCAAGATTTCTAAGGAGCGATTCCCTAAGAAGTTGCAGTTGGATTTTTTCATTCCAATTATTCCATTGTAGTTTAGGTATAGACTTTATCAATCTTTTGTAACGTTAGAGAACGATAGTTTCTGGTGTAAGGTACCGAAGTTGTAATGGTTGTTTTGTACTTTACATCTGTGTATAGTTGTTAAGCTTTTATATGCAGCATGAGTTCATTTTTTATCCGTGAATTATTCGTTTTAGTTTTCCGAGTATGTCGTTTTGTTTCCGCTTTGAAATCTGATGATTGACTACGTAAAGGTTTACATATATAATTATATTAAATTTTAATTATATGCGTGCCGGACGTTTTTTTTTAATAAAGATTCGGTAGCCGAGACATAGGCGTCACACAATATTTTTTTTGTACTAGCTCCATCCCAAAACATTAGTCGCTCTACTTCTTTTGGTTTGTTCCATAATATAGTTATTATATATTACCAATAAAACATTTATTACTATTTTTTCTATCTTACCTAAAATTTATTAACAATTCAACTACTTTTCAATATTTAATAATAATTTCTTTAATGACAGTCAAATGATACTTTCGACATTTCTCCTTAAAATTTATAGCATTCAACCGTTTTATTAATTTGTGTGAAAAAATTAAATGACTTATATTTTGAGGCAGGGGTAGTAACTCATATCAATGGGTGAGTCTTCCACCTTAATTAATGAGGAGTGGTGCTACAAAAATTAAAATGACTTATATTTTAAGACAGTGGAGTATTGGACTACACACAAAATTCTACATATATAGTCTACTCTCAACATTATTTTTAGTTGTGAATATTTAGACTTTGTTTTTTTATTGGGGAGGAGATTTTTACTCAAGGCGGGATGAGAATCGTAAAATGGTTTTCACCAGGAATTGCAATGATATTTATCAATAGGCCGAATCTGATTAGTTTTGAATGTTTTATTTCAACATGTATCAAGATGATATTGTGTGTTAACATTATGTGAATTTTCAGGTATAAACCTATCAGTGGTGTTACTGATATAATAAAATTATTATAACAAGTCACAATATAATTTTACACAATTAATCAAGATACCTTATTAATTGATAACGGTCTCACCGTTGTCAATGATGTAAATTAGAATTTTGATTAATGAGAATAAAGTGTATAATGAAAAAAGTTCAGCACCATTACCTCTCACGTGAGAAGTGCACGCAATTAATCAGGGCAGCGCCAGTAAGAGGGTCTATGCGGCCGTTGACCCCTTTAAGTAAAAAAGTAATGCGCATTTTTAATACATTTCAAAAAAATTATTCACTACTTTCCTCCGTTCCTATTTAAGTGTCGTAGATACCGAAAAGACACATATTATAAAAAGTAGTTAATGTTTTGACTTAAAATCAAAATAACAACAACACTCTTTGAAAATAATTAATGCAATATTGTTTCAAACTTCCATCTCTTAATAAATAAGGGTAGACGTAGAAAGTACAATAAATAATACTTTGATAATATAACAACGACGATAAAAAAGAATTTTTGATTTTAAAAACTGCTTAAATAAGAACAGAGGAGTAATATTTACTTATGAACCCATTAACTTTTTTAAATATTGACTATTGACTTTAGAACTAATACATTACAAATTTGTTTGTGACCCAAAGTTAATTTATAATAAAAATTATGGTTTGATACTCATCCCCTAATATAATAAAGGGCAAATTAGTTATAAGGCCGTCGTTAGAGAATTAATGATCATTTAGGACACTCCGAAATCTTATTTAGTTATAAGAACATTCTAATTTTAAAAAGGAAACTTATTTAGTTATTATAAGGACATTCTAATTTCAAGTGGATAAAGAAGAAAAAGGAAGTAAGAAAAAAAAAAAGATGAAGTGCTAGAAAAAAAAACGCTTGAAGAAAAGAAGAAAAAAAACGCTGGGAAGAAAAAGGAAAAAAAAACGCTGGAAGAAAAAAAACCGTTGGGAAGAAAAAAAAACGCTGGAAGAAAAAAAAAAAAAGATGTAGTGACATTGATGTCTGAAGCAGTGACATTGATGATTTTAGCAGTGACATTTTATTCAGTGACATTGATGTCTGATGCAGTGACATTGATGTCTGATACAAGGACATTGATGACTTATGCGGTGACATTGATGTTTGATGCATGGACATTGATGTCTGATGCAGGGACATTGATGTCCGATGCAGTGACATTGATGAATGATGCATGGACATTAAGCTAAACAAGATCGTCAAATGATTCAAGATCGTGTTAAAGAATTGAGGGATTCCACAATGAATCCAATTATCAGGAGGGCATAAACAACGTGTGGCCATTACAAGAGTCATAGTGAAGAGTCTTTGTAGTTTCACCAAACTTGTAATTCTATCCATATTAAAAGCTCCACATTTGGAGAAATGCAAAACAAGAGCAGAGCTGACTGATGCAATTGTTAGGTTTTATGCAGTGACATTGACGACTTATGTAGTGACATTGACGACTTATGCAGTGACATTGACGACTTATGCAGTAACATTGATGTCTAATGCAGGGACATTGATGACTTTTGCAGTGACATTGATGTCTCAAGCAGTGACATTGATGACTGTATTTACAATTAGATAATTGATGCAATGATATTGATGTCACCGCATATACAACTTGATACACACATTTGATAACTTTGTAAAGTAACTTTATTTCTTTGTTATCTTTAAATATTTGATTGATGTTGGTTTATTTGATTAGTGTTGGTTTAAATTTTCGATAACTTTGTAAAATAACTGTATTTCTTTTTTCTTTTTTTGGTTTAAATGCATATTTTTACAACCAAAGGTATGCATAAATTGTTACAATAACACGTCACTGCATAAATCGTTACAATAACACGTCAGTGCATAATTCGATACAATAAGACATCACTGCATAGATCGCTACAATAAGAAGTCACTGCATAAATCGCTACAATGAGACGTCATTGCATAAATCGCTACAATGAGATGTCACCGATCCCTAATAAGTTGAAAATAATATAATAAATTTGCTTCCTCGGTTTCCAAGTTATTTAATTAAAAAAACACAAGGAGAAGTTGCGCATGATATTCGACTTGAAACATTCCTGAATCATACCCTCTCCGTTCCTATTTAAATCAAAAATTCATTTTTATCTTTTGTAGTTACATTTTCAATACATATTTTAATACATTTTTTATTTTTCAATATTATTTTTAACTTTTAGCTCATTCAACTAATTACTCTTTCATATTCAATACAATACTAGACTTTTTAAGATTTTTAATATTTTATAATAAAAGTCAATGTAATTACTTATTTTCTTAATTTATTTGTTTTTTTCAAATGCGATAGATAACAAGGAACGGAGGTAGTATAATTTTGTCCCGGAGACTTATAAATAGGCATCCCCAAGCAGCTACAGTAGCCAACTTAAGTTTCATTCTGAATCATAAAAAAATAAATAAAAAGAGAGAGTAAATTTAGGAGGCGAGAAAAAATCAAGAGAAAGTTTCGGTCTTAGAATGATGAAAACAAAAGGAGTCGTAATGGAGCGAGGATTTGGCAAATAAAATCGACCTTAAAACTCGTGGGATATATGGGAGTTTTTTTTTTTTTTTTTAAAATACTTCCATTAGATCTCCCCACAAATAAAATAAAAAAAAAAAAAAAAAAAAAGATTTGAATTCTTTCCCTGCTCGTGTTATTTTCTATCCTAGATCTTTATGTTAATCGTATCTGTGTGATCTGTCTCTAGGACATTAACAACTGGAAATTTAAGAAAAAATCTGAAGCGCTCAGATTCTCTCCCTTTTTTCTCTTTCTGCAAACAAACATATATACGTTTGCATATATATATATATATATATATATATATACATATAATAATCACATGCAAATCTTTGCTGAATTATGGGAGTTCTTATTTTCATTTAAGTTTCCGATTTTAGCTCCTTTACCTGCGAGATTTTGCGTAATCTAATAGATATATGCAAGATTTGTTTCTTTACTATCGATCGGTTAGCTTTTAATTAATTTCGATTTAAACGTTTTTTTTTTCATTTTAAGCAAGCCCTCCTATATATATAAATATATATTTTCCTCAGAATTAATGGCCCAAGAAGAAAAGAATAGTAAGAGTAATAGTGGTGGTGAGGGTAGTGGTAGTGGTTCAAGATCTAATGAAAAAATGAAGCAAAAAAAAGCCCACAAAGAGGATTAGGGGTTGCCCAACTCGAGAAGATGAGATTAGAGGAACAACAGAAAAAGAATAAGTTGGAAGCAACTTTACAATCTTTATCACCAAATGATTATATCCTCCCTACTCAAAATTCAATGTTTAGAAGTTCCCCTAATTCGATCCCGTTTTCCGATAGTCTTCTTGGTCCAAATTCAATTCCATTTTCCAATGATCAGTTGAATGGTGCTGGTGCTGGTGCAATTCCGGTTCAAGGGCACAATCATCATGGGAATTGGCCTAAAATGTGGAAAAGTGACCATCAGGGTTTTTCTTTGCCATCTGATGTGAATTTGAATTTGAATTTGAATTATGAATCGAACCCGAGCCCTTTTTCGCGTCTTTCTACATTCACTCAAGGTCCTCATCAAATCCGTCCTTCATCTTCCTCATCATCACTGGTTCGTCTTCGAGCTTTTAGTATTATCACTTCTTGTTCTTATATATATACTGTCTTTAGATTCTCGAGGAAGTTAATGCTTTTTTTTGTGTTTTTTTTTTTGGTAGATGAATGTGTCCACAGGAATTTCACCATCGCCTGGATCAATATACCAGATAGACTGGCCTTCAAACCAAAGCTTAAATGGCAGCAAATACACACCTTTGTGGCCGGATAAGGACAAGGTATCTAACTATCATTCATGGCTTAAGCCATTGCTTTTGATCTTTTGCCAGTTCAATTTATGTTTAATGAGACGGTATCCGGAAGGACTTGGGTTTTGCCCAAGTTGTTGTCTTTATTTTCCATTGTCGTTTTTTGCGGATTCCGACAATTGTTTGTCTGGCTGTGTCCGGTGGTGGTCCGGTATTGTGGCTGCGTTGGTCGAGTTTAATTTCTTTTCACACTACCAAATATCTTAATACACAACATCTTTATTTTCATATTTACCCTTCAAATTTATATTTTAATAGACTTATTGATTGTGACCGAATTTTACACAGATGTTTCCAGACTCAATTTTAGTCACACACACACACACACACACACACACACAAAAAAAAAACTTTCTAACCGGTATTAATATGGAAAACGTTTAAAATTCTGACTTTAATTGAGTCAGAATAATCATTGTTTTCTGACTCATATTAAGTCACAATATCCGTCATTTAATGCTACTCTTTCATTTCAAATAAAATAAAATAATAACCATGTTTGCTTTGATAGACATTAGACACACTTAACAAATTCATTTTTCTTTGACGGGTAGTTACATTTAAATGTATATAATAGGCAATCATTCAATACATTAACTTTATGTGAATTGTTTTAACAAAAAAAATAACAACTTTTGACATTTTTGTATCTATATATATATATATATATATAGATACATTGTTCACTCATATAATAAATTTTTTTACAACTTAGAGTCATATGAATATTTTTTGTATAACTTTAAAATGTAATTTTTTTTTTTTTACAGTTGCAGACAGGAACTTCATCATCTCCTGCATTAAATTACCAGATTGAGCGCCCTTCAAGCCAGAATTTGAATTGCAGAAAATACCCAACTTTCTGGCCTGACGAGGAGAAGGTAACAATATATATAATTTTTTTCCTCTTTTCTCTTTGCTTTTACCCAAAATGCATCAAGTATTAATTAATCTCCATTGTTTTTCTTCATTTCTGCTTTAATTTGATTGTTTACTTATAATATCTGTGTTGCAATGCTTGAGAGAAATTCATGGTTCCTGTCAACTTTTTTCTTGTTTGTTCTTAATGCCTCAAGTTTTATTTCATAACATTAATTAATTCATGTTCCATTAATTAATTAATTGCTATTTTTTTTTTAAAAAAAAGGTTGGTATGAAGAGGCAATATCCCTTTTCTATGGAAACTCCACCCGCCCCAAATTTTCATCTCAAATATTCTCAAATCTCAAGAATTGATGAACCAACCACCAGTAGCAACAGAAGCAGTTTTCGTAGCGATCCAGGAATCATCAGGTTACTGATTCTCCAAGTTTTGTGTAGTAATGTTTTTTTTTTTTTTGTTTTAGTTATATTCGGGAATGACAGAAATCAAACTCTGATTCTCATTAAAAAAAATTAAAGGGCAACGGTCTTTATCATTAGACCAGATCCGATCGGGTACTAATGCTTTTATTTACTACATTTACAGAGAAGTTTCAACCAGATCAATAATTCCGTCTCAACAAATATATCAAGAGGAAGTGAAAGAAAACCGAGTGTCCAATGAAGATTTTCTTAGATTGGGACAACCTGCGGGTGAATATCGACAAGTTTCATCATTAATGTTAGGACATCAAGGTCAAGGATTAATGTTCGATTTCGGATGTCAACAAGTAAGAAATGGCATTTTACATAAAACATTAAATACTTGTTGATTAGTATATATCTCTCTTAATATATGCATAATGTTCTTATGAAACTTGTCCTAAAATGTGTTTAATAATAATTACAGGGAAGCAATATTGAAGATAGTATCCAAGAAACAAGGTCGAGAAGATCGATTCGAACAAATTCCTTCAGCTTCTTGCCTCCTGCAGCTCAGAACCCAGCTGATCAGCAGAATGCAGCTATGGGAAATGATTGCAATGGTGAAGTAGGGGAAAATATTGATCTTACCTTGAAGCTTTAATTTAGTGGGTTATATATATTTTAGTTAAAATGGAGGGCATTTGGCCATTATTTGATTCATGTATGGAATGGAATGGAATGGACTCCCAAGTACTACTTGTGGGTTGGTTCTTGTATTCTTTTCAATGTATTTTTATGGTATTAGAAAACCATTTTTATTTTTATGAATTTTTTTTTTATGGATCTTAAGCATTTCAGTGTGTTGTTTTTTTCCCAATCATTGGATCAAAGTTTATTCAACTAAAAGTAAGTTTACAAAGGATTTGGTTCTAGGGGCGGAAGCAAGATCCCGGCAATCGAAGGCGATAATTCTGAAGAATTCTTGCAATAAAAAAATGTATAGTAGTGCATTTTTCTGCCCGTACGATAAAAAAAAAAACCCTATTATACATCACAAAAAAAACACGACTATACATTTCGCATTATACGATAAAAAAACACTATTATATCGCAGAATCTGAACGCATCAGCTCTTCTACTTCTAGCAATAAAAATTTAAAACAATACAAACAATACTTTTTACGGAAACCAAAATTCCGAAACCGATTAATAATTTTTTAAATGCATCTTTGGTAATAACTATGTATTTTTATTTACATGAAATATGTTTAATGTAAAATTACCGGATTATTATAGATGATAGAGGCAAAAAAAAATATGGGGGGTGAAAAAAATACATAACATACATATAATAGTGTATTCTCTGGATCCGAGGAGGGGGCGAGTGCCCCCCCCCCCATAAGGGTGCATCCGCCCCTGTTTGGTTGCACATCAACTTTACCCGTGGCCAACATACAGACCCGACCACAGTTACGATTCATGAACCGTCGATTCAACGTTAAAAAATGATGACAGTATAAGTTGACACATTTTTAGTGGCTAAATTACAATTTTGGTCCTCTAACTAGACACGTTTTTCGATTTTGGTCCTGGTTTTTTCCGGCGACAATTTTACGTAAGAGGTATTTTTGCAAAAATAGTCCGAACGCCGGAAAGACCATACGGGACTAAAATTGGTCTTTCCGGCGACAATTTTAGTCCCGTAAGTGATCTTTCCGGCATTCAGGACTATTTTTGCAAAAAAAGACCACTTACAGGACTAAAATTGTCGCCGGAGAAAAACCATGACCAAAATCGAAAAAGTGTCTAGTTAGAGGACCAAAATTGTAATTTAGCCCGTTTTTAGTTCTCGTCGTGTTTTTACTCCGATCACATTTTTAGTGATGTAAATTGGAATTTTCTGGCAATTTTTTGTCTTGTGTTTTGTAAAATCATATTTGTTGGGAAAATACTGTAGTGTAGTATTGGTTTTCTATTTCCTGAAAATGGAAACGTAGATTGTAGAAGCAGGTTGCCAATCAAAATGAACACATAAGAATAACGAACTTTATTCACATAAAATTACGGCAACACATTCGAAACAAAAAATGCAGAAAGCAAGAGTAAAACGAAAATTTATTCAGACTGAGGTGAGTTTAGAACTGTGTCCTTAAGACATTATTACCCAGACGATGTGCACGGATATAGCAAGATGTCTTCCAAAATACATCAGTCTACCTTTTTTTGATCTTCGCACTTAGATGGGAACAAGAAACTAACTGATCCGGCCTCGATATCTCTGACTATGCAAGTGAGTTAATGCATAGAAAAATTGTCTCATTGTCTTTGCAAAATTTTAGAATGCAGAATATTTGTATGCAGTAAAAATTCAGTGTTTCATTCCTTCAGGATTGTAACTATATATAGGTAGAGAGTAGCACCTTTTCAGAATTTCGGTTGGAGGCAGTTTTTCGTTTCTCGTTCATGAGCAGACATAACAGCAATTTCGAACTGTTCTTATGAACATTTTCGAATTGCTCCACATGCTTCAATTTTTGAACTGTTGCTTCAGTTCATTCTAACAGGTGCAATGCACTGAACCGAACTGTTGCAATTTTTATTCAAAATTATTCTTGTTGAGTTGGCCCAAAAATATTAATACTGGGCCGGCCAAGACCAACCCAAGTCAGAAGCCCGAGCCGGCCGATCGGCGGTGGCGGCGGAGTGCGTGCGTGTGGAGTTCTGGAGCAACAAGCATCTACGTCTTCTCTCCTTCACAAAATTCTCTTGCCCCTTGGGGCTTGCATCTTACTCTAACTCTCCACCTTATATGTAGAGAAAGTTAAAAGCGAAGTCTCATGTGTGGGACAAATGAACACACATTGTTCATTAATTAACTCTACACATTTTACTCTTTTTTTAGGCATTAATTTCTCATTCACCCAATATCGGAATCGAGTGATTCAAAAGCCTAACATTAACTAGTATCTTAGTAGTTTCCAAAACCATTTTTAGGTCCTAGAAATTCATTCCATAACTCATTGAAATCCGGGCCTGAAGTTGATTGTTCCTCACATACACTTAAACCCATTTTGAAGTTAAAATACCATAAAGTTCCAACAATCCCCCATATGAATGAAAATTAATGCATATTCTATGCAGATTCTATAGAGATATCAAACGGAGTTCTATTACATTGAGCGAGATGGTTTGCTGCCTTGAACCTTCCCTAGTAGAATACCATCGGACATACTCGGCTATGCAGTGAACTAGGTCTTGAACTGCTCAGGCTTTGGTGCGTGTCTAGACAATGATACCCACATAATAGACCCATTGGCCTTCTCAAAGTTCTCATGTTTGTGTCCATTTTAGCCCTAGAACACCTTGGTTTCAGAAAGTGTGTTAGAAAATTCAGCCTACAAATTCTCACAAAATCGGCCCCACTTTTACTTACACAGGTAACCACTTATAAAGAATACTCTGCAATACCCACTTAGCTTGACCAAAATATAGGAAACATTAAAAACTTAATGCTTAACCTAAACCTTTCAGTAGACATCACTTTTGTTTTAATATAATGGGTAAGTGCTAACTGTCCCTCATAACTTAGTTGTCCCTTTTGAACCATGATCTTGGGATCTCCAATCAATATGGCTGGGTTGCCATTATAAGGGAACATGTGTAATAGGCCTCAGTCCCACTTCGTTTGTCAAAAAATTGACACCCGATCTCTAGCTAAACCATTTTATAAGCGGATCCGCAAGATTCTCCTTCAACTTTATATAATCGAGGAAATCAAACCATTAGAGATCAATTATTCAATGGTATTGTTTCTACGATGTATGAATCGTAACTTACAATTTTTCATATTGTTGTGTGCTTGCTTTATCACTTACCGACTATTGCATGCTAATAGTAGTGATAGAATTTGAGCCACACGCAACATCTTTTCAAGGAATCAACTCATTTTCATTTCTTGCTTTCGTTACATCATTTTATTTAGGTAAATCTCCATTTACCAATCCCCCACATTTCCAAGAATTCATGAAGTTTTAGTTAAGAAGATATTATTCCCCTCACGGGTTTTGGGTAAAGCTCAAGTTAATCATCATTTCTCTACATTAACTGATAAGGTAAGTGTAGTTCAACGATCTGATGAATGTTGTTGGTACCAAAACAAAATTCATTAAACCTTGAATCACACTTTTCCACCTTGATCACCACAAATCTATTAACTTATTTATTACGATGACTTAAACGCATAACAACTTCATCTTTACATCTTGAAATGTACAACACAAAACCGAAAGCAAATCTACAATTAATATGAATATAACAACAACATGTTAGCATTCATACAACCAAACAAGAATTGAAAAGGAGAAGATGAATGCTGGAAGCTTGTGATATTACAATGAAAAGCATACCTAGTAGAATACAAGAGAGAGGCTTATATAGCCAGGCACAAAGCAAAACTAAAAGGAAAAAGACTAAAAAAGCCCTTAAGGCTAAAATACTAATAGCTAATATAAAATACTAATAGCTAATATAAATATATATGCTAACACCCCCCTCAAACTCACGATGGTACAGCAAGAAGCATCGAGAGTTTGTCAACGAAAAATCTATGACGCTCGACAGTGTGAGACTTCGTGAAGAAGTCAGACAACTGCAAGGATGACGGAGTAAACGGTAGAGAAATGGTGCCGTGATCCAAATGATGCCGAGTGAAATGACAGTCAATCTCAATGTGTTTGGTGCGCTCATGAAACACCGTATTGTGAGCAATCTGAATGGCACTCTTATTATCACAATACATAGGAGTGGGGTCAGAAAGAGTAACTCCCATGTCAGCCAGTAACCAACGCAACCATATAATCTCAGCCGTAGTGGAAGCCATAGCACGATACTCTGCCTCGGTGGAAGAACGGGAAACTACATCTTGTTTCTTGCTTTTCCACGAAATAAGAGAATCACCAAGAAAAATACAAAACCCAGTCGTGGACTTCCGAAAAGTCGGATCACCAGCCCAATCTGCATCAGAAAAAGCACGAAGCTCCAAGGAAGAAGTGGATGGAAACAAAAGACTCTAGTAAAGAGATCCCCGTAGGTAACGCAAAATACGCACAACAGCAGCCCAATGTACAGTAGTAGGTGCTGAAATAAACTGACTAACAATGTGAACAGCATAGGCAATATCAGGGCGAGTGATCGTCAAATAAACAAGACTGCCAACAATGGACCTATACGAGTGGGATCTGGTAGAGGAGTGCCATCATCTGGAGTATACTTTGCGTTCAGCTCGAGAGGAGTGTCAGAGGTGCGAGTGTCAGTGAGCCGTGCACGGTGAATAATATCAGCAGCATACTTGGACTGAGAGAGGAGGTAACCTCGTGGTGAGGAGGCAACTTCAATTCCCAAAAAATATCGTAAAGGGCCCAAATCTTTCATCTCAAAGCAACGGGACAAAGTTTCTTTCAAATCCACAATACCATCAACATCATCACCCGTAATAATCATATCATCAACATATAACAAAAAGAGAACACGACCAGCAGAAGTCGATCGAACAAATAAAGCAGAGTCATAAGGGCTAGAGACAAATCCAAGGGAGATCACAACCCGAGAAAATCTATCATACCAAGCCCGAGGGGCTTGTTTAAGTCCATACAGCGCCTTCTTAAGGCGACAAACCTGTCCTGGAGCATGAGAAACACCTGGTGGGGGAATCAAATACACTTCTTCCTTCAAGTCGCCATTCAAAAAGGCATTTTTAACATCCATCTGAGATATATGCCACTGGCGAACAGATGCAACAGCAACGAGGACACGGACTGAAGTCATCTTGGCAACAGGAGCAAAAGTCTCCTCATAATCTAAACCATACTCTTGAGCAAACCCCTTAGCAACTAAGCGGGCCTTGTATCGCTCAATAGAACCATCGGATTTCGTCTTAACTTTGTACGCCCATCTAGAACCAATAGTCTTTTTACCTACAGGAAGATAACCAAGGTCCCAAGTACCAGTCTTGTCTAAGGCAGACAGTTCCTCAGCCATAGCATTTTGCCAATCACGGGAACGAACAGCCTCCTTATAAGAGGAAGGCTCAGAGATATGATCAATGGAAACAAGAAATGAAGCAAAAGACTTAGAATAACAAGAATAGGCAAAATCAGGTAACTGAGTAGACTTACGTATGCGTACTGGATAGCGGGGCTCAGCAAGATCCGTCGTCACAAGCGGTGATTGGGTAGCCGTATCAGGGGTCGGAGAATCATCAATAATAGGTACAGTAGGAGGTGAAGAGTCAGACGAGAAAGGATCAATGTGAATAAGATCAGATTTAGTCAAGTTGTGGGTGCTGGCGGGAATGGTAAAGAAAGGGATATGCTCAAGGAAGGAGACATGGCGAGACACGTATAGTTTTTGAGAGGAGGGATCATAACAACGATAACCTTTTTGACCTATACCATACCCAAGGAAAACACATATAGCAACACGAGAAGAAAGTTTGCACAGTTCTACATGTGGACGAAGAAAAAAGCAAGTGGAACCGAAGACTCTTAAGAGAGAATAATTAGGTGTTTGACCAAATAATTGTTCATAAGGAGAAAGGCCAGAGTTATGAGCAGTCGGGATACGATTAATAATGTAAGCGGAGGTGAGGACAGCTTCTCCCCAAAACTCATTTGGAACACTAGCGGATAGCAACATAGACCTAGCAATTACAACAATATGTCGGTGTTTTCTCTCAGCAACACCATTCTGCTGAGGGGTATCAGTGCATGAAGACTGATGCACAGTACCTTCAGAAAGAAAAAGATCAGAAAGGGTTCCACTAGTGTATTCCCCACCCAAATCAGAACGGAAACACTTAACAACAGTGGAATGTTGGGTTTTAACATAGGCTTGAAAATCAGTATAAATCTTAGTGAACTCAGAACGATGTTTCATCAAAAACACCCAAACATAACGAGTATAGTCATCAATAAAGGACACATAATATCTAGACCCCCCTTTGGTAGGAATAGGAGCGGGTCCCCAAACATCAGAGTGGACTAAATCAAAAGGCGCACAAGATTTTGATGAACTATTATGAAAAAGGCAAAGCTGAAAATTTCCCAAGTTTACATCCACTACAATCAGAAATATCATGAGATTTCAAATCACCCAAAACACCAGTGTTACACAAAAATTTCAAACGAGTGTGTGAAACATGACCAAGTCTAGAATGCCATAAAAAATACTTAGAGGATGAACTGGTTAAATGAAAAGAAGATAAATCAACAGAGGTGGCGGTGCATAGCTAGGAGTACGCAGCTCATCCAAAACATATAGACCCCCATGTCTACGGCCTGTCCCAATCAGCCTCTTGGAATCGGGATCCTGCACAGAACAAAAAGTGGAAGAAAAATGAATAGAATATCCAGAATCACATAATTGACCAACAGATGCAAGACTGAGAGTAAGTTTAGGGATACAATAGACATTTGAGAGAGACGCGTGGGGAGTGTGAATAGTGCCAATGCCATCTAATGGCAAATATGAGCCATCAGCAGTAACAATAGTAGGGGAACATGAGTCAGAAGACAAAGATGTAAACTTAGATGAATCAGGAGACATATGAAAAGAAGCCCCGAGTCTAAAACCCATAGGGATGACGGTTTACCCGAGGGATTTGATGAAGGCAAACCTGTTGGAGAACGAGTAGTCATGGCAAAATGCGAGGCGGCGGGACCGCGTCGACCCGAGGACGAAGAGGCGAGTAGCAAGGAATCTCCGAAAGCGTTTCGCAAGGGCATCCATAGAAGGATTCGAGAAAAATCCACATCCAAATCACCGTAGGTGCGGCCGCGGCCATATAAGATGACCCACTACGGGTCTGTCCCTGTCCGGTACCCTGTGTGCGTGGCTGTCCACCACGGTTCTGTTGCTGAGACTTATCACCAGACGTCGAATTCTTCAAGGCTAATACAGGGCACTGACTTTTCCAATGTTCAGGCTTCTTACAATAAAGACACTCATCCTTTTTAGCGATTTGTCCGAAACTCGTTGAGATGGTGTCGCTAAAACGGATGCGAAGGGCGGTTGGTACCTTTTCGGTTGTGTTTTCGACGAGTTTCTTCGACTAACAACTCGTGAACCACCGAATCGACGAGAGGGCAAGGGATTACGATGCATAATCGAAGCACGACGGTGCTCATATTCGGACGAAGCGAGTGTAAGAGCCGAACAAGACGCGATTCCTCCCGATGAACAATATAAGGTTCAAAGGCCTTCAATTCAGCAGACTCTGTCATAGCCAGCGATCCCAAAGAGCGGTGATTTCAAAGATAAAATTCCGAATGCCGCGATCATTCCGTGACAAAGCACGGATTTCCCCTTCTAACCGAAAACGAACGGATATATTGGTGCGCATAAACGCTCTTCCCAAGTAGTCCCAAACCTCCTTAGCAGTTTCATACTTAGCCAATTGCACACCAATCTTAACATCGACATTTAATTATTAATCCAAGTAATAATTTTTGAATTGGCACAATCCCACTTATCAAGCAAATCAAAGCATAATTATCGATACATACTGCTTTGTGGGAGCTTTAGCAACCCCAGAAACATATTTCCACATTTCTTTCCCCCGAAGAAATTTTTTCATCACATAGCTCCAATATAAGTAATTTTTACCATCCAAACGAACACCAATTGACTGCAACGAGTCATCACTATGGGCCATTGGTGAACCGAAAAAGACCCAAAAAAAAGGCACAAGTCGAACCTCAAGCAAATCGGACAATACTACACGATGGCCGGAACCCCAAACAAATCGATGCAAAATTGGAACCCCAAACAAAACGAAACAAAATCGAGACAAAAATCGATACAAAACTGAATAAAAAACTCACCAAAGCGACGGCGGCAACGACCATATAGCCGAGAGGAAAAAAAAATTGACAAGTTCGATCCGCGACAGTTGGGCTTTAGATGATTATAGGCTCTGATACCATGTTAGCATTCATACAACCAAACAAGAATTGAAAAGGAGAAGATGAATGCTGGAAGCTTGTGATATTACAATGAAAAGCATACCTAGTAGAATACAAGAGAGAGGCTTATATAGCCAGGCACAAAGCAAAACTAAAAGGAAAAAGACTAAAAAAGCCCTTAAGGCTAAAATACTAATAGCTAATATAAATATATATGCTAACACAACATATGTACATATATTCATAATAACTTGTCATCACAACCATTAAGGTGTTTACATAAACACCTACATACAAATTTATTCAAATTCTTACACACATATAATAATGTATACATTAAACTGTTTATTACAACCCATTAATTTAAATTCAAAGTTTAACAAAAGAAGTTCAACCATCAAGTTCTCGCAATCATTACGCGGATTGGTTCAATTCATTCACAGTCTCGGTATTTATGCCACGTTTGCTTATTCAACCTTCCGAGGCTTTCGGCATTCATTCATGCGGTGTCCTTGTTTCTCGCAATTAAAGCAATTATCATTGAATTGCTTAGCCTCTTGATTGCCCTTAGAACTTTCACCTTTGAACTTTCTTTTCTGGCCCTGGTCATTGTTTGCACCGGAACTGGACTCCACCAAATTTACCTTGGATTGTCCAACGTCCCGCCTCTATCAAGTTGCCGGTTGTTCTCTTCAACCCTTAGTTTCACCAACAACTTTTTCATTATTATCTCATTATTTTTATGCTTCAAATTATTTTTGAAATCTCTCCAATAAGGTGGAAGTTTCCCAATTATTGCATCAACTTGGAATGGTTCATTAATAACCAAAACTTTCTCGTGAGACTCGGAGATAACTTATTTTCTCTTGCCAGCATATTCCGTCTTATACTTCATTTCAAGTGCCTACCATAATTCTTTAACACTTTTACACATACAATAAATTGTATATAAAGTATTTTCAAGACAATTAAGGATATAATTTTTATATAGGAAATTTGAGTGTTTCCATGCATCCAATGCTGTCACAGAGGCTTTATGATAGACACCCTCTTGCACCGCAGGTGGATCCTCAGTTAGCCATTTTGTCAAACTCAAAGTTTTCAGATAGAATAGCATTTTTTATGTCATCTCTTGAAGTTCTGCTCGTTGAACTTCTCCGGTTTTTCGTGGTGAGACGAACTTGTTCCTTGCACAACAGCAGGTTGCACAAATGACAAGGGAGTTTTTAAATCCAATGTTCTTACATTTTTGTTCATAAACAGAAGATCAACATTCAAAGTTGCAAAATAGACTTTGTTATGCACACTTTTTCCGATATTGGTATATCGCAATTTTAAAAATTCTCGAACATTTTAAACACATAACATGAATATTTCTATAATCTACAGCACTATATAAACAACTTTCTTTCTTTAACTTTTTGGAAACGAGCGAGTAAATACAAAGTATTTTGGACTACAACACAATGTAAGCAAAAAAACCCATGCATAATGCACGGGCAATATAAAATATCTATTGCAATTAGAACACAGATGGTATTGTTTATAATTAATTAGACGATTAGATTATATAAATTAAGAAGAAAATTGGCCATATGACAACACAATAAATTCGAGGTGCAAAAACGCGTGACATATTGCAACCATTAAACGATGATAAGAAAAACAAAAATAATTTTAACTATATCAAATTTCGCTGGTTTGCACAATAAAGCATACGTGAAAAAAGTGCGTATATTACGCATATTGTGTAGTGTACATTCACTACGCAAGAGGGACATTTTTCTCTACTTTACGTAGAATATCGAGAAACTTGTTATGCTTTTTAGAAATAGTAGGCTTAGTAGAGCCACGAGGGGGTAAGGTAATTTAGATAAATCAAAAGGTTTTTTAATAGAATCCATACATGAGTTTTGCTTACCTTCTTGCGTTGCGTCTGCTTTGCTTCTCGGGCAATGAGCTTGGGTTCTCCACCTCTTCCTCGATCTCCTCAGCTTCTTGCTCCTCGTCAGTCTCTACCCAATTATAGGAAAATGATATACGCACTACATATATTGTGTAGTGTACATTCACTACCTAAAGTATACTCATTGATTAAAGTGTACTACTTAAAATAAATGGATAACAAGTGTGTAGTGATTGTCCACTACACAATATGTGTAGTGGATGCATCATCTTCCTTTCAGTTAACCGTTTTTACCGTCTCACAACACAATTTTTTTATTACAAACGACAGAGATTTATACCGTAATCAGTCTCTCTACATGGACGGCAACCGATGAAAGGATTTAGTTCCATTATCAGTCAAAACTGAGGATAATCTTGACTAAGGCAGTAGGTAAGGCTACACAGTGGTGGATCCAGAAAAAAATTTCAGTGGGGTCGCCCGTCACAATAATATAGTAACCCTAAAACAAATGGGGTAACCGGGTTGGGAGGGTAATTAGATCAAAAATTTCCGGGTTGAGCAGGTAATTAGGTCAAAATAATTTTTTTTTTTTTTTAATCAAAACGACGTCGTATTGCACTTTTTTAAAATCTAGTGGAGTCACGTGGCTCCGCCCCTGAGGCTACATTTACAAGACTATTCCCTAGATATCCTACTAAAAACATTTATGCAGCTCAACCACAGCATGATCAAGGCTGATTCCAAGCTGTATCTTGATCCAAACTACAACTTGAGGAGGGGGAGCATAGCAGCATGATCAAGGCTGATTCTACATACATGGAGCTCAAAGTTCTAACACGCATTACGTCGAACACTTGGGAAGAAAAGTCGTTATGTCAGTTAGTAACTAATTGGGCAGTTGTAACAGCTTTAGTAGTTAATTAGTTGTTCAGGAAGCTTATATACAGTGTTAATATATTGTATCAAACATTCAATTGTATCAATTCCTCAAAATAAATTAAAGAAGTTCAAAATTTTCCTTCGTCCCCCTTATTTTCCAATTTGAATGTCTTCATCTTCTTGGTTTGATGTTTTTCGATTATGCAAATTTTCTGTTTCTTCAATAGTGTTCATCTCTTCAAGGAATTCTAACACGCACCACCACCACCTCTCGTCGTAACCTATCACCACACCCATTATTTACTGTGTCGTTTGTTATTTCATGTGAAATAATGTCAATTTCATTACAACACGTCTTAAACAAAGGAATAGATCGATCAACCGCGATTCCATTCCACCCTATCTAATGCATTTCATTCAATTTCAGCAACGGCCAGGCTGGCCGGAATGTGTAAATGTGATTCAATATTGATATAAGTATTTAAGCTATGGCCGGACACATCATACAGAATCGAGGAGATTATAGTTATTCTCAAAAAAATTAAAAAAAAAAAAAAAGTTTACACGAAATATTATGTCACAACACATCTTTCAAGCGCTTACCATTCAACTAAAACTAATTGGTTGTAGTAAATGTGCTATTATATTTTTTATAAATTCAAGAGTGTGGCAATCTCTCCTACACCCACCTCAAGTGTGGGCAATCTATTTCAATACTTACACAATTTTTTTATTCAAGAGTGAATGCAATCTCTCCCAACAATTTATAAATAAAAAATTATTAAAAAATCTATAAACATTTACCACCGCAAGATTACGTTTGATGTAAATTTTATGTAGAGTTTAATTTGATAAGAATTGAACTCAGGCTAAATTACAATTTTGGTCCTCTAACTAGACATGTTTTTCGATTTTGGTTCTGATTTTTCTCCGGCGACAATTTTAGTCCTGTAAGTGGTCTTTTTTTGCAAAAATAGTCCTGAACGCCGGAAAGACCACTTACAGGACTAAAATTGTCACCGGAAAAGACCAATTTTAGTCCTGTAAATGGTCTTTCCGGCGTTCAGGACTATTTTTGCAAAAAAAAAAACCACTTACAGGACTAAAATTGTCGCCGGGACCAAAATTGTAATTTATCATTTTCCTAATGAGCGTAACTCAGACTCATACTGATACTCATACATTAAAGCATACATTGCCTCGTTTATTTTTAAATTAGGATTTTTTTGGCGATATAAAAAAAAAAAAATTAAACCCCTAAAAAAGCTTCTTTTTTTAAATAAAAAAAAAAAAAGGAGGAAGAAACACAGAAAACAGCAAAATAAATAACTCTTATTAGAAACAGTACATATTACATATATTAGCAACATCCATATTTTTCAGGATTTAGTCGAGCGTTTTTACTGTATCACCACACATTTTTCATGGTTTCGCTTTACAGTTAAGCGTTTTTAGTCACAACACATTTTTTTTATTATACACGACAGAGATTTATACCAAAATCAGTCTCTCTACATGGACGGCAACCGATGAAAGGACATCTGTCGTTCTCCTTGTCCAATTCGCATTCTTCCCAAGTACAGTCAGTGGCTGATCTCCTGCTAGTAAAAGTAATGGAAGAACCAAAAAGCTTCAAGTGTTGCAGCTTCTCTTTTTTCTCCCTAATTGTGGCTTCAAAAGCATCCAGATGAACTGCAAAGCCAAAAGCGTTATATATTTGTAAAAATTATTCTCTAAATGATAAATTAAAGAAAGAGGATATAATTAAGGATCAAACTGAAATTTACTTGACATAATTAACATAGCCAAGACAGCGGCACAAGCATGCTTAGATATCATCTTTAGTATATTCAAAGAAGGCTTATAAGTGTATTATATGACAACTTTGGCTTCAGAAGAAGTAAAATATATAGGGGCTAATCTTCGTTTTCTTCGCAAGCAAAATTGTCTTTTACTATTGTCTATAAACATCCAAGCTTTGAATGGTTTTATATTGTCAAGAAAAGTGATCTACGGACACAACGGTTGTATCACAACGAGGCTAAATTGCAAATTTAGTCCGGTGGCTGGACACATTTTGTAATTTTGTCCTAATTTTTCTCCGGTCACAATTTTGGTTCTTTAAGTGGTTTTTCATTTGCAAAAATGATCCTGAACGCCGGAAAATGCTGACTAGACAACTTTTCCGACCAAAAAAATTTCATGTCATCCTTCCACGTCAGCATTTTTTTGCAAAAATTGTCCTAAACGCCGGAAAATGCTGACTAGACAACTATTCCGGCCAAAAAAATTTCATGTCATCCTTCCACGTCAGCATTTTTGGTTCTTTAAGTGGTTTTTCTTTTGCATCCTTCCACGTCAAAGCAAAATGGTTTTTCTTTTGCAAAAATGGTCCTGAACACCGAAAAATGCTGACTAGACAACTTTTCCGACCAAAAAAATTTCATGTCATCCTTCCACGTCAGAATTTTTTTTGCAAAAATGGTTTTGAATACCGAAAAATGCTGACTAGACAACTTTTCCGACTAAAAAAATTTCATGTCATCCTTCCACGTCAGCATTTTTTGCATAGAACAAAATGTTGCTCTTGGGGGATTCAAACCTACAACCTTAGACTAAATATCTAGACACTTCTCCATCCGAACTACAGTCACATAAAACACAACATATTATTTATAGACACATTCAGTATAAAAATATAATAGAGAATCTAACGATATAGACAGTTTAATTTTTTACAACATATAAATAGTATTTATTACACGTGGTGATACATTTATTGAATGTTTATTTTAAGTAATATGGGAGGTTCTTAATTTTTTTTATTGTTTTTCGTAAAGATGCAACATATTCTTATCATGTCATGTTCTTCATTTCTTCCAACTCTTTTACATAGTCACCAAACTGAATATTTGATTAAATTAACAGATGAAACGTTCAAATGAATATATTATTTTCAATTACCTCATGAAACAAAATCTAAGTCCGTGACAAAATGGGACAAAAGGAAATATTAATTACTCTCATTATAGCTAATGATACTGTTACGATCAGACTGAAACAACAATTAATTGTAACATGATATAACAGTGAAACATTGAATGATATTACATTTCCTCAAAGGTATATAGTACCATTGTCTCGTAACATTGCATGATTCGGTGTGTTAGAATGATTCATTAAATTACGAGATTAATTGTGTTCGAGTGGTTGAAACAATAATATTATTCAAAAATTAAAGATAGAAAAAGAAACTAATTTGATAAATTAAAAAATAAACATATATTAAGTAGTGGTACTAGTACCCCAATACTTCATTGCTGTAAAACCATATGATCAAGCTGCCTTTTTTTCCTTGTCACAACCGCCTTAATCCAAAAATTTGATAAAAAAAAATAAGCATATATTAAGTCACATGCATTATACAATATATATTATACATAAAAAAGAACAATAAACAATTAAGAACCTCTCATATTACATAAAATAAATATTCAATAAATGTATCATCACGTGTAACAAATACTATCTATACGTTATAAAAAAAACTATATGTATCGTTAGATTCTTTATTATATTTTAATATTGAATGTGTGTATAAATAATATGTTGTGTTTTAAATAGCACATGTGACTGTAGGTCGGATTAGCTCGGATTGATAAGTGTTTAGAATTTTAGTAACCTCGTACCATTTTAATAGTCATGTTTGACTTTTCAGACAATTAAGTAAAGTGTAATTAATACTTTGAATCACATTAAATTATCCAATATATTTACATTTATGACAAAGTATTACTTAAAGGACATAAATGTAAAAAAATATTGGATCATTTAATAAAATTCAAAGCATTAATTATATTTTTTCTTAATAGTGTGAAAAGTAAAACAAGACTATTAAAATGGGACGGAGGAGTATAAGGTTGTAGGTTTGAATCCCTAAGAGCAACATTTATTCTTTGCAAGAAAATGCTGATGTGGAAAGTTATGATGCCGTGGAAGGATGACATGGAATTTTTTTGACCGGAAAAGTTGCCCAGTCACTATTTTTCGGCGTTCAGGACTATTTTTGCAAAAAAAAAAACCACTTAAAAGACCGAAATTGTGACCGGAGAAAAATCAGGACCAAAATTACAAAATGTGTCCAGTTACAGGACTAAATTTGCAATTTAGCCCCACAACGAGTAACGGAGCATAAAAGAAGGCCTAAGCGCACTAGCATCAATTGCTCTTAACAAATCCTCTATTTTAGAGTTTTGAATACACATTTTCTAATTTATTAAATTTTTATCCAAATTGAAATACATCAGATTCTCTAGTTTACGTAATGTGATAGATATAAATAAAAATTTATAAAATCTGAATAAATGACGTAGATGTTAGAATATGTATTTTACGGTAAAAGAAATAGAGTATTTGGTGATTGATACTTTTCTTAAATCTGAATCTTAAAGTCTCTTAAATACACTTTTTAAAGAAATAACGGTATCTATTCCATGGATCAATTTGAAATTTACGTACTTGACATAATTAACATAGCCAAGACACCGGCACAAGCATGCTTAGCTATTATCTTTAGTATATTCTATTCAAAGAAGGCTTAAAAGTGTTATTATGTGACAACTTTGGCTTCAGAAGAAAAGTACTAGTAAATTTATAGGGGCTAATCTTCGTTTTCTTCGCAAGCAAAATTGTCTTTTGTTATTGTCTATAAACAGCCAAGCTTTGAATGGTTTTTGATATTGTAATATTTCCAATTTTTGAAAATGTCAAAAAAGTCTGTTTGGAAAAATTCTAAATATTATATTTAATTTAAAGAAAAAGTTAATAAAAAAGACTTAAATAATGGGAGTTTTTAATTTTACAAATAAAACTTACCATTATTCTAAAAAGTTGTCTCAGAAAACAGAAAAGGTCAATCTCTGAAAGAGAAAAGAAGGAAGGAAGAATCTTCAAGGCATCTCATCAGTTGTTTATCAGTTTTCAGATAGAAGTAGAGCATCATAATCCTCGTAAGAAGAGCAACGTTTTGGCTCCAAAAAGTTGGAGTTTTGAAAGTTATCATTTTTGCCCTAGTTTCAGAATCTCTTAGATTTGATCATGTTCTGATGCCTTAAGTTGTTCAATTCATAGTATAAAATGATTAGAAACATGTGGTCATAGTTGATCTAAGTTTAGATTGTGATCAAATAGGTTTTTGCTTGAAGAATCAAGGTTTTGTTGTTTTGCTTTGAAGTTTGGCTTGCTTTTGCTTTGGAATCCAAGTAAGAGGGTCTTCTTGTAATATTCCGATTTTCGGGAAAAGGGCAGACGTGTCATTTTACGAAAACGAAATATTATTATTTCTTTTCTTTTATTAGAGTTAAGTATTGTGTTAATTATATACATGTAATTTTCGAAATTATGTGTATTTAATTAAAGGGAAATCTGAGTATTTGGTAATTAAAGGACAATTAAGGAAAAAAGGATTTATGGGAAATTGGTATTTAAGGAATTTTCACATAATAATCCCATAACCTAAACACAAAATCAAAAATCAGTTTTTTCACCTCTTCTCTGTGCAACTTGGAGGAAGAAAGAGGCCAAGGGAGTTTTCACGATATTTGAAGCGTTTCTTAACCGTTTTCAGATCAGACGAGAGATTTGGAATCGTCGTGAGAAAGGCAACGCTTGGGGATCAGATTGTTGAGAAGTGTTGCAGATTTTCGTGGCTGTTTAATCTGGTTTTTTTTTTGGCTGCTATTAGGTAAGAAACTCTTCCTATGATCTCGGTTATGATTTGTAAAGTTTAGATCATGTTTTAAGATGCGTAGACGCAAGAAAGTTGTGCTTTTTCGTTGATCAATGGATCATAGATGTTTAGATATGTCTCCTACGTTTTACTGTGCTTAATTTGGTGTTAATTAGGTTACAAACGGATTTGAAATCGCGTTTAGAAGATTTAACGTTTTGGGAAAAAGCGGACGGGCGTCTGCGTCAGGCGGACGGGCGCATGCATTAGGCGGACGGGCGTTTGCGACCCTAGTAGCTCAAACGGGCGTTTGCACAAGGCAGACGGGCGTTTGAGGTTAGATTTTTGATTCAGGATGTAGCTGTTTTAGGCGGACGGGCGTTTGGGGTTTAGTGGACGGGCGTTTGTTTACGGACGGGCGTCCATAGGGTGTCAAACGGGCGTTTGACCTGTTTTACCTTGTTCATACTGTTTTAGCTTTTCGGATTGGTTTTTGGCCTCATAATCGTGCTTTCACTGTTTTAATCCCTTAATCATGATATGCCAACATTGTGTAAATTAAACAAGCCTGAATTGAGCTTATGATTCGTTCAGTTAAAACACCGAATGTACTCTTAAAGGGAGTTGAAGTTCGGATCCGTCGAAAGAGCATGATAGGCTTGTGCTTTGATAAATTAGTATTCATCAATGTCTGTGTAATTGCTAGGGCTTGTAATGTCTAGTGGTCTAGGAAGAGAGTAGTAATTGTGAGGGAGATTAATTGAAAACACTTAGGTGGTTAGTTAATCATCCTAATAAAATACGTACTTGACTAGTAAAAGATTAAACAACATGTCTCTCTTGGATAGGCACCAGTCTATATCGCGATGTGTGTGCTACCTCTGAAGGTGGAAGAACCCGAAGGTCAAAAGAACCACAAGTTCGGGGGACTCCGCTGAGGTGTGCGTACTATCGGAGCCTACCTATTCTAGCCTCCGTGGATATTGGTGTGATCCACTAATATGTTGCAATCGATATCTCCTGGTGGATATACATCAGGCGTAGTGCCCTTGAGTGCGGTTGTAACATAGATAAGTTAAGTAGAAACATTTAGTCAATTCATGTTGATGGACATGGAATGAACCCTAGATCGGGTCGGTCACACTTAAACAACTAAACTTTTAATTATCTTCTCTTTATAAATTGTAATTGTTGTCATAGCTTCTCTTTCTTATTAAGTACGTTGTACTTACCTCAAATGCATGTTTTATATGTGTTTGGGGATGAGAAGATGAACAGGTTGAATATGTTTACGAGGAGGAGTTCGATGATGACGTTTGAAGACGCCGCATTGAAGACTTTACATTTATTCATTTTGTTATTCATATATTAGACTGTTTTAGTACTGTTGGGTTAGACTTTTGGTCTTTCAAGATTTGTAGCACTTTTACGTTTCTTTTGAGAACTATCGTACGTTTCTTTTGGATATCGTATTTTCCTTGAATGTAATAAGTTACATTTCCACCTTTAGATTTCATTTCTATTCTTGGATGTTTTGAAATTTTCATACCCGAGTCTTTTGCTTCCGTTTGCTTATTTTTTATACGACGTAGTAGAGGCTTATGTATAAAGTGAATTTATTTTTATTTTGTACGTGCCGAACGTTCCTTTTCCGGATAAGGACTCGGTGTCCGGGTACGGGGCGTTACACTTCTTATTGAACTTGTGTTGTTTTATAATGTTTGGCAAGTTTATTGACTGTGTTTTGGTGTTTTTCTAGTGTTGAAATCGATTGTATATGCCTTGGTTTTGGTTTCAATCTTGTTGTGCAGATAATCTACGGTTTTGAGGGCTATTCGACCCTTTAGCGTGCGCGAAGGGTGAACTGTGAGTAAATAGAATGGTTCAGAGAGTTTTAGCACCTGCTAAGAGGTTTAGAGCACAAGTGAGGAACAGAAGCTAAACAGAATACTGCGGAAATTTTAGCCGGCGCCAAAAGTGTTTAGCGCACGCCAAAGCTTGGCAGAGTCTAAGCATATTGTTCTGTTGGTTTTAGCGCACGACAAGACTGAACATAATGATTTCCAGAGTTCCATGTTGTGTTTTAGCGCACCCAAAGACCTTTTTTGAGCAGTTTTGAGTTTTAATGCATGTCTTGAGTTTGGGCTTACTCTATGTAATATAATAAGCTTAAAGTAACATGACAAAGCCATGAATAAGCTTCTAGTACATTTAGTTCCGGCATCGAAATTCTATGAAGAGTTCAAGTTCGAGACCGTCGGAAGAGTACAATTGACCTTGTGCTTTGATGAGTTAGTAGTCATCAATATCTGTTTATGTGCTAGGCCTTTTAGAGTCTAGTTACCTAAGATGAGGGAGTAGAGCTGCTAAGTGAGCTTTTCCCTTTCAAACACTTAGGTGGCTAACTAACGTTTAGTAACATACATACTTGTGTAGATAAAAGTCTAAACATCAACACTATTCTTGGTAAGTTACAAGACAATATCGCGATGTGTGATGTGGTCAGGAAAAGCGAATAACTTCGCCGATCACAAAGACGGTCAGTAAAAATAGAGGACTTCGCCGAACACACACTATCGGGAGTAGCCCGTGGCTACTAGTGAAAATCTCTAGTAGGTTGCAACCCAATGTTCTTAGTGCAACCCAGTGTGATTAAAATTTACAAAATTTGTATTCTACAGTAAAAAAAAGAATTTTTTAGAGTGTTATTTTTGTTAAACCTGAATCTCAAAACTCTAAAACATAGTTTTAAAAGATTTACGGTATTTACCGCAAGTGTTCTTAGGGTGCTAATAAAGTGTTGGAACCACACAATATCACACTCAACCACAGTGTTCTAGGATTTCGTAATGCCCTAAATTTTTTATTTTTTTTGATAGAGCTACTTTGATAACAGAATGTAGTTTCAAGGATAAGATTTCATTGATGATTGTTCACTTTTACATATAGTCTAAGGATAGGACACATGTCACCAGTACATTATACCACTTGTCTAGAAGAATATATCTTAGATATTACACTTATAGATATTACATTTAGGTCCCTCAATATCTAGATATAGTCATATACTCTAACATCCCCCCTCAAACTAAATGTGGGTGATGTTCAACATTTAGTTTGGCTCGAAAGGGAACAAAAACAGTGCCTGACTGAGCTTTAGTGAAGATATCTGCAGGTTGCTCATTAGATGGGATGTAGTCCACCACCAAATCACCATTAATGACTTGATCTCTAACATAATGAACATCTATCTCAATGTGCATGGTCCTAGCATGGAAAACAGGATTTTGTGCTATAGAATTGGCACTGATGTTGTCACAGTATAGCACTGGTGTGCAGGGCCGGCCCAATAAGGAAGCAAAGGAAGCGTGGGCTTAAGGCCCAACCATCCCGGGGGCCCGAAAATACTTGTTTTGCAAACAAACGATAATTAACAACAATACATATAATGTGTTCGACGTTTTTTCAATTATCTATTGTACTTCAGTTGGTTAAGATGTTTGACATTTCTTTAAGAGACCTGAGTTCAAATCCCGGCAATGGTAGGTTTTTTTTAAACTCATTTAAAACACTTTCGGCCATTTTTTTGTCCCGACAACAGCATATATATATATTATTTTTGACTTCTTTAAATCACTTTGGGCCTTTTTTTTGTCCCGGAAATTCCAATTAATTTATTGATTCCCTTGAACAACTTTGAGCCTTTTGAACCCTGATATATTAGAACCCTCCAATATATATGTGGTCTCTATTGCCACCACATAATTACTACTCACACCATTTTTTTATTTTGTATTTATTATTCCAGCTAATTCATTAACTTATTTAAACATCTTTTGGGTCTTTTGAACCATTATATATTAGCATCTCCAATATATATATATATAGGGGGAATGAGGGAGAAGGACATAAATATTTCATCAATTAAGTAGAAGGACAGTTTTTTGAAACTTTTGCATAAAGGACAAAACTATTTATTCACTGTCGAAATTCACTTGTGTTCGAAATTCACTGTTTAAATTCACTGTCGAAATTCACTAATTTTCAAAATTCATCGTCGAAATTCACTAATTTTCGGGATTCACTGTCGAAATTCACTGATTTCGGGATTCACTGGGGAGATTCACTGATTTTCGGGATTCATTTGTTTGTCCTTCTCGCTATAAAAATTATGCAGTTGTCCTTCTCCCTATAAAAAATATGTAGCTGTCCTGTTACTTAAAAATATTTCAGATTATGTCCTTATCCCTAATTTTCCAATATATATATATATATATACTTCGAACTAAAAGACATAAATATTCTACAAAAGAGATGATTAATTTTACAAACGATAATTAACAACAATAAATATTATGTGTTCGAAGTTTTTTCAATTATCTATTGTACTTCAGTTGGTTAAGATGTTTGACATTTCTTTAAGAGACCTGAGTTCAAATCCCGGCAATGGTAGGTTTTTTTTTAACTCATTTAAAACACTTTCGGCCATTTTTTTGTCCCGACAACAAGCATATATATATATATATATATATATATATATATATATATATATATATATTTTTTTTTTTTTTTGACTTCTTTAAATCACTTTGGGCCTTTTTTTTGTCCCGGAAATTCCAATTAATTTATTGATTCCCTTGAACAACTTTGAGCCTTTTGAACCCCGATATATTAGAACCCTCCAATATATATATGTGGTCTCTATTGCCACCACATAATTACTACTCACACCATTTTTTATTTTTTATTTATTATTCCAGCTAATTCATTAACTTATTTAAACATCTTTTGGGTCTTTTGAATCATGATATATTAGCATCTCCATATATATATATATATATATATATATATATATATATATATATATATATATATATATATATATATACTTCGAACTAAAAGACCTAAATATTCTACAAAAGAGATGATTAATTTTACTATTTTATAGGTATGTTTTGAGTCTATCAACGAATTGAAATTTGTATCTACGGATGTTAAAAACGCGATATTGAAGTAATATTTTGTAAATACGTTTTTTCAAAAAAAAAAAAAACCTTCGAACTAAAAGGCCTAATTCGACGATTCGCCGAAGGCCGAAAAATTTCCAGGGCCGGCCCTGCTGGTGTGGATGTGAGTTTAATACCAAGTTCCTTCAGGAGAGACTTGAGCCAAGTAATCTCTGCTGCAGCATTTGCCAAACTTCTATATTCAGATTTTGTACTAGATCTAGAGACCACTTGCTGTTTTTTTGAGCTCCAAGTCACTAGAGTCACCAAGATACATACAGTGACCAGCCACTGATCTTCTGTCATACTTACAACACCCCCAATCTGCATCACTATATCCTGTGAGTGAGATAGAAGCATCAGTATAGGCTGTGAGGTCAAGTGAGCCATATGCCTTGAAATGCAGTCCAAAGTCCATGGTGCCCCTCAGATATCTCAGAACTCTTTTCAAGGCTTGCCAATGTACATCACTGGGTGAGTGCATGAACTGACTTAAAGTGTTTATAGCAAAGGCCACATCTGATCTTGTAAAGGTCAAGTACTGAAGGGCACCTATGACACTCCTGTACAAGGAAGGGTTCTTCATAACAGTACCTTCTTCTAGAAGAAATGATTTACCTGTCACCATAGGAGTGGTACAGGGTTTGATATTATCCATGTTGAGTTTATGCAGCAGTTGTTTGAGATAGTGTCTTTGAGTTAGAAGTATACCACTGATGTCTCTGTGAGCTTTAACACCAAGAAAATGACTGAGTTCTCCCGGGTCCTTCAGTGGAAACCTGTTATTGAGCAGTTTGATGAACTTCTGGATTGCATCAGGACTGTTTCCAGTAATCAAAAAATCATCAACATAAACTAACACATACAGAAGTGCGTTGTTGTGCCTCAAAATAAAAAGAGATGTATCTGACACTGACTGAGTGAATCCCCATTGAATCAGTTGTGTCTTAAGCTCTTCAAACCATGCCCTTGGAGCTTGTTTAAGGCCATATAGGGCCATTTTCAAGTGGCATACATAACCAAGTTTGTTGGGGTCAATGAAACCTTCAGGTTGGGGCATATACACTGACTCATATAGTGTTCCATTTAGGAATGCATTATTTATATCCACCTGATGAATTCCCCAATTTAAGGATGCTGCTAGAGATAGGATCACTCTGATTGTCCCTGCCTTGGCCACAGGACTGAAGGTTTCTGTATAATCAATGCCTTCCTTTTGATTGAACCCTTTAGCCACTAACCTGGCTTTGTATTTTAGGACACTGCCATCTGGCTTCAAATTGGTTTTAAAAATCCACATGTTCCCCACCAGATTTTGTGATGGATGATGTTGTACTAGTTCCCTAGTTTGATTCTGAACTAGAGCTTGATACTCTTCTTGCATAGCTTTCATTCATTTTGGATCAGCCATGGCCTGAGGCACGGAAGTAGGTTCCAGAGTGTCATCTGGCTCCACAGCAGTAGTCAAGGTAAAGATTTTATTGGGTTTAGAAATACCACTCTTAGCCCTTGTTTGCATCTGGTGTTTTGTGGTGATGCACTTGAATATGATGCTGAGGGTGAGTCACTGGACTGGGATGCACTTAAAGGAGAATATATAGGTGATGGAGAGGCAGGAGACTCAGCAGTAGGGAAGTGAGTGTTATCTGTGGGTGATGAATGCACTGGTGAAGCTGTGTGATCTGGTGATGATGAATGCACTGGAGAAGTTGGAGCAGGACTAGCAGATTGTACTTCTGAAATGGCACCCTAACCTGATGATCCTGCAGGAATAGTATAACTAGGAGCAGAAAGTATATCATTCGGAGCAATAGGACTAGATATTACACTGGCAGTGCTATGAGGATGCATTAATTTATAGGGAAATTATGATTCATTAAATTTAACATACACAGAAACATAGATTCTGCCATTTGTGTCCATACACTTATGGCCTTTGTGTGTATGACTGAGTCCTAAGTAAACACATTTTTGGGTATGATACCGAACCTTTTGAGTGTGGTAAGGTCTGAGGTGGGGATGACAAGTACACCCAAAGGTTTTTATCATTTTTAGGTAGGTTTTCTTTTGTAAAGTGTTTCAAAAGGTGATTTGTTATTAAGCACAGGTGTGGGAAGTATGTTGATGATGGAGACAGCATGATGAAAACTGTCCCACCAGTATTTCAGGGGTAAGGATGACTGAGCAAGAAGTGTGAGACCAGTCTCCACTATATGCCCGTGCTTTCTTTCAGCCCTTCCATTCTGCTCATGAACATGGGGACAGGGGTGCCTGAATTTAATCCCATGATTAGCCAAAAATGACTCAAAACTCATATACTCTCCACCCCAATCAGACTGAACAGTTTTAATAGTAGTGTTAAGGGTGTTTTCAACCAGTTTTTTGAACTGAACAAAAGTAGCTAGTGCATCTGACTTGTGTTTGAGGGGATAGATCCAAGTAAATCTACTAAAGTCATCAATAAAGTGAATGTAGTAAGTAAAACCAGAAGTAGATTGGATTGGGGCAGGTCCCCAAATATCAGTGTGAATCAGGTCTAAAACATTAACAGCATGACTAGTAGAAGAACCAAGAGGTACATCATGAAGTTTGCCAAATTGGCAGGCATCACAGAAATAAAGATTGCCATTAATGGCTACACCATAATCTGAAACAACTTTATTTAAAATCCTTAGACTAGGATGTCCTAATCTTCTATGCCAAACATCAGGGCTAGTTTCATTAGAGACAATAGAAGCAATAAAACTACTAGGAGCATCACACTTGGATTGAAGGGAACTCTTAGAACAGTTTGAGTCTTCACTGAAAAGAGGCTGAATCTGATACAGGCCATTTGCCAGGGTTCCATCCAGAAGTACTTTCTTTGACACTTTGTCCTTCACAAAACATTTAGAACCATGAAATTTCAACAAAGACATTATTGTCAGAAGTTAGTCTGGAAATGCTAATCAAATTCTTTTTTATGTGAGGAACATGTAGAATATCATTCAAGTGCATATCAGGTTCAATGATAGAGTGTCCAGTGTGTGCTATATGCAGTTTTTGGCCATTACCAACATTTAAGGACTCATTACCATCATACTCAGATTTGATCTGAAGATTTTCCATGTCTGATGTTACATGATTAGTTACTCCAAAATCTGCATACCAGCTTGGATCTCCCATCATTTCTGGTGTTGTAAGATAAGCAGCTACTTGTCTGTATCCACTATTTTGGTTGCCATTGCCTTGAGGATTGATATTTGACTTATATCTATGCCAGCACTCTGATGCAATGTGTCCAACTTTAACACATATTTGACATGTAGGCCTTGGTCCATTACCAGCACCTCTACCATTTCCTCTACCTCCTTCCCTGGATCTGCCTCCTCTTCCAGACCCCTGTTGGTTTCTGCCTCTACCACTGTTCTGGGGTCTAGGGCCTCTATTTCCTCCTTGATACATTTGAGCCATGTGAGCACTAGATTGAGACAGGTCCAGTGGAGATAAAGGGTTAAACCTTGCAATTAGACGTTCATGAGTTAAGAGTTGAGACCGGACTTCAGGCCAAGATAAAGAACCAACTCTTGATGTGATATTGACGATCACAGATTCATATTCCTTGGTGAGTCCTCCAAGAGTGGCCAAAATCAACTCCGATTGTGAAACTGGATATCCAGCCGAAGCCAGTTCATCCTCATGGGTCTTCATCTGGGCCAGATAATCGTCCATGGACTTGTATTTCAGTTTTGGTAAGTGCATCTTTCAGTTCCAAAATCCTGGACTCAGCTTGATTATTGTGCCAAACTTCACAGCAGTTCCACAACCAACCACTTCAAGGAGTGCTTGTTCAGTCATAGATCCAAGCATCCATCCAAGTAACAGTGCATTCATGGTCTCCCACTCATCATATGCTGGATTTTTTATAGGTACTGCTGGATTCCCTGTGGTATAGACATATTCCAGTGGTTTGGGCTTAGATCCAAACACACGACCTTCAAGACGATGACCTCTGATAACCGGTAGTATTGAATACTTCCACGGCTAATAGTTTGTTCGATTGAGCTTGACTGTAAAACTTGGGGTTAAATTACCTCCAAATGGAGGGGTATGTGTTGTTAGGAAATCACTAGTTTAACGCAGCGGAATTTAAAATTTGATTTCTTTTTACTAGATCATTCTTCGTTTAATGCAATAAACACATTAAGTAGTTTGACGGTTATACCTTGATGATCTATAAGATTGTCGCTTTGACCGTCAACGGAGAGTAGTACAATGCGCAAGCCGTCCATGCGTCCAGTCTCTATCGCTAATCCACACGAACTCCTCACCGGAATCCGCCTTGGATTGCTATTGGAAAACTCCGGTTGCTAGACCGGCCTTTTTCCTCCATCACAAACCCACTATAGGTTGCTCTCTATTTTACACAAGAACTATGAGCTCTTGTAATTGTGATGTACAAAAGAGCTTGACACCCACCTCTTATTTATAGTGAGAAGTGGCGCCCCATATGGTGTGGAGGAGAAGAAAACATTTTCCCAATAAAATAAGGAAAATCAATTAGATTGATTTATCTCTTTAATTATAATTAATTTTGCCAATATCTTATATTGAATATAATTATCTTATTACCATAAAACTATTTTTCCAAAATCAATTAATATCTTATATTAATATTATGGTAATCTTATTAATTAAAATGCACAATCCAAGTGTATCTTATACACTTATATGTGGCGCCCCAAATACCAATTAATGGCATCCGGAATATTCTTTAATTAATATATATTTTGTATATAATTAATATCTTGTATTTTATTTATTCATAATAAATAAATACTACCATATTAATTTACCACTATAATATTTATAGTCTAGAGATAAACTTTCCTTATTTGGTTATCAACTATAACCGCATTTTAATCCGACTCGATGTTCATATGTGTGTGACCCGATAGGCTTCCGAATATGTTGGCCGTAGACACAAAGTGCAATTTATTAAATTGCCCTTCATGCCTAACGATCACGGGATAACGTCTAGCAACACACCGTGACCCCCAATCATCGAAGAGTCAAAAGCAATGACTACTACCTTTCATGTGAAGAAGTTTATCGTGTAACTTACAATCCTATCACTGTAATAATATCCATACGATCGTATCTCGAGTGTCAATACATTAACGATTGTATCTTATAATCTGGATATCATGCTCTCTCGGGATAACACATTTACTCCCACTTTGCAAAGATTCTCGAGAGCTAGACATTCCTTATAAGAAGGCCATTTCGGATATTCGATCCCAATCATAGGATACGCGATTCCCGGACGACCAATCATGTATACTCCGCATGCTTCAATATCATACCAAATCACTACCGCATGATCGCCCCGTGGCTAGGGGAAATCTCAATAGTGTCAAAGCATGACAATCCACACCGTGATGCCATGAAGACTCCGGTCAAAAGGATAATTACACAACTACCACATAGTGTGACACTTATTGTAAGTGGGTCAGTCTAACGTACGCATTCTCTAATACACGTCCACGTACAGTCCAAGTGTCTCTACAATTCGATAGACGAGATATATTCCTACCTCCTATAAGATAAAAGACATCCAATACGTGCTAGCCTGGTTATACTATCAATGTCCCATTTGATAGTACATAAGACTAGAGACATTTAAGTACCAATCTTGTTATAGTGATTACAGATCTCATCAAGCATAATCACTATCATGGTTTCTCTATCTCAGTTTGATACTAGGGACGTTACTATATATGTACAACAAATAACATGAAGATAAACAATATATAATAATATAAGTGCTTTTATTAATCATAATAAAGTTATTACATGAACTAAATAGACTGTAAATGACCCGACCCGGTCGGATCCGGTCCAACCCGATTGGGTTTAGGACACCTTTCAACATGTGTAACAGTGGGCAAATTTGGTGAATAAGGAGATGACCGGAGAAGGGTGGACGGAGTAGCATCGGAAAACAGTGGAGTTGTGAAGTTTATGATAGGAACAGATGAAGATGGGTTGCTGAGGCTGAACGATGAAAGCGTTTGAGATGGCATTTGTGTAGAAAATGGAAGAGTTTGAGCCGGGACTGATGAGGTAGATGCAGGAGCAAAGTGCATGCTTCTTGCCGGAGCTGTGCTCCCGGTGTCGGCCATAGCCGGACAAGAAAGGTGTCTTTGATACCAACTTTCATAACAGAATGTAGTTTCAAGGATAAGATTTCATTGATGATTGTTCACTGTTACATATAGTCTAAGGATAGGACACGTGTCACTAGTACATTATACCACTTGTCTAGGAGGGTCTATCTTAGATATTACATTCATAGATATTACATTTAGGTCCCTCAATATCTAGATATAGTCATTTACTCTAACAGAGCTAGACTCACCGAAATTTACTCCCGAGAAGTCAAACTAAAATGTACATACTTGGTAACAAACCATGTAGTAATATAACACGACTAATAAGGGGGCAAACCGTATTAATAATGTAATATTCCGACCTTTCGTGAAAGGGCAGACGTGTCTTTTTACGAAAACGGATTATTATATTTATTTTCCTTGGCTTTAAAAGGGGCTAAATTGTGATATCTCGATTTACGGGAAAGGACAGACGAGTCTTTTCGCAAAAACGAAATATTATAATTGTCTTCTTTTAATTGGAAGTTTAAATTATAAGGTCAAATATGTATAAGGGCTTGGACTTAAGAGTAGATATTGATAAAAGGAAAAGAAAAGAATATTTTTGGAAGGAGGTTATTTATTTTAAGAATATAGCCTTCAATTTACTGGGAGGAAGTTCGAACATGAATTTCTAGGAGAAAGAAAACAGAAACAAAGGGTATAGCATTGGATACTTTTGGGCAGATCTCCGCGACCGTTAATCCGTTTTGAAATCCGAAAGTACCGCTGGAATCGTGAGAAGACGAGGATCGTTTTGATACCAGAATTTGGGACTGATTCTCAGGTATGGTTAACTCGTTTTCTGCTGCAAAATCGTAAAGATCATGATGTTTTGTGTTTTAGGGGTTTTGGGCATAACTTTTGATCCGTGAATCCGTTTAGAAATCCGAAAGTACCGCCGGACTCGTGAGAGAACAAGGATCGTGATGATACCAAAATTTGGGTCTGATTCTCAGGTATGTTGGAGTCGAATTTCTGCTGTAAATTCAGGAAAAGGATCATGAATTCATGTTCTAGGGTTTTGTTTCGTAGTTCTTTGTTTAGAAGCTTTGATCATCAATTAATTCATGTTAATTGTGATCTTTTAGATCTTTTTTGAGGCCTGTTTAAGTGCTGCAGAGATTATTTTTGGTTTGTGGCTTCAATCAAGTAAGAGGCTCTTCCTTTTGTATGCTTTAGTTGTATGATGACATGATTAGATGATGTTAGAAGGTTTTTATGTTATGAATTATTTGTAGAAATATGTTTAAAGGTTGTTGTTGTGTTTAGTAGTACTTTATGAGACTTTTAGAGGCTGTTTTGATGTTGTTTTGTTGAGTTTTTGGCTGAAAAACGTATTAAAAGAAGTGCAGATTTTCATTAGGTTTTAGAAAGTTGTTTTAGCTTGTTTTGAGTACTTTTCAAGTGTACCAAGTTGGGAATCAGTTCCTAACTTTATAATGATGTTATAAAGAAGATAAATGAACATGAACAAGCCTTGATTAAGCTTCGATGCGTTTAGTTCTGGCACCGAATGTACTCTTCAAGAGAGTTGAAGTTCGGGGCCGTCGGAAGAGTATGATTGGCTTGTGCTTTGATGAATTAGTATTCATCAATGTCTGTGTAATTTCTAGGTTGAGTATAAGAATCTAAGAAGAGGGAGTAGGGATCTTTTTGTCCTGAATGAACCTAGGTGGCTAGCTAATCACTTAATAAACGTATTTGACTAGATAAAAGGTTAAACATCATGAGAGCTTGGATAAGCACAGTACAATATCGGCAATGTGAGGTTTGGCCAGATAAAGTGGTGATGATCACTGCCGGATTCTAGACCCGCCAGTTAAAATAGTGATCATTCTGCCGGACAAACTCACGAACGAGATAGACATTCACCGGCCAGCTCTCTAGGGTTGGCCAGACAAAGTGGAATGACTGTCTCGGGACCGCTAGAGATTTATCTCTATAGGGTTGCGTCTTTTGTCTTAGTGCATATCTCACTAAGTGTAGTGCCCTCGCAAACATGCTGTAACAAAGATAAGTTAAGATAGAAACGCTTAGTCACGAAGTGTTGATGAGCACTTAGTGAACCATAGATTGAGTCGGTCACTTGAAAGATAACTTAAATAATAATGTGAATCTTAACGTTGTAAAACTTAAAGTATACAATAGCTTCTCACTCTTACTAAGTACTTTGTACTTACCTCAATTGCATGTTTGTTTGTATGCTTTTGGGGTGAGAAGGCGAACAGGTTTCTCGAGAGATGGATGGCATTCCTGATGATGCTTGAGATGATTAGATTATATTTTCTTTTAAATAGATTAAAGGTACTAGACTTGTTGTAGTTGTATTCTCAAGAAACATGTTGTATCTTTCTTTCTTGTAAAACTTTGTAAGATAGATTTTGTACCAGCCTTTCTTTTAAGTTATCGTATGTTGTAAGACAAATATTCTACCTTTGGTATGTTGTAATCTAATTCTAGTAGCTTTTATGATTTTATTTCCGAGTCTTTTGGCTTTCGTTGCTTTAATTTTGATACGACGACGTAGAGGCTGGCGTATAATATTAGATTTATTTAATGTTATACGCGCCGAACGTTCTCTTCCGGATAAGGGCTCAGTATCCGGGAGCGGGGCGTTACAGTTGGTATCAGAGCAAAGCGTTCCTTGCTTTACCAGGCTTCTTTTCCTTAAGATAAGTTCTTAGACCACTTAGTGACATTCTGATCTCCCTTGATCTCTCAGAATGGTAGTAACCCGAAGAGGTGTTTTTGGAGATGGAAGTTCTAGAGTTTGTACCAGAGGCTAGACAGGATCTGAATGAAGCAACGGTTGTTGGAAGAATGAAGAGTTGGTCAGCTAAGACTTTATTAGAATCAGGAACTACCTCAGAATGTTGGTTCTCTTGTACAAAAGGATGTTACCTTTGTGGAGATAAAGGACATATTGCAAAAGTTGGTCCTATAAGAGGTATTTGAAGGAATCAAGGAAAACCATTGAAGAAGTGAAAGTTAAGCAACAAAGGTGTTTTCTTTGGACGCAGTCATACCAAGCATCTTTTTGTTTGTTTATTTACCTTAAGTGCTTTATGACATTAATCAATTCACGTTGTAAAAGTGTAAAAGTTAATGAACCGACTTTTAGATACGTCAGTAATGGACAACTTAGTTATACTAACTATCAATAACATAAAAGGTTAAAAGTTTTGGTACTAAGAAAGATAGCTAAGTAAGATTAGCTTACCTTTCAACCATTAGGAAATCTTGTTAACAAAATCTGGATTATCGTGGCAGATGTTATTAAAATTTACAAAAAAAATTATTGTACGGTAAAAAAAGTATTTGTTAGAGTGTTATTTTTGTTAAATCTGAATCTTAAAACTCTAAAACATAGTTTTAAAAGATTTATGGTATTTACCTCAAGTGTTCTTAAGGTGCTAATAAAGTGTTGGAACCACACAATATCGGGAGCTTTGTCGAAATACCATTATTGAGACAAGGCAAATGAAGGACTACCACTCTCTTGTCGAAATAACACTCACATTTTTGCGTTTTAGGTGTTTTTGGAACCAAACTAAACCCTAATTGGGAAGGGGGAACCCAATAGGGGATTTGTGTACCTTAAGATCGTGCACATTCATGAAAAAAATGGGAGAAAATCGCGAACCAAAATCGTTTGTTTTTGCCTTAGGAGGTATTTCCATAAATACACCACAGAATGGGTGGCATTCCAGAAAAAATCCCCACAATATCACACTCAACCACAGTGTTCTAGGATTTCATAATGACCTAATTTTTTAATTTTTTGGATAGAGCCAGACTCACCGAAGTCTACTCCTGGAAAGTCAAACTAAAACGTACACACTCGGTAACAAATCATGTAGTAATATAACAGACTAATAAAAATCGTAATCAAACTAAGGGAGAGAACCAAAATCACCTGAATAACTTAAACGACCGATGATGTACTAATATCTCAATAACACCAACATCAAAACATAGTAATATCTTGGAAGCAAAAATAAAACTACTAGAAGATGAGACAACTGCAAGCATTTTTCCTAATGACATGAAACAAAAATAATAAACTGAATAATAACAAAAATAATAAACTGAATAATAATTAAATAACAACCTTTTTCAAACATCCGGTCATCAGGTTTCTCAATTTCATCAAAATCCTGCATGACTTATTAGGGAAAAGAGAGACAAAAAGAATTAGGGGTGAGCTAATTAACAGACTTTTGCCCTTAGAAACGTCAATTAATATAGTCCTTCCAAAATTTACCAACCGTGAAGGTAACTATGAAATTAAAAAATAAAGTCTCCACAAACATATTTTGACACTAGGTTACAACAAGGCTAGAACAAGAAGATGTTTTACAACTATGTAACTTCTCAAAGATTTCATAATGACCTAAGTTTTTTAAGTTAATTAGTTTTTGTTGATGAGAAGATTATCAATAAAATTAAAATTAAACCGTATATATAGTTTACTTCATCTTTGTAAGCGGAGTAAAATACCTCCTTGTCATCCTTTCAAATCCCATTATTCTTCTTGTTTTCTTGGTTTTTTTCATTCATTTGAAGGAATTTTATTTTTTTTCAATTTTCATGTTAAATTCTCATTTTAAGTTTGTTCCTCTAACATTTAGTATAAAAAAGGAGTTAGTAGATTTGATCGTCTAATCAAAAAGAAAGGAACGATCGTAATGGAAAGTCAAACTGAGTGGAAAACTTGTTAAAAGTTGATTTTATACTTTAAAATCGATTTTTCACTAGTCGATTTTTATGTAACGCCCCGTCCCGGACACCGAGTCGGTAACAAACTAACAATAAATGCGGAAATGTAGTAATATAACACGACTAATAAGAGGACAAATTGTATTAATAATGTAATCAAACTACAAAGAATCTGTAAATCATCTGAATAACAAACGACCGATGATGTACTAATATCTCAATAACACCAACATCAAAACATTTACAAAATACGGTATTTAAGCATATTAGAAACATAAGAAGAAATATCTAACGAAAACAAGCCAAACAACGGAATGCGAAACTAGCAAAACTAGAACGATCAAAACCGAGCCCGAAGTCCAAAATCGGGTCGCTTTAGCGAGGAGAGTGCTAAAACTACTAGAAGATGAGACATAGTAATAAAACTACTTTTAAAAAATCAATTGTTTTTACAATGTAATAATAATAATAATAATAATTTACTAAAACCCCTATTTGATTTTTGATTAAAAAATAAAAATTAAAAAAGAAGAAGAAGGAGCCGCAGTTGGCGCATCGAGACACGGAAAAGAAAACTGATATTATAGATCTGACGGCTTGACCTACTACTCGTGAAGACTTGCTGTTGTATTTGTTGGACGCAAGCTTCTCCAACCTTGTTTTCCCAACTCCATTAGATATTTACTCCTTTTTCATTTCACCATTTTTTTGTGAATCTGCTAATTCTGTCACCGAATTCGAAAGATCTGTTAGCTTTTTTTTCTTTCTTTCTTTCGATTAAAGGTGCTGGATTAGGGTTTTAGATGGCGGGAGGATACAGGGCGGAGGACGACTATGATTACCTGTTTAAGGTGGTTCTGATCGGAGACTCTGGCGTCGGAAAGTCTAATCTACTTTCGCGTTTCACCCGGAACGAGTTCAGTTTGGAGTCTAAGTCAACTATTGGCGTCGAGTTCGCCACTCGTACCATCCGCGTTGATGAAAAGGTCATTAAGGCTCAGATTTGGGACACAGCTGGCCAGGAAAGGTATCTGCAGCTTCTCATCGATCTCTTTTGTTTCGCATTTTCCAGTTATTCTGTTTATTTCATCACATTCGATTTGAATTCTAAGCATTCTGGGAGCTAGCTTTTGGAAGCTGTGTTATACTGGATGTTCTAAATGTGATTTCTGTATCTAGAGTGATTGACCCTATGCCTGAGCACTTTGTAGGCAAAAACCGTTGTGAGGATAAAATATGTGAACTATAGTGATATTAGCATAGTACATAATCGTTGATCGGAGCAGGTTGTTTGTGGTGCTTATACACCTAAATGAACTTATATTTGCATCTTGAAATGCCAGCAGGCAAGAGTAGCATCAGTCAGCTTACTCAGCTGTAAATTTGTGGGTTGGAGAAATCTTACTGATGGCTCGCTATGTTAAAGTGTTGCCATTCTCTGAGGTGTATTATAAAATTTTCTATTATGCATTGTGTATTCAGACCAAAATTTTAACTTTTCTGTTTTTTGATTCGTAAAGTTCATCATGTGATGGAATTTTCAACAAATAGCTTCAAAAGCTTCTAGATGATGTTAAGAAGGGTGTAGAGGTCTCTGATTCATACACAATGCAGATGATTGCATTTAGGTAAATTAGTTAAAGGATACAGCATAAATGAATTATAAAAAAATTGGGAATGATTTTATTTATGTCACAATTATGGGAAAACCAGAGTGTTTTCAACAATGAAGCCTTTGTTTTACATACGTTTTAGAAGATTTAACTATGCGACATAGTACTTTTCTTTTAACAGCTCTACATGTTTTATAAAAGAAATGAATTCACTACCTTATGGTACATTCTGACACATAATACCACTCTGTGTGTGTTTTCTATTGCTTTGTTTCTAGAAATTCATTTGAAATTGTAATGCTTGTTTAGTTTGTCTGATGGAATCAGTGTTTCGTGCATCTGTTTGGTTTAAAGATAGATTTCAGATGGTTCCTTTTGGGAGAAGTTTTGTGATTCCAGATTCTTCAGTCAACTCAACTGACTTGTGTCTAATATGAGGGACAATATTAGCTAGCATGTTTCATAACTGGATAATTCCTTATATTCATGTTTTAATGTGCTTGCTAGTTTCTAGAGCTTGTTCGCTAGAGACATTTAAATCCTAAACTCTTAGCTGCATCAAACCATATTCGACTGGTGAGTGGCCGTGCTTGAAATGGTTTATCTGGCTCGTTAGATGGTTAGTATGATGAACATAGCAAGTTTAGTTACAATGTCACAGGGGTGTGTTAGTTTCTTTGATGTTAGTATAGCTTACTGTCACTGATGAAGATGGTGTAAAGTGGCTTACAAGTAAAGTAGCCTTTCCTTCTTGATTGTAGCTGTGGTGGATAATTGGATTTTCATCTTTATGTTCAAGGTACCGTGCAATAACAAGTGCATACTACAGAGGGGCTGTCGGTGCGCTCCTTGTGTATGATGTCACCAGGCATGTCACCTTTGAGAACGTCGTAAGATGGTTAAAAGAACTCCGAGATCACACAGACCAGAATATAGTGATTATGCTCGTGGGAAACAAGGCCGATTTGCGCCACTTGCGTGCTGTGTCTACGGAGGATGCAAAGGCTTTTGCTGAGAGAGAGAGTCTTTTCTTTATGGAGACTTCAGCACTTGAGTCTATGAATGTTGAAAATGCATTTACTGAAGTCCTTACTCAGATACATCAAGTTGTCAGTCGAAAAGCCCTCGAGGTCGGTGATGATCCTGCAGCTTTGCCAAAAGGTGAAACAATAAACGTAGGTAACAAGGATGATGTTTCAGCTGTGAAAAAGGCCGGTTGCTGCTCTTCTGCTTGATAGCAGATTTCTTGAAATTAGACTTTTTTTTTTGGCTGCCCGAATTCCAGGAACTGATCTAAATCCTGTTATTGGATCCACTCAACATTTGAATGATTGACTTAAGTGGACTCACTTTTTCATCTCTTAAAAGGTAATAGGTAATTTGTGAAGCTTTGTAGATTTTTGGATCTATATCATGTATTTCTTTAATGGTTTGGCTTGTGTAATTTTATGACTTGCCATTAGCTGCCTCCTACCTTTGAAGATGAAAGATGATGTAGTTTAAGTAAGACAAAAAATTTGGTGATGAGTTTATTTAATTGTTTCTTAGTATTGATATTATTATGTTAAAATGTTGTTTGGCCTATAATTGCTGGACCTTTGTTTTCCATTGGCATTTGTCACTATGGATTAAATTTATAGTCATTACTGTTTTGTTTTGCCTGTCGATTGGTTTTGGTTCCATCAGGTCGGTTGAACTGATTAGGGTCAAATCTCAAAATAGCCCAAGGTTTCAAACAAGTTCTATCATTTGAGCCTTGAAAACAGTAAAAGATGCACTTACCACGAGAACGACATCTTTGGTCATTTCACATACTCTTTTCGTTTCTATTTAACTGTCGTAGTTGTTAAAAAGTAAAAATTCATTTTCATCTGTCGTAGTTACATTTTCAAAGCATCATTTATTGTATTTTTTTATTTTTCCACATCTACCCCTATTTATTAAAGGGTGGGAGATTGAAAACAACACTGCATTAATTATATTCAAGGGTGGTTGTTATCATTTTGATGTTAAGTCAAAGAATTAACTACTCTTCTTAATACATGTGTTTTGACAACTGCGACAGTTAAATAGAAACTAAGAAAGTACTTGCGAACATCAACTTCTTTCTCTCCCTTTTCCCTCAAAAACGTACCCATGAAAACAACATTTCAAGTACAACAAACTCTCATTCTCCAGCCCTATTCAGAATCTGAGTCTCTATCATAATCTTTCAGTTCCAAGCATGTTTAATTCATAGAAAACTAGAGTTTTTAATTTAAGATTTCAAATTGTAAGGAAAGAATTCTATGTTGTAGAAATCAAGAAATCTATAGTAGCATCTCCTAATAGTCAAGGTAAAGACTCAAGTAATCAAAGATTATTATCATTTTGTGTGTTTTTAGACTTAATAAACAAGCAAAAATGCTTTTGTCCTTCAAGTTCCGAACCTGAATTACTAGGCATGTGCAAATGCACAAATGCTGTGTTGGTAAGATGACTTGTTGGGACCAAAAAGGGGCTAAGAACGGGCACAACAACGCCAGCTCCCACAGGCTCTATGCCAGTTTTATCCTTGCAGTGATTTTTAAGGCATTCTAGAAAAATAATAGGTCAATTCTGAGTCCGAATGTATTTTCTGTGCAATTTTCTAGAATGCATGTGTGGATAAAAAGCACGATCTTAGGGTTCTTAATGAATAATGTTTTAACCATGTTATGATGCTGTAATATTGGCTTTATAGTTTATACTTCTGATTTCACTGATTAGAAACCACATTTATAGGGTGTTTGATGATAATTTCATGTTAGATGTTATTCATGCTTTTAATTAATTGTTGAAATGACAATGTTGTTAAATCATGTTTATTACAATGTTAAACCATGTAATGGTACGGCCGGCCATGAACTTTCAGATTTGATTTAACAATCTGAGCCACCTAATGTAAGCCCTACCATTAGGCGGCTCAAACAGCTGTCTTAGGCCCGTCCACCCAAAGGTAGGGCTCTCGAATACTTGTTTTAATAAATAAATAAGAATCTAATAGGCCAACCCAATCAGTCCAATATTTTTATGTATTAAAAAATTAGACTTTGTAATGACAAAAATATTGGGTTGATTGAGCCTGACTCAGCCCAATAATAAAACACAGTGGCTCATGTCTCATATCGGCAATCGGCATTGAACCTAGGGCCTCAGCCTACAAATCGCTTAAGGCCCCGATTTTCCTATGACCGGCCCTGTGAAAGTTCATGAATGTTGGGACATATTCATGTAGTTTTGAGCAACCGTAATGCATACTTTGTAGCCACCCATCAATTTCTTTTGTGTCAGCAAAATAATAAATACTTCAATAGACACCCTTTTAAGTGGCGGCGGGTATTTTCAAAGCCACAAATAGGAGGTGCAGGTATACCCATCAACAATTTCTCGTTGCTTAGAGCAAGCGTAGTAATGCAAAGCCATTGCATATGGATTCTGACCAAAGTTTGCTGATGTGGAGAAAAAAGATTGGATAAATATTATAGATATATTTTATGGATGTTGTTTGATTGATAAGATGGTGTAATGGTGTAAACATTTAGAAGAAGAAAAGTTTTAAAAGTAGGAGAGATAAAGAGATAAAAAAATCCATGCCCATCTCTACCACCATCGGAAATTAGCTGGTGCAACAACTGCCCAGCCAAAAATTTCAGCCACATTGATACTATTATTTCCTTTTTACAAAACCAAGGACTTTCATTCTGACATTTTTAAGCGATTGCCCAGCCAAAAAGAGTCCACTACGATTGCTCTTAGTCTCTTTCTCTCTTACTTTTTCTTTTTAACCCTTTCTATTTTATCTATGATATGATACTTCTACAAAATTTAACCATTACATTATCTCATCAAACAACATCAATAACATCCTTATACAAAAAATTCTCCAATCACATTTAGCCACATGGCCTGAAAAGTCAGAATCCTTTGAGAAATTTGCCGGAACCTCTACGCTTGCTCTTAGAAATCACGTCTGTAGGCTTGGATATTTACGTGTAATGATTAACATTAGGTAGTCATGAATTTGTGCTTATATGAGCAGGGACGGTTCCATGAATTTAGTGATACAGATCGGAAATTTGTCGTATTTTACAATTAATAAGAGTAATGTTACATATTATAGTTCAATACGGGTCAATATGGATCAATATATAAAAATAAGGGGGTCGGTACACATATAAAATGTGTATATAAAAAAATCTCACTGTAATATTTTTTTTAGCGGGTCGGGTGACCCAAATCTTAATCATGGAGCCGCCCTTGTATATGAGCCATAAATAATGTCAAAAAGATCATGCTGGTGATGTTCTATATTTGTGAAATTATTAGCACGTTGATAATTTTGTTGTTGTTGTTGTTGTTTAGGAAGATGATACTTTTTTTTTTTTAAGGTCGATGATCTAACGGATTTTTAAGGGCTCGTTTGAATTGATGGAATACAATGGAATGAAATGAATCTGATGGAATGGAATGAATCTCATTCCAGGTTTTAATTTTTTATTCCATTCTTGGCCGTTCCCGAGCTTTTTTGATGGAATGAAATGTGCATATCATCATTCCATTGGAATCATAATATATTCCATTCATTGGTTTTCAAACGCATTAAAACAGTAGAATGAAATGAAAAATACATTTCATTACGTTCCATCACCTCAATTCAAACAGATTTTGGAATTCCATTTTGCATTGAAACACATGCATGTGGCAATTATTTTACAACAAAACAAGAACAAGTGCTTATCTAAACAAGGCCTTCATATTTAAGGTGATGGGATTGTTCCTCAATGAGAAGGAACTTTTAGCACTCCTCAAGGTAGAAACCAATTGAAAGCCATATATTCAATACCGGGCCCTTTTCCATCGAAACTGATCTACGGAGTCTGAAGTTCATTCTAGATCCGAGGACCATTACTACACCACAACAAAATGGGGTGACCAAGTTACGTAGGTTTGGATATCACTATTGAGTACAGAAAGAGAAGTGATAATATGAGCTGGTGCCTTGTCCAGGCAAAGTCATGCTGAGGGACAATTGTGTGTTGTGAGCATAGTATCCCCTTCTTGGATGCAAGAAGTAACTTCCGCTAGCTACAAGGGGACCTAGCTGTTGAGGAAACATTTAAGGCACTGATGATTAGTATAGCCTCAGATCCCCACTGTACTATGCACCAAGGGATTTTTAAATACATAGAGAGGATATATGTTGGAATCATGGAGGTTTTGAGATCCAAATTGATATATAGAGCGATTGCATTCAAGTCCAATATGGGGTCATTCAAGGGTCATGTCATGTTATAGCATGATTAAGAGATTGTTGTATTGGCCGAAACTTGAAAAGCATGTAGAGGAAATGATACAAAAGTGTATTACTTGTCAGCAGTACAATAGTATACATGATAAACCTCAAGTACTACTCCCGCTATAACCAATCCCTCACAGGCATGGTCCCAACTCAGCATTGATTTTACGGATGGATTGCTTAAGTCTGAAGGGAATGAAGTCGATCATCATGGTAGTAGTGGACATGCAGACCAAGTTCAGTCACTTTATTCCACTTGAGAATAAGAGGCAGATAGCATCACAAAAGCATGGAATAAAGCATAAATGATACATAAACGAACAAAATAAATATACTTTAAATTAATTAGTGCGGTATTTTGCTTGTACGGTTGGTTTTATCTAGGAATAATTAAAACTCAGTAATACATATGTGACACAATTAACATTTCTTTGTTTTATTATTAATATTGATTGTTATCTAACAAAGAGTATGTGCAATTTTAATTGAATGTTAGTATAAAAATCTAAACACAATTTTTTGGACACATAATATTTTGATGATGTGTTTTTATGTTAGAAGTAACTTAGAGAGTATCTAAATATATACCACATACTTGAGACTAATCTTCATTTGATACTAATAAAATACATGATTTTATAACTAAAAAAAGCTAATAATAAAGAAAAAAAACTTATCATATTTAAAAGAATGAAAATGTAGCATGACGATATTGATTCAATGCGTACGACGGTACGAGTAAAAGAACTAAATTAATTCTACCAAGCGTAAAATCAATTGTCATTATTTAACAAATATTTTTGTTTATGTATTTTTTGGCTGGATAACATATACTTATTTTATAAATTAAACGAATAGTCAAGAATATAAATGTAACATTAAAAAAATTATTAAAAATAATAAATGAATCTAACACGTGCGAAGCACATGTGTTTTGCTAGAAATCATGTCTTTGGGGGCTGAATTGATTATTCCATTGTGTAGGAAGTGAAAAATGCTTTCAATAATAAAAATTGCTTATGTTGTCCAAGTCTGTCGTAATGAAAGTAAATTTTAAAGTTGTGCACAAAAATTCGAGGCTACCGTCGCGGCAATGACTCTTGTCACTGCAACGATGCTTTAAAAACCTCCGAATTTCAAGAAAAAACTTCAACGATGACCCCGGTCACTGCAACGATGCTCTAAGAACCTCTGAAATTTAAGAAAAAAAATTCGCCGATGACTCTTGTCATTACAGCGATGCTTTAAAAACCTCTGAATTTCAAGAAAAAACTTTACATTACTGGTTGGATCATTACAACGTAACAAAAAGCTAAATTTATTATTGTTTTTTTTAGGTCATTGCAATTCCTGTTGGCCCGATTGATTCAAAATTTTATATATATATATATATTTTTTGAAAAGTGACCTTTTTATTAGCTTAGCCGGTAGGGGAACAATATGCTTATCTAAAGTACTGCTAGAATAAAAACTATTGGAACCGGCTAGGTTCTACTCTAAGCACCACGCTAATCGAATATTCTTCGCACGTTCGACAGCTTTGGATAATAAGACATACGCTGTAGGACGCTCCACACTACTCCTGTGTATAATCTTATTTCGCCACAACCAAATTCCATTGACCGCTTCCGACCACAAATACTTCCACTTTTTACCATGAGCCGAGTTGCGACTTTCCTTTCCTATATTCAATTTAGTCATGCTACCTCATTGTTTGTCTGAAAGAATTGTGATCTGCCCTCCTCCGGTACACAATTATTCCAAACATCATTTGCCCAAGGGCAATCTCTTAAGGCATGAAGGATAGACTCCTCTTCCTCTCCGCGAAATTTTATATTTGATACAAGATAGGATTTGAATATTGATCCGAAATTTTTAGGATGTTATTTTAATTTATTGTAATAATATTTAATTTAAAGAAAATCAACTAAGGCTATCATCTAATTTATCATCAATCTTTTTTTTTTTTATAGAGGAAACCAAGTATTTTATTACGCTAAATCTGCAATAACAGCAAAAATTACATCCTGAGGAGGGGAAGTGGCCCAAGCAATACAAGCAGAGTGACATAACCCATGTCTAGCCAATAGATACGGAGGGAAATTTATCTTCAATCTTACTGTTAATATCACAATCATCGGAATATAATTCTCGTGCATGGTGATTAATGATGAATTGAGAAACGGCTTATTTGTGGAAAAATTTATCTTTTTTAAAAAATTCTACTAATTTGTTTAAAAAAAATAATGACTTTTCTCTCGGCCGGACCAATCAAATTCACCTTCCATTTTAAAATTTTCTTCCAAGATTCCTTTTTAGCATAGTATCGGACTTAGCGCTAAAGGGTTTGAGTGTTTAAGATAACTGAACCTTAAGTTGAGATTTAGAGTTTCAAACCCCGTAAAGGGGACTTATTTCCATTCTTTAATATAATGGCAAGAGCAAACCAAGCAAGAATTCTCTCAAGTATTTGGGTCAAGTATAATTATTTTTACACATTATTAACAAAACGGCGTAGTTTTAAAAAAAAATCTACGATTATATCGTTTTACACATTATTATCAAAACACTGTAGTTTTGAAAAAAAAAACTATAGTTATGTCGTTTTTACATTTTGAATGTGTAAAGAGAACACACTTCTAAGTACTTGAGAGGATCCTAACTCGGCAAGAGGAAATCCATGATTTTGAGCCATTGAGTTTCTAATTAATATATCTCATATTTAGTCATCCAGTGAGACATGAGGGTAGGATCCTTAGCTTGTGTTTGTTTTGGTTGAGGTTGGGTTTGAAGTTTCTTTTGTATATATTTCATCAATTATTTTTTTACAATTTCTCTCAGTAATCATTTATTCAACTATAAATAAAAAATATTAAATTATCTCTCAACATTTGAGTGTATCTATTTTACTATATTTTTTACAATTATTTTATTTATTATACTACTTTATTTCAATTTATCTCACCAATTATTTCTTTATCTATGCAAGTTTAAAAAAAAAATATTTTAACTTACTAATCATTGCTTCAATCATTTTTATTATATTTTATTATACACTAATATACTACCTACGTTCTAAAATATAAGTCATTTTGGGTGTTTACACATCGATTAAGGAAGCGGTTGTGTGACATAAATTTAAAGAAGAAATGATTATAATGTACCTTGACTATCATTAATGCAATACTTATATAGTGGTTGGATTGTTAATAAATTATGGATAAGTTAAAGAAAATAGTAATAAATGATTCATTGATAATGTAAAACGACTTATATTACGAAACAAACAAAAAGAAAGAAACTAAATAATATTAGAGGACGGAGATAGTATAAAACCAACCCAAAACAAACGGAATCTTAATGCTGGGATTCAACGTTTTTTTTAGAATATTATCCCGTTTCAAAAAAAAAAAAAAAAAACAAAAACAAAAAAGGAAAGAGAATATTATCGGATTTCCCAATTTTCCCGTCCAGAAGCATCGACTAAACCTACATAAGTGTCTGTAGCCTAAGCATCACCGGGCTATTATTTGTTGGTTATTTATCGCACAACATCCGGCGACCGGAACAGCTCTAATCTCTCAAGGTAAGCCGTAAGCATATTCAATCATCTCGTTGCTTTAATTTGATTCGTGCTTCCTCATATTTTTCTGATGAATTTGATTCCTCGTGCCTTTTTTGATACCGATTAGGATTTGAGAAACCATAGTTACGAAGGTAGAATAAGAACCCCAGATTTCGTGATTCCCGTTCTATTGTGATCGAAAGATCCCTAATTTGGTAGTTTTCGGGATCTGCGTGATACCATTCGCAATTGTGATTCTCCTTTCATTACATCGGTCTGATTTGAACCCATCTTTGGTAAATCGCGACATCTGTTCCTTGTAATGGTTTTCCAGGAATAGGTTCCTATTACCGGTTTCTGATATTCCGTTCAAAGGGCCCGTGTACGATGTACTCCTAGGTGTTTATGTACTTTTTTATTCCTTTATAAAACTCATTATTGTTGTAACATAATACCTTTTGGAAGTTTGAGCTGTGGGTTTTAATCTGATTAACATGCTTTAGTTTGTGAGTATTTATTGGAGAGTATATGCCTAAGTATCATAGGCATGTTGAGTTCATGCTTCAGATGTTATTGGATAGTGTGGTAGTACATGTCTAGGTGCCACATTGGGGAAACAATAATACGATGTCTGGCAATTTGAAGTTAATTGCAGATATAGCATGATAAGTGGAATTGGCAAATTTGGCTTGTACTTGTTCAAATTGCATAGAGTGATATGGTTACTATTTATTTTGGGAGTATGCCTGAATTTACCATACATCACACTATTTGTGCACCACACCAAAATCGGCCTTTTGAAAGTCAATTCTTGAGTGAAGAATCGACTCTCCGAAGGTCGGATGAGAGAATCGACCTAGGGAAATGCCATGAATCGACTTCAGAAGGTCGATTCAGTGTGGTGCATGGTAAGTGTGGTGTACCGGTGAAATCGTTATGGTATAAATAAAGACTCCATTATTTTTTTTTTAATAAACTTAACTCTAACACTTCTTGAAAAATATTTATTTGAAGTCTTTGGTATTGTTTTACTTATGATATCTAAGTAGTGATCTAATTTAAGTCTTTCACAGTACTAAAAGGAAGAAGTCCCTACTTACGAAATGGGCAAGAGAAAATCAAGAGCAAAGCCTGCAACGAGAAAAGAATGGATAAGCTTGACACTGTATTTAGTTGTCCCTTCTGCAACCATGGCTCAAGCGTGGAGTGCCGGATGTATGTTTTCATTTACTTGATTTGTGATAATACTATTGATTGTGACATTTTGTGTGAAAGAAATGCAAGTCTTTGATTTCTGTTTAATCTGGTACTTGTGGTTAATGTCTGTCCAAATATGGCAAGTTGATTAATAATTGAGTTTCTCCATGAAGAAAACAATTGGTTTGCTTCCATTATGTAGAACCTTGTTTGTAGTAAGTTCTGAATATCATTTTTGGCCTGGTAAAAATGTTGCTGTAGTCTTAGTTTCTTGCATTAGTGTGGTGGGCCTGTTTAGCTTGAGGATCTTCAGGCCTTTAAAAAGGTTGGTTGGTATCAAGTTTCTATCTGCTTTTTCTATGGAGTTGCAGCATAGTGCCTTATAGGGCTTGTATTGTTTAGGCATCGCTGATAGCTTTTTCAGCCATATTTTAAGCTTGGAAGATGTGCTGCTTTTTTTTTTATAAAGATGTTCAATGGTTGCAGTGACATGAAGAACTTGATTGGCGAAGCAAATTGCGGGATTTGCCAGGAAAGCTTCAGTACTACTATAACAGGTATCTATATTTTCTTCCTAACGTTTGTCTCTAAATCCCCTGAATTTACCTGTGGAATGATCAAGCAAATACAAGCACTTAGTTCTTGATTATTTTTGTATGCGTTGTTGTTTTCTGAATTAATAATTTGTGTTTAAGGAATGATCGTAGCTCTGAAAATCATTCCTATGTACCTCTGGCAATTGGTTTTCTAATTACAGACAGCAGTTGTATGAATACTGTAGTTGATGTCTCTCGTTTTTTGACTTGTTTCTTTTTTGGAAGCTGTCTACTTGTCACTTGAAAAGAGATTATGTTCTGTAACATACAGATTGTTTGAAATGTTGTTTATGTTTTCTGGTTATATATAGTTTTGTGTTTGTTTATTTGAAAACTGATTACCTTTCTTTTCTGTTGCAGCTTTAACCGAGCCTATCGACATGTAAGCATTTATTCAAGCATTTTGAAGTAAAAGGTTTTCTGTATCTTATAAGGTAGTTTATTGAACCCCAAGTAATTATGGTGTTGCAGATACAGTGAGTGGATTGATGAATGCGAGCGTGTCAACAACCACGAAGAAGAAGAAGAAGAAAGTTCTTAGTCCGTGTGGCGAAGCAAATTAATAAAATGTCATGAATCTAATGCATAGCCTTCAATCCTATGTATGAAATGAGGTTGAATGGTGGCTAGAAATAAGTGCTCAGGACTTTTGCATATGTGGAGGAGGTGTACATATATGTTGTGTTAAATATGTGTAGCAGATCTGCAAGTGTCTTGTTAAAGATGTGATTGTCTTGTCTGTTGAATTAATAAATATATTTCAGAATCAATATGATTGTATAGATGTATGTGTTGTAAAACGATACCATTCTTGCACTTGTTATTTTGGTACATGGAGTGTTGATTCATGTCTACTTTCAGTAAATTGAGGACGCAACACACTTGATTACGATGTATGACACGTTGATTAATACGACACAATCATAAGCAATCGTGTATTTTAGTGTGTTGTGTCATTCGTTAGGATATTAGCATCACCAATTAATCGATTATGTCATACAGTATTTAAAAACACATCCTTGAAACAAAACATAAAAAGGGTCTCAACAATTGAAGCACAACATGTGCCATAACATATTTTTACACCACAAGGATGTTGTTGCAGCAAAATTGTTATAAATAACGCAACACATTTTCAAATCATAGATTATGGTGAGGCTCATATCAATGAATAGGGTCTACATCATGATCAATGTTGTATACATGTGTTATTTCATTTGTTATAACTTTTTTTTTTTTTTTTGTGTGTGTGGTAATAGGACTACTCATTACATTTGGGAAGATTCCATCATGATGAATGATGTAGGTGTGTATAAATAACTCGTGTTGTTATCCAATGTGTTGTGGCTTAGGACTACTTGAAAACCACCATGATCTTGTCATACTAAATTAGAGTTATGATACGGGCACAACCGCTGTGCCACAACGGATGAGACAAACAAGGTTCGTACTCTTGATCATGATGAAAGTATATCATAAACAATGGGTTCTACATCATGATTAAGGGTAGGAACCTTGGTTGTGTCATCTGTCATCGCGTGACAATGACTAAATCAAGACACGTTCAAGAATAAAATGCCCACTAAATCAAGACACGCACAAGAACTAAAATGCGGGTAATGCCACCGATACACAATCATTCAGTCACAACGAATAACACAACTTGATTTTACACCACATTATGGGCCTACATCATGATCAATATGTCCTACACGATGATCAAAAGCCAAAAACATATTGTGTCGTACGTTATGACCGAGTGATTATGTCAATAACATTACTCTTAAAATGCATGATCCCACCACAACCTGGTCATCCAAAGCATTACACTACCAAAAGAAATGTATTGCATCTTTCCCAAAATAGAATTTTACATATAATAATATAAATGTTCATGCACAGGATGTATCAAATCTGTGATCCAAAAGGCTCAAATTCAAGAAACATCAACACCTTTTAATTCTAAGGGGGAATGAGAGAGAAGGACAGAAATATTTCATCAATTAAGTAGAAGGACAGTTTTTCAAAACTTTTGCATAAAGGACAAAACTATTTATTCACTGTCGAAATTCACTTGTGTTCGAAATTCACTGTTTAAATTCACCGACGAAATTCACCGTCGAAATCCACTAATTTTCAAAATTCATCGTCGAAATTCACTAATTTTCGGGATTCACTGTCGAAATTCACTGATTTCGGGATTCTTTGGGGAGATTCACCGATTTTCGGGATTCATTTGTTTGTCCTTCTCGCTATAAAAATTATGCAATTGTCCTTCTCCCTATAAAAAATATGTAATGTACATACGTATTCTTAAAAATATTTCGTATGTGTCCTTATCCCTAATTTCCCATAATTCTAATGTAATGCATCATAGAGCAATCACAAAACACATCTCCTTATAATTGTCACCTCAACATTGAATATAAGTACCAGAAATAAACACAAGAGTCACAATTCAACCTCCAAATAAGAACCATTACCATATACATATGATGTCCCTCACAAAAGAACTAGCAACATAGTACTAAGAACAGAGAATTTATATATAAGAGAAGCTAGCATAATAATAAAGGATGATAATTAGGCAACAAAACCTTCCAAATGCCCACATGCATGTTCAAAAGACTTGTGAATGCAAAGCTGCTGCAAAAACTTCATTAGCATCATCAGATTGTCTTACCTACCTCTTCAAGATAATTAGAAACACTAGCTAGTTAACTTTGTCATCCTTCCACCACCTGCTTCATTTCATTCAACTAAATGAAGAAAGATTCAAAGGTTTCAGATGAAACCAAGCTGTCAATGTAGCTCAATGCTTTAAAAGTATGCTTCAAAGCTTGTGGAACAGAGAACTTCTTAATACCACAAGTCACAGGGTCAAACAGAAACAACTTCCTATCCTGAGTCTCTCCCAGAATCACACCATCTTTTGAGCATTGGATAATCTTCTCCATTTTCAATGGGATAGGGCCATGTGTGGAAACCTTGTTCCAACATTTCTCTTTCTCATCAAACAGTAAAACATGAACAAAGCTGCCTATCTCTGCTTTTGGTGAGTAAACAATCATACCAAGATTCCCCTTCCACTCAACTAATTTGGCACCGGTGCCCAATGCCATACCAAGCTCAATTTCAGGCATGGGAACATGCTTAAACGACATGTTTGTCATATCAAACCAGATCAAAACCTCAGTAGATTCAGATTGGGAGGTTCCTTGATAAATCTTTCCAACCCAATAAGGGATCCCCTTAACAACCACATCGCAACGGGTGGAAGAAACATAAAAGGGTGAGTCTACCACAACCGTCTTCCAATCATTCAATTTAAGAGAAAAGACCTCAGCCCGGTCTTGTAAAGCGCACCTGGGGGGCATTTGGGTTAATTGGGTATGGGGGGGGACATTTCGGGTTATTTGGGGCGTCGTGTGGCGTCGTTTTGAGGCAAAACGACGCCGTTTCATATCACGGCAGGCACAGCAGGCGCAGCTTCACGGCAGAGGATCCCAATCCAATTGGGTATGAGCTTGAAACGTTGGACAGCAAAAGAGCAATACGAATGACCCTATAATCATCATTGACAGAATCATAGGCGAATCCCAGAGAAACTTTCTCAATGACATCACCACCCCAGAAAAGCCCCTTCTCGGAGAGTCCAATACTTTTGTAGAGATTCATAGCACGATTCCATAGTGTAATATTTCGACCTATGGGAGGGGAACAGAGGCAAACCAGACCATTGATCGAACCCACCAGATCCATTTTCAAGTAGTGATGTGGAAAGGGGTTAACCAAGGAGACGGGCTCTGAGTGTGTGGAGTTGATGTTAAGTAGGGACATGGTGTTGAAATTCTGTTCATTAATGCTGTGGATGAGGAAGCAATGATTCATTGTGTCTTTGGCTGCTTCTTGGAGGTGCATTGAGACAAATTCAGGGCTGGAGAGAAGGGAAAGCCATGGCCTAGAAGCACACTTCAAATGGAGGATGGATTTCACCGGCACGCGTTTCAGAATCATGACTAGGATGTGCAGAGGGAACGTCGAAGGTGACATGGTAGTGGTGGTTGAAGGGTTGGAAAATGCGGCGGCGATGGTGGTTGAGCTAGAGGGTTTGGAGTGTTGCATTTTCGTTTAGTGGTGGCTGTTCGCCGGCGATTAGGGGTGGTGGGTTTAATTCTCCGGGAAGTTCTACAGTAGACACTCTCCTGTAGGGAGTCATCCACGTTGGTGATTCTCGACCACACAGTTTTATTCTGTAATAGAATTTCCCTAATCCTCCAGCTTTCTGAAAGCAAAACAAACGGGTCAGGGAATATTGAAGTAGTACTTGCTTGTGCTGCTGCTTGGGAAACAAGTTCGGTAGGTAGGTGAGGGCCCACCCTACCCTATCCCTATGTGGCTTGAATTTGTAACATTAGCGTTTAGTATGACAGAAATTTATTTTGGGAAATTAGGGATAAGGACACAATCTGGAATATTACTACCTCCGATCTAAAATATAAGTCGTCCTAGGAGTTTTCACACAGATTAAGGAATTGGTTGAATGTCATTAATTTGAAAGTTAATGTCTAAAATACCCCTCGACTATCATTAATGCAATAGTTATTAAGTAATGAAAAGTTGTTGAATTCATAATAAATTAAGGTTAAGATAGAGAAAGAAAGAATAAATGTTGACGTTGGTAATGTAGAATGACTTATATTATGGGACAAATAGAAAAGCGTAGGATGACTTATATTTTGGACCGGAGGTAGTATTAAGCAACAGGACAACTATATATTTTTTATAGGGAGAAGGACAACTGCATAATTTTTATAGCGAGAAGGACAAAGTGAATCTCAAAAATCAGTGAATCTCCCTAGTGAATCCCGAAATCAGTGAATTTCGACAGTGAATTTTGACAGTGAATCCCGACAATGAATTTTGAAAATTAGTGAATTTCGACAGTGAATTTCGGAGTGAATTTAAACCAGTGAATTTCGAACACAAGTGAATTTCGATAGTGGATAAATAGTTTTGTCCTTTATGCAAAAGTTTCAAAAGACTGTCCTTCTACTCAATTGATGAAATATTTTTGTCCTTCTCCCTCATTCCCCCAATTTATTTTTATAAAGTATAGAATAAATGGAAAATTAGGGATAAGGACACAATCTGAAATATTTTTAAAATAACAGGACAGCTACATATTTTTTATAGGGAGAAGGACAACTGCATAATTTTTATAGTGAAAAGAACAAACAAATGAATCCCGAAAATCGACGAATCTCCCAATAAACCAATATAAACTATGAGAAATGTTTGTTTAATAATAAAATATGTGTAACAGAGGAGAGTCGTAGTATAACGGAGGACCAATTGTTAAAGAAATACCAGACTATGTACTTTATCTGAAATACATAAGGATGTAAAATAGTGAGCTTTAAGGTTTAGTTCTTGCAAAAAAAAAAATAGTGAGCTAATGCCATGTAAAGATAGTCGTATCAAAGGGGATTAAGGCACCGGGCAGACTAACGAAAGTTCACTTTTGGTTTAAAAACAATATGATGCAAGATATAAAATGATGAATATACATAAAATAGATAAAATATAAATTGTCTACTACTAAATAATAAAATGCTGAAAATGTGAACTTCTCATTATTATTCTCTTACTTGTAATACCCTATTAAGAGAGGAATGTAACTTAACTGGCATGTAACGGTTAATGAGTACTGCGTCTCAAAATTATAACCCGTGAGAAGGGAAACTAAAATATGTAGCAGACCGGATGTTCACTATTATCGTTCGTAAACAGGGAAATTGACCGGATCCAGCCTTTTCTCACTATTATAGCCCGTGATCAGGGAAACTAGTGTCGGGGACCTTCGAAGATTCACTGATCTTATTAATCTTATATTTGACCATGAATCGTTACCTTGTCTTATTTTCTTATTTACTTATTTCTTCATCACCTGTCAATGTAAATAAATTATAAATGACTAAACATAGTATTGTAAGCTAAAAATATATTAACACTTTAATATCATAAAAACTATGAAAATGGGAGTAAATCCTGACTACAATACAAATCACAAATCTATCTCTATACAATACTTCCATGTCATAGAGTATAAATTTATAATTATGCATAGAGTTTTATTTTCTAAAAACTTCACAAAATAATGACTATTCCATTAAAAATAAAAATCAGAATGCTATTATTATTTACAAATATTCATTTCATGTAACAAAACTGAAATATTATTTGTTTTTATGAATTCTACAATTTTTGAAGCAAATAGAAAATATAATATTCTTCTACAAATTCTTTGAATGTACGCCCAGTACTTTTAAAATCTTTAAATCATGTTGTGTTGTACAAAATCATGAAAGTGCAGAAAATTAATATGAATAAGAATTTGAAACATGAAATGAAATAGTCCTATTGATACAATTCTCCTTACCTCGAATCCGAGCAGCTAATCCTGTAACACCCCATTTTTCGCCAGGTTTTTATACAGGATTTTATAAGCATTTCTAAGTAAGTGTCTAGATAATTTATATTTCTTTTTATTTTCAACTATTAAGATCTATTGATTAAAGTTGCGAAAACTTTGGAGTATTTTTTTACGTAGATAATTTCGTTGTGACATTCTTATACTAAAAGTGATATTATTATTATTATTATTATTATTATTATTTTTTTTTTTTTTTTTTTTTTTTTTTTTTATTGTTATTTTGGTCTTCGGCACATGTATTTTATTTAGCATCATTAGCCTCATTCATCTACATTTACTATATTTATATCCAGTAAAGGTTGATTTAAATTCATAATATGTAACCGATGAACGTTTTACGTGTAACACATTTAATGGTAGCAATATATAAATATATTAGAATTATTTTTCAAAGGCTAGTAGCATACTCTTTTAACTCTGCCAAATTAAGTATAGCTTTGTCTTCAGGCAGCTATTAATTCTCGGGATAACGTTTACATTAATTACCATTAAATAAATTATTATTATTATTATTATTATTATTATTTTACTCCCTGAATGACTCCCTTGTTCTACTATAAAAGACATTCACACTATGTTGGACATCACAATGTAAACAACTTCTTTACTGTGCACCTCCCTCAAAGCACCGGACTGCAGTCCGAATTCTTCCTATTCTCCTCTCAATCCAAACAGAAATAACATCACAAGATAGCCTCTCAAATCACAACATCCCGCCACCATATCCGGCGGAACAACCGCCTACTCAATTCTGGTTGTCTTACGGACGCCACGGCCGCCGTAATGACTACACGTATCCATCTCAATCACCTGATTCCCTAAAGAAAGCCGGTCGTCATCGTTACAACGGCCATTTTCTTTTTACGGAGTCTTATATTGTCGAAGTAATCTGCTAATCAAACGGATACTTTGCAACTCGGCAGAAATTGTTACGTCACCATTCCTGTCTGGCCGAAGAAGAGGTAAATTCACCGTAAGTATCTTTTATAGGGCATGATTTTAGGAGACAATGACTATACATGACGGTTTAAATGAATCGTACGCAAAAGGTTTGTATATATAATATATGTGCAAGTTTGCTGCGATTCTTTCTTTGATGCTAAAATTTAATTGGAGATAAATATATTGCTAGTGACAATCAAAATTATACATGCTTTCGGCGTATTACTCCTAGATGGATTAAAAATAAAATAAAAACAGTTCATTAGTTCATTATGCGGTGATCATCTAGAAACTATGTTTAACTGATTAAGAATTTGTTTAAGATGACTTTAAACTTGTAGAAATTTCCGAGCAGAAGAATGTGATATGCTTACATTGCCCTTTTGTTTTGTTTTAATTGTTGTCGCATATTGATCGTATGAGAAATCTCTATATTTAATCACTATAACTATTAAATCCAAAAGTCTAATATGAATTAGTATGGGTGTGATAGAATTAGGTCTTCGACAAAACAATCTTACTGTTTGTTCAAATCAATAATAGTGAGTGTATATTGCTAGGCTCGGATTAAGGTGCTAGAGAGTCTCAAGGAAATTATTATTGAACACAACTCTGATGGTGCCAGGTGAGTTCTTATTTTAAGTAAAAGCCAAAGTGTGTTTTTATCAAAGTATTTTAATTGAATATATTATCGATATATATATATATATATATACGTATGTAATATATATTGTTAAAAATGATTCAAGAAATCCTCTCGCTTTAAAGATAATAACGTGATCAAACGAATATTGTACAAATGTCATTGCATGTCCCATCTTGGTGACATGGTACCGTACTATCCGTTTCGCGCGGTATGGTATATCGTACTCATACCCTTCCCGCTTCGGCGGCACTGCTTGATCCTGCTTGCTTGCTTGCTTGATGGGCCCGCCGAGGGTTTCACAGTCGGGTTAGCTGCGCGTCGGGCCTGTGACCGCGGTTGTGGGACCTGAGGCAAGTGGACTCTCCGGAAGCCCCAGGAGATTGGGTGTCGGAAGGACGGACTCCACTATAAAAATTACTTGTTGTTGATATAAGGTGAGTGAAATGGGAGTCATAAGGTAGAGACTATCGTATCAGCTGTATCGATGTCTAGTAAAGGAACTTGAGGAATTGACGGACTTGCCTATACTTGCTTGACTTGAAAATGGTGAACAAAACTTGGACAAATAATCTCTCATTTAAATATATATTCGCATATACTAGACATGAATCTTTCTAAATTTGAAATATTAATTCGTTCATGATTTTAAGACATGGTATAACTTGTATAGATATACTATAATGTTTTTTTTAATGTAACACTCTCACACACGGCTCATACCAGCCTTTTGCTGACGACTCTCTCCCTCTCTTTGCCCTTTGTTCTTTTGCTCGTGTTGTTTTTCCTTTTCTTTTATAAATAAACCAGGTTGTGCGTCCGAAGAAAAGGAAGAAATGAGGCTAAAGAGATTGGGTAAAAAGTGTAGCTGGTTTTACTCATGACACGAGATGTCGAAGATCATACCATACATTTCCTATAACTAGTTAAAGTTATGGTATTCTTAAATGTTGTAATTTCTTTAATAAATCGATAATGTAGAAATTTACACCTACTTGTTGATCAATAAAACATTGGGGTTTTAGTGAAGTATTTGCGATAGCATCGCAGTTCGCTCCTAGAATGATCCCAGTGGACCTAGGGGTCGGGAGCGGGCCGTTACAAATCCGGTGTTGAAACAATATGTCTACCCATTATATTTCTTTTGCCACTCTCCATACCGATCGTTTTGAAATCCCAAAAACATTCTTTTCATCTTTCATTCTCTATTTTCTTTTTTTTTTCTTTTTTTTTTTTCTCTCGGGATTCTCTCAACTCCTTCCCCTCACTTTTTTTTTCTCCTTTCTTTTTCTTTCACTACCTCACCGTCCCTCACTTGATTTATATAAAAAAATATTTGCATCTTTAGTCCCTCATTAATTGCTTCTAAGTACTAGTAACTCTTTAATATTAAAGATATACTTAATGACATTTTTGTAACTCCTATAAATAAATAGGTAGAATAAATGCTAGTCATAATTCACTAATTCATTAAACTATATACTATTATTATTGTTGTTGTTGTTGTTTGATCAATTACCAACATATTTCAAAATAACATGTGAATTTACATTCATGATACTGTTTTTCCCATGGCCTTGCAACATGAGAGTCATTTTGCCTACTCTTCATCCAAGAATAACAATGTTGCCCTAAATGTTATGTGGTCTAGGACCAATAGTGTTCAAGATTTCAGTTTTGTTGCCTTAGTTTCCCATTCCCAACCTAGTTGTGGAACAAGCAATGGTAGAGTTTTTGCTAAACAACTCACTGGTTCAATCACAAACAAGAAATTATAGTGTTCCAATTGTGGTAAAGAAGGACGTACGGTGGTACGGTGGATAGATGGTATAGAAAACATGGGTTTCCACCTGGTTTTTAAAGGTAGGGGAATAGGTGGTATATGGCTAGTTGTGTTGACTCTGGTTAAGGTTTTGTTCCAGACAAAGCCTCTTTGCCTGTTGATTTAACAGATCTTGAACAAAAGTCAGTTGAGACTTATTTAGTAATGTCTAGGTCTCTGTATGACCATATCATGGGGCTCATCAGAAATGTTAAAAAAACAGGAAGATGTCTCTAATTCTTCACATCCATTTGCTATGACTGTTAATGTTCAAGCTCATTCTCATACCGCAGGAGGTAATATCTATTATTGGATAGTTAACTCAAGTGCTACTGATCATATAGTTTTTTTGTTTATCCCTTATGATTGATCATGTTTCTTCTAATCACATGAGTGTAACTTTGCCAACCGGTAATGTTGTTTCTGATTTACACAGAGGCAAAGTCAAAATAAATGATCATTTAAATTTTGCACAATGTCTTATGTGTGCCTACTGCCTACCTTTTCTTTTAACAAGTTATCTGTCAGGAGATTAACATCAAGAACTCAATTTGCATTGTTTTCCAAGCTAATGGTTGTGTTATACATGATGTCAAATCACAGAAGAAGATTGGTTTAGCTGAACTTAAAGATGCTATTTACATCTTGCAAGCTACTTCTTCCCAAGTTTCTGATTCTTTTACCTGTAATCCTACGTGATAATGTCGGAATTATCACAAACAAGATGATGCGGTGGATATCCAGCTAATTATGTGAAAAGTCTTGTCTTTTATATCATTTTTACCTCAAGATAATCATGAAGATTAATTACAATTGAAAGTGGGTGTTTTTTTGGGGGGGATTGTCATTGAGCCAAGGTGGCTGCCTACGCACCATTGAGTGTAAGGGGTCAAGGCACATAACGTAGTTCTGGTGTGTAAGGGGACACCGCTATTTATAGATGTTATAATTGGTGTTTACAAAAGTCCGGTTTAAGATGTGTGTGTTCGAGGCGAGCTCTGATGAGCGGGCTTAGGTTGAGGCCGCTGAGAGCTTCGTGTTTGGAAGTTGCTTTGAGTTTTGTTCGAGTTGGGGAGAGACAAGGGCGGAGCGGCTGCATCATATGCAGGTTGACCGTCTTCTGTCTCGGTAGATTGCGAGATCTTGTGTTGGCGCGAGGCGGGCTCTATTCTTTGGCGTAACTCGGCTTATGATGGGCGAGTGAGCCGGGCCGCGAGTGTTATCCTTTGTTGGGCTTATATTTGGCCATGCTTTGGATTTACAGGCTTTGTGTCGGGTTTGGCATATCACTATGTCTAATTCTTTGTTGTGGAATTACATGTTAGTGAATTTGTCTAATCAAAGGTGGAAGGCTATCCAGAAGGATATTCCTGATGTCAAACCCCCATTAGATGAAGAATATCTTGTATCTTGTATGTCCCTTAGCTAAACAAAAAGGACTAAGTTTCCTCATAGTAGTTCTTATTGTCAAAAGGTTTCGTTTTTAGTTTAAAGATTAATATTTAAGGTTGTTTTGAATACCGATTTATGTTAAACTACACGAAACTAGACATTATTCTGTGTAGCCGGGCATCTAAAAAACTATGTTTTCAAAATATTATTCTGTTTTCTAGTTACTTTTCTGTGAAGCTGTTTTATGCTTATTGGTTACGAGTAGTGGAGATAGGACGAGAGTTTGGTGTTATTATGTCATTTGGATGCTCTCATAGCTTAGTATGGACTTTACGTGAAATCTTTGTGCTTTATGTGTTCTTATGTGTTTATAGTTAGTTACATTGCGATGTATTGATCGGAGTACCATGGTACTGAGCGTAGGATCATGTCGGATTTATGACTAGTTGTATTACCTATGTCGTTCCCAAGACGATATACCGAGCGGGGTACCGGGACCAAGATCCACCTTGGATGTATGATTAGTCATGTTAGCTGTATTGCAACAAGACCTTATGTTAAGTCAATAAGAAACATGCAGCAGATCAGTCAAGACATGACATACAAGACACGAAAATGATATGGTTAGTAGACGAGTAAAGTATGGGCTAAAAGACATATGACGTAAGTATAATCAGTAGAACACGAATTGTAAATAACTAATGAATAAACAATTACGTGTAAGATGAACTGACGTAGTTAATAAGCATGTGTTTCTATGCATTGTTCAAGTTGGTTTTAAAGTGACTTTTCCTATGTTTTAAGTTATGTTTTAAAAGTAGTTTTCTAAACGTTTCAAGTTATGTTTTTTTTTTAATATCTATTTTGTAAACTGGATGAAGTAGACCTTACAGTGATAGAGATAAATGTTCTCTTGTGTCTTCCTCCCAACAAAATAAGCATTTATTCCGTCCAAGTTTTTCCATGGTCTCTGGGATCGGAAGTAAATTATTATGGAACCTCCACATAAAAATCGATATTTTAGTAGATTCATGTCATGTCTCCCGGCATTCGACATACATGAATATTTCTTTTGATATTCTTTCTTCTTATTGAGTGTCCGGCCGGTGCTCACTCGTTTATTTGGAATAAGATGATATGCAGGTTAAAGACGATTTGGATGAATGAGCATGGATAGCAAGCGTATGAATGAAGCTATGAGTTCTTTATGTATCAACAAGTTCTTTTTTAATCAAGTTGAGTTGTAATAAATGTTAGCAACTATTTTATGATTTAGTTTTACAACAGTTGTAATCCGTTGACTTGGTTAATGGGAGATCTTCGTGTCAGTTCCTGAGGCTTACGTGAAATTCACGGTTTATTTTAAATGTCACGTGTTGAACGTTTATTTTTTATAATGACTCGGTATCCAAAACACAAGCGTTATATTATGACCGATATTGTTACATTTCTAAGTCGTGATGCATATTATTGAACACAATCGGTTTGAAAGCAAATCTAGTTATAAAATAGGATACGGCCTAAATGTAAATGTTATTACACTTGCTAATGAAAGTAGTGTTCGATTCCAATTCCCGCCCAAATATAACACTCCATTCGTCTTAAAATATAATTATTTTTAGACTTTTCACATAATTTAAGAAAATGATTACATGTTATTAATTTTAGTGATAAAATTCTATAATATATTTTAACTATCATTAATGCAAATTTCGTAAAATAGTGAGAAAAAAAATGAGTGAATATATAATACATTGATATTTTAAATGGAATTATATTATATGACCAATAAGAAAAAAAACTAAATTGATTTAGATTTTTGGATGAAGGGAGTAATAATTTAACCTTAAGCCCCATAAATAAATGTAAACTACTACCAATTTTCTTTTGGGGACAATATTACTACACGTCTTCTATATGCTTCCTCGTTTCTAAAGTCTAGAATGCCTCTTTCTAAGTTTAGAATGTGGTCACTAATTCATAAAATGCTACTATATATTGTACATAAATCTAGTGGCGTTTGAAAGTGTGTTACAGAATTTATCCAACCCCGTGTGCAGAATATATATGCTGTGATTCTCCAGTATTACAATTTGATTTGGGAAATCCAAAAACAAATCATTTGTCTATTTTTGTTGGTTGAAGATGCGTGTTCTTTCGGGCGGTGGAGTACTGAAAAATGGGTCGAAATGTATGTGGAATCCCGGTGGTGTGAGAAACGTGGTAACGAGCTGTAGAGCGGTGGTTTTGCCTCGATTCGGTGGTCCGGAGGTGCTGGAGTTGCGTGATAATGTGATTGTTCCTGATTTAAAGCCTAATGAGGTTCTTGTCCGCGCTCGCGCCGTCTCAATCAATCCCCTCGACACGCGGGTGAGTTGATTTTTCTTTTTCAATTCTTTCTTAATGGAAATGGAAGTTTGATGATAGCTGAAGTTCATGGCGAGTTCTATATAGCATCATGTGTAATTTCTTCATTCATAAAAGTGGCTCCCTTTTAGGCTTCACTTTTGTTAGCTTGAAGATGAAATAACAAGTTTGGAGTAGCAAATTATCCAGTATGTAAATGGGTTTTTTAGTTTTCCATATTTGATACATACATATGTTCATTAGGAATGCTGTGGAGTTAATGTAGTTTATCACCTCTTCATATTTCAGATACGACAGGGTTATGGCCGTTCAATATTTGAGCCACTTTTGCCTTTAATTTTGGGCCGTGATATAAGTGGAGAAGTTGCTGCTGTTGGAACTTCTGTGCGCTCACTCAAGCTGGGACAACAAGTGTTTGGTGCTCTCCATCCTACTGCTATTAGGGGCACTTACACTGACTATGCTGTTCTAAATGAAGATGAACTTAAGCCAAAGCCAGAGTCCATTTCACATGTGGTAAGCTTTTGATAATGGGCTTAAACTTTGAACTAAGGTTCAGCCGTTTAAAGAGAATGCATATTTCATAAAAAATAGTAGTATATGTAAATTGAGTTTGTTGTAAATGCAAGTATAGCTCTCCAAAGGTTCTTATTTCTTTTCAAGCGGTTTGTTATCCACTTTGTACATTTTAGGTAAGTTCCCTAGACCTCACCCCCTTCCCCTAAAGCCTCCCCTTCATTGATTTCTATGGCCACTAAACGGTGATGACAGTTGTGCCCTTATTAAATCTTTCATTTACAACAGGAGGCTAGCGTAGTTCCTTTTGCTGCGTTGACTGCTTGGCGTGCACTGAAGAGTACTGCAAGAATAAAGGAGGGGTATGCACACTTCCAATGAAATCTGAATTTCTAATTTTTGTAGGATAGTTTCCCCAGGTTTAAAAATCTGTATATGCAAATTTACTTAATTAACTGCTCTTTTAAACATTTGTTTGTAGCATGCTGCACTTCATTAGCGGTCAGGACATATGGATAATCCTTAAAGAGACATTAACAGAATATTGTTTTTTTCTTCATCTCTCTACTTTCTCATCCTCTGTGCTAAGTCTAAACGTCTTTGCCATTCCATGCAATATTGTTTCTTCTTCAAGATCCTTATTTCTTTTGATGTTCTGATTTCCCCTTCATATGAATATTGACCATCTGCCTAAGCAGTAATGGCATGACAATGTGTCCTTTTATTGTTAGGATCTGCAATTGTAGTAGTTTGTTTTGTTGAGTGGTAGGAGAAAAGGTGAGGAGGAATACTGGTCAGTTGAAAATGTATGCATGCTGTATTGTAAGTTGTGGGTGATGAGGCCAGGCTTCTGAAGAAAGCAGAGGAAGATGAGGGGGGGAAGGTGGGGGGGGGGGGGGGGGGGGGGGGGGGGGTAAGGGATGGGATTTCTGTTCCCAGATGCGGGAATTTTACCTGGCATCTGTTACTGTGTGTTGTGCGGATGGTGTTTAACTGCGTAGTAAGCTGTAGAAGAGGAGGAGCAAGTTTGTAAAGAAGGGGTTGACCTAAGTCAAGTAATTCTTCTATATGAAGTGCTGCACCTGCACCTGTATCCATTTGTTCTCATTCGATGAATTTTCACACCTGTACCCCCCTGCCTCCCTCCCCCTCCTTGTGACCTTGGTCTGGAGTCTCTGGACATTGAGAGGGAAGAGAAAATTGAAAAGTGGTCTGGAAGAAAGGAGGAAAAAGTAACACTATTCAAATTTGGTCTCATTATGGGGGATGGCTTCGGGTTCGTATTTGCCACCATTCCTTATGATGGTGCAATATGCTTAGATGTGTTCAAATATGAAACAAAGCTCAAAACATGTCCTTAAAATATGTAGTTTTGACTTTTAGTTTTCTTTGAATGACTCCTTAATTGCATTTGTCTTACAGAACAATTCAATGAGATGAAGTCCTAACTAAAGCCAAGGTCCTTTGTGTATTAACCTGTATTAGTTTCCAATCATGAAGCTATGGTGTTTTCTTGAATATTCTGCAAGTGCTTGCTGTACTTTCAATAAACCATTCTCGGTTTTAGTTCCAGGGGATGGTGACTAATTGAGATTATTTTTTAGAAAAAGGGACGGCCTAGGCATTTCATTTGTTATGAGATCATTTTTGTTGTTGAAAATACATGACATTTAAGTTTGTTCTTTCATGTGGTTCACTTGCTTAAAATCTAATCCTGGCAGGCAAAGGATATTGGTTATTGGTGGAGGGGGAGCTGTTGGCCTATCTGCAATACAGCTTGCTGTGGCTACTGGCTGCCATGTTTCAACTACGTGTGGAAGTGAAAGTATTGACCGTGCCTTATCTGCTGGTGTTGAGCAAGCTGTCGATTATACAGCTGAGGTAAAGATATCATGGCCACAATCTTTTCTGTGGCTCCTTATTTCATCTATTTCTGTTATCGTTATTATCTATATTGTTGTTATTTTGTTTATTTTTGCCCTATTTTGCTGGATGGTTTTTCTACCGACAGGACGTTGAGGTAGCAATTAAAGGGTATTTTGATGCTGTACTGGATACAATTGGGATTCCAGAAACAGAAAGAATAGGAATTAATCTTTTGAGGAGGGGTGGACATTATATGACTTTGCAGGTACTTTCTGGAAGCCTGTATTGCTCCTTTGTTGTATCTAAAATACTTCGTCTCGAGAGATTTTATGATACAACGGTTGTAACACTGTTGTACCGAATGGCATGCGTCACACCTTTTTGTTCTTACTCTTTCACATAATACACAATTGTCACTTTTATACAACCATCTACAACGGTGTAAGCCTAAAATATTTCGTCTCAAGCATTGTGTGTTATGTATTATAGTTTGCGGTTTACATGAGTATTGAATATCTCTTTCATTTTTCATTATTATAAAATAGGGAGAAGCTGCAACATTGGCAGATAAGTATGGACTGCCTATCGGGCTTCCCATGTCAACAGCCATTTTAATGAAGAAGCAATTGAAATATCGATACTCTCATGGAATAGGTATGTTTTCTCAAGCTGCAATTTCGGTCTGAGTTCTTCCCCAAAACCGAGCAGATAATTAGTTATTTGGTTGGCATCGTTTTTTACATCAGTTAGATTCTGTTTTAATCATATCGAATGGGGGTTTGTTTTGTATTGGAATGGAACAGAATACTGGTGGACATACATGAGGGCAGATGCAGAAGGTTTAGAAGAAATCCGCAGATTGTGTGAGACGGGAAAACTGAGAATCCCAGTGGACAAAACATTCCCATTTACACAAGTTAGAGAGGCTCATGAAGAAAAAGACAAAAAAGGCCATGTTCCTGGGAAGATTGTGTTGGAACTAGACTAAACTAATAGACATAATAATAATGAATCATAGAACCTTTTTTTTTTTCCTTCTCTTTTTGTAAATCAGTTTTGCCTTTTATGTTTGTGTGCCAGCAGCCAGCAGTAGCAGTGAACAATAATATGAATAAATGAGAACATCTTCCTTCTTATACACAAACCTTTAAAGATCACAGTCACACACACAGGGTTTTGTGCACTTAAGATCATAGCATTTGAACAAGATTAAATATGAGCTTTTTGGTAATTTAAGACTAAAAGTCACTCGCTCATGACATTGACTAACTCATACTCAACAAGAGAGACATTGTTATCTTCTTTCACTTGGAATGCAGCAGCAGCTGGTTCAGTCACCTCTATATGGCCCCACTTGTCAACTGCTAGCCTCATTGATCCTTTGAACATGTGGATCTTTGCGTTGCGTAAGATAACGGTTGCAACCGGCTTCATCACATCAACCGTGAAGCGCGTCATATGCATCACAAATCAAGTTGCATAGATAATTAATAAGATTGCATGAGATACTGAATTGTCTCCAAGAGCATGTGCCATGCATTGTTCTCGGTTACTACTACCTCCGTCTTAAAGTATAAGTCTATTTGGATTTTCGGTATTTAGAAAACCAATAAAATATTTATTACATTTTTCTTCTTTTACCCGTCATTTATTACATGATGTTTCCAAAAGCAAATTTGTTAAGTCTGCAGGACAGACAAACTGAGCTCCGCAGGAAGGCCTCAGCCAACTTCGTTAAGTCTGCAGGACAAACAAACTGAGCTCCGCGAGACGGACTCAGCCAAATTCGTTAAGTCTACCCTCAGCCAAATTCGTTAAGTCAACAGGACGACAAACTGAGCTCCGCAGGTCGGACTCAGCCAAACTCACTAAGTCTACAGGACAGACATTAAAGCGATTGATTTCTGCAGGTCAGACACAACATCCGAGCTCTGCGGGTCAGACTAACAAAAGTTTACAAAGCCAAACTCTACGTCTGCAGGACATACATCGAACGAGCTCCGCAGGCCGGACTCGACCAGTTTGCAAAAGGCAAATTCTAAGTCTGCAAGACATACATCGAACGAGCTTCGCAGGTCGGATTCGACCAGTTTGCAAAAGCCAAACTCGGTAAGTCTGCATGATAGACTCAACATCTGAGCTCTGCAGGTCAGACTCATAAAATTTTACAAAAGCCAAACTTTCTAAGTCTGTAGGACATACATTATAGCGTTCAGCTCAGCAAATCGACTAGAGCCAAAAAATCATACAAAGAATTAAGTATGCTATCCAAAGGACTCCAAGTCTATGCATAGCATACCTGGGGGGCATGATATCCCACCACGGACTAAAGTACTTAACATAGGTGCTGGAAATAAAGTTAATGCGAAAGAACTTAACAAAATTTGCATATATCAAAGTCACGGTGCATATTACATTTTGAAGTTTTTCAAGAAAATTCAAAGCAAGAAACAACAAAAAGCACAGGCAACTTGATCTAAGCATCAGGAGTTGGACTTTGTTGTTGCTCTGAAGAAAAAGAAGGAGCAGCTGAAGTTGGGTCCCAACCCAACAGGCGCTTGACGAGGAGCTGTAGCGTGGCGGGAGTACTTGGACACAATGTCCACCCCTTCTTTGAACTCCTTTAAGCGGGTGTCGTAGATCGCACCCATGCAAGCCTTGTGCAAATCCTTACTGGCCAGATTATTAAGGACAAGACCAGCAAATTGGCTCTTGGCCTCTTCAACCCCTCAAGGTATAGCCATGATTTACGATCGGGGTAAGTAATAACTTCAGGGACAGAGAAAACTCGTTGGAGGCCTTGTACTGAAGGGCCTTAGCATTTCGACCTAGAACATCATCTTCCAGCTCTTTCTTCTCAGTTCGGAGCTTAGCCACAGTTTGCTCCAGCTCAGTCCTCACTTCAACAAACTTGTCCTCCGCATCTTGGAGACTTTCAGCGCATTGGGTCTTCACGGCCTTTAACTCGGCCTCTTTAGATTGAAGTTGCTCCTGGAGAGCTTTGATCTCCTCGCCTCTGGAGTTGGCTAGGTCCTTGTTCCTGTGCCGACTCTCTGCCAAGTCGGCAATCATTTTTTCCAGTTTCTCTTGGATGGCAGAAGACTTGGCCAATCTCAAGAAAACTTCCTGGCCAACCCAGGTTCCCTGCGTGACAAATCAGTAGACGTTAAAAACACCGTCAAGCTCAAGCGCAAGATCCCATTAGGGAAATCAAAACTCACATAATTCATGGCCTTAAAGCCATCTTTAGCCAGTTGCTTGTCGGTCATCTCTGAGAGCCGCTCCTGTTCGGTAGCGGCATCACCCGTTTGATCTGAATGATCTTGAGTCTCATCAGGAAGGGTATCAAAACTGCCTCTCTTCCTAGGCCTACTCTCCTTGGGATCCGCAGTTCGGCCACTTTTTTAGAGCTGATATATGGCTTCTTCCTATGGTTCGGAGCCATCTAAGGCGATTGATCGAACTTTTCTAGGTGTCCAATCTCACCGGAAGTGTACCGGGTCAATTGTAGTCTAGTCTAGTGGTCAAGGTCGTATCTCATGAGGATTGTGAGATCAAACACCAAAAAGCTATATTATCTTGATCCAAGTTGCAACAATGCAAGAAAATAAAGGTTCTAAAAGTCTACTATTTCAAGGGGTGGTAAAATGATAAAAGACCTAACCAAGATAATGCGTAGATCAAGCAAACCTCTATTAGCCTCACAGGAATGATTTCATTCCAACCTACCAACGGTATTCAAACGCATGAATCGGTGCATTCTTAAGCAAGTAGTTCCCCCTCATACGAGTGAATGAAACTACTCTATGTCTTCTCCTTGGCCTAGGTACCCTAAACCTAATGATTCAACATGATACGAACTTGAATGCAATGAACAAGCAATAATCCCCGGATAAGAAATTGAGCTCCACTTAAGGTTAACTTTACCTTCCGGTTCTCCTATCCCTTTTCCCACACCTAACATCTCATTTCGGTCTCCAATAAATGTGTGTGTGCAAACATTAGTTAATTACTCCAATTAGAACAAACCATACAATGCAAGTAGAAAAAGATTCACAACAAATGAAGCTAAGCAACACACAATCATTCCCAATCAACTCAAGAGATTATACTCTCTCTACAACATCATCATGGCTAGTAAGAACTAGCCACTCATGGATATAGATTCTAACATGTCAAATCTTGAATTCATATCAATGAGAGCAATTAACACAAAGTAAAAGTTAAGAATTTTACCAATAACAAGCTACAAACTTGAAATTCGAAACTTCATTTAACTTGCAAGAACTTCAATGGGTTTTAGTACATCAAAAGAGATTAAACTTCTTCCACTAATCCATTCTAGAAAGCCAAACTACAAATCCTTAATGTTTACAAAGTAGTTAACAGCTAAAAATCCAAGAAATTTTGGCTAGAAGAGCCCGGGGCATTTTTTATTAGCTAGTAAAATGCACGTGCGGCACGTGCATCCGCACGTGTTTCAATGAAATGAAATTTTAAATTTTAAAAAAAAAGAACAATGTTTTCTTAATATTTTTAATTTATAAATGCGTGTACTTTTAATTAATCACCCTTTTAAAAATAATAATTATTTTAAATTTAAAAATCATTATATTAATACTACTTCTGTCCAATAAAAAGTGTCTACTTTTTAAAAATGAATTGTCTTATAAAAGTGTCTATTTAGAAAGCCAATACATCATTTAATGCACTTTTTCCAAACATACTCATATCATAATATTTAATGTTTATATATTCATTTCATATTCCAAAAGAGTATTTATTATGTGATAGGGGTATATATGTCCATCACTAATTAAAATTAAACACATTAATTATTTTCTTATTCTGTGTGCACCACAAAAAATGAACACTTTTTATGTGACGGATGTAGTATATATCAAGAACATGTTCTTTATAATTATCAAGTAAACATGTGGATCTGGATCATCTTTTGAATCGTATTTCGGAAAGTTTGACAGATGACAATAAAGAGCTGGCTAGGTTAGTTCAAGCACATGACACCCCTAATGATTTTGAAAAGCTCCATGAAAAACTACTTAATTGTGAGACTCTTCCGTCTAAGTTGCAACATGTAGCTTTTTTTTGTCTTGCTACAAGTTATTCGGCTGTATAACATCCCTTTCATAGTGCTAGTTCGCTTTTTCCCGACTTAATATTCCTAATATTTGGAAACATATATAAAATAATTTCTCTCATGTAGTAGGCCTGAGTTTTCGGCCTAAAAAACCTTACTTGGGGTATTTCCAGTGTGCAAAGTGCAAGGACATTCAGTGAAATGGTTCAAAACCTACCAGGTTCAACCTCTTACAATATTTACTCATTTGGTCTATCCTTCAAACATTGCGTCCTCTTTAAGCACCTTTGGATGCTCAGTCATCTTCTTTGTGGCTTCTTGCTTGTGGTGTTATGCAACATGTACCGCTGATTTTGGTATGTAACCAAAATAAGGCGTGTATAGTGCCAAATTACTTCAACCTCTTACAATATTTTTTCGCACTTGATTGTCAAGTGAATTGGAGGGGATATTTTCAAGGCTACCAGTGATTTTTCACTTCTACAAGTATTTTCAAGTAATCATTCGCTGTTTTTGCTAAAATGAGTAAAATGTTAATTATATGTATCCTCGTCACCTTAAGCTTTTAAGAGAGAAGGTAATTCAACAAGTTATCAGAGCGGGAGGTCTTAATTAGTTCAAACTCTGCCGCCAACATTATTTTCCCTTTTGTATTGAGCAAGTGTTGTGCCTCTTTGTTCTTGGCTTAGTTTGCCTTTTTGAGCCTAGTTGGCTCGGGCTTGTTTCCTAGTTGGCCTTTGTGAGCCTAGGTGGCTCAGCCTTGTTATAGGCTCACACTTGAGAGGCGTGTTAAAGTGAGTAAAATATTAATTATGTGTATCCTTATCATTATTTCTCCCATTTATATTGTGCAAGTGGTGGACCTCTTTGTTGTTGGTCTAGTTGGCATATGTGAGCCTAGTAGGCTCAAGCTTATTGTGTGTCTAGCTGGATCAGCCTTGTTATACGCCCACACTTGAGGGGGCGTGTTAAAAGTGAGTAAAATGTTAATTATTCGTATCCTTATCAGCTTAAAATTTTGGAAAAGATAGTAAATCAACGGTTTAACTTGTGTTACAATCTGGTTGCGAATAATAATTACAACATTTCTATACCTAGGCAGAAATGGATGAATCGTTTATCTTCTTACCTGCTAATGGCTTTATTTTATTGTAGTATGGTAATGGTATATTGCTTTATTATGAAACCATGGTCCCAATCAATTGGGATCGTCTGCTGTGTTGTTTTGTTGTATTACCTGTTGTGTGTATGTAAAAGCTGTGTTTCTTGTTTTTTTTTAATTGTTTTTTTTATGTCCTTTCGCATGCGAACAACAGCAAAAATAAGATTATATTGATTTTCTAAATATGACATGACACCCTAAACCCAAAGGTTCACAAAGTTTCAAGTAAAATGTAGTAACACGTGATCCAAAGCTTATGCCCACACTAAAACTGTATTTTAATCAAAAAAAAATTGAGTCTGAACTCTAAGCCCGGATGAATACTCCACCAACAAAATTTATATATATTCCAGTAATCAATGAATACCCTGACAATGATCGAAGAAATTATCGTGTTCCTTTTTTAGGGTGGTTCCCTTTTATGTTTTTTGATTTTTTTACGATGGTTCCCTTTTATTAATCAGAATAAAATGTCAACATATTACAACCTATTTAGCCTGACTATCTGCACATTTTAAACAATGTGTTAAACACTATCTCCTTGGACGGAATGTTGTTGTCCTTCTCCCGTTTCAGTTTAGTTTAGTGACATTAATACAACTTTTATTGACATTGATACACTTCTTTGATGATTGGCTTAAGTCAACATAAAATATTGTTACTTTCAAGAAGGGTTTTTTTTTTTTTTTGGTGGGATGTTTTGTTTATTAGTTATGTATGAAAATTATGTTACAACTTTGCATACTCAACATAGTTTACATCGTTGCTATTTAATGCAATTTTGTTACAAGCTTTTATTTTTCTTTTGGCGTCAACAACACTTTTGATCTTCATGCTTCGTTCTTCTATTGTTATTTTTGGAATGTCTGGTTCTTTTAACACCAAAAACACTTTTGATCGCTTCGTTCTTCTATTGTTATTTTTGGAATATTTGGTTTGTTGTTGGTTTTCTTAAAACTTGCACATTGCAATTATTATTGATCCAAGATGACGATGCAAGATGAATTGTTTGCAATTATGTATGGATTCTACGTTCCCTTTGATGATTAGATTGCTTTGCTCTCAACATGCTTGGTATCGATGTTATTGTGCTTTTACTATTTGGTGTATAAATGATTGCGTGTACATGGTTAATAGTTAAAGCTTGGTATCGATGTTATTGTGCTTTTACTATTTGGCGTATAAATGATTGCGTGTACATGGTTAAAAGTTGATTTATATGTAGCCACACATGGTTAGAAGTAGATAACATATGCTTAGTTGCTTACAACAACCATATTACATACGTGTGTCACAAAAACCACCAGGATTGTATCAACCTAGCAATGAAGCAAAAAAATCTCACGAATAATGCTACAACCAAAAATGGTGGTTCTACACAACCAAAATTGGAAATTTGAGTGAATTATTGAATGAAAACATGAGAACCATTAAGGTTAGTCAATTATTTTAAAGTTCTGCAATGAAGTTGCTTAGTCTTGACAAACAAAACACTACAAATGAGAAACCACAAGTTATCTGATCAATATTAAATATATATTCACAAATCCACCCCAAATATCATTCAGCTGTGCATTACCACTAAACTACCAACCATGTTACAATGCAAAAAATATTAGAGCATTTCCTAACTTCAAAATTCAAAACTGAACTTGATTTACGTCTAGAAATCCCATCAAAGCACATATATCCATTGTCACTTGTAGCAGCTAGACATTCCGTTTGCCCCACCTCTTAAAGTGGAGACATGGAGAACAGAATGTTGGTAGAAAATCCAAAGAAAAAAAAAGACAGGGGAGAAAATAAATCAATAAAAGCATTTACAGCAGAATTCATTGCTATCATTTTTCTTTCATCTATCTTAAACCTTGCCCAAATTATAAATGAAAAAAACGTCAATCAAAAGCACACGATGCAGATCCAATGAAGTCCTACGGTTCAAACAAAAGGACTATATTTAGCATACATACTATTTTATTTATGGAAATAAAACAACAGCATCTAATAAAATTTGCAACAAACACTACGAATGGCATTTGGCTGCCTGAAGCCTGAAGGTCGGGGTCCGGGGAGGTGAATAGGCGAAATAATAAGAGAGGAATGAAAGATGAAACCATGGGCTGATGATCAAGACAGTTGTTTTATAGTATAGGGAAGATAAATATAGCTGGACAGGTGTACCTAAAGAGTATGGGTTTTACGGGAAGTTATTGTGTGGTGTCTCCACACGGTGCGGCAGTGGCGGAGCCAGAAAACAATTTGATGATAGATATTTTATTCACAAAGTCTGTTTTTTTTGTTTTGTTTTAAATGTGTTGTTGCACACTGAGTTCGACAGGTGTCGCCGAAAAGAAACGGGGTTCGACCGCCTTGGTCGAGTCGCGGTGGGTCGGGGGGGCGTCCCCGTGGGGGCTTGGAGGCAACGCCCCCGAAACCTAAATGAACCTATGCAAATGACACACCATTTCGTAGAAGAGATTTTTCATTGAGACACACCATTTCGGTGGTGCATGTTCATTGTGACACATCATTTTACTCACATAGCCACAAATTAAGCAAAAAAGAAGCTGAAAATTCAAAGAAAACAAATAATCTATATTCACAAAGCCACAACTTAAAGGGAAATTATACAAAATCTAAGAAAACAGAGCAATTTTATACTTACGTATGTATTGAGTTGACGAACAAAGCTGGAAAAATTATTATGCTTGAAATATTTAGGAAACAAATCTCGAGCAAGTGATGATAGTACGCTGATGGGGAACACGTGGTCTCACAGTGAGAAGAGAAGGAAAATTAATCTGGACGGCGCCGTTTTGAAGGCTCAGCAAAAGACAAAATAGTTGGTAAGGCGTGGTTCGTAAGGGATAGTTTTATGGTAGGGACTCCCTTGTAGGAAGTTGCCTACGTCGCATCATCTGGACCACACAGTTTCACGGTCCAGATGATGTCACGTAGGCAACTCCCTACAAAGGAGTCTCTATATAAGAATTTCTCGTTCGTAAGGTGTTGGATTTAATACTTAACTCCTACTAATATAATAATGGGCATAATATGGGAGATAATCACAGATTAGTCCAATTGAAAAAACAAACACATGAGCGTCCTTATTAAGTGTCTTGTAAATGTGATGCTAGCGATTAATTTTTTTTAAAATTTATTATTTTGTGCACGGATGGTAGTGATTATTAGGCATGGCTTTCTATGTAATTTTTTTTGTGTTTTTGGCCACGTCTATTAATTCCACGTTAATAATTTAGCGTGTTGGGATTGATATTAGGTAAACGTTAAGTTTAATATAGGGCCAATTATTTAAAAGGACTGATTTTCAACTTATTAAGGGTAATAGGACACTCCGAAATCTTATTTAGTTATAAGGACATTCTAATTTTAAGAAGAAAACTTATTTAGTATAAGGACATTCTAATTTCAAGTGGATAAAGAGGAAGAAGGAAAAAAAAAAAGAGGAAAAATAAAAAAGCGTTCAAAGTAATAAATAAACATAACAAAACAAAAAAAAAAAACTTACTGTATGCGTGAGTTTTTTTGTTTTTTTATTTATAATTCACCATATTCTAAATGTCATATATTTTAATCTAAAACTCGGATCATTATAATTTTTTCACTAAAATTCATATTTTTTCGGCTTCTTTATTCTAAAATCAAATTTGATATTTTTCCGAATAAATTTCATAAAATCAATTTTTTTCCTTCATAAAAATCGACGCGACGTATTGATCACCGTCATGCATTGACCACCTACCCGGATGCATTGGCCACCGGGATCCATTAACCACCCCAATGCATTCACCGCCGCAATTCATTGGCTACCATGATGTATTGACCGCCGCGATCCATTGACAACCTTGATCAGTGACATCTCATTGTAGCGATTTATGCAATGACGTCTCATTGTAGCGATTTATGCAGTGACTTCTTATTGTAGCGATCTATGCAGTGATGTCTTATTGTATCGAATTATGCAGTGACGTGTTATTGTAACGATTTATGCAGTGACGTGTTATTGTAACAATTTATGCATACCTTTGGTTGTAAAAATATGTATTTAAACCAAAAAAAACAAAAGAAATACAGTTATTTTACAAAGTTATCGAAAATTTAAACCAACACTAATCAAATAAACCAACATCAATCAAATATTTAAAGATAACAAAGAAATAAAGTTACTTTACAAAGTTATCAAATGTGTGTATCAAGTTGTATATGCGGTGACATCAATATCATTCGCATCGTTGATCTAATTGTAAATACAAATCATCAATGTCACTGCTTCAGACATCAATGTCACTGCATAAGTCATCAATGTCCCTGCATCAGACATCAATGTCACTGCATAAGTCGTCAATTTCACTGCTTCAGACATCAATGTCACTGCATAAGTCATCAATGTCCCTGCATTAATTAGACATCAATGTCACTGCATAAGTCATCAATGTCACTGCATAAAACCAACACCGCATCGATCGCCTCTCGCTCTTGTTTTGCATTTCTCCAAATGTGGAGCTTTTAATATGGATAAAAGTACAAGTTTGGTGAAACTACAAAGACTCTTCACTATGACTATTGTAATGGCCACACGTTGTTTGTGCCCTCCTGATAATTGGATTCATTGTGGAATCCCTCAATTCTTTAACAAGATCTTGAATGTTTAGCTTAATGTCCCTGCATCATTCATCAATGTCACTGCATCGGACATCAATGTCACTGCATAAGTCATCAACGTCACTGCTTCAGACATCAATGTCACTGCATCTAATAAAATTAAATATAAAAAAAAAATCAGCTCCAGCGCTCATCTTTTTTTTCCTTTCTTCCTTCCTTCCTTTTTTTCCTTTCTTCCTTCCTTCCTTTTTTTCCTTCTTCTTCTTTATCCACTTGAAATTAGAATGTTCTTATAACTAAATAAGTTTCCTTCTTAAAATTAGAATGTCCTTATAACTAAATAAGATTTCGGAGTGTCCTAAATGATTATTAATTCTCTAACGACGGCCTTATAACGACAAGCCTTGTCTTCAAAAAAAAAGTAAAAAAAGACAAAAATATTTATGAAATTAGTAAAAAGGACAAGCACATAGTTTTGTTAGTAAAAAGGACAAATCATCTTGCGTTAAGACAATTTTACCCATCTATTCACCCCTTTAAAAAACTACCACGTTTTTCTTTAAGAAATATAATTACAAAAAACAAAAACATAACAGAAAAAAACTGACCAAGTTTTCTTTGGGAAAAAAAAGCAACACCACAAAAAAAATAATCCCACGTTCAATTCTAAAAAAATAGTAGTGTTACGTGTATCACAATATCAAATGGTAGTATCAAATAGTACTGTCACATGGTCTTGTTACTGTTGTTATAGTGTCAATCTATAGTATCACAATGTTAAATAGTAGTGTCATATAGTAATGTCACATGGTATCACGGTGTTTAATGGTAGTGTCGAACATTGTGATAATTAGTAGTGACACATTATATATCTGAAATTTATTATTATCACTAATTACACGCCTTGACTAGTGTCAATGATATAGTAATGACAGATTGGATGACATATTATTCACAAAAAATGATTTCCAAAATTATATCGGAAAGATATCAATATTGATATCAAAATAAAGATCACGAAAAATTTTAAATTATAATAAAAAAATTATGATGATTGGAAATATAAATTAAAAGATATAACTGATTAAAAATTTGATACAAGTGATATATATATATATATATATATATATATATATATATATATATATATATATATATATATGTATGTATGTATATGTTTGGACGTGGCCATTATGATTTGAACGTGGTCATTCTGTCATTCTGATGGTCAGTTTGTCTTTTTTTACTAAAAAATGTAGGGAGAATTATTCTAAAGGATAAAAACATTTATTAAATTAGAATTAAGGACATGAACATTATTCTTTTAGTAAAAAGGACAAACTGACTGTCAGAATGACAAAATTACCCCTCGAATCACTTTTTTTTAATAAAAAAAAGGGTAAATAACCTTTTACCCCCTCGTGGTTTTCCAAATGAAGTGTTAGCCCACCTGTGGTTTAAAAATATATGGTTTGCCTCCCTGGGGTTTTCCACAAAGCATCAAATAGAATTTCAGACTAATACTATAGAATATTCCGTCGGAATATTCTTAATTTTTTTGTTATCCCCATTTTACCCTTAGTTTTCAATTATCTAAAACACCCAACTCATTTCACTTATCAATAAATCGTCGAACTGTTCTGAAAAAAGAAAAGCACGACCGCGATGATGGACTAGAGTGGCGAGGCTGCGTTTTCCGGCGACTGGCTGCGATTGACTTCAATTGGCAAACCTCGTGCGTACTCTGCTTCTTATTTTTTGGCAACTGATATGGCCAGGTCCCGAATATTAATACCAGAGCAATTTTCAAAATGAACATCCCCAAACATCTTCCCCGACGACCATATTCCGTCTAAAATATTCTCCCCTGCTTACCCACTCAAGTATCGTCACTTCTGAGACCCATTTCCCCTCATTTAGCACCTAGCTATTTATCTATGCTGGACATCTCCCCAAAACCCATTTTTCTTTAGAGTTGATCGAATTGAAATGAAAAGAACTCAAAACACATAAATCTTTCAAATCAACAACAAAAAAAATTAAATAAAAAAAAGTCTTATTCGAATTTGCAGGAAAGAAACAAAATGGGAAGCTTATTTTGTACGGGATGCTTGATTTTCTTTTCTTTTTAATTTTTTTTCAGTGGGGGGAGGGGGTGGTTGGTGAATTAGGCGTTTGAAGAAATAGGTGGGCATGGTTGAAGTGCAATGTGGTTGGATGTGGGGGGGGGGGGGGGGGGGGGGAGAAAAGGGCAGATCGGGCTGAATAGCAGATTAGGAGGCTGGGTGTGTTGCAGCCGGGAGGGAGGGGAAGAGGAATTGCTGGGGAAGAGGCTTTTTTTGAGAAGTTAAATTAGGGAAATTATGGATGCTGCTGTTTAACAAAGAAAGGGTTTTCTAAATAATAAAATATAAATATAAGACTGAGGGTAAAAATGATATACATTTAAAAATGGAATATTCCGACGGAATGTTCTCTTATATTTGCCGGAATTTAGAATTGATGATTTGTTTAAAACCCTGCGAGGAGCGAACCATATATTTTTAAACTACGAAAAGGCGAAAAGTTTCAATCGATTAAACCACTTAAGGGGTAAAAGGTTATTTACCCTAAAAAAAACCTGCCAAACAGAAACTATGACTCTGCACGTTCAAATCATAATGGCCACGTCTATATATATATATATATATATATATATACTAGTAGGAAGGCCGTCGCAACGCGAATAGAAAAAATGAGTAAGAAAATTTCATGTGAAAGGGTGTACCAAGAAAATGTCAGTAAAGAAATCATTATATTAAGCACATTTTCATCCAAAGAACATAAGGTATCACAAAATTGAAACAAAAGCATACATAAAAACACACAAAATAGTTGATAAGATCTTAACGGTGATTATTAAAACATTCAATACAACGAACATCCGCAGGGAATAAAGATAAACTCATCTATAAATCATAGCATAAGATTTAGTCTATAGCAGCACACATATCATACGACATTAAGATTAACTAACAAATTTAGCATACAAAACACACGACGCTAAGATTAACTAACAAATTTATGAATCATGTAAGAGAAAATGGAGGCAGGTAAGAATGTCTCTACTTGTCTTTCTATTGTTTACAACATCCATTAACTTTATGCAATTTATAGCTTTAATTAACAAATTTGAATCCCCGCATGGCAGCATATTAGCCAAGTTTTTTTTCCAATTTTTTTTAAGCAAGTGAATATGAAGAAACCATTATTTGAGTTCTCTGAATATGAAGTATAATAATATTCATTCATTCATTATAGAATTATGCATAGTAGATTGAACGGCTGAGCAGATTCAGTAGACTAATTAGCCGAGACGGTTAGATGCAGATTCTGGGTGTTTTAAGCAATAAAAAGGATTCAATAGCAAAAAGCTTTGGTAAATAAAAAAGATTTAATAGCAGAAAGAAAAAAAAACAACACGGCATAGATTTTTAGTAATGTCATTAAATACATCAATGAACAAATTATCTACCTTAAGAACAACGGAGAAAATAGTTGGAATGATCTTTGTAAGTCATTTTCATCTTCTTCTACCATGTCGGTGTCTCGTAATTTGATATCTTCTACATCGGCTTCATATCTTTGCCTGTTTAGTTTGTTCTCTCTTGACATCTTCTTGGCGGGCTTCGTCACCATTATAAATCTTTCGAAGAAAATAAATAAACTAATAAAAAAGGAATTGCTCCAGAATTTTGAAACTATGAAAAAGGGTGTCCACAAACCTTATAAAATCCACCTTAGAAATGCAAGATGCTTGGAGGCTGCACATTCAACAATTTCATTTATAGAGATCAATTCCTTCCTAATCCGGCATGAAGCATGGAGGAGTTGCACGAATAGGCAATGTATTAATTATTTTTAATTTTTTTTTACAGATTTTACAGCCCAGATCTTTTGCAACATGTATATAATACACGAAGCAAAAGTTTTGAGGCATAACGGACGTACAACATCGGAACGAAAACATTGATATATGTACACACTTTGTGGTATGATATATGAAGCACATGAGTGTTTTCTCTCTGTCTCGTTGTCTAATCATGAACCCTAACATTGGATCGTGAAGTACCCATTCTTAAAAAGGTAGAAAAATTGGGCAACAGGTTTGAAAGCAAGTGAAGGAGTAATATATAGGAAGAAAAGACATCCAAATAATAAAGTATTCTTTTGTGTGGGACGAAAATCATGTTGTAGATGCACAATTTCAGCTTGTAAAACATTTCAATCAAAGTATATTCCCTTATGTCAGTGCTTTATTCAATTCTGACACATTCATGTATTCCACTTCACCATGAAATAACAAAAAGAAAGAGAACAATTTAAGTATAACAGCAACACCACATTGAGTTGTTTGCAATGAAAGAAATGCTACAAACATGAAGAAGCCCCAATAAGCAAGCCTTTTGAAATCCCGAATAACACAACTACTGGCTAAACACCTAGCTAAAAGTGAAATAGAAACAAAGCACACAACATGTAGGAGAAATCACCGAAACACAAACACCGCAAATATTAAATCGAAAAAAGTTGGGTGTTAGAGAAATACCGGCAAGAAGGTTGTCCCAATGATTGAAAGCAATTCACTCGGCATAATAAACAGAGAAACTGAAAGCAACGCACAATACTCATTTCTTAAAGAAGAGAAATTGAGAAGAGCCCGCTCCCTTAATGCTTTCTGCTCGCCTTCCACATGTTCAACGCCGGTGCTTTCCGTCACTTCAAAATACTCTTCTCTCCTATCCATCTCTCATATCCATCTGCCTGCCTTTAATATTAGGGGAGAGGTTGATTGAATACTCACCGGACCGCATGGAGTCTTCAATGCAAATCATGCCATAAAGCCGAGTAAAAGTGTCATCCAGAAGGTAAATGATAGAGAAGGAAGTAGAAGCCCAGGCCTAAATCACTTTATTGTTTTGAAAACCACTTCACAAAACACCGAAATGATTACCAAACCAGCTCATCAAGCTTCCTGCCAGGTGAAGCTATGTGAATAGTTGACATTCTGACAATTGATTAGCAAGAAACATTACTTCATTCATGATAACCACCACTTCAAAACAATAAAGTGATTTTATGTTGATATCCATAAACTGCTACACGATTTCATTAATTAGAGAACAAAAAATGCAAAAGTTACTTTTATGCAAAAAAAATAAAAAAATAAAAAAAAATGAAAATCATGAAAAAATAATGCATAGTTGTAAGAAAATGTACGAATGAAGAAGTAAAAACATAACAAAAAAATATGTTTGTTGCAGGGCACACATGCTAAAAAACAAAAATCAGTGACACTATACCGAATTCCTTGTTCTTTTATCCAAGCAACCGGTTATATGATGGAACAGAGCTAGAACCTGCCATCTCCAATGAAATCCCGATGTTAAAAAACCTGTCAGTTTAACGAAATTCCAACCACTCTGAGTAAATCACATGCTACATTAGTTGCACTAAATCACATCGTATCATGAGTATGAGTATGAAACTGCAGCAATTTGTTTTTCTAGACTATGCTATATTGAATAAAAAAAATCCTTTGATTCTTCATGTAAATGTTATCCTACTTAAGTAGATTGACCAATGTCAAAATCAAGCTTTTAAAATTAAGGGTATTACTTTAGACTGTATATACCTCTTCATGAAAAGTAGAGCTAAGGCATCACCATGTACACAACAAAGCCATTATTGTGAACATATTTACAATCAAGTGCAGAAAGTATAATTGAATAACATCAAGAAAAAAGCTTTCAACTATAAATATTAAAAATAAAATTAAAAAACTTTAGGAAAAGTGAAAATTCTGTGCAAATGACTTACCAAACTTTACTTTCAAACATTAACATGAGGCAAACCCTTTGATTTAACATGACCTTGCCCGGAGAGAAAACATTCACTACCCACCTGCATTGATTTTGCACACCAATAACAACAAAAATTAGATTGAACATACCCCTCATTGGATGGAGCATTCAACGGATGCGAAGGCCAGGCCAATTCAGTTCAGTGGCAAAATTGTTCTTCGGGACCAGTAGCGCCGGCATTTTGTAGTGTGAAGAACCGAAACAATCTGCCAAGAAAGAAAAAAAAACATCATATAATTTTTGGGGGAATGAGGGAGAAGGACAAAAATATTTCATCAATTGAGTAGAAGGACAGTCTTTTGAAACTTTTGCATAAAGGACAAAACTATTTATTCACTGTCGAAATTCACTGTGTTCGAAATTCACTGTTTAAATTTGCCGAAATTCATTTGTCGAAATTCACTAATTTTCAAAATTCATTGTCGAAATTCACTAATTTTCGGGATTCACCGTCGAAATTCATCGTCAAAATTCACCGATTTCGGGATTCACCTGGCGAGATTCATTCGATTTTCGGGATTCACTGTTTGTCCTTCTCGCTATAAAAATTATGCAGTTGTCATTCTCCCTATAAAAAATATGTAGTTGTCTTGTTACTTAAAAGTATTCCAGATTGTGTCTTTATCCCTAATTTTCCAATAATTTTTTGATACAAAGAACACATTTTTATGCAGCCGAGCTGCTACAAATTTGTAACAAAACTTCAACCCGATAGTCGCAAAATTTATTACCATGACAGTATTGGAGGGAAAATGTAGAAATCAGAGGGATGAGACCTAATTGATAAGAAGAACAAAAGAAACGTTAAAGGAAACAGATGCAAAATTGCATACTTCCACAGAAAACGGATGTGGAAGGAATTGTTGCGGAGTGGATATGGTTGGAGAGGAGATGGGGAGGAGGTTACAATCCAAGCGTCGGAAAGAGATTCAAAATTTGTGATGGATAACGTGGCTGGAATTTCGGAAGACGGCAACGGGGAAGAACGTGAGATGACGGAGGAGGGGATAAGATCCTCTCAAGTAACCTCACGAAAAATATTCTCTCAAGTATACATGATCCAATCAAACACTCTAAAAGTGTAAAACATCTAGTCATTGATTAACTTTTTCCAAAACTACGTAGTTTAATTCATTATATGTAAAAACACTAACTTTACCCTTAAGTTAGTTGAGAGGATCTTGATCCGATGGAGGAGTGGAGGTAGATAAGCAGAGTGATGCGGAAGTTTTTATGAAATGCGTATCTGATTTTTTTATTGTTTTTTTATATTTTAATTTTAGAAAAACGGGTTAGGAACGGGTCAATTGGAAAAAATGGATCTAATTGACAGTTTTTTTCTTGCAAATATATAATAAGATATACTTGTATCGATTTTTTAATCAGTAATATCTTTAAATTTATAGTTTCAATCATCATAATTTTTTTTTACCATAATTTAAAAAATTTCGTGATCTTTATTTTGATATCAATATTGATATCTTTCCGATATAATTTTGGAAATCATTTTTTTGTGATATCATGTGACATTACTATACGACAAATTACCATTAAACACTGTGATACAATGTGACATTACTAGACGACACTACCATTTGACATTATGATGCTATAGATTGACACTATAATAACAGTAACAAGACCATGTGACAGTACTATTTGACACTACCACTTGACATTGAGATACACGTAACACTACTATTTTTTTAGAATTTAACGTGGGATTTTTTTTTTTGTAGTGTTGCTTTTTTTTTTCCCAAAAGAATTCGTGGTCAGTTTTTTTTGTTATGTTTTTGTTTTTCTTTTATTATAACTTTTTAAGAAAAATGTGATAGTTTTTTAAGGGGTGAATAGAGGGGTATAATTGTCATAACGCAAGATGATTTGTCCTTTTTTTACTAACAAAATCATGTGCTTGTCCTTTTTACTAATTTCATAAATGTTTTTGTCTTTTTTCACAATTTTCCCAAAAAAATATGCATATTCTTAATGTTAATTTCGTAAATGTTTTTGTCCTTTAGAATAATTTTCCCAAAAAAAAAGGGTAAGCGTTGTTTTTATTATAATTATCTGTAAATTAAGTTAAAAACTAAAATTTTAATTAATAAAAATTGTAATAAAATAATTAATAATTAGGAAGAAACACAGGCACTTTTAATATAGTAAAGATAAAGATATAGATCGGTTGTAGTCAATTTTTGTTATAAAACATCCATAATTAATCAAACTTACACTCCAAAAACAGATTCAAAACTTCTTCAATTAATTTACTCAAAAAATACCAGCATACAAATAAAAAGATCTGCAAATATTTTAGGTAAACTCAGATGGATTCCCAGCCGATCACTGGATTACGGGAAAAAAAAAAACAACAAAAACAAAACAACAAGAACAAAGCAACAAAAAAAAAAAAAAAAAAAAACAACAAAATCACACCGGTGGTTTACACTCCGAGCAGTCCGTCCATCTCAGAGTCTATTTTCTCGTGCATCGCGTCTCTCTCTGTCTCTAATGAGAGACGACGAGCCTTGCGAGTAAACCACCAATATAGGTCAGATAGCAACGATCCATCATTTTCCTCAATTTCCTTTTTATGGACAAAAGCAGCTAGCGCTGTAAAGGCTGTCCCCGCTGCGGATATGAAGGAATGTGCATCATAAACTGCCGCCGCGATTGATCGCTAGCAATTTCACCACAAACGCACACAGTAGGCCAAAATCCCCCAACATGAGCCTTTTAATCCTGCAAATAAATAAAACCAAGTTCTGAATAACTGTAACGACGGATCTGCTTTTATTTCTTTCATAATTCCTATACAAACCATCAATGAAAAATACGACCTACACAATCAAAAATCTGGAAATCTAGAAAATATGAAGCAAAAAAGCTTTTAATTAGAAAATATGAAGCAAAAAGCTTTTAATTTTTAGGATTTTTCATAGTTTGACACGCAATTATGAAGCTTTTAACTTTTAGAATTTTTCAGGGTTTGAAACACAAAATAATTTATGGGATCCATAAGGGCACTCACATCAGAAGCCCTATATGGTGCTCTATTCTTAAAATAAAGATAAAAAAATTTTTTTTTCTTAAATACCTCCACGCCTATTTATTTTTAGGGTCAATAAATAGTGTATCATCGTTTGTAACCAATGAAAGTGATTTCGTAGATGTGAAATGTTTTCCAAACAAATCTATGATGAAAGGACATCTTATTATTTCGATATTATTTTGACAAGGGAGCTTTATCCAGGTGATAATCAAACAGAGAATTCTGTATTTATTGAAACTATTTATATTCAGAAAAATAAAATTATGTTATTGAATGAGACATACACATACACTTCAAAAAAAAAAAAAAAAAAAAAAAAAAGAGTGACATACCTTATTATTATACAGGGAAAATCATGTTTGGTGATTGACAGATTGTTTTCTTTGTGCCAAAGGTATAGCATGCCATCGTTGTTTATAATCTGACCACCTCATCTTATTATTTGAATCTGCAGATTAATGAACACGGTGATAATTCAACAAAAAAAAAAAAAAAAAAAAAAACAAAAACTGAACGTAAAAACCCATCTAATGAATGAATAAACAAGTAAACTAAAAGAATTATACATTATACGTACATTCACCACCGGTTTCTTGAAGATTATGGAGGTTTGAGAGTTAAGAGAGAAAGAAGAGAATACAATACTAGACGGTAGTGGGGAGTATTTATAGGGTGTTAGTAGAATCAAGATTTATGCTTGTTTTTTTTTAAAGATTTTATTGTAACAAATATTGTAGAATACTCTAAAATATTTATGTTATAATAAATAGTCTAGAATATCGTAAAATTTGTAGCAATAAGTCTTTTTAACTCAAAATAAGTCTTCCAATTCAATAGAACATTGTTTTTATATTATAAGCAATGAAAACAATACAATATTTTGCGTTGAAATATTAAAAAGAACTCATTTATTAAGAATATTGTAAAATTTTGATCATACTATATTTAAAGGTACAGTAATATATTGTACATGAATATTTTCATAAAAGGAAAAGAACAAAAAGAACGTTAATCTTTTCAACTCATCTATCATATTTAAAAATCGAACCTACTAAATCTCGATTTAAACAATATAGTACGTATATTTATGTTACGTTAAATATTATTCGTTTTAATCTGATTTTATCTTGTACTAATAGTAAATTGTGTGGATGTCAATAGGAATTGCCTCAATGATTAAGGTGAGGCCCTGTGACCGGAAGGTCACGGGTTTGAATTCCACCATTGTTATACTTATCTAAATTAGTTAATTTCGTTTCGGTAGGAAAAAAAAATAAGCGAGTAAGATACGTGGGAGTAAATGAAAGACACAGAAGGATATTATTTGGTTATTACCTGCAATTACATTATGCATACCAAACGTAGCTAAGATATTACCAAAGTCATTAGCAAGGTCATATCAAAAAATTGAATTATAATCATGTCACTAGGTATAACTTGAAATGTTAAGCGAACACAGCCGCTCGCGAACAAAATCCGTATTTTACTCGTTAATATTTTTTATCGTTGATTTGTTTAGTTGTACGAAACAAGTTTAAACATGATTATAATTTAGCATTTTATTAATTTGAGTAAACGAATTCTAGTATTCTAGAAAGTCGCAAGCTTCCATTAAAATCATACTTGTTTGATCAATAGTAGTATTTTTTTTTTAATTTGTCATATTTATAATTTGTCATATTTATAGACTATAAAACCCTTAGAACAATGTCTTTTTTTTTTTTTTTAGGGTAATGAGTGATCAACAATGTCTTATCAGCAAGCAAATAAATAACTAAAATACTAACATACTCTTCACATGATACCGGATATTTACGGAAAAAGCCCCATCGATAAATGCTTCTACATATTTTGTCTCTTTCAATGAATGTTTCTGCATATGTTGTTTCTATAATACAATTTCATTAAAAGATTAAACTGTATAATTCAAATTTGTTCACGCAGAAGACACCGACTAAAAACTACTCATTTGACCGGACTTTGATTCCACGATAGTTACCGTAATACTAGCTTTTAATTCTGACCATTGTTATTGATGGGAAGCTCTTCTATGATGAGTCAATTTGAAGAATAAAACATATGGATGAATCTGAACCACACAGTTTCAACTCAATTTCAAACTGTGTGGTCCAGAATCATCCACGTGTATCTACGGTCCATATACCTTCTTTTTCTTTTTGACTGCTAACAAAATAAAAGTGTCTTTTTCACGTTTTGTATTTAATAATGCAGACTGCAGGGAAGTTGTTGGGTGCATCCGTCATATGCAGAGTACACCCATGTGGCAAGTTGTACACCTTTTGTTTTTAAACAGAATTCAAACTGTATGGTTCAAATTTGTTTACCGGTCAATTAGGTGCATTATGGATATACCACTCAAGAACTTCCCATTGGTGCTTTACTCTTTTTTTTTTTTTCTAACCGGACAATATCATACTCCTTCTTTTTTTTTTTTTTGGTCTTATTTGGAGAAAAAATAATTGACCATGTTCATCCAAAAAATAACTAACCTTAAACTAAAAAAGACCAGGTTCATCCGAAAAATGAAAGTTTTATTTTATTTTAAATATGACAGTTAAAAAGAAAACGGAGGGTGTAGTACCTTTTGATTTTTTATTTTAACCGAAACACCACCACGGTAAACATTAGTTTTAGGAAATTGTTCAAAGCCTGAAGTACTTGGTCAACATTTTTCTTTAAACGAAACCTTTTATATTAATTTAAAAATAACGTTCGTATATGTCATATCTTGGCTTTCCCTTATATCAAAAGATGTTGACGAAACATGACCTTGTCTCCTTAAAACCTATGGCTGGCAATGAGCATCATATATTTCCGCCGTGATCAACAATCGCTAGCAATTTCACCACAAACGCATACAGTAGTAGGCCGAACTCCCCCAACATGAGCCTTTTAATCTTGGAACCCCACGTGGTAAAATATTCTTTGTTGGTCGTAAAAGAATAGTGAAAATACCCCTGAATTACGCCAAAGACAACAACGGCTAACTCTAAAACATAGACGAACCAGCGTAACTCGGTAAGCAGACAGTCTCCTTCTGAATAGAACAACGATAAGCTTATGGTCAGCATTTAGATTTTTTTAAATCTTCATCGTAACCGGCCGAAGGGAAAACATAAGTTGGAAAAAAAATATATCTCCCTTTGTAAAATTTTCAGGCAAAGGCTAGGCAAAAATATGAATCCGGCGGATGATAGATGATTTCTTCATTTTAAATAGGAAATGGCCATAAAATCCATTTGCAAATAAATAAAACCAAGTTCTGAATAACTGTAACGGCATATCTGCTTTTATTTCTTTCATAATTCCTACACAAACCATCAATGATTAATACGACCTACACAATCAAAAATCTGGAAATCTAGAAAATATGAAGCAAAAAAGCTTTTAATTTTTAGGATTTTTCATGGTTTGACACGCAATTATGAAGCTTTTAACTTATAGAATTTTTCAGAGTTTGAAACGCAAAATAATTTAGGGGATCCATAAGGGCACTCACATCAGAAACCCTATATGGTACTCTATCCCTAAAATAAAGATAAAACACAGAAATTTTCCTCAAATACCTCACCTATTTATTTTTAGGGTCAATGAATAGTCTATCCCCGTTTGTAAGCATTATCCCTATTTTAATTGAATTTGGTATAAAGATAGGGACACTGTTGTGGAGCGTTTTGAATATGTTGTAAAATAGATATATGTATTATTTTATATTATTTTAAAGATAAAAAATAGGGTTGTGATGTGAATGCCCTAACTATCCGACATTTAAGGTTAAAAACAAACCCCAACAGATAATTTTGAAGAGATAAAATGTTTTTTTTATGATAAAAAAGATTGTTTAATTTTATAAACAAAAAAAAAAAAGACAACCTACGGAGAATGGGTTTCAAAAAAATAATAGCGGGATATATATATATATATATATATATATATATATATATATATATATATATATATATATATATATATATATATATATATAAAATTTAATGAGCGAATTGTTACTCATGAAAGATAAACAAAAAAAAATACAAGAATGTATGGACAACAACACAAAGTAGAAAAATTACTTTCTTATACGAGGAAAATCGTGTTGATGGATAATAAACTCCTTAGATTTCTCCTATGAATGAAGACGAGTTGCCAATCCACAAAAGTTCTCCTACGAATGAAGACGAGATCCTATTCATGGAGATTCCGTAAATATTCCATTCTCAAATTGAAAATAAAAGTGAAGGGCGAGGTTCAAACGAGGAAAGGCTTACGGTGGATACCTAGGCACCCAGAGATGAGGAAGGGCGTAGTAATCGACGAAATGCTTTGGGGAGTTGAAAATAAGCATAGATCCGGAGATTCCCGAATAGGGCAACCTTTCGAACTGCTGCTGAATCCATGGGCAGGCAAGAGACAACCTGCCAATCCACAGAAGTAAAATAAAAAGACATGGTGAGTATGTATATGAGGTGGACCAGTTCGTAACTTAGTTTGTAAATAGAAAGGGTTTGCAACGAAAGCTATCTTATTTATAGTTGTGATGTTGGGGTTCACTCAAGGTTATATGGACCAAATTACCCCCACTAGTCACATTGTTTAATTTGTAAGAAAAATAATATTAGTGATGTGACGACCCGTATCGAGAACTACTTATTGTTCGGGAAACGAATCGTTCGGCTATGTTTCGAAACTAAATCTCGAAACACGAAGCCTCTCCTATAAAAATATGTGTGTCTCGTACATACCTTTTCATATATTTTCTAGAGGTGTTTACAAAGGCTCGAGATATATTTTGTAGTTATTTTCAGAACATGACATTACAAGTGACACAATTACTCGATCACAACGAGTGATACGACCAGGGCGGACTGACTCCAGGGAGTGCCCCCGCCCTTCAAATTTCTATGTAAAAATTACTATATACCCCTCCAATTAAAAAATTATATGAGTATATTATCTTGAACACTTTTTAATGAAAATGTTCATTTAGCTTAATTGATGAAATGTCTTATTATTGACCTAACGGTCAAAGGATCGGAACCCGACTGCCCCAATCTTCTTCTAAACTTTATCATAAACTTACAAAATTAGTGTATTAGACTAATGCGTCTATTTTGTTTTTATTTATGTTTTCCCTTTTTCTTATTAAGATGGCCTGATAATTTTTTCTTATATTACATCCTTACATACTTATATTTATCTCTTTTAAATTCTTATAATATTCATATCTCTTTTAGTTTTTTTTTTTGAAGGAACAAACGTTTTATTAATCAATATCCGCCAAACAAGCGGCTAAAACGTCACCCGAAGGTAAAGCACCCCAAGATGTCCGAGAAGTAACTGACAAAGCATGTTGAGCTAAAAGATGCGCCAGGACATTCCCCACACGCCGAATAAATAAGAAGAAACTGATAGGAAACTAGAAACTATGGCCAAGCAGTCATGTAACAAGCAGCCTTGCGCCTTAAGATCCTCCAAGGGTCGTCGAAGGCGCGAAACACACGTCAAGCAGTCACTCTCCAGTCTCCACCTCCAATCTCTGAATCCCCAAGCTCCAAGTACTCCACCGGGCCCCCAGGATCAAAATGGTACGCAAAGGTGTGTAGAACTGCTCCATGAGAATCCCGGAAAATAACCCAACACCCGCTCCGATCTCAGTAACCGAAGCATCAACATTGCCCTTAATCACCCCCTCAGCTGGCTTCACCCATTTATCCGACAGGTGTTGGGCCAAGGCATGCGTTTTGTAGGACTCCATAGCCTCCACATATTCAGCCGAAGCAGCCAAAGATCGTGCACAAACCGATGAAACATAAACAGCTTGGTCATCGAACACTGCAGAACAACGCGCCTTCCAGATCCCCCACATAAGCCACACAAATCTCGCGGTATCCTGCACGCCCTGCTCCTCTAAAAACCTCAGAAAGAAATCCTCAAAAGTGGCCGAACGAAGATGTCCAAGAACCCCAGAAAATGGAGACAACTGCCAGACTCTGTTCGCTATCTCACATTCAAAAATGACATGTCGCATCGTTTCTAATGTTTCTCCACATGCCAAACAAACACCATCCCCCATATTCCTCATGTTCAGCCCCTGACCTACAGCGAGACAATCACAGAGGCAGCGCCACAAGAAATGCTGAATACGTGGTTGCACCGGAAGCTGCCAACAACTCCTCCAAACCCTATTTTCCCTGTCCGAAGTAGTCGGACTTGCCACAGCGGTTGGCCGAAAAAGGGATAGGCTAGAAAGTACCCTGAGCGAACAGTATAAACTCCCCTGCGGTCATAATGCCAAATCCGCCAATCTGGATGCATCCCTGGGGCGATGGTAGTCTCTAGAATAGCATCAGACTCCTACAGCCGAAACAACTGCTGAACCCGTTGCACATCCCACACCCTAGAGTTGGGAACCATTAGGTCCGAAACCTTAGAATCAGTTGGAAGCTCGTGCCCTGCAAACGGAATACGGAACGAAGACTTCCGACTAGTCCAGGCATCATGAAATATAAACACCGACTTTCCATCATCTACCCTCCATCGTAGCCCGCTGTGTAAAAGATCACGCCCCTCTAAAATGCTGCGCCAGAGGAAGGACGGCCGGGGTGCCAATCTTGCCACCAGGATGGTACTATCCTCAAAATATTTCGCATGCAACACTCGCGCTATCCTCATCAAATGGGTGGAGGAATCGCCATTAATTAAAATAGAATTTTACAAATGGAGGAATCGCCATTAATAGCCATTAGAAAAAACAAAAAACAGAATTTTACAAAAACTGATGGGTATTATCGTATAAAATATAAATGTCTTGTTTTTTTTTTTTTTTATTTACAAATTTAACCCTTTTTTAAGTAATTCTATTGGTGCAAGGAAAAAAAATATGGGGGAGTGGTAATAAAAGACAAAAAAAAGTTGAGAAATAGGATTAAGGACAGTGAAAAAAAAATCATGTGTTAAAGGACAATTCCATTGTTTGTTACTCAAAATACACTATTGGTTACATTGTCTTTACACTGTTTGGTTTGTCCTTTTCACCCAATAAAAAATTCCACGGTCCTTTTTACACATTTCCACTCTTATTTTGTCCTTTTTAACAATAAAGCCAAAAAATAATTGAACACAATTGTTCGATGGCTTTTTTTTTTTTTCGGAAGGGTGTACTGTAGATGCCATTTCAACCACCAATATTTGTGATTGGTACAAATTTTCTACCAAGGCAAAGTACTTCACGTATGTGACAGCTTTTTTTTATGTCACATTTTTATCGTCTTTTTTTTATCAAAAAAAAATGCATTTACTTGCTATATTGGTCATATGTGCATAAATGAAACTATTTTCTTTATATATATTTTTGTTAAACATGAAAACTACGTAACTTTAAATATATCACTAGAACGTTAAACGAGTCAAATCGAATCGAGCATAAGATCTTTAAGTTTGTGTTTGTTTACTGTACGAACAAGATCAGACTCAATTGTTTGGTCAATAAATAAGCTGAATGTTTGTGCTGTATTCGTTCATATATATTGTTCTAGATCACTATGTATATGATTCTCAAACACGGGTATATGTATGCATGCATGTACCCAAACAACACTTTATATAGGGGTCTAAATGTACATCCGTTTCTACTTCCGGCACCATTATTTGATTATTTTTTCGTCTGAAAAAAAAGTCAGTGTCACTGGTGTTCCTTGTTGAACATCAACGTCAATGTCACTGACGTTGGTGTTCAACAAAGAACACTAGTGGAAAGCAGTGGCGGATCGAAATTTTATCCAGCGGGGTCCGTAAATATTTAACACAGTAAAAAAAAAATTCACGGGGTCCGAAATATTTTTCTATAGGTAAAATATAGAGTATTTCTATTTTTAACGGAGTCCGCGGACCCCCTTTACTCAAGTGTAGATCCACCTATGGTGAAAAGTCGTGGACTGATGTTTCTAAGTTGTAACGCTTTTATAAAGGGAACGTCGGTGCCACTAATGTTCCTTATTGAACACCACACTGACGTTGGTGTTCAACAAGAAACACCAGTAGCATCGACGTTCCTTTTATTAAAAGTCACCGGATACCGAAATAATTTTTATGATACCAAAAATAATATGATGCTAAAAATAAAAATAAAGATGCCTTTAGAAGCTCTTATATATATTGGACTTTAAGGAATCTTTAATGATTTCTTTTGTCTATATGTACCGCAACAAGTATTGATAGACAAGTGTCCAATACTATTGCAGCGTACAAGTATCATTATCCTTGTGTAATAAAATGAGATTTTATTTGTACCACATCGATGCTATCAGTAGCATACTATTTGTACAACACAGTAACATCGATACTGGGAAAATAGAATGTTTTGGAACCATGTGTGGCCCTGAGAATGTCGAATCAGGATTGACAGTGCGGGAAGTCGCATGTTGCCTTTCATTTGACTTTTACGCGATCGATTCTGTGAAATTGTGTGGTGCTCACGCAGAATGGGACACCGAATAGATCAACTGTTGTGCAAATAATAGCCCCCTAATGAAATCCATAGTCCATTAAATATCTTTAATGTATACTATAAATATTATTTTCCTATCATTTAAAAAAAAGTATAGTCACTATATATATAAATTGATGATTTCTATAAAAGTAAAAGAAACTGTATACAAATTTGTTTTACTTTATTATTATTATAATAGTTGTATTGATTCATTATAAGAGCTCTTAATTATACAAAAATTTGAGGAAAAAAAAACATATATTTATATAAGGATGAGGTATTTTACAAAATGTTACTATTATGACATGTTTTGTTACGCATGAATAGAATAGAATGAAATTATATAAATGAAATGAAATAAACTCATTATATTATTGTGTTTGGAATGTGAAATAATGAAATAAAACTAATTATATAAAATGTGACGCGTTGAATGATGTGTATGGATGGATAGTAGATTAAGATTGAGTGTGTTAGAATATGGTGCATAAGGTAGAATATGATGAAAATAGTATGATGCACAACCCCACCGCATGCACAACCCCACCCTACCCACCATACCATACCATCAAAATACCCTACCCTACCCTACCTCAATCATACCTCATCTTATCATACCCACCGTGCCATACAACCCTACATTACCATATCACACCCCATCCTGCAATTCCCCACCCTACCTAAAGAACACAAAATTCTCTTGTCTAATTTTTTAAATAAAAATACTCACATGTGACTGTATATAATTTCTTTTTATGCAAATCTATCGTTTTTTTAAATAGAAAATAGTCGCATGCGACACTTTTATATATATATATATATATATATATATATATATATATATATATATATATATATATATATTATGAAAATCTATCATTATCCAAATTTTAGTTCGTGAGTCATTTCAAAGAAAAAATTAGATGGCACAAATTTCTGTTGTATATATTATCACATGTGACTTTATGTAGTTTTTTTTTTTTGAGGGAAACTTAGTATAATTTTTTATGCGAATCTATCACTCTCCAAAAAATTGATGGTGATTTTATTGCAATATATTATTAGTAAACATGTTAAAGATTAAGCGTTTACCGTTGTACTAAAACCAATTGGTGTCAGTAAAGGCGCTAGTGTATTTCTTATACATTAATAGTGTGGGCAATCTGTCCAACACCCCCCTCAAGTGTTGGCAATCTGTCCAACACTTGCACAAGCCAGTAAAGACGCTACTTTATTTCTTATACATTAAGAGTGTGGGCAATCTGTCACAACACAACACCCCCTCAAGTGTTGGCAATCTGTCCAACACTTGCACAATTGCACAAGCCAATGAGCTTGTCAATGAAGGAGAAGTTGAAAAGGAAGTTGTTGATGCTGAAAAGGAGAAAGAACCGGTTACTGAACTGGGAACTGAACCAATCTCTGAACCTGTTGCTGATGAGCCCAGAAACTGAATCGAAGAAGGATTATGAACAAGTTGTTGAACCTGCAGCTGATGCTGAACTAACAAATGGGCAATCTGTCCAACACCCCCTCAAGTGTTGGAAATCTGTCCAACACATGCACAAGCCAATAAAGATGCTACTTTATTTCTTATACATTAAGAATGTGGGCAATCTGTCACAACACAACACCCCCCTCAAGTGTTGACAATCTGTCCAACACTTGCACAATTGCACAAGCCAGTAAATGCGCTACTTTATTTCTTATATATTAGGAGTGTGGGCAATCTGTCCAACACCCCCTCAAGTGTTGGCAATCTGTCCAACACTTGCACAAGCCAGTAAATGCGCTACTTTATTTCTTATACATTAATAGTGTGGGTAATCTGTCACAACACAACACCCCCCCTCAAGTGTTGGCAATCTGTCCAACACTTGCACAATTATACATTAAGAGTGTGGGTAATCTGTCACAACACAACACCCCCCCTCAAGTGTTGGCAATCTGTCCAACACTTGCACAATTGCACAAGCCAGTAAAGATGGTACTTTATTTCTTATATATTAAGAGTGTGGGCAATCTGTCACAACATCCCCCTCAAGTGTTGACAATATGTCCAACACTTGCACAAGCCAGTAAAGGCGCTACTTTATTTCTTATACATTAAGAGTGTGGGCAATCTGTCACAACATCCCCCCTCAAGTGTTGACAATCTGTCCAACACTTATGACGATGGTGAAAACAGACCCTGCCACGTGTCATCTTTATAACACCCAAAAATTAACCGCTTTTAGGGCCAGGAGCCCCACAATAGTAAGACCCTACCCCAGGAGGGAGGTCTGTCCATATACTTCCCGACTACGGCACTGCAGGCCAGCTCGGCAAGTCTGGAGGTAGGACGTGCAGCTCAGGTCGAGACGACCTGAGGAGCCCATCGAAAGCCGACTGGCTCTTTCCTTAAGTGATAAATAACACATGTGCCTATATTATAAGAGAATCCCTGGATCACCGGAAGGGAATCCCATAATTCGAATATAATCATAATTATCTCTTGTCAGAGATAAACACGTGATGATCCTTAGGGTTTAAGGATTCTACGACTTGTTTGACAAGAAAAGGGGTGAGACGCCTCCCTATATAATCACCCCTAAGGAACTACGAAGGACTTGATTCCAATTTGACTATTGGATACGTAGGCAACTTGAGAGAAACTAACTCTCAGGCTCAGTCTTAATCTCACACAAATCATAGTTCTCAACGTTTTTGTTCTTGTTCGAATCGTCCTAGAGGTTAATTGGATCTATAGGTGATTTCCGACATCATCAATTGGCGCTAGAAGGAGGGCCTCTTGTTTAGCGATTCGATCAAGAGATTGCAATGGCACCACCGAAAAATACTGGAAAAAAGACTCAGACAGCGGCAGCTAGAGACGCCGGAGAGGTAGATCGAACTGCTACCACCAGCCAACCGCAAACCAACCAGGAAGAAGTACTAGCAGATCCGGGACATCAGGCTCTGCTAGAAGCGTTACGTAATCTGGATGTCCCAACGTTCAAAAGCGTGCTGGGTCTAGATTTTTATAGATATATTTTATATCAATTTCCCCCCGAAATATTTAGTAAATGATGTTTTTAAGAGGTTAATTGCAAAACGTAACGAAAAAGGCCCTAAAAGGGCGGGAAGAGGAAGTTCCGTAAAATAACGATCCTAAGGGTAACTTAGCGAATAAAGAAGATAGAGGGAGACTCTATCCTCCACTTCCCATGCACGGCAAAAGCGAAAGTTGATAAAGGTTAATGCTCGGTGCCCGGGAGGCTCGCTCGGGCGGAATTATATGGAATTCGGGGAAGAAAACGGACGATCTTTCAATCGAATCACCGTTCTCGGAGCGAGATTTTGAACTACCCACACCCGATTTTGAACTACCCACACCCGGAGAGATTTAAGATACCAAAACTAGAAGCATATGACGGAACGAAGGATCCCCAAGACCACCTCTTCCAGTATCTAACGCACATGAACTTGGATTGTGCAGCCGAAGAGATGAAGTGCAAGGCCTTCCCGGCTCTACTCACGGCCAGGGCACGTGAGTGGTTCCGGAAGCTACCACCCCGGTCCATCGAAAACTTTAAAACCTTGGCAAGAAGATTCTTGCAAGCTTTTGTCACAGCCAAACCTTTCCAGAGGAATGTCACGTACCTCCTCACTATTCGTCAGAAAAAAGAAGAGACCGTACTGCAGTACCTGAAAAGATTCAACGAGGAGTCTAGACAGGTCGGGAATGCAGAGGAGCACCTCTTGATCACCTCTTTCGTAGCAGGTCTACGAGAAGGTAGATTGTACGCTAAGCTAAACGGACGACTTCCGAAGTCAATGGACGAATGTATGGATCTAGCCTACAAACATTGTCAGGGTGAGGAGGCCAACCGCCTAAAGAGGGAGTCAGAAGCCCCCAAGAAAGAGAGATCGGATGATCGATCCGATAGAAAGCGTAAACCAGTATGGGACCGAGTAGCTGCACCTGTAACTGACCGACTCGGGAAAAAGGGGGCTCTTCAAGAAAGAGACTTTATCCCTCTGAATAGATCATGCGAGCAGGTCCTCGCTATAATGCAAAGAAAAGGCATTGCCCGCACTCCACCTCCTATGAGGGTCCCCGGGAAAAAAGGGACCAGACCAAGTACTGTAAGTTTCATGAAGACATTGGTCATGACTCGGAGCAATGCCGAGATTTACAGAGAGAGATCGACGCTGCTGTTATGGAAGTGAAACTTGACGAGGTCATAGATAGATCCCGTAACCCAGAACCCCGTGGAAGACGGGAGTACAAGAGGAGAGATTTCGGTCATGACCGAAAGGATGATTACAGACGAAGGAGGGAACCATCTCCAGGACCTGAGGGACAGCCAGATAATCGTCCTATCAATACCATTAATACCATCTCAGGCGGTCCGAGTACATCGTCCCGACCTGAGGAGAAAAGTGGTAACCGGGCACCTACCAGTGCAGACTCAGGAAAGAGACAGAGGTTGTCCGGGGTGGTAATTTATGGTCCACGCGACCCTCTCCTCTTGTCATCAACAACGAAGGTTTGGTTATCGAGGCGGTAATCAACAAACATACGGTGAAGCATATTTGTGTGGACACCGGGAGCGCAGTCAACGTGCTATACTACAATGTGTTCCAGTCGATGAAGTTAAAAGATGCTGAGTTAGCGCCTGTGTCATCTCCCTTATTCGGATTTGCAGGACCACCGGTCCATCCCGTGGGTATGATCAGCTTACCTACCACCTTTGGGAAAGCACCTCGGGACAGGGTCCTTATGGTGAATTACGTGGTAGTCAGGGCCCCATCGGCCTACAATGTCATCATGGGGCGACCCGCCCTGGTAGATCTACGAGCGGTAATCTCCCTGGCTCACATAAGTATGAAGTTCTCGACTTGGCAAGGGACGACATAAGTTAAAGAGGATGTGGAAATAGCCAAGAGCTGCTACACGGCCACCGTTAATGGAAAGATGATGGTGCAACAGGTTTCTGTGGAAGAATTGCTCCAGAGGAAGAGGAAAATTGGTCCTCAGACGACAAAATTGAAGTGATAAACCTGGGAAAAGAGCAGGAAGGTCTGTCAGTCAACATAGGATCATGGATCCCAGATCGACTCAAAGCAGAACTTGTTAGAATCTTGAAGGAGTTTAGAGACGTATTTGCATGGAAGACAGAGGACATGCCAGGCCTGTCGCCCGAGCTGGCCCTGCACAAGCTTCATGTCGATCCAGCCCGGAAACCGATTCGGCAAAAGAAGAGGCAGTTTGCAAAAGATAGAATGGAGGCTATTCAGAAGGAAGTGGAGAAGTTGCTCCAAGCCGGGATTATACGCGAGGTGTTCTACCCGACCTGGCTTGCCAACCCGGTTCTGGTAAAAAAGCCAGATGGTAGCTGGTGAATGTGTGTAGATTTCACTGACCTGAACAAGGCGTGTCCCAAGGATTGCTACCCACTTCCAAAAATTGACAGGTTAGTCGACTCAACGGTCGGTTTTGAAGTTTTTGCATTTCTAGACGCATATAAGGGTTACCACCAAATTGCAATGGACCCAGACGATGTAGAAAAAACGGCATTCATAACAGAAGAAGGAACTTTCTGCTATGTTACCATGCCGTTTGGATTGAAGAACGCCGGTGCTACTTACCAAAGGGCAGTGAATAAAATTTTTGAGAAGCAGATCGAGAAATGTATGGAAGTCTATGTAGACGATCTTTTGATCAAGAGCAGGTCTCTGGATCAATATATGACTGACGTCCGAGAGGTATTTGGGGTACTCAGGCAGACCCAAATGAAACTCAACCCCAAGAAATGCACATTTGGGGTTAGGTCAGGAAAATTCCTGGGGTATATGATTTCAAAGCAAGGAATTAAGGCCAACCCGGATAAGGTTGAAGCCTTAAAGATGATGCCACCACCCAGGAGCATCAAGGATGTGCAGAGGCTCACAGGTCGCATGGCCGCCCTGAGTAGGTTCCTATCCAAATCAGCACATCGTGCTCTACCTTTCTTTAAGATCCTAAGGAAGGCAAGCCCTTTCCAATGGAGTGAGGACAGTCAGAAGGCATTTGAAGATCTTAAAAGGTATCTGGCTGAGCTACCAACCCGACGTCTCCCCGGGAAGGCGAAACTCTGCTTTTATACTTATCAGTGGTCGACGAGGCAACCAGTGCAGTCTTAATCAGAGAAGAGGGACATATAGAAACGCCCGTGTTCTATGTAAGCCGGGCCTTACATGGGCCGGAGGTCAGATATACCAACGTGGAAAAGCTAGCTTTAGCTCTGGTACACGCCTCTAGAAAGTTACGACCATACTTTCAGGCTCATTCCATCACTGTGGTCACAGATCAACCACTACGCCAGATCTTGGCACGGCCTGACACCTCGGGCAGACTAGCCAGATGGGTTATCGAGTTGGCAGAGTATGACCTGGATTACCAACCCCGGACTGCCGTTAAAGCCCAGGTTTTAGCTGACTTCCTAGCTGAAGGAATTCGGGTTGAAATAGAAAAGGAATCTCCAGCAGGGCAGGTAGATACATGGACGCTTTTCGTTGATGGGGCATCTGGAAAAGAAGGAGCAGGGGCAGGTCTTTTTCTCCTCAGTCCAAAGGGGGAAGAATTCCCGTATGCATTGCGTTTTAACTTCATGGCAACAAACAACGAGGCGGAGTATGAAGCTTTGATTACCGGGCTCCGGTTAGCCATTAAGCTTGGGGCAGATAACCTACATGTATTCAGTGACTCCCAGTTGGTAGTCAATCACGTTAAAGGTGAATATGAGGCAAAGGAGGAATCGATGAAAAAATATCTGGCAGCAACACATGCTTTGCTAAAGAACTTCAAGTCAGTCCAGATAGAGCAGGTCTCTCGATCTAGGAACAAAAAGGCCGATGCCCTCTCCAAACTGGCATCTAACTTATTTTCAGATAAAAAAGTCCTGGTGGAACAGCTGGCCGAACAAAGTTATATCCCAAGTGAAGTTCAACCGATCAGCCAACAAGCCACCTGGATGGACCCTATAACCTCTTATCTAAAGCACGGTATTTTGCCAACTGACAAGGCTCAGTCCAGGAAGATAAAGCTACAAGCAAGTAGATATGCTCTCTTCGATGATATCCTATACAGACGATCGTTTGTGTCCCCATGGCTTAGATGTGCTACCCAGGAGGAGGGAAACTATCTACTCAGGGAAATCCACCTCGGCATTTGTGGTAATCACGCAGGAGCCCGGACACTGGCTCGCAAGTGCCGTTTGTTTGGATATTATTGGCCAACCATGCAGGGTGATGCGAACGACCTGGTAATGAGGTGCAAGTCATGCCAGGTGCATGATAACTTGTCTCACCAGCCGGCACAGAACATGATCCCCTTGGTCTCTCCTTGGCCCTTTTACCAATGGGGGGTAGCTTTGGTTGGACCCCTTCCCCGAGCACCAGGTAACTTACAGTTTCTTGTTGTAGCCGTTGATTACTTTACTAAGTGGGTGGAAGCAGAGGCCTTGACCACCATCACGGGCAAAGTCATACAGAAATTTCTATGGAAGAATATCGTCTGCCGATTTGGGATACCCAAATCTTGGTGTCGGACAACGGAACGTAGTTCGAGGATAGAATAGTCAGGTCATGGTGTGCCGAGCTGGGTATAGTCCAACACTTTACCTCTGTCGGTTATCCTTAGGCCAACGGCCAAGTAGAGCAGACAAACAGGCAGCTCAAGGTTGGGTTGAAAAAGAGATTGGAAGAAGAGGGACAAGCCTGGGTCGAGCATTTGCCCAACATCCTTTGGGCATACAGAACGACTCCAAACTCGGCTACCGGAGAAACTCCTTTTGCCTTAGCCTATGGGTGTGAAGCAGTTATTCCGGCTGAAATAGGGCTCCCCTCCCCGAGGACCGAGCTCCATACAAGCACAGATCAAGAACTCGAGCTCAGACACGCCAAGGATAACTTGGAAGAAGCCAGGGAAGTGGCTTATATCCGAATGGCGAAATATAAACAGAGGATATCCCAATATTACAACTATAAAGTTAAACATTCGTACTTCAAAGAAGGAGATTTGGTACTGCGAAAGAATGAGGTCAGCAAGCAAGGTCCCCAGGGAAAGCTTAACCCGAACTGGGAAGGCCCGTACAGGGTGGTAAAGGTTCATGGCAAAGGTGCTTACCAGCTAGCTAATGCGAGTGGCCAGACCATACCGCGGAGTTGGAATGTAGCAAATCTTAGAAAATTTTATGCCTGAGGCAATTCCAGGCTTGTTTCTGTCTTTTAATTTATGTTGTTACTTTCAATAAACAGTGTTATTAAACATCATTGATTTCTAATAAAGATATAATTTTCTGTTATACATTGTCAATTTGTATAATGCAACATATTTTACTGAGTTCATGCAAGTCAGACTCAGAAAGCTTGAATACCACAAGCTTCCCGAGTCCTCAGGCCAGGACAGGGTTTTTAACTGAGTCAGGTTATACTCAGAAGGTTTGCAAAAGTCAAGCCTCCTAAGTCTGCAGGTCAGGCCAGAATTTAACTGAGGCCTGTAGGTCAGACTCAGAAAGCTTGAATACCACAAGCTTCCCGAGTCCTCAGGTCAGGATAGGGTTTTTAACTGAGTCAGGTTATACTCAGAAGGTTTGCAAAAGTCAAGCCTCCTAAGTCTGCAGGTCAGGCCAGAATTTAATCAAAAACTTAGTATGTCATCCAAACCGTCAGTAATGCATGCCATACTGGGGGGAAAGGGGACATCCATAAGAAAGTATTTGAACATTTAAATCCAAAATACACCGAATAAAGCCAAAGTATAGTGGGCAGGACACCACAAAGTATAAACCAAATACAAGAACTGGGGTAAAAAAGTTTCAAAAAGAACTTGGGCAAAAAGTTTCAAAAATTTTCCAACAATATAAGGAGAGACAATCAGGTCTGGGTTCCCGGAGTCTGCCCTGTTGAAGATGGAGTCGGCACAACATTCTGAGAGGCAGGACGACGTCTGGCGTACTTGACCCCGATGTCTTCACCTGCTTTAAACTCTCTCAACCGGGCATCATAAATCTGACCTGCTCCTTCCTTGTACATGGAACGATAATGCATAAGGTCAGAAAGAACCAGCTCAGGGCGCTGTTCTTTTGCCTCATCCACACCCGTCGTGTACCCATGTTGCATGACAGGGTTCAGCAGGACATTCAGAGCTCCGGCTAGATGATCGGAGGACTTATACTCATGTACGACTCGGGCATCCCGAGCAGGAAGAGAAGCTTCCAGAGTAGTCAGTTCAGCCCGGACCTTGGCCAGCGCTTGTCCCAGCTCGGAGTTCTCGGTGACGTACTCGTCATGCTTAGCTTGGAGTTCGGCAGTACACTTGGCCCTAGTCTCGGCAAGTTCTTTCTTTAGAGCCGCAACCTCCTGGTCCTTAGCCTTTGAGGCCTCCTTATACTTATCACGACTCGCTCGGAGCTCCTCGATCGTTCCTTGCAGAGCCTCCTTACTCGCTGCGGATTCAACAAGGCGATCCAGGAATTCCTGACCGACCTGAGCTCCCTGGAAAAGACAAAGGAAAGGTAAGAAGGAAGTAAGGCACATAGGAATGACAGACATATTTATCCAAGAACTTACCACAGCGGCGAGCTCCTGGTCTGACAGCTCGTACAACCGATTGTGCCTTGGGGAAGATTGCTCCTCAGGAGAATCTTCGACATTCTCTATGGTCTGGCGAGCCGCCTTCCTTTTCTTTGATCGACCCTTCCGAGTCGAGGGAGAGACTACTTTCTTCTTCCGGCTAGGCTCGATCGCATCTTCTCTTTCTTCCTGATCTTCATCCACGTTTATCCGCTCAACTTCTCCAGAGGAATCATCTGGTTGTCCGGACAAGAGTTGAGCCGAGGTGGGAGTCAGGATAGTCCCAGCAGCTCGGAGGCGCTCCGGCTCTATGTTCTCCTGATGCTCAGTTCCCTGGGTAGATTCTCCAGGGTTGACTGGAGGAACCACTTCGTCGTTAACATCCTCTAGGAGTTCGGAAAAGGAAGACACTGCCAAAATGAATAACAAGACATGTTAGAAAATATTTTACAGATAGTAAAGTATGGCAAAAAGCAAGTATTAAAGCCCTACATATCTTGTACTCCTCCTTATCTAATTCCTTGTAGGGGTCAGGACCCACAGTGGGCAACTGGGCAGCCAAGATCAACTCAGATGAGTACTTTTTTGCTGTGATGTACACCCCGCTTTTGCGAATATCGTCTAACAGTTTCCTATCCACGTCAGTCGGCCGTGGATCGCTGTCCAGGTCCGAGGAGTTCCACCTGCCCAGGTTCCGAGTCACCTCGGGATAGATAAAAAAGAATCTGGTCTTCCAACCTTTGTATGAAGTATCCCCCGGCTCAGTGAATTGGACGTCAGGCATAAAGTCCCCTCGACGTGGGAAGCAGTAGTACCCAGCCTGTCCAGGCACCTGTTTACGTTGGAAGAACAAGCAAAATGTTTGGACTTTAAAGGGGATGCAGGAACATCTGCACCAAATGGCGAAGCCCACTATCGCCCTTATCCCATTCGGCACGATCTGGGCCAACCCTAGATCGTAGTGCTCTAAGACAGCCAGGACGGCCGGACAGATCGGAAACCTTAAACCGCACAAAAGCTGCTCTCTGTAGATGGCACAGTACCCAGCCGGAGGTTGGTAGGCATAAGCGCCGGGGGCCGGGACAGTAGGTTTGAAAAGCGGATTTATCAGATTGTATTGTTTACATATGCGGTTCACATCTGTAGCGTTTAACTTAGTATCGATACCGTGGCAAGCCGCCTGAGACTTCAGAGCCATAAAAGCCTTTAGGGTAAGGACAAATCTGGAAGACGAGGAAGAAGGGGGAGGATTGAAAAAAGAGAGGGCAGGTCTCTCGAAATTGGCTCCGGTAGGGGTACTTTCTTCTTCTAATTCTGGCTCCGATTCAAATAAGGCCTAAATGGAACTATCAGTAAGGATTATAGGTTCGCTCATTAACAACAGAAAAAGACTTAGAAGAATGAGACACGATAGAGAGCTTACTTGAACAAGAAACCGGAGAGATGGAAGAATGGAATGGCAACCGTCCCGACTTCACACTTGATTTAAAGAGTAACGTCTGATGGGATGTGATAAGACTAGGGAGTTATAAAACCCCAAAAAGAAGTCTTGGAAAAACCGCCCCATTATTGCGGTGGGTACAAAGACGCTTCGTTTCTTGCGATCGCTTTGGCAGCCTAAAGGGTAGCGGTGCCACGTGTCAAGTCAAGCGTGTTATCCTGAAACGACCGAGCTGATCTCAGATCTACCCAGCTTCTAGGTAGTCTGGCCAGATCTCGGGGGCTTACGACGATGGTGAAAACAGACCCTGCCACGTGTCACCTTTATAACACCCCAAGGTTAACCGCTTTTAGGGCCAGGAGCCCCACAGTAGTAAGAGCCTACCCCAGGAGGGAGGTCTGTCCATATACTTCCCGACTACGGCACTACTGCAGCCGCTCGGCAAGTCTGGAGGTAGGACGCGCAGCTCAGGTCGAGATGACCTGAGGAGCCCATCGAAAGCCGACTGGCTCTTTCCTTAAGTGATAAATAAGACATGTGCCTATATTATAGGAGAATCCCTGGATCACCGGAAGGGAATCCCATAATTCGAATATAATCATAATTATCTCTTGTCAGAGATAAACACGTGATGATCCTTAGGGTTTAAGGATTCTACGACGACAAGAAAAGGGGTGAGACGCCTCCCTATATAATCAGCCCTAAGGAACTACGAAGGACTTGATTCCAATTTGACTATTGGATACGTAGGCAACTTGAGAGAAACTAACTCTCAGGCTCGAGTCTTAATCTCACACAAATCATAGTTCTCATCGTTTTTGTTTTTGTTCGAATCGTCCTAGAGGTTAAGTGGATCTATAGGTGATTTCCGACATCATCAACTTACTTTTCTGTCCAACACTTACTTTATTTCTTAATAAGAGTGTGGGCAATCTGTCACAAAATCCCCCCTCAAGTGTTGGCAATCTGTCCAAACACTTGCATAGTTTTTTTTTTATTTTAAATAATGTTCCAACCAGGATTCGATCTCGTGACCTCTGGTTTGATACCATGTTAAAGATCAAGCGCTTATCGTTATACTAAAACCAATTGGTGCCAGTAAATACGCTACTTTATTTCTTATACATTAAGAGTGTGGGCAATCTGTCCTAACAAGACAGTAGAAACATAACACTCAAATCGAACAAATAAAATAGTATATATCTATATATATATATATATATGCCTTAAAAAAACAAATTGCAACATAAACACGTTAGAACAAATCAAATCTTCATCCATTAACTTAATGTGTTTAAGACAGAGAATTTTTAAAAGAAGAAATCCTGGATAACTAGGAAAAGACAGAGAATTTTTAAATGAAGAAATCCTAGAAAGCTGCAAAGTTTGCCCGAACCCCCTCACAAGCGAGAAAGGCATATGAAGTATATCAGAGGGATCGAAAACTAGGATTAATTCTTGGATATTTAGTTTTGCAGCAACACACATCCAACGGAAAACTTGCTCTTGACTGAAGATAACACCCACTTACATGACATATTAGTCTAAGTCTAATGATATCGATACCACTTCGGGAAGTTAAAACCAATCCCACGTGTCTTTATGCTTATGTGTTTTATAATGACCGAAACCATACATATTTCTCTTGTTTGGTTTTATCATTCACTTTATGAAATTCATTGAAATGTGTTATTCTTTGTGGAAAGTGAAAACATTGATCATCTTCCTTTTTTAAGTCCGTATAATATATAGCCGTAATTTGGGACGAACGAAGTACAATTTCATTTCTTGAGTTAGCTAATGTCACATTGTAGGAGTATTTTGTGTATTTTGGGGTGACATGACATCTAACTCAAGAAAGCTAAGTATTTCATTTCTTGAGTTAGCTAATGTCACATTAGATGAACCGGAGTTGGAATCCGTCTTTTGTCAGGATGTTGGAGATGATGTAGAACTATTCATCTATTGTAGTAGTATTTCATGTATTTTGTGTATTTTGGGTGAGATCTAACTCATGAAAGTGCTTTGGTTTTGAAAATTTAACTATGATGTTTTGTATTTGAAGTTGTGGGATGAAAGCGTATCGTTAAAACCCAGTTGATAAATTCTGAAATTTATAACACTGCTCTGCATTCGCCTCTAGGTTTCTCTGATTACATAACTTTGGAATATCAATGTCTATATCAATGTCTATAAAAGGCAATCAAAAACATAAATGTCCCCATCTTTTTGACAGCAAACCAGCTCCTACGGCATCAAAAACATCAAGAAGTGAGAGCGAAAATCTTCATCTGCATCGCCCCTTAGCCATATTTTGATGAAGCACAAATCAAGCATCCAAGACGTCGAACCAAGACGTCGAAACACTAAGGGCATCGCCAGTACGGTTTTTTTGAGTTTATACCAAGTAGTTGTCAAGGTCGAAACACAAAAAGAAGAAAACATAAAAGATGTTAGGTTTAAAATGTGTAATATCATGTGTAAAATGCGGATGTGTAAAATGCAGAAAATGAAAGTATATTATAGATAGAAGAGCAAAAACTGAGCTAAATAGCCGAAGATAACTGAAATCGCAATCAACTTGGAATATATATATTTTTAAATCTTCATCGTAACCGGCCGAAGGGAGAACATAAATTGGAAAAAAAATCTATCTCCCTTTGTAAAGTTTTTCGGGCAAAGGCTAGGCAAAAATATGAATCCGGCGGATGATAGATGATTTCTTCATTTTAAATAGGAAATGGCCATAAAACCATTTGCAAATAAATAAAACCAAGTTCTGGATAACTATAACGGCGGATCTGTTTTTATTTCTTTCATAATTCCTACACAAACCATCAATGAAAAATACGACCTACACATAAAAAATCTGGAAATCTAGAAAATATGAAGCAAAAAAGCTTTTAATTAGAAAATATGAAGCAAAAAGCTTTTAATTTTTAGGATTTTTCATGGGTTGACACGCAATTATGAAGCTTTTAACTTTTAGAAATTTTCAGAGTTTGAAACGCAAAATAATTTATGGGATCCATAAAGGCACTCACCTCTATATGGTGCTCTATCTTTAAAATAAAGATAAAAAATAGAAATTTTCCTCAAATATCTCTGCAGCCTATATATAAATATGTACGTGTGTATATATATACACGTATATATATATGTACGTATGTATATATATACACACATATATATATATATATATATATATATATATATATATATAGAGAGAGAGAGAGAGAGAGAGAGAGACGTACATACATACATATACATATATGGCCATTTTATTTTAATTATTTACAGTTGAGTCCTTGTATTTTTTATTATTTACAAATACACCCCTGTATCCGTATCCTATATTTCCGTAAAATCCCGTATCTGCGTATCCCGTATCCACGTATCCCGTATCCACGTATCCGTATCCGTGCATCCTAGCTTAAAATCTAATCTAATCCTCACAGGCAAAGGATATTGGTAATTGGTGGAGGGGGAGCTGTTGGTCTATTTGCAATACAGCTTGCTGTGGCTATTGGGAGCCATGCTTCAACTACTTGTGGAAGTGTGATCGTCTTAAACTGGGTGTCCAATCTTACCGGCAGTGTACCGGGTCAAATTGTAGTCTAGTCTGGTGAATCAATGTCGTTTCCTCAGGGAATACGATATAATTCAAAGTGTGGTTAAACACCAATTAGTTGTTATTATCTTGATCTAAGTCGCAGTTTTATCATAAAAGTGATAGTTTATGTTACTAATAAAATTAACGATTAATATTAAAGATACTAGCCAAGACAATTTCATCGAACTTTAGTCTCTTTCAGTTTCAAGGATGTGATTAATTCAGTCTATTAAGGATATTCAATTATGTGAAACGGTGCACTCCGTATTCTAACAATTTCCCCTCATACGAGTGTTCGAAATTGTTCTATGCCTCCTCCTTGTTTAAGAGCCCTAAACCTAATGATTTGACATGATAAGCTCTCGAGTACAATTAATCTTTCCCCGGATAAGAAAGAGGGTTCCGTCAGACGGCCAGTTTTACCTTCCGATTTTTCTACCTCGTTCTCACACCTAATATCTCCGTTCGGTATCAATTAAGTGTGTGTGTGCTAATATTGGTTAATTACTCCAATACGAGCTAACAATCAGTTTAAGTAGAAAAAGATTCAACACGATTGAAATTAAAATTTACGTTACATAGTCATCATCCGTTCAACCAAAAGAGACCAAAATAATTCAATTACATTGCCATGGCTAGTTATAAGTTTAGCTACTCATTATTACAAATACTAAAATGTTCAAATTAGCATTCATAATAATCAGTTTTAACAATACGAAATACTAATCGACTTAATTATTTATGGCTTAAAAGCCTAAGTGAAATTTTGTTAAGAAGGGAGTGAGATATATATATATATATATATATATATATATATATATATATATATATATATATATATATATATATATATAATATATATATATGTGTGTGTACATATATATTGGTGCGAATTTTTACATCAAATGACTGGCTATTTATAGGCAATTTCTTCTGAAAAGCATCTTTTCCGGCGCACGCCGGTTCTCTCCCGGTTTGCGCCGGGTCTTTTCAGCATGTGAAGGTGTGTCAGAGCATTTAATGTGACTTTATTGCGAAATATTCCCCAAATCCTCATCATTTCCGGCGTAGACCGGTATTTACCCGGTCTGCGCCGGGTATTGTCAAGGTTTGTTGGATATTATTCGATTTTTGTCTGGGAAATGATAATGCTCCGATTTTGTAAATCCGTTTTGCCGCCATTAACCATATTGACTTTAGAATTTTTTCATGGTGTATCTGCACAAGAAAAACATCGGTAAATCTAATAAAATAAGTTAATTATGTCTAAAAAAATAAATATTTTGATATTTATTAATTTTTAGAAATATATTATATAACTATAATTTTTATCGGTATGAATAATAAAATCTCGAAAATGGGTTATAAAATGGAATAAAATATAAAATATATTTGACATATATCAACTACTCCCTACTTAGCTTTTGATCGTCCTCGAGCAAAGTAAGCGATAATTTATAAGAACACGAGGGAGGTAAAGTAATTGCCTAGATTAAGATTCTAATGCAGTGATGTACTCAGTTAGCATCATGATCTTATGACGATTTTGTCTTTCTAAGAAATTAATGGAAGAAAGTAGGTATAACTATCAGATTAGTTATCAAACATTATATAGATGAAATTCTACATGCAGTACTTACTAGATATAATCAAAGTCTTAGAAATACTCCCAATCGCCACTTATAGATATCCGGAATCAAGGATTAAGTCAAGTAGTTGGCAAAGTGGCTTGTAACGTTCAGGCTTAGGGTGTTGGCTAATCGAAAGGATAAAAAGGAAAATCAAAAGAGAAAGAGCAAGTCGTACGTACTTACACCTTCAACTCTCGAAAAAATATCTCGATCGGTAACATCCTGGTATTGTCTAATAAGCTTGCAAAATTGCCTCCAATAACTCTTATTTCACACACATATATACAAATGGTTCCTAGTTTATTGGTTGGAACCAATTTATTACTAAAACAACATTTAATGAACAATTTTTCGGTTTTGTTTTTTTTTGTTTTTTGTTTTTTGTTTTTGAATAATATAAAAGATATAATTTTGCTAAATGACCTCAAAATGATAATGTACCAATCTCAACTCGTGCCATTTTAATGCATCGACTCTTAGTTCCGATGTCGTCGCCGCTATCCATAAGTACATACTAAACTTTTGGGATGCCAAGGGAATGTAGACCAAATCAGGCTAAGGGTCGGTTATAATGCGGTTAAATACGATGGCTAGTTCGAGTGGGGTCTCGCCACTCTACAAGGCTGAGATGGGGACAAAAATGGAAATTATGTTCGGGTAGGCCATTTGGCTATGGTCGAGTCAAAGTTATGCCAAAAATCGTCATCCCTAATCCGATTCCAGAACCATGATTCGTCTTGAAAGAAAGCATTTCTAAAAATTAACTATAAATGCAAGTATACTTGTCTAATTTCATAAATAAAATATTTGATAATAATTATTAATTATACGTACTCAAAAATCATATTAAAATCAAAGATAGACAAGTATTATATCATCATAATGCATCGTGTTTACTCACTTTATTAAAAACTTATTCTTTCAAATACACTACATCAAGTGTGTCAATTATATTTTATCATGCTTGGAATGCCTAAGGATAATTAAAACGAAGTGTTTGTTTTAGCGTTTCCGATTTATTTACTAACTATTCTCCACTCCCTAACTGACATCAGCCCGATGGCGAATGAGTATTAAAGGAATTGTTAGAAAATAAGGCGGAAAATAAGTAGGGAGTTCGTATGTTTTTGCTATGTTTATTTTTAAATATGTTTATCCTACCAACGGGAAAGAAAATCAGAGTAATAGTAGATAATTGCATCCTTGGTTTATTTATTTTATATAATATTATACAGAGCAGATAAAATAACAACATAACTTAGGAAAATACAATGCCACCGGCATTTTTTAACTTAGCCATATCCTCCCATAACCAAACTACCCATAATCATTCAACTGCGAGTACTAACGTATTATTTTTCTTTCGAAAGCATGCAAACTGACCCAACATGAAAACATAAACATATATAAACATTAATTATCCAAGGTATGCAAGAGAAGAAAAATCTAATCATCTGCCTCAGCCGAAGAAGATCCTCCAGGAATATCAACTGGTAACAGTGCAACTTGAGAGTGACGACAAGGAAAAACCTCATCCGTACCTAACATTTGAACACCAACAACATTATTGCAAAGTCGAGAAATCGGCCATGGAAATGGTAAGGGCTGACGGAAGTTTCTTCGGGCCAGGGCAACATTTATAGCAGTGCGGTGAATGAGAATTCCCCAGTCAATGATTGCACCCACAGATATTGCATAAAGCAGAAGCATTTCATCATCATTGATTTCAGAAAAATCATTAGTTGGGAAAATTCGTGAATTGATAAAATGTTTCCATGCACGTAGGTGTGGTGACAAAGCAGAAGTAGATACATTACGATCACGATCGTAGTTAGGAAAAAGAACTTGAAATGCCTCAGTGCATTTGTTGATAATACCGGAGACGGTATCTAACTGCCACTCGATCTCGTAATGACAGTGATGAGTAGTTTGTACTGGCGGGATTGAAAAAACTTGATTGATAAAAGCAGGGGTGAATGGAACTGCAGAATCACGGATGCGGACAGCAGTAGTGGATTCAACGGAAGAGGTTTCGGAAATGACAGCATAAAATTCACGTCCCATAGTTATATTAACTCGGCCACGGGGGGTACGAACAAATTGGTCCCAACCACCTAAATCAATACGAATGTATCCCCACTGGTTGATTTTTCTTAAGTTCAAACCTTTCTCGACTAATATAGGAGAATGACAAAAATTAGAAAAATAACGGTCTCTAGCTGTTTCAGTAGCATAATTGACGATGGTGGGAGTATCAAAGTGGACATCGTAGATTGGAACTACCGAATCAGGGGAGTAGGGAGGGGAAAAAGATGCTATGGAAGGTGTTGAAGGTGAAGACATCTTTTGATAGATAATTCTAAAGTAAAGAAAAGGGTTGGTGCAATTTATTAGGTGGGCAAGTTTGCTATAAATAGAAGTGGAGAATTTTTAGAATTAGTTCTGGTCGGTCCAGAAATAACACAGTCCGGCGCAAACCGGTTAAATCCGGCGCAGACCGGCTAGAATAATGCCCTGACACCTAAAGAATCATTATGATTAAAATTTAGCCATAGGGTGTCAGGGCGGTATGCAATTGGAAGGGCCGGCTTAGACCGGTTAAGGGCCGGCGCACGCCGGTTGAGCTACTATTCATGTACAGAGTCTAAAATGGCATTTTCGAACCAAATTTTTATCAAAGTAAAAGCAAACATGTAAAATTAAGCAGCCATAAATTTATGAACTAGAAAAAGTTATGTGAAATAAAATTTAAATTGTTCACCACCCAGAAAGTGCATTAATCATAATAAAACCCACGTTTTGTTAACATTATTCAAAACATTCAAAATAACCGAAAAATAGAAGGAAATAGTTTTGAAGAGGTTGTCACTCGTCGACTCGTCTCAGACTCTTCAAACTCGTGTCTAAAAGGTCCCGGATAGTTTGGCATAGCCATCGTTCCCGTTGGTGCAAAGCCCATCGAACTCATAAAATTTGTGCCTCGATAATGTGCCGGATTCATAATGTTCATGAACTGGAGCGGATCCGATAAGGCGGCGGCGGATGCTAAAGTATCCAAACGAGCACTGCGGTACTAGTAGACATGACTACCGATCCCTCTAAACCTATGCTCCCCAAACCAGTAGTGATAGACGAGACCGAAGAAGGAACACCAAATCCATAAGAAGAAAAATCAGTAGCAGCTCCTGTACCTGTAGACATAAAACCAGCCATACCACCGGGGGCCATAATAGTCCTGGGAAAAGTCTGATAGGAGGTATGGGTAGGTGCCCGAGAGATCCACATAGGTAAAGTGTACGGATTTGCTTGACACTGGGGTTGATGATTAGAAATCTGCTCATATGCCGGATTCAAGGATATTAGAAAAGCTCGTTGACCCCTAAGACCAAGACGGATATCGTCAGCCTAATTTCGAACTCTCTCAAATCCCAAGACCATATTATCATGAGTTCTGTCTTGACCTCTTAGAATGGTAGCTAGAGTAGAGTCTATAAAATCAAACCGAGCTTCCTGAGCAAGGTTCTGAACAGGAAGCATGCTTGGAGACGAAAACAAAGGTGGGATAGACGTCTGAGCAGACCTAGGAGGTAATCTTGAGTTCGGGCATGATTGTTGTAATCTAAGCGGCCAGCTGGAAGTGAAGCTAAACGAAGGCCAATCTTAGGAGTAGAAGGGGATACAATTCTGTCAGACGGGAGGACAGGGACTTGGGCTCGAAGACAGAGTGCAGAGATTAAATTAGGAAAAGGCATATTACCACTCCTAAAACGACTGTTAGCAAAATGCAGAGTTTTAGCAAAAATAAGACGTCCTAAGTTCACCGGTATGTCTAGAACGATTGCCCAAGCAATGCAAACATCATCAGAACTAAATGCACTAAGGTGTCTAGAAGGACTCACATTATGGCCTAGAAAATGTTTCAGTGCACGCACATCCTTAATACACTCACCAAATTGAAACCTACGCTCGACCCAAGTGGCAGAGGAGTCGAATGCGTGCTGAGCCTCGAGAGATTTAATGAGCAAATTACTTGGGTCATCAAGGTTCCAAACTGCAATGTAATCTTGCTCGACAGGAATCTCAGGGATGCTATAAAATGCATTAATAACTGCAGGAGTAAAAGGAATGGTGGTGCCACGGATTGAAACTGAGGCGAGTGGTCCATTTTCAACAGGTTCATAGGCTGAAATGAAAGAGTAAAATTCGGCTACCATAGTGGCATTAACATTTTCAGTGCGTTCTTTGGCAATTTCTAACCAGTGACGCGTCTCAAAAATTTGTCGAAATTCAGTACCTAAGGATCCAAATTCTACACCCCTCTCAAACAGAATACTACAGTTGCGAAAATACGTGTCATAGGCTTGGACAGCGGCGGGATTGGCGGTCCTATGAAAAGAAAATGCCTCCTCCTCGGCAGTGAGAGGTCTGGGCTCGTGGACTGGTACTACAACAATTGGGGTATTGGTTTTTTGTTTCTTACCGGGATTTTTTCTACGAGGGTTGGATGATTCGGCCATCTATGTAGGTGATACAACCAATACACATAATTAAAATTTGCAATAATCAAATTTTTACAAAAGCAAAATAAATTTATATATAAAAAATTTATTAAATACAATTGTTACCTTGTTCTTATGCTTATTTTTGTGTTGACTGAAGGAGGAGAGTGGCCGGAAATAATAGAGCTCTGCCGGAAAATTTGGTGCCGCCGATTCCAAAAGCGAAATGGAGTGGTGCTCCTCCTTGGTTGAGAGATGGAGAAAAGAGGAAAATAATTTGTATAAAAGAAAAAATTAAAATAAAGAGAAGGAGAAGGAGAAGAAACTGTGAGAAGAAGGAGAAGAAGAGTGGTTGAAGAGATGGAGGAGTTATGGGGAGTAGGAAGGGGCCGAAAATTGAGGAAGAAAGTTAAGGAGGAGAGAGGAGAAGAAAACCGATTCTGATTTCAAAATGGGTGAATCCAGCGCAGACCGGGAAAAACCCGGCGCAGACCGGAGATTTACACACGGCGTATGCCGGATTTTCTGGACGGTTTCCTAATCAATTTTTAAGTTTTATTAAATATGCCATCTTATAAAGATTTATATTGATTCTCATTATTATTATTATTATTATTATTATTATTATTATTATTATTATTATTATTATTATTATTATTATTATTATTATTATTATTATTATTATTATTATTATTATTATTATTATTATTATTATTATTATTATTATTATTTTTTTAAAATAGATTAATTTATATTTTATAAATATATCTTTACATTTATTTTTTTATAAATTTATGTAAGTAATTAAATGTTTACTTTATAAAATTTAATATTTTACGGGTTGCTTCCCGGTAGCGTTTTTGTTTAATGTCGTTTGCTCGACAGATTTAAATAATCAAAATGATTAAAAATTAATATATTAAACAAAGGGTACTTTTAACAATTACTCACTAAAGCACATAGCAATAAAACACACAAATAAATACTTTAAGGAATAATAAGAAGGATAGTACCCGGGAGTTGCTAAATTTATAGTCTGATAGCTAGACTATCTTTGCTTTTAATTTGTCGGGGGGTCAACAAGAGACATCACCTCTCGAGTTGGAGGGATTCCCTCTTCTTCAACGAAAATCTTCACTCTATGACCATTTGCTATAAAAGTCGTTTTTCCATCTGTCAATCCCACTGCTCCAGATGCATGCACCTTAGTCACCAAAAATGGACCTGTCCATCTAGACTTAAGCTTACCTGGAAACAATTTTAAACGTGAGTTGTACAAGAGCACTCGGTCACCCACGTGGAACTCACGACGAAAGATTCCTTTATCATGGAAAGACTTCGTGCATTCCTTGTAGATTCGAGCGTTCTCGTAAGCATCGAGGCGAAACTCCTCAAGTTCCGTGAGTTGGAGTAATCGATGGTCTCCAACAGCCTTAGGATCAGAATTAAGAAATTTGATAGCCCAAAAGGCACGATGTTCTAACTCAACCGGAAGATGACAAGACTTGCCAAAAACTAGTTTATAGGGAGAACAACCAATCGGTGTTTTAAAAGCTGTTCGGTATGCCCAGAGTGCATCATCTAATTTCTCTGCCCAATTTTTTCGGTTGGAATCGACAGTTTTTTCAATGATTCTTTTTATTTCTCTATTAGACACCTCAACTTGGCCACTAGTTTGCGGATGGTATGGTGTACCAAGCTTGTGTTTTACACCATATTTCTCAATTAACTTGGTAAATGGCCGGTTACAAAAATGTGACCCTCTGTCACTAATGATAGCCCTCGGAGTGCCAAATCTCATGAATATATTCCTTTCAAGGAATTTTAGCACTACTCTGGTATCATTAGTTGGAAGAGATTGAGCTTCGACCCATTTAGATACGTAATCGACCATTACTAAGATAAATTTCTTACCAAAAGATGGAGGAAAAGGACCCATAAAATCAATGCCCCAGACATCAAACAATTCACATTCTAATATAGGTTGAAGAGGCATCTCGTGCTTTTTAGAAATGTTTCCCCATTTTTGGCATGACTCACAAAATCGTGCATAGTGGTGTGCATCTTTATACAGTGTAGGCCAGTAAAAACCACATTGCAATACTTTGTAGGCGGTTTTCCACCCTCCATGGTGGCCTCCAGCCTCACGATCATGGCAAAAGGATAAGATACTTAAAATTTCATTATCAGGCACGCATTTCCTAATTATGCCATCCGAACACTTTCGAAAAAGATCCGGTTTTTCCCAATAATAGAATTTTAAATCATAAAAGAACTTCTTTTTATGTTGCCATGTCCAATGAGATGGAACATACTCACAGGTAAAATAATTGACAATATTACCGAACCATGGCGAGCTCTCTTTTGATGTATTACCAGCTTTAACAAGTTGCATTGTTGGAGGAGCATCAACCATGAGGAGTTGTTCATCTGGAAAGGACTCTTTGATCTCCTGTCTCCTTCCTTCTTATTCGGTGAACTCCATACGACTCAAGTGGTCTGCTACTACGTTCTCACTACCTTATTTATCTTTGATTTCAATGTCAAACTCTTGAAGTAACAGAATCCATCTAAGAAGACGAGGCTTCGCATCCTTCTTACTTAACAAGTACTTTAATGCTGAATGATCGGTATAAACAATGACTTTAGAACCGACGAGATAAGATCGAAATTTTTCTAGAGCAAAGATTACGGCGAGTAGCTCCTTTTCTGTTGTGGCATAATTAAGCTGAGCTGCGTTTAAAGTGTGGGATGCATAGTAGATTGCCTTAAGCACTTTGTTATGGCGTTGACCTAACACAGCCCCAACCGCCAAATCGCTTGCATCACACATAAGTTCAAAGGGTAAATCCCAATCTGGTGCTACTAGCACTGGTGCAGTTATCAACCGTGCCTTTAAAGTCTCAAATGCTTCCATACATTTGTCATCAAACTTGAATGGCACTTCTTTCTTAAGCAAATGACTGAGAGGTTTAGCTATGCGGGAAAAATCTGCAATAAATCTTCTATAGAAACCTGCATGTCCTAGAAATCCTCTCAGAGTTTTCAAATTTACTGGTGGAGGTAACTTTTCAATTACTTCGACTTTGGCTTTGTCTACCTCGACACCTTCTTCAGAAATTCTATGACCTAAAACAATACCATCTGATACCATTAAATGACACTTTTCCCAGTTTAGAACTAAGTTGGTGTCTTCACAGCGTTTCAGAACACGTTCTAAGTGTGAGAGACATTCTCCGAAAGAGTCTCCAAAAACGCTGAAATCGTCCATAAAAATTTCCAAAATTTTTTCTACCATGTCAGAGAAAATTGCCATCATACATCGCTGAAACGTAGCTGGTGCGTTGCATAATCCAAACGGCATTCTTTTGTATGCAAAGGTTCCATATGGACAAGTAAACGTCGTTTTCTCTCTATCTCCTGCGGCGATAAATATCTGCAAATAACCTGAATAGCCATCCAAGAAACAATAATATTTATGTCCACTTAGACGTTCCAACATTTGTACTATGAACGGAAGTGGATGGTGGTCTTTCTTAGTGTGCTCATTCAGTTTACGGAAATCAATGCACATTCGATATCCTGTGACTTCTCGTGTCGGAATCCATTCATGTTTGTCATTCTCTTTTACCGTGAAACCGCCCTTCTTTGGCACTACTTGGGTGGGACTTACCCATTCACTGTCTGATATGGGAAAGATTATTCCCATCTCCAGTAGTTTAATCACTTCTTTCTTGACCACGTTTTGCATGTTCGGGTTGAGGCGGCGTTGTGGCTGAATACATGGCTTAGCTCCCTCATTAAAAATGATTTTGTGTACACAAATCTCGGGACTTATTCCTTGAATATCTGCCACTGTCCATCCAAACGCTTTCTTATGTTGCCTTAACACTCTCAATAATTGATTTTCCTGCAAACTAGTAAGTGAAGATGAAATAATAACTGGAAGTAAATTATCGGCTTCAAGAAAGGCATATTTAAGGTTCGAAGGGAGAGGTTTCAATTCTAGATTCCTTGGTGGCTCTTCCACCGAAGGTTTCAATACTGGGCCATCCAGTTCTAAGTCCAAATAACGATGCCATGGTCGTTTCACAAAAGAACTACCTGTGTCGAGATGAAAAATGACTTCTTCCATCTCCTGGTCATTTCCTTCATAGATAGATAAGGCTAAACATTCTTCGAGCTTATCTTCAAAAATTTGCAACTCAGCATGATTCATACAGATTGAAGACATAGTATCTATGAACGAACATGATTCCTGTGATTTGTATGGATGTTTCATAGCTTTGAAGATATTAAAAGTGACCTCATCTTCATTGACTCTTAAAATTAACTCACCCTTTTGAACGTCAATAAGGGTTCTTCCCGTAGCTAGAAATGGTCGACCAAGAATGAGAGGTGCTGAAAATCCTTCTTCCATTTCCATAACTACAAAGTCAACTGGGAAGTAAAACTTATCTATCTTAACCAACACGTCTTCGATGACTCCTTTAGGACGTTTAATAGATCTATCTGCCATCTGTAGAGTCATCTCAGTGTTTTTGAGTTTTCCTATTCCTAGTTTCCTGTAATCCTCGTAAGACATGAGATTAATGCTGGCCCCGAGATCGCAGAGCACCTTCTTAAACAAGAAACCCCCAATCTCACATAGGATGGTAAAACTACCGGGGTCCTTTAGTTTAGGTGGGAGCTTATGTTGTAATACTGCGGAGCATTCTTCATTAAGACAAATATTCTCATACTCTTCTAACCGTTTTTTGTTCGAGAGGATATCCTTAAGAAACTTTCCGTATGTGGGCATATTGATCAGTGCTTCAATGACAGGGATATTGACATTAAGGTGACGTAATGTGTCAAGGAAACGTGCGTACTTTTTATCCGTTTTTAACTTTTTAATTTGATCTCGGGGTGGGTAAGGTAAAGACTCAAGATCAATAATTTTAGGGTTTGAAGTCATGCCTTCCTTACCTTTCTCCTTAGATGGTGACGCTTCCTTAAACATTTGAGCATTTGGTGGTCGCCATGTGTCATGATCCTATACTATCTTCTTGGAAATGTGCCCTGAATTCTTCTTCACTTGTTCTGTTTGTTGAATGTTACTACTCCCCACTTGGACTGTACTATTAGTAACCTCGTCCTTCCTGACATGTTCATTGAATAAGGTCCGTAGATCGCTAGCCCTAGGATTTTTCAGTATTCTCGGGACCTTGATCCATTCCTCATCTTCGCTTTCGGATTCAACATGCCTATCATGTCTTAAGAAATTATCAATGATTTCTTCTTCCTCTCTACTGAACTCTGGTTCGTCCTTGTTTTCCAGTTCTTCTTCGAATTTATCATCCAATTCATCTTCTACTTCATTGTTTCTGGAGTTTTCTACTCCATTACTTCCACATACCCTTCCACTTCGGGTAATAACAACATTTACCTCTCTCGGGTTTCTTTCGGTATTGCTAGGTAATCCTCCCGGAGGTCTACTGTTCTTCCGTTCTCCTTCCCTACTCAAGTGATCTTCCATGTTTCGCACTGATGCTTCTATGGTTCTCATCCTCGTGTCATGTCCACTCATGGATGTTTTTAAAGTACTCATATCTTTAGTGACTGTGCCTATAGAAGTCATCATTGTTTCCATATTCTGAGCTTGAGTAGACATCACCCCCATCATATTTTCCATTAATTTTTCCCACTTATCAACTCCTTCTACCGGTGGATTGGAACTTTGTGTAACTGGTATACTTTGAGTGGTGTGTTGTGGGTATGATCTGGGTGGTGATTGGTGGTTTTGGCTCGAGGTATTTCCTTGGTAACCTAGATTTTGAGTATTTGCATTATACGAGCTCTTGTACTGAGTTGGATATGGAGGTTGTCCTTGCTTACTTGGGTTTTCGGACCATCGAAAAGTAGGGTGATCTCTTCTAATGGCATTAAATGAGTTTGAGTAAGCGTTATTCAAATTCCTATGCTGTTGCATAAAACTTACCTCTTCTCTTGAATATCCTTCAGGTTCTTCCATTCCTAATGACACATTGTCATCATTTCTTATACCATCATTCGAATATTCATTTGACATCTTACCTTCTGAGCTTAGATTCTTGCTTCCTTGCAAGCCATCAAACTTTCTACTCAGATTTTCCAAGTGTGCTAAAACTTCTGCGTTTGACGTAGACTCACCTACAAATGCTACTTTCCTTGTGCTCGAACCAGTTTCCCACATTCGGTTATTCTTAGAAATTTTCTCAATAGCATCATAAACAACTTGTTCTTCACTCATCATTAAAGAACCACCACATGCGTGATCAACATCAGCACATGAGTCATTTCTCAATTTACGACAGAAAAGTTGAATTTGCATGTCAAGAGAGTAACCATGATCAGGACAGGCTCTTAACAATTTCTTAAATCTCTCCCACGCATTTCCAATTGTTTCCTCAGATCCTTGTCTAAAATTAGCAATTTCGACCTTTAACTCCAAATTCCTACCCGGAGTAAAATATTGCTTTAAGAACTCAGTTTGAATGTCCTCCCAACTTGTCAATGAATGGTGAGGGAGAGACATAAACCAGTCTCTTGCTCTTCCTTTTAGGGAGAAAGGAAACATTGACATCCTTGTCAATTCACGATGAGCACCTTGGCTTTTGGCCGTGTTACACAATTCTTCAAAAAGATATAGGTGATGATGCGGGTCTTCGTCATCTTCACCTAGAAATTGGGCTCGTGTGTCAATTAAGCCAAAAAGATGGGATTTTATTTCAAAGTTATTTGCTCCATCATTGGGTAAACGAATTGGATTGTTAGTTTCATTACTTCTCAAGGTCTGATCACAGATAGGTCTTGGGTTTGGTGGGTTGTGATTTCGGTTATTTTGGTTTCGGTTTTGATTATTCCGATTATTGGGATTCTGGTTATTGGGAATTGGTGGTGGAGGAAGATTTTGTAATGGTGGATTAGGATTATTGAGATTTTGTCCATGTCCTTGGGCATGAGCAAGCCCTTGTTCAGGTGGTGTTTCTTCACTGGCCTCGGCCATTTCCGTACCTCGATTTGACGATTCTTGGGGAGATCTGTCTCCAAGATGTCCTTGGCTGGTTTGACCACGTCTATTCTCTCCTCTTAACTGCCTTTCGTAAGTATTTATGTCGGGCTTGTACGGAGTGAGTGGGGCCTTACCGCTTCGGGTCATCAACTACAAGATGGAAAACAACACGAAAACAATAAAATAACACGTGGCTACTTACCAATGAGGTAAGTACCAAAGAAACAAAATTAGAAATGAGATTAAGAAAAGTGTTGACTTATTCTCAAAAATTTTGAACTAATGCAAATAGTAACCATAGACACAATAAATTGACATACATTTCCCCGGCAACGGCGCCAAAAACTTGATCGGCTTAAACTGGGTGTCCAATCTTACCGGCAGTGTACCGGGTCAAATTGTAGTCTAGTCTGGTGAATCAAGGTCGTCTCTCAGGGAATACGATATAATTCAAAGTGTGGTTAAACACCAATTAGTTGTTATTATCTTGATCTAAGTCGCAGTTTTATCATAAAACTGATAGTTTATGTTACTAATAAAATTAATGATTAATATTAAGATACTAGCCAAGACAATTTCATCGAACTTTAGTCTCTTTCAGTTTCAAGGATGTGATTAATTCAGTCTATTAAGGATATTCAATTATGTGAAACGGTGCATTCCGTATTCTAACAATTTCCCCTCATACGAGTGTTCGAAATTGTTCTATGCCTCATCCTTGGTTTAAGAGCCCTAAACCTAATGATTTGACATGATAAGCTCTCGAGTACAATTAATCTTTCTCCGGATAAGAAAGAGGGTTCCGTCAGACGGCCAGTTTTACCTTCCGGTTTTTCTTCCTCGTTCTCACACCTAATATCTCCGTTCGGTATCAATTAAGTGTGTGTGTGCTAATATTGGTTAATTACTCCAATACGAGCTAACAATCAGTTTAAGTAGAAAAATATTCAACACGATTGAAATTAAAATTTACGTTACATAGTCATCATCCGTTCAACCAAAAGAGACCAAAATAATTCAATTACATTGCCATGGCTAGTTATAAGTTTAGCTACTCATTATTACAAATACTAAAATGTTCAAATTAGCATTCATAATAATCAGTTTTAACAATACGAAATACTAATCGACTTAATTATTTATGGCTTAAAAGCCTAAGTGAAATTTTGTTAAGAAGGGAGTGAGATAATATATATATGTGTACGTATATATTGGTGCGAATTTTTACATCAAATGACTGGCTATTTATAGGCAAATTCTCATGAAAAGCATCTTTTCCGGCGCACGCCGGTTCTCTCCGGTTTGCGCCGGGTCTTGTCAGCATGTGAAGGTATGTCAGAGCATTTAATGTGACTTTATTGCGAAATATTCCCCAAATCCTCATCATTTCCGGCGTAGACCGGTATTTACCCGGTCTGCGCCGGGTATTGTCAGGGTTTGTTGGATATTATTCGATTTTTGTCTGGGAAATGATAATGCTCCAATTTTGTAAATCCGTTTTGCCGCCATTAACCATATTGACTTTAGAATTTTTTCATGGTGTATCTGCACAAGAAAAACATCGGTAAATCTAATAAAATAAGTTAATTATGTCTAAAAAATAAATATTTTGATATTTATTAATTTTTAGAAATATATTATATAACTATAATTTTTATCGGTATGAATAATAAAATCTCGAAAATGGGTTATAAAATGGAATAAAATATAATATATATTTGACATATATCAAAGTGAAAGCATTAACCGTGCTTATCTGCTGGTGCTGAGCAAGCTGTTTGATGCTGCCAGAAAATGGGCCTACCTACGTGGCACCTTTTCAATGGCTCAACACTAAGTAGGGAGAGAGAAACGACGCCGAGCGACCCAGTCCGGCTAGTCACTCCATCTCTCCCAGATCGACCGTACCTAGCACCGACCTCCAATCCTCGAGACCAGGTCCGGGTCCAGCCCCGACCTGTGCGGGTCGGCCAACACTTGTAACTCTAGCCAACCTTTGACCAACCTTATCGGTTGGTTTAAGTCCCTCTCAGACCTTCTATTCTGCACACAAGACCCCGAGCTCATGACAGCTCGGCTAATCTCCCCGACCTCTATAGATCGGTTCAACCAGTCCGGCTCGGGCCACCTAAGTCGACCTGAGTCTGTCCTTAATCGTATTCCCTACGTTTATGATAAACGGATAACTACGAAAGAATCCTGAGCCATAAATGCTCCAATCTTTATCACTTAAATACAAATATTCGAATACCGTAATTATCTCCAACAATCAAGGAGATCAAATAATCCTTATCTTTTCCTTAGGGAACACGGCAATCCAAGCCCAACAAGGACAAGGCCCACACCGCCTTAGGGCATAGCTCTTCTCTATATAAACCATCCCTAAGGAAATACGGAGACTTGATTCCAATTCACGCATTGGATACGTAGGCAGCTTGAGAAACAACATCTCAAGTGCAGTCTAAACCACCACCAAAACACCCCCTCTTTTAGTATTTTCTAGATCGAAGGAGCATCCTTAGGCTATTATCAAGAGAAATAACCCTAGATGTTTACCCCGACGATTTTTGGATCGTCAATTGGCGCTAGAAGGAGGGTCTCTTTGCTTGATAATCCCAGGAAAATCTCCAGAATTCAGCAGAAAAAACGCAGTCAGATCTACGGCCAATTCCTGGAGATTGAGCCGTCAAAATACCATTTACACTGTTCAGATTGAATAAGACGGTGTGGGGAACAAGCTCTCCAAATTTCATGACGATCGGAGTCCGTTTCAATGCCCGATCGTTGCCATAAAGTTGCAGCTGCTGCTGAATCGCTAAAAAACGCAGCAGTCACGTCGGAGGCTAATTTCTAGAGATTTAGCCGTTGAAAAACAATTTCCACCGTTCACATCAAATAAGAAAGAGATACGAACAATCCCTCCAAATTTCATGACGATCGGAGTCCGTTTCGATGCCCGATCGTCGCCAGAAAGCTGTTGTTGTATCATCCAAAAAGCGCAGCAGTCCCATCGGCGGCTAATTACCAAAGATTCAGCCGTTGGAAAAGGATTTCCACCGTCCAGATCGAATAAGTAAGAGGGGCGAGTAAGCCCTCCAAATTTCATGCCGATCGGAGTCCGTTTCGATGCCCGATCTGCTGCTGTACCTCCAAAACGCAGCACTCAGATCTAATGTTAATTCCCAGATATTGAGCCGTCAAAACAAAATTTCCACCGTTCATATTGAATAAGAAGGAGGTACAAACAAGCCCTCCAAATTTCGTATCGATCGGAGTCCGTTTAGATGCCCGATCGTCGTCTGTGAGTTGCTGCTGTAACACCAAAATAAGCTGCGGGTTTTCTTCCTAATCTCTCCAAGGTCTCCAAGGTCTCCAAGGTCCGAGCCGACCCCCCGAGCTCTCCAACGTCCGATCCGACCTCCCGAGCTCTCCAATGCCCAATCCGAACTCCCCCAGCTCTCCATGACCCGAGGCCAACGATGTTCTACCAACATCAATAAAAATACTCAGCCTGTGAATCGGCTAAATCAGGGAAGCTTTCTTTACCTTTTGCAGCTTCGGTACTTTATTTGACTTTAATTTAATTCGATGTTTGCTACCTAAATAACTTATGAATGGTTGAGCCGAGTTAAAGTCTGAAAGGGCTTTCAAATTGGGTGTTTAAATAGCTGATTCACCTGTCTGCGAGATTAGATCCATTCATCTTTGAATTTATGTACAAATATTCTTTATATACATGCTTGATAAACTCTGCCATATGCTCTAAATCTGAGTCTCGAAACCTTTGTTTATCAAGTTGCTCCATCTCTTGCAAATATTCGTATGCCCATGGTCAAAGTTGCCTCATGTTTCTGTAAAAGTATTCTGTTTACATCCAAATTATAGTGTTTGCTGCATATTCTAGTACTTGCTTTGGAAAATCCAATTTTATATATCATACCGCAAGTTAGGGTATTCTATGCAATATGTTCAGTATTTTATATATATCCATCCCAGCATGTACTTGATTTATGTATTAATATATGTCAATGATTCTTATCACACGAACTTATACATATATTATGTCTCTATATTGTTTGCTCAATAAAAAACACACATATGTGTACTACATGCTATTTAGCAGGCGGAAATCGTGATGTACGCATCATCGTGGATGATTCACGAGGGGACAATTTTCTAATACAACCAATGAGGGTTACTACCAATTAATTCCTTGGAGCGCGATCAAACAAAGTGAAAGGATGAGCTCGTACAGAAAGAGCTCGCCTAGACACGAAACCTTCAGTCTTCTCATATTTGGAACTCGCCTTCGGGCGAGCCTTCTATAAGTCCGATTTAGTTCGGCATCGTATTTGGAACTCGCCTTCGGGCGAGCCTTCTGTAAGTCCGAATGTAATTCGGCATCATGTTTGGAACTCGCCGGCGAGCGAGCCTTCTATAAGACCGACTTCAGTTCGGCACTGACAGATTACACTAATAAGCAAACGGTACGTTAACTTACTATTATTTTTCTCTCTATTATGCATAGTCTTTATTGAAATTACAGGACAAACACATGCGCAATAATTTCACGCGAGAAGTCAGCACTAGCCTGGCCCCGCTCGACGTGTTTTTAAACGAGAAGTCAGCACAGTCTGGCCCTGCTCGTCCAATACTTTCATGCGAGAAGTCAGCACTAGCCTGGCCCTGCTCGCCATGTTTTTAAACGAGAAGTCAGCACAGTCTGGCCCTCCTCGTCCAACAATATGCGGGGCAGTCGGTTGCCCATAACTCAAAGAACCAAGCGGCCAAGCCCGCAGTAAGGACATTGTCCCACCAGGTTCTCCTTAACGTTATTTTAATTTCATATTAACTCGTTTTATTGTGCAATTTATCATTTAGAATAGACGCGCGTATGTAAAGTTTGCAGAACTTCAAACTCACTAAAGTAGTCAGAAATACTTTTGACTCCCTTAAAGTATGATACCTGAGCTCTGCCAAGTCGGGCTCAACAAAAAACATGCAAGGTCTGACAAATCCGACTCAGCTCACAGAAATTTAACACGTGAGGACAGTTAAACTTCTAACTCAACTCGTCCAAACATACATCCACTATTTGTATTGCTATAATATAGATATAGGGTGTGCTCTAAAACAATTAATCCACTTGCCTTTCGTGCAAGTGGGAGATTGTTGGGTTTTATGCCCGAAAGACAATTTGTAATTGTTTTATTTAAATAAATGACAGAATTTATTTCATCTTATTTATTCGCATTTATTGCCAATATTAATACACTACAGAAAACCCTAAGTATATTGATTATGTAATCACAACTCAGTGTATGGCTATACACATGAGGATTGAGTTTGTGAAATATACTTAAAATTAACTTAGTCCGTAGCGTTTATTAATCGGAGTACGGGTCTAGCAGTCGGTTGCCCATAACTCAAAGAACCAAGCGGCCAAGCCCGCAGTAAGGACATTGTCCCACCAGGTTCTCCTTAACGCTATTTTAATTTCATATTAACTCGTTTTATTGTGCAATTTATCATTTAGAATAGACGCGCGTATGTAAAGTTTGCAGAACTTCAAACTCACTAAAGTAGTCAGAAATACTTCTGACTCCCTTAAAGTATGATACCTGAGCTCTGCCAAGTCGGGCTCAACAAAAAACACGCAAGGTCTGACAAATCCGACTCAGCTCATAGAAATTTAACACGTGAGGACAGTTAAACTTCTAACTCAACTCGTCCAAACATACATCCACGCTGTATTGCTATAATATAGATATAGGGTGTGCTCTAAAACAATTAATCCACTTGCCTTTCGTGCAAGTGGGAGATTGTTGGGTTTTATGCCCGAAAGACAATTTGTAATTGTTTTATTTAAATAAATGACAGAATTTATTTCATCTTATTTATTCGCATTTATTGCCAATATTAATACACTACAGAAAACCCTAAGTATATTGATTATGTAATCACAACTCAGTGTATGGCTATACACACGAGGATTGAGTTTGTGAAATATACTTAAAATTAACTTAGTCCGTAGCGTTTATTAATCGGAGTACGGGTCTCTAGATTAATTTGCTAATAATGCGCCCAGAACACTTTACGGTGTGACGGTCTTATCCGGGTGTCGGTAATAGGGTACCTAGTGGGGCATTTATATATGATGATAATCATATAGGGGCTGGACCGATTTGATTTGAGTTCTCGATATAATTCCGTAATCGAGAAGTCTTATCGAATCACAAGATGATCATATATGGATTAATCTCAATCCTGAGGTGGTCACAGACAACTGCTTAGACTAGGGTAGAGTTTGATGTGTTAGTAAGGATCACTTCGCAGTATGTGGTTCAAACACTTCTCGTTGGCTCTATTCGGAATGAGTGAGTGGTCTGTGTTATCGCAGATATGGAATCCATTCCTTCCCTCGGGAAGTAGATAGACAGTTCCCTTGTTTGTTAACCCTAGAAACTGATCGATGGGCCCAGTTCATACTATATTGGTTATGAACTAATTGATCACTAGGGGGTTAATGATAAATAAGGATAATATGTTTCGAGAAGGGTTTACGGAAATATCCCGAATCGAAGTGAGCAGTCTATGGAGGATTTATCCGTATGTAATGATTATATCAGTGGACGATTTCGACTCATAAATTGAGAGTAAGTTATCTATATTCGATAGAGTTCAGTTTCGGGTTTATGGTGGTGTAATCCCGGAATTAATAGGTTGGATGTAATTATTCTGTCTGACGAATAATTTTATTCGACTTATTGTAGCTACTGAATATGGGTCCATGGTCCCCGACGTGGCTCCTAATATAGCATATAGGTTTTCTCGTCGTTGCACCTCAATTATAATTAAATAGTTGGATTGGACTATTTAATTGATATGTGGATTAATTGTTTAGTTGGACTAAATAATTAAATACACGGAAAAAACATTTTTCGTGGACTCGGCCCAAATTGGTGTGTTGACCTTTTTGACCTAATTGATCAAATATAGAAATATGCGCTTGACTTATTTGACTAAGTGTTGGGGTGCATATTTGCATTAATATATTATTAAGAAATTAGTTTTCTTGGATAATTATTTAATGTGTGATTTATCTTTTATTTGTTAAATGATAATTCATGGAATATTAGATAATAATATGATTTATCCTAATTTGTTTGGGATAATTATTTTATTTATCTTTTATTTGGAAAAAGGATTAATGTAATAATTATCTCTTAATTATTTAATCCTTGGAGGTTAAGTTTTACTCTCCTATATAAAGAGAGTTCTCCCAAGCCTTCTGACACATTACAATTCACGCCATTTTATTGGAGAAAAATAGCTTATAATTTTTGGCTATTTTCTTTGGGTTTCGAGTTGGAATAATCTTCGGGATTATTCCGGTAGCATATCAAGGAGGTCCGGCGGCGGGAAACACCATCCACTTGGTGTTGCCGGGAGACACACGTTGGAAGACGGTGGCTGCTCAATCTCGTGTTCAAGGAGCTTTTTGTTCTTGGAGTTAAGCACCATAAAAATGTAGGCTCCTAAACCCCCTTGTAGATTTAGATCTTTAATTTATGTTCTTTGTTTTCGTTTAGATTTAGATCTGATGCATTCCGCTGCGTAATCGGGTCAATCTATGATTGATCCGACGATATTACATCTAACACACGCCACCCGCGCGGATCAAACGAACCTTCACGCTAAACTGTCTGCAGGCCAGACAAGTCGAACTCCGCAGGGCGGACTTCACTCAAAATGCTAAGGCTGACACTTGAGCTCCGCAGGTCAGACTCAACATGATCCGCAAAGACCAAACTAATTAAGTCTACAGGCTAGACTCGAAATCAAGCAACTTTCACCTGCTCGCTCTTACAACTTCACATTATCAACTAAGTTTGTATTAAAGGCGATCAGACTTAGTCCCGCTCGCCTTAACGATAAAGCTAATCTGACTAGAGTTTCCAACAAAATGATTCCTGAGCCCACGAATAGAGCTTGGTCTTACATACAGCAATAAGTGTGCAAACTTCAAAGTTGCATACTGAATAACTAACAGGCCTGAGCGAGCCGAACGCACGCGACAGGCCCGGCAACACAGAATTAGAACAAGTATGCCATTCAAAAGCTAAAACTAATGAATAGCATACTGGGGAGGATACCATACATCCCCAACAATACAACAAAACTCATCAACAATAAAAGACAACTCAAAACAAGTATAGCAACTTTCACCTGCTCGCCCTTAAAACTCTATACAAGAAGTCAGTACTAACCTGGCCTTGCCCTTAAAACATTACGTGATTAGTTAGGCCAACCCTGACTAACTCAGTTTATACTAAAGACAATCAGACTTAGTCATGTTCATCGTAAGATGGGAACTAATCTGACTCGTGAGATTTTAGTATATAGCGAATAGTTTCCCGAGCTCACGAATAGAGCTCGGCACTACATACAAACATAAATATGTAATCTGAAAACCTCAGAACTACATACCTAGCGTCAGTAACTAGCTTAGGTATGCGCGGGCCGAACTCCCGCGGCAGACTCAACAACACAAGTATGACATCCAAAAGTCAAGACTAATAAATGGCATCCGGGGGGCTCAACCCTCCGACAATATAACAAAACAAAACAAAGTAGCTTAACAAAGCTCATGAAAACGTAGGAATACAAAACAAAGTAACTTCCTTAATAAAATCGAAGTACGAAATTGTTCAAATAAAAAATAAACAAACTCCTAAAACTTTAAGAGTCTGGAGTAGGACTCTTTTGAGGCTCTGATGAAGGAGCCAAACCAGAAGTAGTAGTCGGCTGGACAACATACTTGGAAACGATGTCCACCCCGGCCTTAAAATCCTGGACACTCTCTCGGTGTAGACCGCACTCATTCCCTGCTTGTAATAAACCTTCTTAAGAAGGTCGTCCAGCATAAGGGAAGGATATTGCATCCTCGCCTCGTCCACTCCCTGGGTATACCCATGGTTTAAGACGAGGTCAGTAGCACCTTCAAGGCCTCGGCGAAATCTGCCGAAGCCTTATACTCCTGGATAGCCTCGGCACACCGAACTGGATATACTTATGGCCTTCAGCTCGGCCACCCTTGCTTGGAGGTCGGCAACCTCCTTCTCCTTCATATTCTTCTCCTCAGCAAGCTCGCTTGCCAAGGACTTCAACTTACCCTCTTGAGCTAGGAGTTGAGCTCGTAAAGCCTTCATCTCCGTATCCCTGAGTGAAGAAACAACAGACACAATGTCCACTCTTGCCTTAGTCTTTCACCCGCTTGCCGTAGACCCGGCTCGTCGGGATAAAAATACCTCACCAGCTCAGATGACTTTGTTTGGAGCTCGGAAACGACCTAATCCCTACCATTCATCTCCGCATCCAACTGGCTCGATGCGGATGTCAGCTCTGTCTCTTTGACCAAACGCTGATCCTGGAAAGACTATATCCCCTTACCTTCGAGCTCGACGGTGCCCCCGAGCTCCCCTCGGGTTTGCCTCGACTCGGCAATCTTCTTCTTGCTGATATTAGACTGGAGGCCTCCCCCAACTTCCGGGAAACCTCCTGACCAACCAAGGTCCCCTACATATGCAAAATTAAAAAGGTTAGTGAGACTACCAAAAGTATAGCGTCAAAGTAAAAAAGAATAAATCTTAAGTCTGCAGGACATACTCGAACTGAGCCTCATAGGACAAACTCAGCAAAGTTTGTCGGACAAGCTCATTAGGTCACCAAGTCGGACTCGACCCAAAGTCCACGGGTCGGACTCAATTGAGCTCCACAGATCAGACTCAATGAGTTTGTAAACCAATCTCTTTCAGTCTGCAAGTCAGACTCAACTCAAGCAAAAACATGACCAAACCTTTAGTATGCCATCTAAAACGACAAGTTAATGCATGGCATACTAGGGGGCAGGATACCTCTACCATAATCAAGTACTCAAAGAAGTGGCCGCAATAGAGTTAAGGCTGAGAACTTACCGAAATACTCATTCTATTATCAAATTGCATGGATTACAATTTCATTTGAAATAGAATTTCAAAGCAAAAGACTACAAGTCCACAAGCCTTCTGACCTAAGAACCGGGGGCTGGACTCTACGGTGATTCGGAAAAAGCAAGAGCCGAAGTAAGAGTAGCCGCGGTACGGCAGGAGTACTTAGACACAATGTTCACTCCCTCCGAGAAGTCCTTCAAACGGTTGTCATAGACCGCATCCATGCCTATAGTATAAAAGCCTCAGTGGGTAGATTGCCTCTGACAGAGTCGGCAATCTGACCCTCTGCCTTATCCACCCTCAAAGTGTAGACATGGTTAGATCAACCTTGCCTCAAGTCGGAAATTTTCTTTAAATCTCCAGTAAACTTTCCCAACCCGGGAAAAATGTCCTGGCCGATCCAGGATCCCTGCAAGTAAGAAACTCTATCAAACTGAGCTTTGCATGCCCGGCTCGGGCTCGGCATCATATTTAAAGCTCGCCCCCGAGCGAGTCTTCTCAAAATTGTGTCCTTACGCTCTTGTTTACGGTGATTTTTACGATTTATATTACATTATTTCGTAACAATATCCTTTGTATTTTATTAATTTTTATAGAAAATTAAGTGTTTAATGGATTTATTGAAAGAATGAAGTTGGAAAGTATTAGAGTGCAAAGTCGGGTTATTTACGTGATTTTATTAGCAATTATCTATTTATATATGTGATGTTACACTTTGCACGTTTTTATTATGTTGTAGGTACGACGAGCATATCGTGGAACGAGTCAACGAGCTGAAGGATTTCGAACATCATTTTATTTGAAGACTTATCTAGAGGACAAAATTGGAATTATTATATTTTTATTAGGGTTTAGTTTTTATTTTTAAAGAAAATGAAATAGGATAATTATTACCCTAGCTCGAAGAAGGTTATAAAAGGACGTAGTCATTGGAACAGAGAGGACACGAAAAAGCATCTGGAGAACAGAGGCGACAAGAAAAAGCAAAAAAAAAAGTGTAGGGCTCGGTCGACCGAACCCTGATACTCGGTCGACCGAGTGTGTTTGTATTTATTTTATTTTATTTTATTTTGCTCCGGTGTGACGATGGTCAGAGGCTGAGGCTTTCTTGAACGAGCTTTGTGAAACCGATCGTTGCAGCATCTCAATTTCGACTCTTTGTATTGTTTGTGAGTTTTAATGAGATTGTATCTTTTCTATGTTTTTATTGTTATTATGCAATTTCATTGATGAATGTATTACTGTTTGATGTTTAATATTTGATGAGAATCGTTGTTAAACTAAGATCACCATAGTAAAGATTGGATTTTTAATCTAATTAACGATAGTTGTTAGGTTGAATATCTAGGTTACGAGATTGATGAATTTCACACCTTGATAATTAAAGCGTTAATCTTTAGGATCGATGGACGAAAAAAGATTGATAGGTGAATTTTTCTAAGATATTAGAAATTCATACTTATGATTGGTGAACCACAATTCTTATTAAATCATCACTAGACAACCTTAGAGAAGAAATTGAGGGTTGCGGGATCGGTGGATCATTGCTTGTTCGTTGTTAAATTTATCGAAAAAAAATCATTTGTTATCACCATAGCAATTTTATAATTTTTATTTAGTTTATAGAATAGAATTATTTTCGTTATTCGGTTCGCAACTATCTTCTCTGGCTTTAGATTTTTAATCTTCTTTAAATTGTTTAGGATAGGATGTTTTTACTTCTCGTGACAACTTTAGGAAAATTAATCAAACTAGACAAAGACGATTCCCTGTGAGTTCGACTCCGGTTTTAATCATTATACTACGATCCCTGCACTTGGGGTAAACCGGATTTATTTTATTACTTGTTATATTTTGTTTAGCATAAAATCCGAGACAGCTCTCAAATCGGACACGCTTGAAACCGGTTGCTATCTAAGCGCAACACCGGTGCATTACGCTATATGAGCCTTACGTTATCTCAGTAGATCGCTTTAGAACAAGTCACTTCAACCAACGGTGTATCAAGTTGGTATAACTTTGCACCATGTCTTTCTTTGGATCCGAACCTAGCCTATACGTAAGCCTAGAAACAGATAGGTCCCCTCGGCCCAGTCAGTCCGCCCCTTAATAGGCCGGACCAAGCCCAGCACGATCACGACCGCCTCGCACCATCACGATTCATGTCATGAGCTAAGGTGACGGAAATAAAGCAACAAGCAACTAGTCTGATGCCAAGCACTGGGGCTCGACCCGCTCGCTCCGCCAGTCCGCCATCCTTTAACGCGAACAAAGCCTACACAACTAAGCAACAAAGTTCATAAACAACACTCTCATGCCATAAAGCTCTCGACTCGCCATAAGCTCCCGTTTCGCCAACTCTTCCGCTCAGCACTCCAAGACCGATCGCGGTTCGGCAGCTTCCCAGTCTGCCCGCTCTTCCAACAGCCAACTCGTGGCCTTATAAATAGCAGCATCGCACCCTTGACAAAAGGGAGTTCTCATCTTCGAAGAACTATGCAAATTGGGCTTGATCCCTTACAAGTTAAGGGTACGTAGGCAGCCTTACACGGCTCAGGTCATAATCCCAAACACAACATTTTCTTGTTCTTGAGCGCCGCCACGCAACCACCATAGTGGGCAGCAGCGCCTCGATTCCCGATACAGCCGTGATGACATCGCAGCTGGCTTTTCCACTGGGCAACCTCAAATCAACTTCAAAATCCACAAGGGTCGGCTGGATCTAAGGGGCTTATGATGCTGGCAGAAAATGGACCTACCTATATGGCACCTTTTCAGTGGCTCAACACTAAGTAGGGAGAGAGAAACGACGCCGAGCGACCCAGTCTGGCTAGTCACTCCATCTCTCCCGGATCGACCGTACCTAGCACTGACCTCCAATCCTCGAGACCAGGTCCGGGTCCAGCCCCGACCTGTGCGGGTCGGCCAACACTTGTAATCTAGCCAACCTTTGACCAACCTTATCGGTTGGTTTAAGTCCCTCTCAGGCCTTCTATTCTGCACACAAGACCCCGAGCTCATGACAGCTCGGCTAATCTCCCCGACCTCTATAGATCGGTTCAACCAGTCCGGCTCGGGCCACCTAAGTCGGCCTGAGTCTGTCCTTAATCGTATTCCCTACGTTTATGATAATTATGATAAACGGATAACTACGAAAGAATCCTGAGCCATAAAGGCTCCAATCTTTATCACTTAAATACAAATATTCGAATACCGTAATTATCTCCAACAATCAAGGAGATCAAATAATCCTTATCTTTTCCTTAGGGAACACGGCAATCCAAGCCCAACAAGGACAAGGCCCACACCGCCTTAGGTCATAGCTCTTCTCTATATAAACCATCCCTAAGGAACTACGGAGACTTGATTCCAATTCACGCATTGGATACGTAGGCAACTTGAGAAACAACATCTCAAGTGCAGTCTAAACCACCACCAAAACACCCCTCTTTTACTATTTTCTAGATCGAAGGAGCATCCTTAGGTTATCATCAAGAGAAAGAACCCTAGATGTTTACCCCGACGATTTTTGGATCGTCACTGTTGATTATACAACTGAGGTAAAGATATCATGGCATAAACTTTTTGCGGCTGCTTATTTCTTCTATTTCTGTTATCGTTATTATTGATATTGTTGTTATTTTGGTTATTTTTGCCCTATTGCTGGATGGTTTTTCTATTCTACAGGACGTTGAGGTAGCAATTAAAGGGTATTTTGATGTTGTACTGGATACAATAGGGATTCCAGAAACAGAAAGAATGGGAATTAATCTTTTGAGGAGGGGTGGGTGATGATGCTAAATAAAGCACCACCGGTAAATCAGGGGCACGTGTAATCTAAGGGTGAGTTGTAAAGGGTGATCGAACGGCTGTAGGTGAGTAAAAGATGGTGTTTTTTGGGTGTTTTATGGCTGAGTCCAAGAATGTATCTTGGATTGCCTACGTATCCTGTGTAATGTCCAGGAATCAAGCCTTACGTAGTTCCTGGAATGATGTATTTATAGGCACATGTCTTTCTTCTGCCCTAAACTTGGGGCGGTTTAGTATATTGACGTAATTACCCTTAAATGGGCCTTGCCTCCTTGCCCAAGTAACCTGTTGGATGTGGGCCCAGGAGCCTAGACTGAAGTCTATGGTATCGAGTCGATGGACACCGACGTGGGTGTTCGAGTTCGGACACTTGTGGAATCTCCCCTGAGCCGCGGCCTTCACTGGTACGTCTCGTATCGATCCGATGTGGATCACTAACACAGACTTTTCCACATGCTAGCTGGACCAATCAGATAATTCCACGTGGAGGAGTGAATCCCCGTATCATCATAAGCCCCCCAGATCGGAGGGAAGCTCATCTCGAGATGCTGTTGTCGGATCTGAAAATTTGAATAACCTCTTCGACACGTGGTCCTCTTTAGGCGGGAACACAGCTGTCTCTCCTAGCCGATATAGGCTGTCGTAGGGTGACGTCACACTATACCAGCATTAATGGGTGTAGGAAACGAAGCGTTTTATCCGGCCCACTATCCTTGATTCTCGCGTTATATATTCTATAACTGCCCCCAAATTCCACCCTTTCAAATCATTTGCAAGATATACACGCATATAAGGAGTCCAGGCCACAGAAGCCTCCCGCTTGCTATTACAACTTCTGCAAATCTCAGTTTTCGTCTAAAACCTCAAGTAAGCCCCAATTTACTCAAGTTTTTTCTTTGTCTTTTATTTCTTTGCCCTCTTCACCCCCATGTCAAGTAGCGAAAGCGATTCCCAAAATAGAGAGGAGGTTGTCGAAATTGAAGAAGAGTCGACGGAGGAAACGGTTTCTGATCATCCAACTATCTCCGGTGAGAAAGCTACCGGAGAAGAAGAAGGAGAATAGGGAGGAGAAGAGGAATCGTCTTCTCGACCCGTGGCCAGACGCCAAACTAGGATGAAGGGCCAAGGGCCATATGGTTGCATATCCAATCTCTCCCCAGAAAAAGCCAAAGTCATTTGTCTTCGATATGGCATTCCTTACTCCTCTGAACATATCAAAGTATCACACGGCCAACATTAGTTCGCCTGTGACCCTCCCCCTGGGTTCTGCGCCATTTACGAGGCGTAATTGAGGGAGGGACTTCGGTTTCCTTTCGATCCGTGCCTCATCGCAGTCCTCCAACACTACAAGATCTGTGTCACCCAGCTTGCTCCCAATGGGGTTAGGAGTGTAATGGGTTTCGTGCTGGCGTGTCGAATCGCCAAGGTTGAGTTCTCGGTTCGACTATTCCGTCAGTACTATGCCTTGTCAAGCTTGCAGGATGCGGGGTGGAATACATTTCAGAAGCGTCCTCTGGCATCGGAATTTGTGAGAAAGGTGACCTCGTCTCAAGGCGATTGGAAGCCTAATTTCTTTTTTATCCGACATGGGCTGGTGGATATTGACATTCACACTTGGTATAAGAGGCCGCATAAATGGCATGTTCGAATTTACTCGGACGTCCCCAATGGGTGCGGGATTATCGAGAGCATTCATCCCGACGTCTCGACTCGAAGTCTGCATTCTCTGTATCCTTTCGCTGACATCGAGACGGCAGGACCTGGCGCCTATCTGGAACTCGATGAGGACGTTCGAGTTTTGCGTAGGATACTTTTTTGCTCTGTCGAGCCGTTACACTTTTGTTTTTCGAGACCGATTAAGGTTTTTTGTAATGTATTAACGCCGATTTGTGTTTGGTGCGTTCCATCCGCTAATCTAACTTGGAGCGGGGTGTTATGGGTGTCGAAATGAAATTCCTATCACAAAGGTCGAGCCGTTACACTTTTGTTTTTCGAGACCGATTAAGGTTTTTTGTAATGTATTAACGCCGATTTGTCCATGAGCTTTGGTGTTAACGGCTTTTTAGGTGTCGTAAAACCTTAACTTCTTCTTTTTGTGTGGAACACTTTTCAAAGATGGAGGCATTGGGTAAGATGCCCGATCCCAAGAAGACGGACCCCAAGAAAATCCAAGAACTGGCCTGCATCAGATCGAAAAAGCCAGCGTCTGGTGCTACATCAGCGGGACAGAGGGGGTCAACCCGAGCTCCTACTCCTGCATCGACGTCTGAGATTTTAAGAGGTCAACCCGACGAGGCTAGGGTGGTAGAGCAGACTGAAGGTGACCTCGTCTCGAGGAAGCGCCAGAAAACAACCGAGGTGCGGCATGGGGTCGGGAAAGAGACCCGTAACCTTGCCCCACCAAATTCCACCGATCCGATCCCTGAGACGAGCGTGGCAGAGATGGAGGCCATCACTCCGGAGGAGCTACACGACCTTATTATGAAGGGCTATCGAGTTGTGAGTCTTCTTTTATTTCCCTTGTAGCTTCGTGATGTTTTGTCTGTTTTCAACGTTAACGGCGTTCCTCTTTGCAGACTCGACTCGCTACTAAAGTAGCTCTGAATAGAATCGAGTCTCCCGCAGCAGCTTTGGAGGAGCAGAAAAAGACTATCGCTACCCTGACCTCCGAACTCGAGAAGCTGAAGGCCAAGGTCAACAAGTTGGATGATCGACGCGTGAAACTGGAGTCCGATCTGTCTAAAGCACAAAAAGACATATCCGCTAGGGAAGCTGAGCTGGCGGTAGTGAAATCGGAGTTGGACGAGACTAGGGCCGAGCTGGCCGCATCTACCAAGGCTCGAGACGATCTTCAACTTGAGGTTGATAGCTTCCCAACTCGCTTAGAAGCGACTAAGAAGGACTTCCTGACGTCGGAGGAGTTTTACAATGACTTGGCGCTACTGATGACTCAGGCCATGAAGGGGGGGTTTTCGAACGCATTGGATCAAGTCAAGACGGTCATCCCGGACTTTGAGGTTAAAAGCATCGAGAAGGCCTACTTGTATGACCCAGAGTCCATCCCCCGATATGGCCAATATATCACCGACTTCAAGGTTGGCGTCTCTCTTTATGACAAATACGTGGTCCCTGATCTGGATGGAGATGGAGCGGAGAACGACGTGTTGGAAGAACAGGTCGACCCCAACGCCTCCACCTCGAATCAGCCAGCTGCTTGATGATTTTCTCTTTGCTGCCAAAATTTTGTTGATCTGTTATCAAACTTTTTAATTCGATCTGGTTGTAATAACTATACTTTTATTTGTCTGAACTTGCATTTTGTCGATTCGATCTTACATTTCAATTTGCATTCTTAGATTTTTCAATTTGTATTTTGATTAAATCTGTGCTTTTCACTTGAATATCTTGTCTTTTATTGATCATTTGCCTAGGGTGTAGTCCTTTGGACTTAATTCCCTTGCAAACACTGCCTTATGGGGTGTAGTCTTATGGACTTAATTCCCCTGGTGGCCCCTCGAAGTGTAGTAGGAGTACACGACTCGGAGTACACTTGAGTATGAGTCGACCTAGCATTGTACTGCCTTATTGGCCTGACTTGGCTATTTGGTCGGAGCTCGATTCGATTATCCTGCCTTGTCAGGCTTGTAAGGACATCGTATTAAAAGGTCCGTACTCGACTGTCGCACATCGTGGTGCTTATGATCTGGTCGAGTTGGGTATCCATCGTGGGATCTTCCGTCTGCCTCGCATCGTGGCTTATCGGCAGGTCGGGATTGATATAAGCCCTGTCGGTGACTTGGCTTTTTTTCACTATTTTGCTATAACTCCATCGAGTCGATGGTGTGCAGCTCGGAAGTGATGTAAGCATTGTCAGTGACTTGGCTTTATTCACTTTTCCGTCTTAACCCCTTCGTGTCGAGGTATTGCAGGTTGGAGGTGATATAAGCATTGTCAATGACTTGGCTTTATTCACCATACTGCTCCGACTCTGTCGTGTCGATGTCTCTTTGTTGGAGTCGATTTTTGGTCTTTTTTCTTCCAGCCACCTTTTCTTTTGTACATGAGCGTGTGTTAAGCACAATTTAGAAAAGAAAATTACTTGAATAAAAGGCATTGAAAGCAACTGTCACATCGACCTATTACAAGTAACTAAAAATTGAAATTGCGAATGTCATAAATTGAATAAACAGCTTAAACGTAGTACTTCCGGAGATTGGTGGCGTGCCACGTCCGGGGCACTGTGCTGCCATCCGATCTCCCCAACTGATACGACCCTTTTGGGTGCACCTTCAGAATTTTATAGGGTCCTTCCCAATTCGTCTCGAGTTTGCCTATTGGGTCCTGCCTGCTGGCTTCGTTCTTCCTCAACACGAGGTCCCCCACTTGTAAGTATTTGTACTTTACCCTCGCGTTATAATACTGTGATATCTTTCTTTTATAATTGGCCATTCGATATGCCGCAACCTCTCTCTTCTCTTCGATGTTATCCTTCTCTTGAAGCAGATCGGTGGCGTTCGTTTCAACGTTATATGCCAGAACCCGAGGTGAGGCCAGTCCGATCTCCGCAGGTATCACTGCTTCGCATCCATAAGCCATAGCGAAAGGAGTCTCTTGGGTAGCCGAATTGGGTCCGTTCGATACGACCACGTATGCCGGGTAACCGAGTCGCCCAATCTCGACCTTCGTCTTCCAACCGCTTCTTCAACCCAAACTTGATTTGCTCGTTTGTCCGCTCGACCCGTCCATTGGACCGAGTTCGGGCCACCGATGTCGTTCTATGTTCGATCTTGAATTCTTTGAGCCAATCCCCGCACGCGGTCATCTAGAAATTGAGTCCCGTTATCCGATATCAGATACTTGGGAATTCCAAACCTGCACAAAATGTTTTCCCACAGAAACTTCTTGATGGTCTGAGCTCTGATGTCAGTTAGGGCTTTAGCTTCGACCCATTTCGTGAAATAATCAACCGCGACCACAACATATTTGAAATTACCCGGAGCTCTAGGCAAAGGTCCGACTATATCGACCCCCCACTCATCGAATGGCCATACCGACTCGATGGCGTTCATCTCTTGCGCTTGTTGGTGGGTCACTACATCATGTACCTGACAAGCCCTGCATCTCATCACCAACCGATTGGCGTCCTTTTGCATGGACGGCCAAAAATAGCCTGCTAGCTTGCATTTTCTCGCCAACATCCAAGCTCCGCAATGATTACCACAAACTCCACAATGTATTTCTTCGAGCAGATAAGCCCCCTCATCTTCCGATGCGCATCGCATCCAAGGGGTTACAAACGATTTTCGATAAAGCACATAGTCGAACAGAGCGTACCTGGAGGCTTGAAGCCGGATTTTCCTGGCCTGAGATTTATCGGATGGGAGAATTCCGTCTTTCAAGAATAACGCTATCGGATCCATCCACGTCGATCCCGAACCACTGGTTGCACATCGACCTCGTTATAGCTTTGCTCCGCCAACATCTCTACCAGAACTTTCCTTTTCAACTTGAAATTCGATGCGAGTTTAGACAACGCATCGGCCCGTTTATTCTCACTTCGGGGTACCTGCTCGACACGAACCGTCTTGAACTTTGACATCAGTCCCTGAACCACTCTCAAATAATTCTTCATAGATTCTTCTTTGGCCTCATACTCGCCTCGTATGTGATTCACTACGAGCTGAGAGTCGCTGTATACTAGGAGGTTCTCGACCCCCAATTTCAATGCCAGATTTAAACCCGTGATCATTGCCTCATACTCAGCTTCGTTATTTGTAACCTTAAATTCGAATCGCAGAGCATAAGGGAACTCTTCTCCCTTAGGACTGACCAATAACAAACCAGCCCCAGCTCCTTCTCTACTCGAGGCACTATCGACATGGATGGTCCACTGCTCATCTGATGACTGCTTATCCTGTTCCAACTGAATTGACAATCCTTCTTCTATGAAGTCCGCTAGAGCTTGACCCTTAATGGCTGTACAAGGTTGAAACTCGATATCGTACTCAGCTAGCTCGACAACCCACTTGGCCAATCGACCCTATGTCTCGGGCTTTGCAAAAATCTGTTTCAGAGGCTGGTCGGTGACCACAGCGATGGGGTGTGCTTGAAAGTAGGGTTTCAATTTCCTCGATGCATGAACCAGACTTAATGCCAATTTTTCAGCCGGCGTGTATCTGATCTCTGGTCCATGCAATGCCTTGCTCACAAAATACACTGGGATCTGTCCCTGATCTCCTTCTCGAACCAACACTGCACTCACTGCCTCTTCACAGATTGCTAGATAGACCAGGAGTTTCTCTCCTTCTCGGGGTGAAGACAGCGTTGGTAATTCAGACATATACTCCTTCAAATCATCGAATGCTTTTTGACATTTCTCGTCCCATTGGAACGGACTCGCTTTCTTTAATATCTTGAAGAACGGTAGGGCCCTTTGCGCTGATATCGACAAGAATCGATTGAGGGCCGCCATCCGACCCGTTAATCGCTGCACTTCCTTTACGTTACGAGGCGTAGGCATGTTCCTGAGGGCCTCGATTTTATCTGGATTAGCTCTGATCCCCTCTCTCGATATCATGTACCCTAGAAATTTTCCAGATCGAACTCCAAAGGTACATTTCTTTGGGTTAAGCTTCATGTTTGCGGCCTGCAGTACCTCAAAGACCTCTCTGACATCGACAAGAAACTGTCCCATGGACTTTCTCTTGATCAATAAATCATCAACATAAACCTCCATATTTCGACCTATCTGCCCCTTGAAAATTTTATTGACGGCTCTCTGATAGGTGGCCCCTGCATTCTTCAGGCCAAACGGCATTGTTACAAAGCAAAACGTACCAAATTCTGTGATAAACGCGGTTTTTTCCGAGTCCTGGGGGTTGATGACGGTCAAATTATACCCGTAAATGTCATCAACATTATCCTTAAATCGAGATTAATAATGTATATTTCATATTAAATCACTCATTTATATTTATTATTTAATGTTAAGTGATTATTAATATGATATTTGGTATTTAGCCGTTTTCATTATTAAAAGCCGATTTATTGTGCGATAAATGATGATTTTGTAGATCACGACAAATCGAGAGGATTAATGTCATTCAATCAATGGTCTCAAAATAATAGAGGAAGAAAATCGGAGCATTAAATGAAAGATTAATCAGATCAACACGCAAGCGTGCGTGGGGAACAAGTCGACAAAGAGACGCGTTTAACACGTGTAAAAATGGCTCGGTCGACCGAGCCTATCCATTCGGTCGACCGAGAGTGTCGGCTCGGTCACTTACGGGATTTTCGCGTGTATATCTTCTAGATCCTCCCTAGGTCGGTTACAGCCTCTATATAAGCAGCAGCTACGAAATTTGTAAAATACACCTTAGACACCAATACATACCTTCATTCTTTCTTCAATCGTACAATTCAACTTTGATACAATGTAGAATAATTTGAGGGTTTCCAGCAATTTAAGGGCTGCAATATGTAAGCCTTTATTTTCTGTTTCTTTCTCTTCAGTAATTAATTCCCCAATTATGCTTTATCGTTTGAGTTGATTATTCATAGCTAGATGATGTAGATCTAGGCTATGACGTTAGGGAGGTGGCGATACCTTGTCTACGAGGATCCCATAACCTACGTCATCTACTTAGTTTCTATTCATGAATCTACTTGATTTAATTAATGTGTATCTATGTTAGTTTATATGAATGCTTTACGAATTACCGTTTAATCTGTTGTGTATGATGAAACGCCGAGAGATACGTTCGGGGATGTAAACGGGGGAAAAGACCATTCGGTCGACCGAGCCCAAACTATTCGGTCGACCGAGCCCCGTTTATCCGTTAAATAGCCACGTCTTTTTGGTTAGGTTAACTTAATAGAATTTATCATCTCGCAGGTATGGCTACGGCTACGTTGCTCGTCTGTTTTAATTAGCGTATGATTAGGAAATACCAATATAGGGCTCCTAGGTTGGCTCATGAATGATCTTCCGGGACTTTCAGCGAGATCTAGGTAGGTTTTGTATTTGGGAATTGAGCTCGCCTAGTTATACGTAAATCGTAGATTAACATGAAACCGTGCAGGTAATTGTTAATGGGACAGAGACTGATGCGATCGTTTAGGAAGTACGCCTAACCATAGGAATGTTGCCTAGACGAGGTGTACGGTTAATATCGGCATCCTTAGAGTCGTAAGCGTGTGAGTTATATGAGATGGAGGCACTTAAAAGGCGAAGTCACGTAACAATATCACAGTGATCTAGTGACCTACCGGTGCTAAGTCAAGTTAAAGAGGATGACTCCCGTAGCCAATCTAAGATAGATACAAACGGATTGACAGTTAATAAGTTCAGTTTATTATATAAATTATCTAGGTCCAAACGATAAAGACTATAATTGGGGAGGTTAATTACGTTGTGTCGAGTCGTTTCTTTACCTTTCTTGTCTTATGTTGGTCGTAGACCGCCTCTATGTCCTTGACATGTTTAATTAATTGTTTGTATATAAGATGATCCACAATTGGTTCCCCGTGGGATCGACCTTGATTCACTATAGCTATACTACGATGGGCCTAGTCCTCTTGCTAATGTTGGTTTATGGTGGTCAAGTATATTATAACCTGATTGACCCCGATCAAGTTTTTGGCGCCGTTGCCGGGGAACCAACGGTCAATTTTATATATAAATAATTTTTTATTCATGTCGAGTTTTCTGTTTTAGAGTCTGTTTTTATGTTTTGAGTCCCTCTGGTTGTCTGCTCTGTCTGAAAAATTCCAGCTTAAAATGAAAAAATAAAAATAAAATAAAAATAAAAAAATAATAAAAAAATTATTCGGTTGACCGAGAGACCTCATTCGGTCGACCGAGAACTTATAATATTTTTGTTTTGTTCTTGTCCTGTTCTGTCTACACGGTTTCTGATTTGTGTTTTTCGAGTCTGGAATTTCACGTGTCTGTTTATCCCCGTATGTTTAATACGTAGGTCTGATAGCAGCATGGGAAACCATGTTAAAATCAGTCTACGGTCTGTCTGTTTTGTTTTTCTTCTGTTTGCAGAAACCAGGGAAACAATAATCCAAGTCAATAATTTTTCACGGGCGCTGAGAAAATAACCCAGCAAACATGTGGATCTACGAATCTAAGATGAGAAAAGCGATGGAAGCAATACCATTAAAGCACAAAGATGGCTCTGAAAAAAATCTTAAAGGCTTAAATTCTTCGTGGTACAATGTTGAAGGCAAGGTACTACCCTTTTTTGCTTATGTTTTACTACCTTTTGGTTTTTTGAGCATAAGTTAGCCTATACATGAACCTTAGTAAGAATCTTAGCCCGGAGTTGGTTCATAAGATTAATATTATTAGTGTGGAAGGTTCTGCCCCCAAATCTGTCTCATCTAGAGGGTGTAGGGGAACATGTAGTAGTTGAAGGAAGCAGTGAATAAAGAGTTCCTCGTAGTTCTGTTAAAATCTCATTGTCCTATGCATGAGATTGCTTCTACTGGCCAGGGGAGCAACAAATTGTGTAGTTTAAGCATTCACAATCTAAAGAAGACGTTGAGTTTTGAGAGAACACCATCTTCTGCTTTCGTTAAGTTTTATGGTGATGGCTTCTCGGTGAACCCACCTTAAACAGAAACGAGATTACGCTTTGGGTGACAATTTAGAAATCAGAGACTCTTAGTACATTGGTTCGGAAATGGTCTAACCATGGCTGGGCGAGTTCAACCGAGCTTCGGCTCAATCGACTCCCCTCCACGTGTGATGTACGTTACAGCAGTTCAACAAGACTTAGCATAGCCGATAAGCCTTCGGGCTAAACGGGGCTTATCTTGACGGATTGGCCTGAACTGTCACATATGTTCCAACGAATAAGACGGCGTAGGCTAGCCTACATAACCGACCTTATTCGGAGTACTTTGATTCATTGTTTCTTATTGTCAAGGCCAAAACCGTAATTTTAACCGAGTTTCTTAGAATTCACTAATTCCTAAAACGAGAGCCGAGGTAAGAGCTTTGGATAAATGGTATGGAAAAATGTCGTTTCCTAGGTCTCACAACCAAGGGAAGGGTACTAATCCGCAAAAGCAACAAGCCCACCTCTTATAGTGCGCGAAGGGTCAAAGTCTGGCGATCCAAGAATGATAACTGACAAGGATACTTTTTGGAAAGTCGAGCTGAGGACTTTAAACTCAGAACTGCTTCTTTAAAACCCTTAGGATTTCTTTTTAGGATTTCAGGTTTTGTTTTCTTTGAGTCGAATAAAAGTAACGTGACATATGTTGAGGTTTTTTATTTTGCCGTGTTCCGATGGCCATTGGGCTAAGGATGTGCAAAACTTTTTTACTCAATATATGCCACATGAAATAGAGTTCCGTAGGAGAGTCGAAAAATTGCTAAATAAAAGGAAATTTAGCAATCAACCTTAAGATGGAAGCATTAAGAGAGCTTGAGAATTATCGAAAATGTAACAGAGAATGATTGGTGCGAACAAGAACAATCTTGGTCAAATTCTAAAACTTTTTAGGTGATCCAAGTGAAAATCCAAAGTGATGTGCAATTCATTCTGCAATTATCCTTATCTTTCCCTTTACACTTTTTCACTTTCAAAATTTTCGACCCTCTCACCAATCTGCCCCGAAAGTTCACATTTCTAACCGTTCTTTCATCGCCTCTCTTTCTTTCCATCCGTTTCGCTCTCTGATGAGCTCACTTTTCACCAAACAACTTTATTAGATACTCAAGACAACGGTGACTAAACAAGCTCTCTAACCGGCAGTGTACCGGGTCGATTGCGAGTAAAGCTACAGGAGTCCGAGGTCGATCCCACAGAGAAAGGTGTGTTTGTGAGTACCAAAGTGAACTTCTAGCTTAGTCTAGGCAAACAAGCGGTTGATTTGTTTATTATTACAATTATACTAAAACATGAAAGGGAGAAAGGAGATTAAACTACTAAGTTCAAAGAGGAGAAAGGGACATAGCCGAACCATGATCCATATGACTAATCTCAACCCTAAGGTAGACAAAACCGGGAGTGTGCAACAACAAACGAACTCTCACATTCAATCTCACGGGTGCGAACTCCTAAACCCGGTGCTAGCGTCCGAACAACTCTCTTCTAACACCTTATGCCATGTTAAGGTCCGAACAACTCTCTCCTAACAAGTCATGTTTTGCACTCGAGCCGCTTAAACGTATAAACGAGTAACCTCATGATGAGCTCGGTTTAACAACTAAAACGAGACTACATCACGATCCTAGAACCCTTTTCCCACACCCCTCTCTCTGAACAACTCTCAAGAGTGATGTGTGTGATTTTGACCTAGGTGATCAATCTAGCCCAAATCCGTTATAACAAGTTCTAGAATGTGAAACATGCAAGAAACAACAATAAAACGCACTACCCACTCCCAATTTCATCACCCAAAGGGTGATTTCATCACATATCACATGATTCGACTATGGAGAGAAATTAGCTACACATTATACAATCTAAACAACAAACAATGGAGAAAAACATAGCAATAACAACAAAAGAACAAGCAAACATACTTACTTGATTGAGATTTAAGAGAGGGAAAATTCGTGCTCCAAAAAGATCAAATTTTGACAATCGAAATGTTACGGATCGAAGATTTAAGTTGTACAATCAAAGAGAGGATTGAAAGAGCTTTCTAACGGTATATAGCACTAAATCTAACTCCTAAAGATGAGAGAGAACGCCCAAAATGACCCTAAACTACTCCTCCTTCGCGGCTCCCCCTTTTCTGTGAAATTTGCAGCTTTTTATAGCAGGAGAACGACCCAAACGCTGGTTTGAAGGCTTGGAACCAGCGTTTGGAGGGGTGTACTCTCTGTTTCCAATCTTTGCACTTGAAACGCTGGTTTGGGAGCTTGGAACCAGCGTTTCGCATGATGCAGTTTTTCTGCTGTAGTAAAACCTTCATAACTTCTTCGTCCGAGCTCCGATTGGGGTGATTCAAGATGCATTGGAAAGCTCTTTCAATTATCTACAACTTTCATGAAGAAGTCATGACCAGAAAATGCCTCCATCATGGGTAAAAATGCTTCTGAATCAGAACAGTCACTCGGGCACCAACTCTTTTTCTTCCTTTTCCTATTCTTTCTTCTTTCTTGGCTCATTCTTGCACCTTGATCACACCTATCATCATAAATCTTCGCCTTCCGGGTTCTCGAGACACCAATACCCTACATCATCACAACAACCAAAAACAACCAAAACATTCCGGAGGGTAAAAGTGCTCGGAATAGGGTCAATATCACTAAAAAGAGGTAGTAAACTATCAAAGTGACGGATTTACTCCCCGTGCTAATAATTCACGATATTGCCCCTAAAACGGTCTAAATCACCAAGAAACGTGCTAAAAGTGGGATAAACAGGGGTAAAAGATGCACCGGAATCATGTAAAGTTGACTCCCATCACTCTCCCACCCAATCTCAATGCCTTAACCATTTTCAACTCACCCATAAACACAATTTCTTACCCGTCCTTTATCTTTTCTTCCCATCCTTATGTGTATCTTTTTCTAAACCCATCATACTCTCAACCTCCATTTTGTTTACAAAATACCTTTGTGTTGCGGAATTTGAAATATTGCTAAGCTTTAATGATAATTTTTTATCATTTTGATTTTCATGATCCTAGTTGGGGGAAGTGTAGCTCTGACCCTAGCTAGATTTTAAAGGTTTTTGGTTCGATCGAAGTACAACTTATCTTTCTACCGGAAGTTTTAAATTACACACTTTTTACACCTATTCCGGCATTTCTAGATGATAAGTTTGTTCTATATTATCATACTGATCCGACCTTGTTGATGACGGTTATGACTTTTACGTGATACATTGGGTTATTAGTAATTTCGAGGAGTAGCTACATCTCCCTAAGTTGTTGATATCCAATGCAAGCGAGAAGTTTTTGCGTTAAGTATTTGATTTTATCTTTAGCCAATAGGTCGCATTGAATCTGTTATACCTTACCAAGTTTCTCTTTTATCGGGTGAATACATAGTGGGCCAGTCACCCTCGTGTTTTCCCATGTCGGGTAATGCTTTTTGATCTTTGTCTTCTCCACCCGGTTTTAAGAATATTTAGGCGGTGGAGGTTGTAGATGAAGCCTACCATCTTTAGTTGCTTGTTTATTTTTCTTTCTATTTAGTATTTTTCTTTTTGGTTTCCCTTGTCATTGGTTGTATAAAATAAAGTGGCTTAAACTTGTTTTTAGACCTCATTATCGCCACATTATTTTAGAACTTCCATAGACATGGTGTTATTAACGGTTTCGTGGAGTTTGTCCGCTTATACGGAGTTTTCACTTGCTTCTCCACAACGTGCTTTGACATTTACTCCGATATTGTTCCTTTACTTGAGAGCCGTTTCCAGAGCTAAGTCTTTTTCTTAAATTCTCATTTATTTTTGTCATTGAGGACAATGCCATGTTTAAGTGGGGGGTAGGAGACTTAGCCATGTTATGTTATAATGGAAAATTGAATGAAACGGTACAAAATTGAAAAAAATTGAATAAATACCATATTAGGTATCTCGTACCCTTAGAATTGTGAGTTCCTAGCTAAGAATTGATAGGAAATGAACCAAGTTTCATGAGTACGTGATCATTTTATACTTATGTTAAGTAAATTTAAGGATATTCATGCCCGTTTTTGCAAATAGTTATTTATTATTCAATTACTCAATCTGTGAATCGAATATACCGCGCAAATCATAATAACTGAAGAAATTATGTGTACATTGCATAGATGATTGGTTATGTAGACTTAGTGTCGATACTTATTGGCTAATGTATTCTTATCTTCTTGCCAACAAAAGCGGAGTAATAAGCTTGAGACGTACCGTGTTTTAGCAAAATGTTAGACATCGGGCTTGTAGTAACATTACCAAAGTAGCCCCGCGCTTGTGGTAATATTCGATGCTATACATGATCTAAGATAGGGGGATACTCTAAAAAGTTTTCTTCCTTGAGATTGATAGTATTTGAAAAATATGAAGAATTGAAGAAATTCAACTTTTAAAGAGGCTTTGAGTAGTACTCGGTCTCCAAGTCCAAAAACCCTATAGATACGCTCTTGCTTATTGCTCTAGTGCTCTAACCATTGCGAGGCATAAGAAGTATGAATGCTGAGGTTGGTAGGTTGAGATTGCGAGGTTAGCATAAACTCTGATCTTGCCACGAATATGTAAAACTAAATGCACATGCACACATCACTTCGATTCATAGTAAGTAGTGAATAATGGATATCTTATGAGCATGACTAGTATGAGTTGACTTGAGTTTCTTGTGTAAGTATGATTTGACCACGAGAAAATGTTGTCTTGGGGAATGACTTATTGATGCTTTGTTCGGGACGATCAAAGTCTAAGTGGGGGGTAGTTGATGACGGTCAAATTATACCCGTAAATGTCATCAACATTATCCTTAAATCGAGATTAATAATGTATATTTCATATTAAATCACTCATTTATATTTATTATTTAATGTTAAGTGATTATTAATATGATATTTGGTATTTAGCCGTTTTCATTATTAAAAGCCGATTTATTGTGCGATAAATGATGATTTTGTAGATCACGACAAATCGAGAGGATTAATGTCATTCAATCAATGGTCTCAAGATAATAGAGGAAGAAAATCGGAGCATTAAATGAAAGATTAATCGATCAACACGCAAGCGTGCGGTGGGGAACAAGTCGACAAAGAGACGCGTTTAACACGTGTAAAAATGGCTCGGTCGACCGAGCCTATCCATTCGGTCGACCGAGAGTGTCGGCTCGGTCACTTACGGGATTTTCGCGTGTATATCTTCTAGATCCTCCCTAGGTCGGTTACGGCCTCTATATAAGCAAAGCGCCTACGAAATTTGTAAAATACACCTTAGACACCAATACATCCCTTCATTCTTTCTTAATCTTCAATCGTACAATTCAACTTTGATACAATGTAGAATAATTTGAGGGTTTCAAGCAATTTAAGGGGCAATATGTAAGCCTTTATTTTCTGTTTCTTTCTCTTCAGTAATTAATTTCCCAATTATGCTTTATCGTTTGAGTTGATTATTCATAGCTAGAGGATGTAGATCTAGGCTATGACGTTAGGGAGGTGGCGATACCTTGTCTATGAGGATCCCATAACCAAGGTCATCTACTTAGTTTCTATTCATGAATCTACTTGATTTAATTAATGTGTATCTATGTTAGTTTATATGAATGCTTTACGAATTATTGTTTAATCTGTTGTGTATGATGAAACGCTGAGAGATACGTTCAGGGATGTAATCTGGGGGAAAAAGACCATTCGGTCGACCGAGCCCAGCTATTCGGTCGACCGAGCCCTGTTTATCCGTTAAATAGCCACGTCTTTTTGGTTAGGTTAACTTAATAGAATTTATCATCTCAGTAGGTATGGCTACGGCTACGTTGCTCGTCTGTTTTAATTAGCGTATGATTAGGAAATACCAATATAGGGCTCCTAGGTTGGCTCATGAATGATCTTCCGGGACTTTCAGCGAGATCTAGGTAGGTTTTGTATTTGGGAATTGAGCTCGCCTAGTTATACGTAAATCGTAGATTAACATGAAACCGTGCAGGTAATTGTTAATGGGACAGAGACTGATGCGATCGTTTAGGAAGTACGCCTAACCATAGGAATGTTGCCTAGACGAGGTGTACGGTTAATATCGGCATCCTTAGAGTCGTAAGCGTGTGAGTTATATGAGATGGAGGCACTTAAAAGGCGAAGTCACGTAACAATATCACGGTGATCTAGTGACTACCGGTGCTAAGTCAAGTTAAAGAGGATGACTCCCGTAGCCAATCTAAGATAGATACAAACGGATTGACGAGTTAATAAGTTCAGTTTATTATATAAATTATCTAGGTCCAAACGATAAAGACTATATTTGGGGAGGTTAATTACGTTGTGTCGAGTCGTTTCTTTACCTTTCTTGTCTTATGTTGGTCGTAGACCGCCTCTATGTCCTTGACATGTTTAATTAATTGTTTGTATATAAGATGATCCACAATTGGGTTCCCTGTGGGATCGACCTTGATTCACTATAGCTATACTACGATGGGCCTAGTCCTCTTGCTAGTGTTGGTTTATGGTGGTCAAGTATATTATAACCTGATTGACCCCGATCAAGTTTTTGGCGCCGTTGCCGGGGAACCAACGGTCAATTTTATATATAAATAATTTTTTATTCATGTCGAGTTTTCTGTTTTAGAGTCGTTTTTACGTTTTGAGTCCCTCTGGTTGTCTGCTCTGTCTGAAAAATTCCAGCTTAAAATGAAAAAATAAAATAAAATAAAAATAAAAAAAATAATAAAAAAATTATTCGGTTGACCGAGAGACCTCATTCGGTCGACCGAGAACTTATAATATTTTTGTTTTGTTCTTGTCCTGTTCTGTCTACACGGTTTCTGATTTGTGTTTTTCGAGTCCGGAATTTCACGTGTCCGTTTATCCCCGTATGTTTAATACGTAGGTCCGATAGCAAAGCATGGGAAACCATGTTAAAATCGCCTACGGTCCGTCGTTTTGTTTTTCTTCCGTTTGCGAAACCGGGGAAACAATAATCCAAGTCAATAATTTTTCACGGGCGCCGAGAAAATAACCCAAAGAAACATGTGGAGCTACGAATCTAAGATGGGAAAAGCGATGGAAGCAATACCATTAAAGCACAAAGATGGCTCCGAAAAAAATCTTAAAGGCTTAAATTCTTCGTGGTACAATGTTGAAGGCAAGGTACTACCTCTTTTTTTTTGCTTATGTTTTACTACCTTTTGGTTTTTTGAGCATAAGTTAGCCTATACATGAACCTTAGTAAGAATCTTAGCCCGGAGTTGGTTCATAAGATTAATATTATTAGTGTGGAAGGTTCGCCCCCAAATCGTCTCATCTAGAGGGTGTAGGGAAACATGTAGTAGTTGAAGGAAGCAAAGTGAATAAAGAGTTCCTCGTAGTTCCGTTAAAATCTCATTGTCCTATGCATGAGATTGCTTCTACCGGCCGGGGAGCAACAAATTGTGTAGTTTAAGCATTCACAATCTAAAGAAGACGTTGAGTTTTGAGAGAACACCATCTTCTCGCTTTCGTTAAGTTTTATGGTGATGGCTTCTCGGTGAACCCACCTTAAACGAAACGAGATTACGCTTTGGGTGACAATTTAGAAATCGGAGACTCTTAGTACATTGGTTCGGAAATGGTCTAACCATGGCCGGGCGAGTTCAACCGAGCTTCGGCTCAATCGACTCCCCTCCACGTGTGATGTACGTTACGGCGCCAGTTCAACAAGACTTAGCATAGCCGATAAGCCTTCGGGCTAAACGGGGCTTATCTTGACGGATTGGCCTGAACTGTCACATATGTTCCAACGAATAAGACGGCGTAGGCTAGCCTACATAACCGACCTTATTCGGAGTACTTTGATTCATTGTTTCTTATTGTCAAGGCCAAAACCGTAATTTTAACCGAGTTTCTTAGAATTCACTAATTCCTAAAACGAGAGCCGAGGTAAGAGCTTTGGATAAATGGTATGGAAAAATGTCGTTTCCTAGGTCTCACAACCAAGGGAAGGGTATTAATCCGCAAAAGCAACAAGCCACCTCTTATAGTGCGCGAAGGGTCAAAGTCTGGCGATCCAAGAATGATAACTGACAAGGATACTTTTTGGAAAGTCGAGCTGAGGACTTTAAACTCAGAACTGCTTCTTTAAAACCCTTAGGATTTCTTTTTAGGATTTCAGGTTTTGTTTTCTTTGAGTCGAATAAAAGTAACGTGACATATGTTGAGGTTTTTTATTTTGCCGTGTTCCGATGGCCATTGGGCTAAGGATGTGCAAAAATTTTTTACTCAATATATGCCACATGAAATAGAGTTCCGTAGGAGAGTCGAAAAATTGCTAAATAAAAGGAAATTTAGCAATCAACCTTAAGATGGAAGCATTAAGAGAGCTTGAGAATTATCGAAAATGTAACGAGAGAATGATTGGTGCGAACAAGAACAATCTTGGTCAAATTCTAAAACTTTTTTAGGTGATCCAAGTGAAAATCCAAAGTGATGTGCAATTCATTCGCAATTATCCTTATCTTTCCCTTTACACTTTTTCACTTTCAAAATTTTCGACCCTCTCACCAATCTGCCCCGAAAGTTCACATTTCTAACCGTTCTTTCATCGCCTCTCTTTCTTTCCATCCGTTTCGCTCTCCCACCCAATCTCAATGCCTTAACCATTTTCAACTCACCCATAAACACAATTTCTTACCCGTCCTTTATCTTTTCTTCCCATCCTTATGTGTATCTTTTTCTAAACCCATCATACTCTCAACCTCCATTTTGTTTACAAAATACCTTTGTGTTGCGGAATTTGAAATATTGCTAAGCTTTAATGATATTTTTTTATCATTTTGATTTTCATGATCCTAGTTGGGGGAAGTGTAGCTCTGACCCTAGCTAGATTTTAAAGGTTTTTGGTTCGATCGAAGTACAACTTATCTTTCTACCGGAAGTTTTAAATTACACACTTTTTACGCCTATTCCGGCATTTCTAGATGATAAGTTTGTTCTATATTATCATACTGATCCGACCTTGTTGATGACGGTTATGACTTTTACGTGATACATTGGGTTATTAGTAATTTCGAGGAGTAGCTACATCTCCCTAAGTTGTTGATATCCAATGCAAGCGAGAAGTTTTTGCGTTAAGTATTTGATTTTATCTTTAGCCAATAGGTCGCATTGAATCTGTTATACCTTACCAAGTTTCTCTTTTATACTGGACTGAATACATAGTGGGCCAGTCACCCTCGTGTTTTCCCATGTCGGGTAATGCTTTTTGATCTTTGTCTTCTCCACCCGGTTTTAAGAATATTTAAGCGGTGGAGGTTGTAGATGAAGCCTACCATCTTTAGTTGCTTGTTTATTTTTCTTTCTATTTAGTATTTTTCTTTTTGGTTTCCCTTGTCATTGGTTGTATAAAATAAAGTGGCTTAAACTGTTTTTAGACCTCATTACTGCCACATTATTTTAGAACTTCCATAGACATGGTGTTATTAACGGTTTCGTGGAGTTTGTCTGCTTATACAGGTTTTCACTTGCTTCTCCACAACGTGCTGACATTTACTCCGATATTGTTCCTTTACTTGAGAGCCGTTTCAGAGCTAAGTCTTTTTCTTAAATTCTCATTTATTTTTGTCATTGAGGACAATGCCATGTTTAAGTGGGGGGTAGGAGACTTAGCCATGTTATGTTATAATGGAAAATTGAATGAAACGGTACAAAATTGAAAAAAATTGAATAAATACCATATTAGGTATCTCGTACCCTTAGAATTGTGAGTTCCTAGCTAAGAATTGATAGGAAATGAACCAAGTTTCATGAGTACGTGATCATTTTATACTTATGTTAAGTAAATTTAAGGATATTCATGCCCGTTTTTGCAAATAGTTATTTATTATTCAATTACTCAATCTGTGAATCGAATATACCGCGCAAATCATAATAACTGAAGAAATTATGTGTACATTGCATAGATGATTGGTTATGTAGACTTAGTGTCGATACTTATTGGCTAATGTATTCTTATCTTCTTGCCAACAAAAGCGGAGTAATAAGCTTGAGACGTACCTGTGTTTTAGCAAAATGTTAGACACTGGGCTTGTAGTAACATTACCAAAGTAGCCCCGCGCTTGTGGTAATATTCGATGCTATACATGATCTAAGATAGGGGGATACTCTAAAAAGTTTTCTTCCTTGAGATTGATAGTATTTGAAAAATATGAAGAATTGAAGAAATTCAACTTTTAAAGAGGCTTTGAGTAGTACTCGGTCTCCAAGTCCAAAAACCCTATAGATACGCTCTTGCTTATTGCTCTAGTGCTCTAACCATTGCGAGGCATAAGAAGTATGAATGCTGAGGTTGGTAGGTTGAGATTGCGAGGTTAGCATAAACTCTGATCTTGCCACGAATATGTAAAACTAAATGCACATGCACACATCACTTCGATTCATAGTAAGTAGTGAATAATGGATATCTTATGAGCATGACTAGTATGAGTTGACTTGAGTTTCTTGTGTAAGTATGATTTGACCATAGAAAATGTTGTCTTGGGGAATGACTTATTGATGCTTTGTTCGGGACGATCAAAGTCTAAGTGGGGGGTAGTTGATGACGGTCAAATTATACCCGTAAATGTCATCAACATTATCCTTAAATCGAGATTAATAATGTATATTTCATATTAAATCACTCATTTATATTTATTATTTAATGTTAAGTGATTATTAATATGATATTTGGTATTTAGCCGTTTTCATTATTAAAAGCCGATTTATTGTGCGATAAATGATGATTTTGTAGATCACGACAAATCGAGAGGATTAATGTCATTCAATCAATGGTCTCAAGATAATAGAGGAAGAAAATCGAGCATTAAATGAAAGATTAATCGATCAACACGCAAGCGTGCAAAGGTGGGGAACAAGTCGACAAAGAGACGCGTTTAACACGTGTAAAAATGGCTCGGTCGACCGAGCCTATCCATTCGGTCGACCGAGAGTGTCGGCTCGGTCACTTACGGGATTTTCGCGTGTATATCTTCTAGATCCTCCCTAGGTCGGTTACAGCCTCTATATAAGCAGCAGCTACGAAATTTGTAAAATACACCTTAGACACCAATACATCCCTTCATTCTTTCTTCAATCGTACAATTCAACTTTGATACAATGTAGAATAATTTGAGGGTTTCCAGCAATTTAAGGGCTGCAATATGTAAGCCTTTATTTTCTGTTTCTTTCTCTTCAGTAATTAATTTCCCAATTATGCTTTATCGTTTGAGTTGATTATTCATAGCTAGATGATGTAGATCTAGGCTATGACGTTAGGGAGGTGGCAATACCTTGTCTATGAGGATCCCATAACCAAGGTCATCTACTTAGTTTCTATTCATGAATCTACTTGATTTAATTAATGTGTATCTATGTTAGTTTATATGAATGCTTTACGAATTACTGTTTAATCTGTTGTGTATGATGAAACGCTGAGAGATACGTTCAGGGATGTAATCTGGGGGAAAAAGACCATTCGGTCGACCGAGCCCACTATTCGGTCGACCGAGCCCCGTTTATCCGTTAAATAGCCACGTCTTTTTGGTTAGGTTAACTTAATAGAATTTATCATCTCTCGTAGGTATGGCTACGGCTACGTTGCTCGTCCGTTTTAATTAGCGTATGATTAGGAAATACCAATATAGGGCTCCTAGGTTGGCTCATGAATGATCTTCCGGGACTTTCAGCGAGATCTAGGTAGGTTTTGTATTTGGGAATTGAGCTCGCCTAGTTATACGTAAATCGTAGATTAACATGAAACCGTGCGAGGTAATTGTTAATGGGACGAGACCGATGCGATCGTTTAGGAAGTACGCCTAACCATAGGAATGTTGCCTAGACGAGGTGTACGGTTAATATCGGCATCCTTAGAGTCGTAAGCGTGTGAGTTATATGAGATGGAGGCACTTAAAAGGCGAAGTCACGTAACAATATCACAGTGATCTAGTGACCTACCGGTGCTAAGTCAAGTTAAAGAGGATGACTCCCGTAGCCAATCTAAGATAGATACAAACGGATTGACGAGTTAATAAGTTCGAGTTTATTATATAAATTATCTAGGTCAAAACGATAAAGACTATAATTGGGGAGGTTAATTACGTTGTGTCGAGTCGTGTCTTTACCTTTCTTGTCTCATGTTGGTCGTAGACCGCCTCTATGTCCTTGACATGTTTAATTAATTATTTGTATATAAGATGATCCACAATTGGTTCCTTGTGGGATCGACCTTGATTCACTATAGCTATACTACGATGGGCCTAGTCCTCTTGCTAGTGTTGGTTTATGGTGGTCAAGTATATTATAACCTGATTGACCCCGATCATGGGTCCATGAAGATTTGATAATACCCCATGTACGCATCGAGAAAACCAAATACTTCGAAACCCAGTGTCGAGTCGACCAACTGATCAATCTTTGGAAGTGGATATGAATCTTTGGGGCATGCCTTGTTGAGATCTGTAAAGTCGACGCACATCCGCCAGCTCTGATCTGGCTTTTAACCAACACCGGATTAGCTAACCAGTCCGGATAGAATATCTCCTTCACGATCCCAGCAACTAGTAACTTGTCAACTTCTTTCCTTACTGCTTCTTTCCTTTCAGGAGCAAGGTTCCTCTTTTTTTGCCGTATAGGCTTCTTTTTTGGGTCGACGTTGAGACTATGTACCGCTATGTCCGCCGACAGGCCTGGCATGTCATCTGCCTTCCATGCAAAAATGTCTCGATACTCAGCTAGGAGGTCGACCAAGGCTCTCGTGTCGGGGTGTGGCATCCACTTCCCGATCTGGACCCCTTGGCCTTCTTCCTCTTTCCACACTCGAACCTCCTCTGTCGGATCGGCGGACACCCAACTCCGATCCTTCTCTTCCTCAGGTATCAATTCCTCAACCAGCACCTGCCCCACCCCTTTTCCTTTAATCGTAACCAGACTACAATTCCTGGCTACCTCGACGTCTCTTTTGACTTCGTGGGTCCCGTACCAGGTGGGGAACTTCATGCTGTTGTGGAATGTCGAAATGATGGCTCTGAGATCATATAAAGCTGGTCGACCTAATATCGCGTTGTACCCTGAAGGGGCCTTAACTACGACATAGGTCATTTCCATTGTTCGACCTTTTTCCCCGTCTCCAACCGTGGTTAACAAATTGATTTTCCCGACGGGGTGGATTGCTTTCCCTGTAAACCCAAATAAAGGGGTAGATAATGGAACAATGTCTTCATCTTTCAACCTCATGGCTTTGAAAGCTGAGTACTAAAGAATATTAACGGCGCTTCCACTGTCGACACACTCTTTTTATTCGACCCCGGCTTATCACTGCCTCGATTACCAATCCTTCGCTATGACTGTGGGAACTCGGAACGTCATCCTTGGGTCCATAACCCACCTCCATCGTAAACCTGATCTTCTTTGACTCTCTCGATCTGTCCGATGATTGCCGACTGGATCGAGGTCGATCCGACTCGTGCTCTGCAACGATTGTGTTAATGTCGTATCCGACGCGATTATCCCGATGAGGGTCTCGGTTCTGATCTTCCCGATGGTCATCCCGACGATTCTCCCTGTATGTCGGCTCGGATGACCTGTCTCGACGATTCCGATTGTCACGACGCGGGGATCGGTCCTTCTTTCCATTATAAGTTTTCCTCTTGTACTCTCGACGGCCCTTCGGCTCGTCCTTTTTTGACCTGTCAATCACTTCATCCAATCGACCCTCTTGAATGCATGCGTCGATGTCTCTCTTCAAATCGAAACATTCCTCTGTGTCATGCCCCACGTCTCTGTGATAGTCACAATACTTGTGGGTATTTTTCTTTTCTCCGGGTCCTTGGACATCGGCTTAGGTGTCCGAGCTATGTTCTTCTTGATCATAATTGCCAACACCTCCCCCCGAGATCGATTGAGGGGTATAAAGTCTCATTCTTTCAGATTCCCTTTCTTTCCAAGCCGATCTGAGATCGGAGCCGTCAGTCGATCAAAAACGTTGGTCTTGCTTTCCTCGTTCCGACCCCTAGGCTGACCCTTGGTCTGGCTTCGGGAGTCGTTCCTTGAATTGAGGCCAAGAGAAATGGTGTGCAAACGCACTGCCTCTTCACCTTGGCAAAACTTATGGACTATGTTCACACATTCGTCCATATCATTCGGCATCTTCTTAGACAACTTATCATACAGCTTCATATTGCGCAAACCTCCCACAAAAGCATTAAAATGTAGTGCATCACTAGCGTTATGCACTTTCATGGCCTCAAGATTAAAGCGCCTCATGAAGTCGGTAGTCGACTCCCCTTTCTCTTGCTTGATATTCATGAGTGTGGAAATATTACTCAGCAGACTCAGTCCGCTGAGGCTTCAGCAGGGTGCTCAGCAGATTGCTGAGCCTCAGGATTTCGTGCATAATATTTTGTACACCTTATTTAATTGTAAAATTAATTGTAAAAGACATATTAATTGTGAGTCATATAAACAATTAATATGTCAAACTCTAGTTTACTTTATGTCATAGACATAACTTTTACTTTTTGCATGCTTGCCGCCCACATCTACATACTCAAGTGGCCGCCCAAGCTAGCTAGCTAGTCTCTCCATCTCAATTGTATCTATTTATACATCTTTTTACTCAATGAATAAACTAAGTTGAAGTTTACTCTTGTGTGTATCACATTCTCAAACTCTCTTCATGGTATCGGAGCCTTACTGAGTTCTAAAATCCGCAGCAAAACTCAGTTCTTTTTCAGAAAAATGTCAACATTATCTGAAGTTTCATCTTCTTCAGTAGACTCACAGCCGCCTCAGCAGACTGGGATAACTGAACACTCTTCTTTTACAAATCATAAACTTGATGGTAACAATTACTTGCTATGGTCAAGGTCCATGAAAATGTATATCTCCGGCCAGGGCAAGATGGGATATCTGTCTGGTTCCAAACTTGCCCCTGCTGAAACTGACCCCAAGTTTGAAGCATGGGATACGTAAAATAACCAAGTCATGACCATCCTCACGAGGTCTATGACAAAAGAGATCGATGAGAACTTTATGATGTATGACACTCGCTAAGGAAATGCGGGACAATGCCGAGACCTTTACTCAAAAAAGGACAATACATCCGAAGTCTATGAACTCGAAGCTCGATTCAAAATTGCGACAAGGGGATATGTCCGTAACTCAATACTTTAATCAACTATCTAAGGCATGGCAACACCTAGATATGTTGGAAACTCACCCCTGGAATGATGTTAAAGATGCTGCACTCTTTAAAGACATTATCGAGAAAAAGAGAGTATTCAAATTCCTTACTGGACTGAATCCTACTCTTGATGATGTCAGAGGTAGAATTCTTGCTACTAAACCTCTTCCAAATCTCAAATCCATGTTTGCTGAGGTCAAACATGAGGAAAGCAGGAGGAAAGTGATGCTGCTGAACCCCCCTACTGACAACCCTACTGAAGGTACTGCCCTGCTCAAGGTTAATGAGACTTACAGGAAGCCTACTGAGAAAGCTGGAAAGCTGTTCTGTGATCACTGCAAACGCACAAATCACACCAAGGACAATTGTTGGAAGCTACATGGCAAACCTAACCCCTCTAAAACCTCAAAACCAACCAGGGAAAGTCAAGGCAAACTTATCAGTGAAGAGGAGAATGACAAGAAGTCGAATGCTCGCTTGTCGCCTTTAGAGCCTTTATTGCTCAAAGATCGGAAGGTAGCTCCCCTACCGAAATGGCCACTCATGCTAAAACAGGTATATTTTACTCACCTCTTAGTAATGAGACCGGATTGTTGATTCTCGGGGCTTCTTCCCATATGACCGGTAATAAAAACCTTATTACCCAATATATGCCATGCAACCAAATTCACGAATTAAGACCGCCGATGGTTCTCGTTTCTTATGCAAAAGGTGTCGGGAAGGTTAAACTTACTAATCGATATATCTACGAATGTCCCGTTTGTTCCAAAGTTAGACCGTAACCTTATATCTCGTCAAGTAAACTCACTAAAGATCCGAATTGACCGTTGTTTTTAATAAGAATCGGTGTACATTCCAGGATCTTTCTTCTCAGAAGTGATTGGGCAAGCTAAACCCTCGCTCAGATCGTTTGTGATCAACCCCGTCGAAGACAAGACCGAAGACAGAACCGCCTCGGCACTCGCACTCAAAACCTAGACAATATCATGTTATGGCATTATAGACTAGGACATCCAAGTTTTGGTTATTTAAAGTCTTTAATCCCCGAATTGTTTAAAGGATGTAATCTTAATGATCTTCAATGTGATATTTGTCAATTTGCTAAACTCACCAAATCCGTGTATGCTAAGTTACCTCACTTGCCCTCTTCCCCTTTCACCCTAATTCACAAGTGATGTATGGGGACCCTCAAGAGTGAAAAGTATAACAGAAAAAGGTGGTTTGTAACCTTCATTGATGATCATACCGAAACACTTGGTCGTTCTTAATGAAAGACAAATCGAAGTTGGACCTATCTTCCAAGAATTTTATCACATGGTCTCCACCCAATTTGATACTAAGATCAAGATCTTAAAGACTCGATAATGCTCGGAATACTATGAGTCTAACCTCGTAACTTCTTGACAAACAGAGGAATTGTTCATATCGTAGTTGTGTGGAAACACCTCGGCAGAATGGGGTTGCCGAAAGAAAGAACAGCATCCGTCGGAAATGGCCGTATCAATCATGTTCACTACACATGTTCCTAAATACATGTGGGGTGAAGCTATATTGATCGCTACATATTTAATCAACAGACTTCCCGGCAGAGTGTTAGGTTTCAAAACTCCTCTCCAAACCCTTCTGACCACACACTCCTGCTCTCATCTTATTACCCAATTGCCTCCAAAGATCTTTGGTTGTACTGTGTTTGTTTATATCCATGCTCAACACAGAAGTAAACTTGATCCTAAAGCTCATAAGTGCATTTTCCTTGGATATGCACAGGACAGGAAAGGTTACAAGTGTTACTCTCCTACTGAAAAGAAATTTTACAATTCTATGGATGTGAAATTCTTTGAAAGGACTCCATATTACAGCAAACCTACTGAGCCAGTCACTGATGGAAACCTGATTGAGATTGAACTAAGTCCGTTCCCTCAGCAAACCATTAACCCTCAGCAGACTCATAATCTTCAGCATCCTGCAGATACTCACATTATCGACCCTCGCAGTCCGTCGACCCGCAGTCCGCCGACCCGCAGTCCGTCGACCCGCAGCCCGGTGAACCGAGAACCTCAAAGCAACCATCGAACCGAGTCCGCCGGACCCCACCATCGACTCTCGGCAGTCACCGAAGTAGATGACGGACCTATTGCTCTAAGGAAAGGGAAAGATCATGCACCGATCATTCTATTCATACTTATTTATCTTATGATCGGTTGTCTCCGTCTTTGCCATGTTTACACGGGACCGGACTCTCACTCTATCCCTAGAAATATTCGGGAGGCCCTTCAAAATGATAAGTGGAAGGTCGTCGTTAAAACGAGAGATGGTCGCTCTCTTGGATAATCACACTTGGGACCTCACAACTCTTCCCAAAGGCAAGAAAACAAGTTAGCATGAGATGGTTATTCACTATCAAATACAATGCCGATGGTAAAATTGACAAGTATAAAGCCGATTGGTAGCAAGGGGATTCACTCAAACTTATGGCATTGACTATAAGGAAACTTTTGCACCAGTAGCAAAGCTCAACACTGTCAGGGTACTGATTTCCCTAGCTGTCCAACTTGATTGGCCTCTTCACCAATTGGACATCAAAAATGCCTTTCTAAATGGGGACCTCACCGAGGAGGTTTATATGATCGTACCCCCGGTTTTATCAATCCTAATACTCAAGGCAAGGTGTGCAAACTGAGGAAATCTCTATATGGCCTGAAGCAATCACCAAGGGCATGGTTTGGCAAACTCACTACTGTGGTTAAAGCTGCTGGATATCATCAATGCAACTCTGATCACACCATGTTTGTCAAGACAACCAACCAGAGGAGGTCCATTCTAATTGTATATGTGGATGATATCATCCTTACTGGAGATGACTCTACTGAGATCCAGAACTTGAAGACTCTACTGGCAAAGGTGTTCCAAGTTAAAGATCTGGGCTACCTCAAGTACTTTCTTGGTATGGAAGTAGCTAGAACCACCAATGGCATTTCAGTCTCCCAAAGGAAGTATGTCCTGGACCTACTGAAGGAAACTGGCATGCTGGGATGCAAACCTCGTCGTATCTCCAAGTAGACCCCGGCCATACCCTATCGCATGGTGACATTGTGTCGGGGAAAGAACAATATCAAAGGCTTGTAGGCAAACTCATATACCTTTCTCACACAAGACCCGATATTGCATATGGGGTCGATCCGGTCGGTCAATTCATGCATTGCCCTACCGAGCAACATTGAAATGCAAGTGAACAGATACCGAGGTATTTAAAATCCACTCCCGGCCAAGGCCTCGCTCTTCACCAAGTCTACCGATAGATCAATCAAGGTCTATACCGATGCCGATTGGGCTGGATGTCACATTGACGGGAGGTCTACCACAAGTTATTGCTCATATATATGGGGGAACCCGGTTACTTGGAGGAGCAAGAAACAACCTACCGTGTCAAGAAGCAAAGGTCGAAGCCGAACTAAGGGCACTTGTACTTGGCATTTGTGAAGCTCTACGGCTAAAAAGGGTACCGACCGAACTTCAAAGAACCGTATCGCAACCTATCACACTCGTTGTGACAATAATTCAGCCTTATGCATGGCAGAAGATCCGGTCCATCATGATAAAACCAAGCATGTGGACATTGACAGACACTTTCGAAGGAGAAGATTGATGCCAAGATTATTCAACTCCAAAGTATGTTCCCTCGCGGATCGAATGCCGATATTCTTACCAAGGCTATTCCACCTCTTATGTTCGCAGACTAAGTAGCAAACTTGGCCGCATCAACATATACAGCCCGCTTGAGGGGAGTGTGGAAATATTACTCGGACTCGGTCCGCCGAGGCTTCACAGGTGCTCAAGCAGATTGCCGAGCCTCAGATTTCGTGCATAATATTTTGTACACCTTATTTAATTGTAAAATTAATTGTAAAAGACATATTAATTGTGAGTCATATAAACAATTAATATGTCAAACTCTAGTTTACTTTATGTCATAGACATAACTTTTACTTTTTGCATGCTTGCCGCCCACATCTACATACTCAAGTGGCCGCCCAAGCTAGCTAGCTAGTCTCTCCATCTCAATTGTATCTATTTATACATCTTTTTACTCAATGAATAAACTAAGTTGAAGTTTACTCTTGTGTGTATCACATTCTCAAACTCTCTTCAATGAGGTGTGTAGCACTAAGGTGGAACTTCTTATTCCCAATGAAAGCGTCTCGGAATTTTTGCCCCAGCTGTAAAAAACTTGAGATCGACCCGGGACGTAGCTTGTGAAACCACTCTCGAACTCGACCTGTGAGCAGCGTGTCGAAGGCACGACACTTCATGGCATCGTTCGCATTCCTCAACCTCATCAACGATATATATCGATATAAATGGTCCTCCGGGTCCGTCGTACCGTCATAAGGTTCCATCTTGGGTGGTTTGAACGACTCAGGCATCGTATAAATCTCTATCTCGGGACTAAATGGCGATTCAAGCCATTCTGTAACATGTTCCTTTCCTACGATCCGGTTGAACTCGTTCCGGTTACTATCCTCGACCTGACGATGATGCTTTTCTTGTCCAGGACGTTTGTGGGCGTTAGTCACGCTGATTTCAATTGCGCCTTCCTCACATTCTTCTTGAGGATCGACAGGCCTCTTCCCCCTGGCGTTATCAATCTCCTTACGACCCGGCGGGTCTAACAGGTGTTCTTCAGGGGGATTGCAGATTCCCTTACCTATGAATGCCGAGGCCACCACCCTCTTCAGGGCGTCCTCATCTAAAGACGCTAAGTGATCTGCCATATCCTGTAGCTGCGGGGGAAGCTGAGGCCTGGGTGGATCTGCAACTGCGGGTCTAGATCCAGTGGGGACTTCTTGAATCTGAGATGGAACCCCTGCTGGATCTATATCCGTGTGCTCTTCGATCTGCATGTTCTTACTGTTCGTCGGTTTCTTCCTTGCTGGTGGTGCCATACGATTTCTTTACCCACTCACCGGTAGAAGGCTCTCCTTCTAGCGCCAAATGATGATGCTAAATAAAGCACCACCGGTAAATCAGGGGCACGTGTAATCTAAGGGTGAGCTGTAAAGGGTGATCGAACGGCTATAGGTGAGTAAAAGATGGTGTTTTTGTTAGGAAATCTACGCGGGAACGCAGCGGAATTCAAAAATTTATTTCCTATCGACCCAAGATCGACTTCGTTTAAGCAATAAACAAACGAGTTAATAGACGGTGGTTACCTTGGTTGATCTATAAGATCGACGCTTTGACCGTCTAAGGAGAGTAGTTCTGCATAGAGCCGCCCAAGTGTTCGGCCTCTACCGCTAGTCCACACGAACAGCCCGCCGGAATCCCATCATGGATTGCTATTGGAAAACTCCGGTTGCTAGACCGGCCTTTTTCCCCTCTCTCCAACTCTCTATAGGATGCTCTCTATTTTACACAAGAACTATTAGTTCTTGGAATTGTGTTGTGCAAAAGAGCTTGACACCCACCTCCCTTTTATAATGGATGTGGCGCCCCAAGAGGTGTGTAGGAGAAGAAAACCTTTTTCCAATAAAATAAGGAAAATATAATTGATTGATTTATCTCATTTATTATAATATCTCATATTAAATAAATCTAGGATATTGTCAATATCTTATATTGAATATTCCAAGATATTGTCAATATCTAATATTGACTATCTTTATTTTATTACCATAAATCAATTTACACATGTGTATATATCACATATATATTACACAAATAAATCTATTAATATCATATATATATACACGCATACTTGCATGCATGCAAATCCAATTTGCATTTATGCACACACGCATGTATAGATAATATATCTATATTATTTTATTTTATTAATATCTAATATTAATAATAGGTAATATCATTAATTAAATTGCACAATCCAAGTGTATCTTATACACTCCAAATTTGCGCCACCTTTAGCCAATATTTTGGCATCCGGAATATTCTTTAATTAATATAATATTATTAATATCTTGTATTTAATTTATTCATAATAAATAAATACCACCATATTAATTTACCACTATAACATTTATAGTCTCGAGATAAACTTTCCTTATTTGGTTATCATCTATAACCACATTTTAATCCGGCTAGATGTTCTTATGTGTGTGACCCGATAGGCTTCCGAATATGTTGGCCGTAGACACAAAGTGCAAATTACGAAAATGCCCTTCATACCTAACGATCACGGGATAGCGTCTAAAGCAACACACCGTGACCCCCAATCATCGGAAGAGTCAAATGCAATGACTACTACCTTTCATGTGAAACAGTTACCGTGTAACTTACAATCCTATCGCTGTAATAATATTCATACGGTCGTTAGTCGAGTGTCAAAACATCAACGACCGTATCTTATAATCTGGATATCATGCTCTCTCGAAGTAACTCGTTTACTCCCACTTTGCAAAGATTCACGAGAGTAAGACATTCCTTATAAGAAGGCCATTTCGGATATTCAATCCCTAATCATAGGATACGCGATTCCCAGACGACCAACCATGTATACTCCGCATGCTTCAATATCATACCCAATCACCACCGCATGATCGCCCCATGGCTGTGGAAACCTCAATAGTGTCAAAGCATGACAATCCACACCGTGATGCCATGAAGACTCCGGTCTTAAGGATAATTACACAACCGCCACATAGTGTGACACTTATCCGTGTAAGTGGGTCGGATCTAACGTACGCATTCTCTAATACACGTCCACGTACACCCAAGTGTCCCTACACTTCGATAGACGAGATCTATCCCCGCCTTAAAGACAGAAGACATCTAATACGTGCTAGTCCGTTTATACTATCAATGCCCCGTTTAATAGTACATCGCCCTAGAGACATTTAAGTATCAAACTTATTAAAGTGATTAGAGATCTCATCAACCATAATCGCCTATCATGGTTTCTCTATCACAAGCTTAATACTAAGGACGTTATCATATAACAATTCATAATTGGTTCTTTAAAAGAACACATATATGACAACATAAAAGCCATTTTATATATGTATAAACATAAAGAAATAGTATAAATGATCCGACCCGGTCGGATCCGGTCCAACCCGATTGGGTTTAGGACACTATTCCAACAATCTCCCACTTGGCCTAAAACCAATCACTAGCACACACACAAGACCAAGTTGAAACACAAGAATCTCATGCAATACTCGCAACCAGCCCTAGCCATAAACGGATCGCTATCCGTGGGGACTCGAACTATCTTCATATCACGTTCCAAATGACCAAGTCAACAGGAACCGCCTCAACACACACACATGAATCTCTGACGAGACCCTGGTCCTTGCTTCAAGCAATGAATCCACCTACTATATCAGCTATATAGAAAAGGTGGAAGAACCGTGCAAGGTTCAGGAATGAACCTCATAGATCCATGTACTGCTCCCGCTGCGCCTCTAAGGCACTACTGTGTTTTGGCTAAGTTGTAGAATTTACAGTGACCCATCGCTAAGAACATTTCGAGCTCACTCTATCACTTAATCAAAGTGACTGCAAACACAGATCGTAGCTCCCACTCGCCTTCATAAGACTCAGGATATACGTCTGTATATCTACGTTTATTTATTTCCAAGTTTCAATAAACTAGGAAACCATCCTTAACTTGTTTAAGGATATTCTCGACATTCACCAGATTTACTTTCATTAATTGCTCACGACAGTTCATGAACTATGAACATCTGGCATTACCTTTATGATGGTTCCTATCGCAGTAGCAAAGGAAACCTTAATAACCATCATCTTTCACCTTATCTTTAGGACTAACGTCCTAACATAGATAGATCTTGAGAACACCGGCTAGCAGTATCCCCGTTGCGATCTATGCTAAACTCTTTTAGCATCACATCTATATAGGTAAACTATAATTTAACAGCAGTTAAATCTATCACTATAGATTCTTATTTCTAAAATAAGAACTGCTAATCCAAGTGCTTTCACAAAGACCTTGAACTACCAAACGTTAATTGACTGTGACATGGGGTGACAATTCTCGAGAGAGATATCCAATACCTTACTCAAAAATCGTAACACACTCCCACTATCCATCTTGCACATTGGGCATATCCTTCTTTTGACTCAATCAAACTCCTTTGATTATCAAACAAAGAAATCATCTAGAGAAACTTGTTTGAGTCCATAAATGGATCTCGCGGGCTTACACATCATGTTATTGTCTATGAACATCGAATTGTCTGCCCAACGTCTTCAACACTATCATATAGCCATGATACGAAGTTATAACAAGCATCATCTGATTAGAACTAGGCTCAGCCTTACAGGGACATTCCCTCTAGGTAAGACAGACTAGGTTCACAACCTAGTTGTCACTGATGGAATCTAATTCAGATATTATGGCTCCTGGCCATATCTCTCAAACTTGCCTCTCAAACATTCTTTCACAAGTCGTGAGATATTCATTCTTCAAGATGAACATACCGACAGCCTTTTCAGGCTTGAGGTTAACCACAGACTTACAGAACTTTTGTGTGCACTGAGCAGTGTTCTACACCTCATCGCTATGTGGCGTCCGCTCACGTTCCTATGGTTGAATATATCTTTGTGGTTCTCAAACTCTTTTGAGATCTGATTCACTCCCACTGTTTCTCTTGGAAGAAACATTTCCTCTAGAAGACAGCATGTTTGGAGACAAACACCTTTTGCTCCGCGGACGAGTAAATAATATCTAGCGTACTTGCTGAGATATTCCACAAAGCTGCATATGTCGTACTAGGCTCCAAGCCTTTCTGACTCAGCCTATGACAACTTCAAATCATCGGTTAAGATAGATTCGACATTATCTTCTTCCATGTCTAATATGGAATTTATTCAACCTTTATTCTTTGGAACTCGGTTAAGTATAAGGGCACTATCCCGAAACGGGTAAGGGATACTTCGCATGGCTTGCGTCACACCTTTATCATATAAAGTGTTGTTGCCATTTTGGGAACACAATCTAATTGCGTATCCCAAAGATGGTATCCTTCAAGGGAGAATCTTATTCCTTTTCAGACGACTTCTGAAACACCCTTCAGGTATTAATTAATTCAATCCAATTGAAGATTAATTCCTAAATAGCTCATCAATCTCATATTCGTACTAGCTCAAACTTTTCGGGCTTTCCGAATTATGCACTTCACTGAGTACACTTGACTATTTCTAAAAATAGTCGTAGAGGTTAACAAACAATTATTTGTGGCATTAAATGTCACAAGCCAACAAACATCGGTATGTTTAGGCTTTAGACAATTTTCTAGATTTTTATAACCTTTTCATAAAAGGGTATTTTAGTCATCTTTAGGTAAGATACGTATTACCCACATGATTCATAATCATATGGTTCAACATCATCAGAATGACGTTTAATTACACGCTTCCCTCCCAGAGAGACTATGTCTAGAACAACCACAAATATTAAGGATAACAGCCATACAAATATTTAGTTGAGATCTCATCACATATATCAACTATATAGTGACATAAATCTAGTATGTTAGATTCAGTGACCTTCCAACTTTATCGGAATAACATTTATTCTTTACAATTGAATATGTCTACTAAATCTTAACAGATAGCTATAAGTACGTTCTTCATAAGAACCGGAACATAATAACATTTATTTAGTCCCCTTATCAGTTTACTAGATCCAGAATATGGTAAGTATTACAACATTTGCTTCACCTTCCATATCTGTATTTAATCTTTCTAATTTAATCACACTTGCAAGATATCATATATCTAAGAGTTGACTTGAACTTAGATAGATTTTTCTCAACTTACTTGCCTAGAATAGAAACTTCAATAAGTTCTCTATTTAAGCACATGCCCTAAATTTCCTTTTCAACCCTTTTAAGCACTTGAAAAATGTTTCTTAGTGTAGTCTTCATAAGACTTAAGAAAGATCACAAGAGCTATGTCTTTGATTTCCTTTCATAAAGAAAATCTAAGGTTTATTAAATAGTTTATTTAACCTTTTAAATCGTATTTAAAACATTAACTATTTAATTAACCTTTAAGCAATGGTAGAATTAAGTCGATACTTAAATCTTACAATTTTGAAAACAACCTTTCCAAAATTAGATGTGGTCATTCTTATCCAAAGTTTGAATTAATTGTCATCGTATGACTGAATGATCATCTTGGATCGTATCCAATATATGACTAATTCGTTGAAACTTATTTCAATAGATTTAATCATATCATGAGCTTCCGCTTTCATTAATAATTAAAGTCTCGGAGCACTGCATCAATTATGTAGTCTCCTTGTCTCTAACTACTATAACGGGATTGCTCATGTCATTGCTTATTTTAAAAGGATTAAAATTACTTAACCACATTTGAGAACGTTTCTCAAAAGGTAACAGTCATAATTTGGTTTTACTAATCGAGAATTAAACATAAATATAAAGTTTGCTAAAACTACAACATAAAAATGAAAATAAATGAGTGTTGTTGTTTATACACGCAAAATCAAAAATGGTCTTTTGGTTTATGATTTTGCTCCCACTAATCAACTACTTCCAATTGACTTTCAAGAATTATTAATTTCTTTAGTGGACAAGATCCCACTAAACTACCGCGACCCCCGCTTTGGCTGGTGGGCCGAAAATAGTCTAATAGGTAGACAACAACCCTTTGTCAATCGTATCTTATACGACTCTTGTTGTTTGACTAGTCAACTCTTTGACAATTTTCATCTTATGAAGTAGTCAAACCCTTGCCTCTAAAATCCAAACGACCCCGCTTTGGCCGGTGGCCGAGAGAATTCTTAGTCAAGTCATAACCCCAATATTCGTGAGATCTCATACGATCATATCTCGATAATGACGATATACCCGAGGTAGGTCAACCCCCGCTTTGGCCGATGAGTTGGATCCGAACAAGGGCTCTTCACCGTCATTATAATATGGGGAGGCAATTTCAACTTGATTCTTTTGAGGTGGAAGTATTTATGTAAATTAATTCACTTAATTAATTTTTAATCATGGTCTCATCATAAATATGTCTATCTCTATAAACATACATCCTACACATTTATCTAGATCGTGCCTAGTCATGCATCTATCGTATCATATAAAATAAATACAAGCACAAAATAAATAAATGCGTAAAGTAACCGGTATGATCATGGACTTTTTCTAGGTGCGGTTTCGAATACAAACTGACGAAACCGCGGGTCACAATCTAAGGGTAGCTGCAACCGCCAATAGGATCTTTAATGCGCCATTCTCCAATGGGATCTTTATTTTCGTCTTTCTTTGGTCTCTATCTTCTGCTCCATTCTTGTTACATTTAATTCTATCGAATAAAATAAATACACCCGCCGCACACGGGGGGGAGCTAACGGGAATGGGATGAATGCAGAAAATAAACTAGGTCACGTTCTTCATAACGGCCTAGGACAATTTTTAAACCAACAAAATTAAATCATTCACATCTATCCTATCGGTCGAGTCCACGATCAATCGGGGTCCATATAATCATATTATATCTACTATATCTAATCCATACAATAAAATCTTATGAAAAAGATAAAATTAAAATTTAACTACTTGCGTCTTAATTAATCAATTAACATTTAATCTATTAAATAATTTTATCCAATCAATTAACTAATTAACATTTAATTAATTAAATGATTTAATCGAAATAAAATTAACGATTAATTTTAAACGATTTTAATTTTAATTTTAATTAATTGGAACTATTCCAAAAATAAATCAAAATTAAAATTAAGTCTCTTTTGTTTCTTTCCTTTTGATTCCTAATCAAAATGATGCCTTTGGTTTCCTAAACCAAATTTGGAAAGGTTTAGTTCGCCACTTTCCAAAATCAAAATTTTGGAAGTGGCGCAGCTAGGCCTTTTCCCAAATCAAATATTTGGAAAGGGCCTAGCCTATTCCAAACAAAGTTTGGAAAGACCATTATTATTTTAATGCCATGTGGCATCCCAACGCCCAAACTATTTGAACCATTGGTTAGCCACATGACACAACTAAACAAAGGAGGAATTATCAATCACAACTATGAACCATATTGAATCACAAAATACACAAAACAAAAATTTGAAGATCCGCCAGCATTGACCGGTCAACCGACTGCCGGCAGCAGGTTGCCCTGCTGCCGCCGCCGCCGCCCAGCCGCCGCCGGTGGTGGTGCCGCCGCCAGTCGGCCGAGCACCACCCGATCTACCTTTTTTTTTTTTCTTTTCATGTATAACTTTTGTGAATAAAAAATCTTTCATCTTTTAATTACGTGATTTAAACGATAAAATTAACTACGCAAAATAACATGCTTATTGCTTAAGCTCGAAGCTCGCTCTGATACCACTGTTAGGAAATCTACGCGGGAACGCAGCGGAATTCAAAAATTTATTTCCTATCGACCCAAGATCGACTTCGTTTAAGCAATAAACAAACGAGTTAGTAGACGGTGGTTACCTTGGTTGATCTATAAGATCGACGCTTTGACCGTCTAAGCGAGAGAGTAGTTCGCATGAGCCGCCCAAGTGTTCGGCCTCTACCGCTAGTCCACACGAACAAACCCCGCCGGAATCCCATCATGGATTGCTATTGGAAAACTCCGGTTGCTAGACCGGCCTTTTTCCCCTCTCTCCAACTCTCTATAGGATGCTCTCTATTTTACACAAGAACTATTAGTTCTTGGAATTGTGTTGTGCAAAAGAGCTTGACACCCACCTCCCTTTTATAATGGATGTGGCGCCCCAAGAGGTGTGTAGAGAAGAAAACATTTTTCCAATAAAATAAGGAAAATATAATTGATTGATTTATCTCATTTATTATAATATCTCATATTAAATAAATCTAGGATATTGTCAATATCTTATATTGAATATTCCAAGATATTGTCAATATCTAATATTGACTATCTTTATTTTATTACCATAAATCAATTTACATACGCGTATATATCACATATATATTACACAAATAAATCTATTAATATCATATATATATACACGCATACTTGCATGCATGCAAATCCAATTTGCATTTATGCACACACGCATGTATAGATAATATATCTATATTATTTTATTTTATTAATATCTAATATTAATAATAGGTAATATCATTAATTAAATTGCACAATCCAAGTGTATCTTATACACTCCAAAATTGCGCCACCTTTAGCCAATATTTTGGCATCCGGAATATTCTTTAATTAATATAATATTATTAATATCTTGTATTTAATTTATTCATAATAAATAAATACCACCATATTAATTTACCACTATAACATTTATAGTCTCGAGATAAACTTTCCTTATTTGGTTATCATCTATAACCACATTTTAATCCGGCTAGATGTTCTTATGTGTGTGACCCGATAGGCTTCCGAATATGTTGGCCGTAGACACAAAGTGCAAATTACGAAAATGCCCTTCATACCTAACGATCACGGGATAGCGTCTAAAGCAACACACCGTGACCCCCAATCATCGGAAGAGTCAAATGCAATGACTACTACCTTTCATGTGAAACAGTTACCGTGTAACTTACAATTCTATCACTGTAATAATATTCATACGGTCGTTAGTCGAGTGTCAAAACATCAACGACCGTATCTTATAATCTGGATATCATGCTCTCTCGAAGTAACTCGTTTACTCCCAATTTGCAAAGATTCACGAGAGTAAGACATTCCTTATAAGAAGGCCATTTCGGATATTCAATCCTAATCATAGGATACGCGATTCCCAGACGACCAACCATGTATACTCCGCATGCTTCAATATCATACCCAATCACCACCGCATGATCGCCCCATGGCTAGGGGAAACCTCAATAGTGTCAAAGCATGACAATCCACACCGTGATGCCACGAAGACTCCGGTCTTAAGGATAATTACACAACCGCCACATAGTGTGACACTTATCCGTGTAAGTGGGTCGCCTAACGTACGCATTCTCTAATACACGTCCACGTACGTCCAAGTGTCCCTACACTTCGATAGACGAGATCTATCCCCGCCCTAAAGACAGAAGACATCTAATACGTGCTAGTCCGTTTATACTATCAATGCCCCGTTTAATAGTACATCACCTAGTAGACATTTAAGTATCAAACTTATTAAAGTGATTAGAGATCTCATCAACCATAATCGCCTATCATGGTTTCTCTATCACAGCTTAATACTAAGGACGTTATCATATAACAATTCATAATTGGTTCTTTAAAAGAAATATATATGACAACATAAAAGCCATTTTATATATGTATAAACATAAAGAAATAGTATAAATGATCCGACCCGGTCGGATCCGGTCCAACCCGATTGGGTTTAGGACACTATTCCAACAAGTTTTTTGGGTGTTTTATGGCGGAGTCCAAGAATGTATCTTGGATTGCCTACGTATCTGTGTAATGTCCAGGAATCAAGCCTTACGTAGTTCCTGGAATGATATATTTATAGGCACATGTCTTTCTTCTGCCCTAAACTTGGGGCGGTTTAGTATATTGACGTAATTACCCTTAAATGGGCCTTGCCTCCTTGCCCAAGTAACCTGTTGGATGTGGGCCCAGGAGCCTAGACTGAAGTCTATGGTATCGAGTCGATGGACACCGACGTGGGTGTTCGAGTTCGGACACTTGTGGAAACATATATATCTCTCATTTTTCATTATTATATAAAATAGGGAGAAGCTGCAACATTGGCAGATAAGTATGGACTGCCTATTGGGCTTCCAATGTCAACAGCCATCTTAATGAAGAAGCAATTACAATATCGATACTCTCATGGAATAGGTATGCATGTTTTCTCAAGCTGCAATTTTGGTCTGAGTTCATCCCCAAAACCGAGCAGATAATTAGTTATTTGGTTGCCATCGTTTTTGACATGTTGGATGCTGTTTCTGTTTTAATCATATAGAATTAATGGGGGTCTGTTTTGTATTGGAAATGAAATGAACAGAATACTGGTGGACATACATGAGGGCAGATGCAGAAGGTTTAGAAGAAATCCGCAGATTGTGTGAGATGGGAAAACTCAGAATCCCAGTGGACAAAACATTCCCATTTACACAAGTTAGAGAGGCTCATGAAGAAAAAGACAAAAAAGGCCATGTTCCTGGGAAGATTGTTTTGGAACTAGACTAAACTAATAGACATAATAATAATGAATCATAGAAACCTTTTTTTCTTCTCTTTTTGTAAATCAGTTTTGCCTTTTATGTTTGTGTGTGGCAGCAGCAGCAGCAGTAGCAGTGAACAATATGAATAAATGAGAACATCTTCCTTCTTATACACAAACCTTTAAAGATCACAGTCACACACAGGGTTTTGTGCACTTAAGATCATAGCATTTCAACAAGATTAAATATTAGCTTTTTGGTAATTTAAGACTAAAAGTCACTTGCTCACGACATTGACTAACTCATACTCAACAAGGGAGACATTGTTATCTTCTTTCACTTGGAATGCAGCAGCAGCTGGTTCAGTCACCTCTATACGGCCACACTTGTCAACTGCTAGCCTCATTGATCCTTTGAACATGTGGATCTTTGCGTTGCGTAAGATAACGGTTGCAACCGGTTTCATCACATCAACTGTGAAGCGCGTCATATGCATCACAAATCAAGTTGCATTAGATAATTAAGAACATTGCATGAGATACTGAATTGTCTCCAAGAGCATGTGCCATGCATTGTTCTTGGTTACTACTACCTCCGTCCTAAAATATAAATCTATTTGGTTTTCGGTATTTAGAAAACCAATAAAATATTTATTACATTTTTCTTCTTTTACCCCTCATTTATTACATGAAGTTTGCAAAAGAAAATTCGTTAAGTCTGCATGACATACAAATTGGGCTCCGCAGGTCGGACTCGGTCAAATTCGTTACGTCTGCATGGCAGACAAACTGAGCTCCGCAGGACGGACTCAGCCAACTTCGTTAAGTCTGCAGGACAGACAAACTGAGCTCCGCGGGACGGACTCAGCCAAATTCGTTAAGTCTTCCCTCATCCAAATTCGTTAAGTCTACAGGACAGACAAACTGAGCTCCGCAGGTCGGACTTAGCCAAACTGACTAAGTCTGCATGACAGACATTAAAGCGATTGATTTCTGCAGGTCAGACTCAACATTCGAGCTCTGCGGGTCAGACTCCCAAAAGTTTGCAAAGCCAAACTCTAAGTCTGCAGGACAGACATCGAACGAGCTCCGCAGGCCGGAATCGACCAGTTGCAAAAGGCAAATTCTAAGTCTGCAAGACAGACATCGAACGAGCTCCGCAGGTCGGATTCGACCAGTTTACAAAAGCCAAACTCGGTAAGTCTGCAGGATAGACTCAACATTTGAGATCTGCAGGTCAGACTCACAAAAGTTGGCAAAAGCCAAACTTTCTAAGTCTGCAGGACAGACATTATAGCGTTCAGCTCAGCAGATCCGACTAAAGCCAAAAAATCATACAAAGAACTAAGTATGCTATCCAAAGGACTCCAAGTCTACGCATAGCATACTGGGGGGAACGATACCCCACCACGGACTATACTACTTAACATAGGTGCTAGAAATAAAGTTAAGGCGAAAGAACTTAACAAAATTTGCATATATCAAAGTCATGGTGCATATTACATTTTGAAGTTTTTCAAGAAAATTCAAAGCAAGAAACAACAAAAAGCACAGGCAACTTGATCTAAGCATCATGAGCTGGACTTTGTTGTTGCTCTGAAGAAGAATGAGCAGCCGAAGTGGAGGGCCCAACCCAACAGGCGCTTGACGAGGAGCTGCAGCGCGGTGGGAGTACTTGGACACAATGTCCACCCCTTCTTTGAACTCCTTTAAGCAGGTGTCGTAGATCTCACCCATGCTAGCCTTGTACAAATCCTTACTGGCCAGATTATTAGGGACAAGACCAGCAAACTGGCTCTTGTCCTCGTTAACCGCCAAGGTATAGCCATGATTTACGATCGGGGTAAGTAATAACTTCAGGGCCAGAGAAAACTCGTTGGAGGCCTTGTACTCCTGAAGGGCCTTAGCAGTTCGACCTAGAACATCATCTTCTAGCTATTTCTTCTCAGTTCGGAGCTTGGCCTTAGTCTGCTCCAGCTCAGTCCTCACTCCAGCAAACTTGTCCTCCGCATCTTGGAGACTTTCAGCGCATTGGGTCTTCACGGCCTTTAACTCGGCCTCTTTAGATTGAAGTTGCTCCTGGAGAGCTTTGATCTCCTCGCCTCTGGAGTTAGCTAGGTCCTTGTTCCTCTGCCGACTCTCTGCCAAGTCGGCAATCCTCTTTTCCAGTTTCTCCTGGATGGCAGAAGACTTGGTCAATCTCAAGAAAACTTCCTGGCCAACCCAGGTTCCCTGCGTGACGAATCAGTAAACGTTAAAAACACTGTCAAGCTGAAGCGCAAGATCCCGGTAGGGAAATCAAAACTCACATAATTCACGGCGTTAAAGCCATCTTCAGCCAGCTGCTTGTCGGTCATCTCTGAGAGCCGCTCATGTTCGGTAGCGGCATCCTCCCTTGATCTGAATGATTTTGAGTCTCATCAGGAAGGGTATCAGAACTGCCTCTCTTCCTAGGCCTACTTTCCCGGGGATCCGCAGTTCGGCCCCTCCTTTAGAGCTGATATATGTCTTCTTCTAATGGATCGGAGCCATCCAAGGTGATTGATCGAACTTTTCTAGGTGTCCAATCTCACCGGCAGTGTACCGGGTCAATTGTAGTCTAGTCTAGTGGTCAAGGTCGTATCCCACGAGGATTGTGAGGTCAAATACCAAAAAGCTATATTATCTTGATCCAAGTTGCAACAATGCAAGAAAATAAATGGCTCTAAAAGTCTACTATTTCAAGGGGTGGTAAAATGATAAAAGACCTAACCAAGATAATGCGTAGATCAAGCAAACCTTTATTAGCATCACGGGAATGGTTTCATTCCAACCTACCAACGGTATTCAAACGTGTGAATCGGTGCATTCCTAAGCAAGTAGTTCCCCCTCATACGAGTGAATGAAACTACTCTATGTCTTCTCTTTGGCCTAGTTACCCTAAACCTAATGATTCAACATGATACGAACTTTAATGCAATGAACAAGCAATAATCCCCGGATAAGAAATTGAGCTCCACTTAATGTCAACTTTACCTTCCGGTTCTCCTATCCCTTTTCCCACACCTAACATCTCCTTTCGGTCTCCAATAAATGTGTGTGTGCAAACATTAGTTAATTACTCCAATACGAACAAACCATACAATGCAAGTAGGAAAAGATTCACAACAAATGAAGCTAAGCAACACAAACAATCATTCCCAATCAACTCAAGAGATTATACTCTCTCTACAACATCATCATGGCTAGTAAGAACTAGCCACTCATGGATATAGATTCTAACATGTCAAAGCTTGAATTCATATCAATGAGAGCAATTAACACAAAGTAAAAGTTAAGAATTTACCAATAACAAGCTACAAACTTGAAATTCGAAACTTCATTTAACTTGCAAGAACTTCAATGGGTTTTAGTACATCAAAAGAGATTAAACTTCTTCCACTAATCCATTCTAGAAAAAACCAAACTACAAATCTTTAATGTTTACAAAGTAGTTAAAAGCTAAAAATCCAAGAAATTTTGGCTAGAAGAGCCTTGGGGCATTTTTTATTAACTAGTAAAATACACGTGCATCCGTATGTGTTTTAATGAAATGAAATTTTAAAATTTTAAAAATAACAATATTTTCTTAATATATTGAATTTATAAATGCGTGTACTTTTAATTAATCACCCTTTTAAATATAATAAATATTTTGAATTTACAAATTATTATATTTAATACTACCCCCGTCGCATAAAAAGTGTCCACTTTTTAAAAATGAATTGTCCCATAAAAATGTCTATGTAGAAAGCCAATACATCATTTAATGCACTTTTTCCAAACATACCTCTATCATAACATTTAATGTTTATATATTCATTTCATATTCCAAAAGAGTATTTATTATGTGATAGGGGTATATATGTCCATCACTAATTAAAATAAAACACATTAATTATTTTCTTAATCTGCGTGCACAACAAAAAATGAACCCTTTTTATGGGACGGATGTAGTATATATCAAGAACATGTTCTTTATAATTATCAAGTAAACATGTGGATTCTGGATGATCTTTTGAATCTTATTTCAGAAAGTTTGACAGATGACAATAAAGAGCTGGCTAGGTTAGTTCAAGCACATGACACCCCCAATGATTTTGAATAGCTCCATGAAAAACTACTTAATTGTGAGACTCTTCCGTCTAAGTTGCAACCTGTAGCTTTTTTTTTCTTGCTACAACTTATTCGGCTGTATAACATCCCTTTCATTGTGCTAGTTCTCTTTCACGTCTTAATATTCCTAATATTTGGAAACAGATATAAAATATTTTCTCTCATGTAGTAAGCCCGAGTTTTCGGCCTAAAAAACCTTACTTGGGGTATTTCATGTGTGCCAAGTGCAAGGAAATTCAGAGAAATGGTTCAAAACCTACCAGGTTCAACCTCTTACAACATTTTCTCATTCGGTCTATCCTTCAAACATTGTGTCCTCTTTAAGCACCTTTGGATGCTCCGTCATCTTCTTTGTGGCTTCTTGCTTGTGTTATGCATCATGTTACCGCTGATTTTGGTATGCAACCGAAATAAGGCGTGTGTAGTGCCAGATTACTTCAACCTCTTACAACATTTTTTCGTAATTGGAGGGGATCTTTTCACGTCCTAAGGCTACTAGTGATTTTTTATTTCTTCAAGTATTTTCAAGTAATCATTCACTTTTTTTTCTAAAATGAGTAAAATGTTAATTATATGTATCCTCATCACCTTAAGCTTTTAGGATAGAAGGTAATTCAACATGTTATCAGAGCGGGAGGTCTTAGTTCTGACTCTGCTGGCAACATTATTTTCCCTTTTGTATTGTGCCAGTGTTGTGCCTCTTTGTTCATGGCTTACTTTGCCTTTTTGATCCTAGTTGGCTCGGGCTTGTTTCCTAGTTGGCCTTTGTGAGCCTAGGTGGCTCAGTCTTGTTATAGGCTCACACTTGAGAGGCGTGTTAAAGTGAGTAAAATATTAATTTTGTGTATCCTTATCATTATTTCCCTCATTTATATTGTGCAAGTGGTGGACCTTTTTGTTGTTGGCCTAGTTGGCATATGTGAGCCTAGTTGGCTCAAGCTTATTGTGTGTCTAGCTGGATCAGCCTTGTTATAGGCCCACACTTGAGGGGCGTGTTAAAGTGAGTAAAATGTTAATTATTCGTATCCTTATCAGCTTAAGATTTTGGAAAAGATGGTAATTCAACGGTTTAACTTGTGTTACAATCTGGTTGCGAATAATAATTACAACATTTATAAACCTAGGCAGAAATGGATGAATCGTTTATCTTCTTACCTGCTAATGGCTTTATTTTATTGTAGTATGGTAATGGTATATTGCTTTATTATGAAACCATGGTCCCAATCAATTGGGATCGTCTACTATGTTGTTTTGCTGTATTAGTTGCTGTGTATATGTAAAAGCTGTATTTCTTGTTTTTTTTTATATCCTTTTGTAGGCGAACAACAGCAAAAGTAAGATTATATTGATTTTCTAAATATGACATGACACCCTAAACCCAAAGTTTCACAAATTTTCAAGTAAAATGTAGTAACACGTGATCCAAAGCTTATGCCCACACTAAAACTGTATTTTAATAAAAAAAATTGAGTTTGAACTCTCAACCCGGATGAATACTCCACCAACAAAATTTATATATATTCCAGTAAACAATGAATACCCTGACAATGATCGAAGAAATTATCGTGTTCCTTTTTTAGGGTGGTTCCCTTTTATTTTTTTTGAGGAATGTTCCCTTTTATTAATCAGAATAAAATGTCGACGTATTACAACCTATTTAGCTTGACTATCTACACATTTTAAACAATGTGTTAAATACTATCTCCTTGGGTTGAATGTTGTTGTCTTTCTCCTGTTTCGGTTTAGTTTAGTGACATTAATACAACTTTTATTGACATTGATACACTTCTTTGATGATTGGCTTAAGTCAACATAAAATATTGTTACTTTCAAGAAGTTTTTTTTAATTTTAAATTTTTTTTTTTTATGAGTGGTAGGGCTGAGCAGGAAACCCAATGAACCCAATCCAACCCAAATTGAACCAACCCGAAAACCCAAACCAATTGAAACCAAATTTTTTGGGTTGGGTTTTGACCCGAACCAAAAACATTTTGGTTTGGTTTGGTTTTTTTATTTTTTTTCCGGGTTGATCCAACCCAACCCGATATATGCATGCATTCCGTCCAAAGTAAAATGTTGTTATCATATTGCTGATATCACTTCATTTTCAGTTTCGGTCTACAATTCTTTGACCTTTCTTAAGAAAAAAGAATCAGCGTATGTATTTTTATGTATGACTATTGCTCTTTAATTGTTATCTTTATATGTTGTTGGTTTGTTATATGTTGTTGACTCTTAATTATCAAATTTTAACATTTTCTTTCCTAAAAAAGTGGTTTATGTAACGATTATTGTTATGAACATATGACATAGAACTCGAATTTGGATATATACATGTGTGTGAATTTTATAGCATAAAAGTTTTATTGTAGATGCATGTTTTATGGATGAAAACCCGAAACTCAACCCAAACCAACCCGAACCAACCCATTGGGTTTTATAGTCATTTGGTTTGGTTTGGGTTAGTTTTTTCTTGAACCAACCCGACTTATACTATGTAAAAACCCAACCCAAGTCGACCCAACCCAACTCATGCTCAGCCCTGAGTGGGATGTTTTGTTTATTAGTTATGTATAAAAATTATGTTATAACTTTGCATACTCAACATAGTTTACATCGTTGCTATTTAATACAATTTTGTTACAAGCTTTTCTTTTTCTTTTGGCGTCAACAACACTTTTGATCTTCATGCTTCGTTTTTCCTAATTGTTATTTTTGGAATATCTGGTTCTTTTAACTTCTAGTTTGTATGCATTATCAATGTTACCTTAAGAAAATCATTATGATACATCCATTAAACTGATAATAATACCGCATTACGAATTATATATTGTATAAATAATAACATAGAATAGTTTGATGCAATTGATCATCCTTACTTTGAATGGATGATGTGTAATTCACAACATTGTTGTTGGTTTTCTTAAAGATTGCACATTGCAATTATTATTGATCCAAGATGACGATCCAAGATGATTTGTTTGCAATTATGTATGTAATTATTATATATCGATTCATACGTTCCCTTTGATGATTAGAATATATTTAACGTGTTTAATGAGGATTAGGATTTGAAGGTTGAATACCTATTGCTATTAAGTTTAAATTGTCGTAGCATGAGAAAAAATAAGTCATGTTGTAGCATTCATTAGTTATAGAGAATTATAGATAAGGACGTGTTTTGGAATATTTTTTTAGTAACATGACAACAACACATTTTTTATTGAGAGAATGACAATTTTTAAATTTTTTATAGGCTGAAAATCAAAACAAAAAATGGAAAATTAGGGATAAGGACACAATTTGGAATATTTTTAAGTAACAGGACAACTACATATTTTTTATGGAAAATTAGGGATAAGGACACAATATGAAATATTATTAAGCAACAGGACAACTACATATTTTTTATAGGGAGAAGGACAACTGCATAATTTTTATAGCAAGAAGGACAAACAAAGTGAATCCCGAAAATCGGTGAATCTCCCTAGTGAATCCCGAAATCGGTGAATTTCGATAGTGAATTTTGACAAGTGAATCCCGAAAATCAGTGAATCCCGACAATGAATTTTGAAAATTAGTGAATTTCGACAGTGAATTTCGGCAGTGAATTTACACAGTGAATTTCGAACACAAGTGAATTTCGATAGTGGATAAATAGTTTTGTCCTTTATGCAAAAATTTCAAAAGACTGTCCTTCTACTTAATTGATGAAATATTTTTGTCCTTCTCCCTCATTCCCCCTATTTTTTATAGGGAGAAGGACAACTGCATAATTTTTATAGCGAGAAGGACAAACAGTGAATCCCGAAAATCGTGAATCTTCCTAGTGAATCCCAAAATCGTGAATTTCGACAAAGTGAATTTTGACAAGTGAATCCCGAAAATCGGTGAATCTCGACAATGAATTTTGAAAATTAGTGAATTTCGACAGTGAATTTCGGCAGTGAATTTAAACAGTGAATTTCGACAGTGAATAAATAGTTTTGTCCTTTATGCAAAAGTTTCAAAAAACTGTCCTTCTACTCAATTGATGAAATATTTCTGTCATTCTCCCTCATTCCCCCTACAAAAAAATGTTATAAAAAAAAATTCGCGTCTACAATACCTGCTGCTTTTTTTTTTTTTTTTTTTCTCACCAATTTTTAAACGCTCATATCTTTTGATCTAGAAATCCAAACGCGATGAAAAATTCACTGAAATTTTTATTTTTTGATGCTCTTCATTTTGAGACTTGATTCGATATAATTACATCGTTTTTTCATAAGATTCACTGTCGAAATTCACTCAGTGGATCTCCCGAGTGAATCCCGAAAATCAGTGAATATCGACAATGAATTTCGACAACGGATTTTCTGAAATCACTTCGGAATATGTTGAATGTGGTCTCAAAATAAAGAGCATGAAAAAATAAAATATTTGGTAAAAGAATATTTGGAGTTGTAGAATGAAAGATATGAGTGTTTAAAAAAGATAGATTAGAGAGAAAGTGTGTTGAGTTTTTCTTTTTTTTTTTGGGAAATGGCGGCAGAAAAATAAAAAAATTTAGTTTTGTCCTTTATGCAAAAGTTTCAAAAACCTGTCATTCTCCCTAATTGATGAAATATTTGTGTCATTCTCCCTCATTACCCCAATTAGTTAATAGGGCATGCTGATAGACATAATATGGGAGATAATCACAGAGTAGATATTAGTTAATAGGGCAAGTATTTTAAACTTGATAATGGACATAATATGGGAGATAATCACAGAGTAGTCCAATTGAAAAAACAAACACATCAGCGCCCTAATTAACTGTCATGTAAATGTGATGCTAGTGATTAATTTTTAATTTTTAAAATTTTTTTTTTTGTGCAAGGATGCTAGTGATTATTAGGCATAGCTTTCTATGTAATTTTTTTCGGGTTTTTGGCCACGTCTATTAATTCCACGTTAATAATTTAGCGTGTTGGGATTGATATTAGGTATCAAGGCAAGCGTTGTCTTCAAAAAAAGAAAAAGAAAAAAGTAAGCGTTGTTTTTATTATATTTATTATAATTATCTGTAAATTAAGTTACAAACTAAAAAACTAAAATTTTAATTAATAAAAATTGTAATAATAATTAATAATTAATAATATAGTATAGATAAAGATATAGATCGGTTGTAGTCACTTTTTGGAAAATTCTTAGGTAGGGAGTCTCTAATAGGCTCGACCGTCAGATGTGCGCCGTGTGTATATAAAAACAAAACTGTATTGTTTTATTATCCACGTGACGTAAACCTGACGGTCGGGTGTAATAGAGACTCCCTACGACAGAACATCCATTAATTAATCAAACTTACGCTCCAATCGGGCAGGTCACTATGAAAAAAAACAACAACACGAACAAAAAAAAAAAAAAAAAAAACAATAATATCACACCGGCGGTTTACTCTCCGAGCAGTCCGTCCATCTCAACGTCTATTTTCTCGTGCATCGTGTCACGGATTTTATCAACAAAAACAAACAAGTAATAATATTTATAAATCCGATATTCCCTCAAGTATAAGGATCGTAGTATAGAGGTTGATACCGGGTCGATCTTACGGGGAACTGGCGATTGTTAACCCTAGTTTTTGTCTAATCAAATTATGTCACGAGAAACTAATCTAAACAGCGGATAAAACTAAACGAAGCTGAAGACAAACTTAACTAAAACGTAAAACTGGACAGAAGATATTATCTAAAGCCAGGAAAGATACGGGTTGCGAACCAATTAAACTAAATCTAATCCTAATATGCAATAAAAAGACGAACTAATTAAACTAAACAATTCAAATTCAAGGGGTTTTAATCAATAATTTACGAACGAACAAGCAATTGATCCACTATCCTACAACTATCAATTTCGATCTAGATTATCTCGTGATTTCTAACCAAGTTGTGATTCACCTAACCACGGTATGAACTCCTAATTTCTTAGACAAGTTCTCCTATCAATCTTTTATCTTTCGATCTAAAGATTAACGCTTTCAAATCAAGGTGTGAAATCTCTCAATTTCTAACCTAGAAATCTAACCTAATAACTCTCGTTAATTAGATTTAAGATCTATTCTTTATCATGGTGATCTAAAGTTTAACATGATTTTCATCAAGATCAACAATCAACATGCAAAGATCTTTCGATACAAATTGCATAACAACATGAAAAACATGATAAAGAAACAACTTGAATTAAAATACTCACAAGATAATCAAGAACAAAACTGAATTGTTGATTGGATGGCTTCACAACGCTTGTTCAATGGAGGTCTAGCCTCTTAACATCCTCTTTGAAACTCGAATTGTTTAGAGTAAAAGTGCATAAAAGTATTTAAGTAAAAACTCGTTTGTAAACTAAGGAAAAACGCAGCTTAGCCGCCCCAGGGTTTAGGGTTCGAATATATGGTGATATTGGGGAGAAAATATGCGCCTTTATATAGAATTCGAAGTCGGTTCTACTAAGTCGGCTACCGGACGCCCGTCCGGAAAGGGTGAACGCCCGTCCAGCTTGTGTAAACTTCTTCGAGTCGGGCCGAGCTGGATCAGACGCCCGTCCTTCTTTAAATTGGACGCTCGTCCACTGAAAAACTAAACATCCTGAACCAAATTTCTCCTCCTGGACGCTCGTCCAATTGACCAAACGCCCGTCTACTCTGGACGCCAGTTCAAGCTGCTGGACGCCAGTCCAGGATCGACTTCATCTTGATTTCTTCATCTCTATCTCTTTTCATCAAATCCAATCATCATTATCTTTTTATCATCAATGAAATTCGACTCTTATCTCTTTTTGATCAACATTTGAGCATCAAACATGTACCTATAACACATTAAAACATCGCAAAATGTAATATCGTCCAAATAATCATAAAAATCACAATTAAAACACCGAAATTAACCTATTTTGCGAATAACTCTTTTAAAACCGCATTTACTTAATAAATCTACTAAACACTCGTTTCTAATGCAAATTATACGAATATGGGGGAAATTATCATAAAATATGTCAATATAAAACGTATAAATTCACCCTTAACAACTCCCCCACACTTAGCTTTTGCTCGTCCCGAGCAAAACAAAACGAAAATTAAGGCTCGAGACAAAAACAGACATCTCAGTCAATATAGCATAGATCCAATAAATTAGATGTTCACCACTGTGTGTGTGCAAAGCCATAGAAAACTTCCACTAAATCCAAACGTGAGAAACTCAAGGCAAAACTAGCTAATACCCCCTCGTAGACTAGCAATAAATGATACTCATAAGATGCACCCTACAAACGTGACATATCCCGAAAAGGATGATCGAATATATCCAGGGCCTTTCTGAAATACTCAGAGGATAATCCCTACAGCATATCCACCAGTTTCTACTGGGGATAAAATAGACGATAACTTAGTCTTATATTCATTTCATAACACTTCTTTAGCTGATTTAATTATTTCACTTTTAAACGCACATCAGAATGAGCTATTGCCCTGTCATAGCAGAATAGGATATTCGAGATATACCGTACCTTACTCCAATCATAAGGCAGCTTTTTCTGACTGTCGTGAGCTTTTAGTCATCATAGTGGTATAGGACATACGTGGTATACCCTATCGCACTCCAATCATCGACTAGCTTTCGACACACCCAATAATTCTTCATTTTTTCAACTTTTTCATTTGACAATAAGTTACGTGTTACTTATCACATTCAAACCTTAGATATTCACAGTATATCATACTTCGGTTCTAAATACAAACTATCATAAATCTCAAGATATATACGTAGCACTAAGCACATGACTTATAAGAAAATCAAAAATCACTCGTCGAAAAAGGGGTATAACTTTATAAATTAGCTCAGGTGAAACAACTAACTTATCAAACATATGATATATAGCTTAGATGACTATAAAAATAACGAACATTGATTATGCATTGCTGACTCGGGATAAAACAAAAACAAAAATGTCGAAATTTTTTGAAGATGACTCATTTTTAGCTCATTTTGCATAGAAACTTAACGAGTTAAGCAAATGTGAATGTGTAGATACATACCAAACCATTCCCCTCCCCCACACTTAAAGACCAACATGTCCTCATGTTGTGCAGAACGAAAGAAAAGATAAAGAACTTAGCTGATGTTAACAGATACTCGAATCGTCGGTCAGGCCGGAGCCTACATAGTGACACTTAAAACTCGTAACCTTACAATGTAGCTGGACAAAAGCACTAAAGATATACCTGCACGACTTGACAAACACGGAAAAATCTCGGGGAAAATGGGGAATCACACCAGAATGAAAAGATATGGCAAAGTCGAGTAATAGCAAAAGAAAAAGCATTCAATACATCCAAAAGTTGAAAAGAGTAAAAACGAAGGTACGGACGCCTTATGGCTTACATGATTCAATCGGAAAAATAAACAGTAGCAATATCAAAAGTATAACGAATCAAGTAATGACATGTAGCCAAAAATAATACAACCATAAGCTATGATAGACAAAGCAGAATCTAGAATGGAAAAACAGGATCAGGGCTGCCCCGGTGCCGCGTAGAATCATCAGCCGGAGGTGCTCCACCCGAAGGAGAGTCAGACTGCTCCTCATCAGACGACGACTCAGACTCATCCAGGACATCCGCAATCACCCGCTCAATCTCGTCTGAATAAGTGTAATCGATGACGCTTGGATCGAAGACCCTGTCGTCCCACGGCTGCCGGCCCTCACTGATACACTTCAGAATCGTCAAAATGTTGTTCTGTGAAGTCCGAATATCCTCCATCCAGTTCCGTACACTGTTGCGCATACTCAACCTCATCCGGACTGAGGGAGATAAAGTAGGAAGGGAGGAGGGTCGATGCGGTGCCGAAGACGAACCAGGCTCACCTGCCTCAGCCTCAGTCTGGATCTGACCAGAAGACTTCACTTTTTCCCGCTGCAAGAACCTCGGATTCTTCGGTTTATGATCGGTCTTGTACTCGGGGACCCTAGCGTCCTGACAGAGACTGTGGATCCAATGCGGGCAAATCAAACACCGTGTATATACCTTCTGATTCATAGAAATCTCATCAAAGATGGCTTGTCCCACATCGACATTCAGCTTAAAATTCAGAGTGTATAGCATCCCAAGGTCACCAATGTGAAAATGCATCAGGTTATTCTTAGGTAACAACCTGTTCTGGATAAACCGACATTGGACCTTCCAATCTTCTGTCCAACTAGTAGTCACCAACTCCTTCCTATCTCCGCCCGGCCTAAGTGTCCACGGCACCTCCGGGCACACCAACAACCGTAACTCCTCCAACGGATCCTCACCGGCATCCTGTTTAGCTTTAATCGCCTCCTTATAGTCCAACCCCTCAAAAGGTGCCAAGGCATACTTCTCGTTAATAACCTTGGGCGTAAATGGCACCTTTACTCCCCGAACCGTCACAACTCCGGCTGCCAAATCCGTCTGTGAGCAATTGGCATAAAATTCACGGACTAACGTAGCATTAACCGGGGTCCTCGGGGTTACCATCAAAGCTCCCCACTTCCTATCCCTCAATAACTTCACAAATAAAGGATCAACTTGAGGCTCAAGGACAGCTCGCTCGATCAACATCGTCCTCGTTAGATAATGCTTATTATAGATCTCCATCGCCGTAGGGTAGATGAATCTACGTGCAAATGGAATGGGGATAGAGGGTCTCACGTTCTGCCTAGCCGGTTCTACGTGCTCAGTTGGATCCTCGGTTCTAGGCCCCGGCTCAATGACATCTCTCTCCTCCCGAGCCTCTGACACCCTAGTCCGCATCCTTGCTAATGGCTCATCATCAGTTTCAGACCCAGACTCAGACTCATCTCGCAAAGGAACCCTAGATTGACCTCTAGGCGGATTCTGACGTTCACCAATATGAATGCCTCGGTTCGGATTGACTAATGTGGGGTCTACAGTCTTTTTCTTTTTAGCAGGTTCAGTAGCAACTCCCTTACCATGCCTCTTTATTACCGCTTTACGAACCATGGTGAACTAAGGCTACACAAACAACAATCCCAACCCCAAAATCAAACAAAACCACCCGTTTATCGTCCAAACGGGATTTCCCAAATAACACAACACCAAACCACAACAAACCACAATGCAGCCCATCCATCATCATCCATAACCATCCCAGATCATCAACCAAGAAAGAAAAATAAACCAAACAAGGAGAGGAAAACAAATAAGACAAGTTTATGTAAAAGAGTCGACTCGAAGATCGAACTCAGGAAAAATGTGAAATAATCCACGAAAAGCTTATAAAAGCTTACCAAGTACGATGATGGGATGATGAATAAACGGATTTGAGGCCCAAATAACGCCAAAACGAACCCAAAGATTTGATTTTTCTTCAAAGAAAACCGCACCAACTAGGTTATCCAATCGAATTATCTGTTGTTTGTTGGAGGATTTGGGGTGCAGAATCAAAGAGAGGGGTTTGAGAGCTGTTTGTGGCACTTTGAATCGCCCAATTTGGTTTAGAAATGAAGATTTTAGGGCGAAGGAGGGCAAAAGTCGGGTATGCAATTTAAATTTTTCGATTCGAATAAAAAAATGGAAGAAGGGGGGTATATATAGATGCAGGTTTGAACGGGCGTCCATGATCATGGACGGGCGTTCAGCTGGGGATCAAATGAGCTGGACGGGCGTCTGAAATCTCAGACGCGCGTCCAGTTGTCCAAATCACGTACAGAGTTGAAGGGAGTTTATCAGACGGGCGTCCAAGAATTTTGGACGCTCGTTCAAGGTTTCCAAAGGGCGGACGGGCGTTCAGGAACTGGGGACGCTCGTACAAAGGCAATACATATCGACGGGCGTCCAAAGGCATGGACGCACGTCCAAGGTAGAATGCAAAGCAAAACTTTAAAAAATTTCATTTAATTCAAACCCAAATTTTTATTTCATTATGATAAACTCATACAAAATTTCAAATAACAAATAAAAATGTGGACAAACAAATAAAGAAAATACTAGAACATGGTGGGTTGCCTCCCACCGAGCGCTTTTGTTTTACGTCGTTGGCTCGACGAAACAACCTAAGAACGCTAGTCATCGTAAATTTCTGACCAATCTATCACCCGGATAAGACGGCGGAGCATGTCAATTGCCGGAGGGAAATCGTACTCATCTTGCAAACCCCAGTCCTCACCAGCTACATCAACACCTCGAAAATGTTCGGCTCGCAAAGACACTAGCGCTAAATCGTCAGCATCGGATCATTCAGGATTGTGTACGGACGTCCTAGAGCTGCCTGCAACTCCTCAGTAGTGAAGTCTCCACCTCCCGAACAGCGGGGAACAATAAGAACATAGGTGATAGTCCGGATACGGGTACTAATATCAAAGTCTACGTGCAACACTATAGTTCCTCCCGGTCCGTCATCTACAGTGATAAGTGGGATCTTCCTAAGGAAAGGTAACTCCTCTGGTAGAACTCCGAAATCCATATCTAGAAAGCACAACTAACTGACAGATATAAACAAAAACGTAATAAGGCTAAAAACTTAAACAACTAGAGCAATAAAAAGTATAAAACAAAAGTAACTAAAATAAAAAAAAGGATATCTAGGATGCCTCCTAGTGGCGCTTTTGGTTAATGTCGTTAGCTCGACACAGTTTAAGCTCAGCCTGGATCAGGCCATTTAACTTTTCTGCCAACCACTACCTCGTGTAAACTTTGATTAGTAGTGTGGTTGCAGAAACAGCATCTAACACATGGGGTGAAATCTCTGATAGCTTTCCAAATACGTTTAAACCGCCCCATGGTCGATTTCTTCTTCTTCTGAGCATTCTGATGACGTTTCAGCTGACGCTCCCTCTCATACTCTTCCATATCCCAACTACCTGCTAGAACTTCTTCAGATCGACCACTACCGTCATCCTCTGAAAACAGGTCGGGTGAAAACTCATCAAATTCTTCGACTTCTGTAGCACCACACCCGAGGACATCAAGGAAACGAACAATCAAAGGCTTTTCCTTGGGTTCACCAATGTAGTGCTTACACCTTTGACCATTCACTCGAAACGGTTGGTCACCATAACCGCGTAGTTCTAGAACGCCTCCAGGAATAATTTGGAGAATTTCGAAGGGACCGGACCAACGTGTCCTCAACTTTCCAGGAAACATATGTAGCCTGGAATTGTATAGAAGAACTTGTTCCCCGACTTGGAATTCTCTTTTCTTAATTTTGGCGTTATGGAGGAGTTTCATCTTTTCCTTACTGATCCTGGCACTTTCGTAGGCCTGGAGTCTGAATTCGTCCAACTCATGCAACTGTTGCAGTCGATGCTTACCACAAGATTGGGAATCAAAGTTCAGAAACTTTGTAGCCCAATAAGCTCTATGCTCTAACTCGACTGGCAGATGACATGGCTTACCATAAACCATTTGATATGGAGATGTACCCATAGGAGTCTTATAGGCGGTCATGTATGCCCATTGTACATCATCCAATTTCAAACTCCAGTCTTTTCTATGACTGTTGACCGTTTTTTCTAGGATCTTCTTAATGCTTTGGTTGCTCCTTTCAACCTGACCACTAGTCATCGGATGATATGGTGTGCCAATCTTATGACGAACACCATACTTTTCGAGCACTTTTTCCAGAGGTCGGTTACAGAAATGCGTCCCTTCATCACTGATCAAGGCACGTGGACATCCAAACCTCACGAAGATGTTTTTCTTTAGAAATTTCATGACCGTCTTATGATCATTATGAGGAGTGGCTTGAGCCTCCACCCATTTAGACACGTAATCTACGCAGACTAAGATGTATTTGTTACCACAAGATGATGGGAATGGTCCCATAAAATCGATACCCCATACATCAAACACTTCGCATTCTAGGATGGGTTTCAAAGGCATGTCAAAACGCCTTGTCAAGGTTCCGGTTCTTTGGCATCTATCGCAAGCTTTACAGAAAGCTTATGTATCCTTAAAGATCATGGGCCAATAGAAACCGGATTGGAAGATCTTAGCAACGGTTTTCCACGGACCAAAGTGACCTCCAGTGGGTCCACTGTGGCACTGCTCAATAATATCGCGCTGCTCGGATTCTGGAACACATCTTCTAAGCAAACCATCTTTACATATCTTAAAAAGATAAGGTTCATCCCAAACGAAAGATTTCAAATCAGAGAAGAACTTTTTCTTCTCCTGATAGGACAATTCTGGATCGAGATATCGGGAATGAAGGTAATTGACAATGGAAGAATACCATGGAACATCAGGAGGACAACCGTCGATAAGCATAATGTTCTCTAGAGGAAAGTAAAGATCTATATCATCTGGATCATCCTTTTCCTCACTTAGCATTCTTGAAACGTGATCAGCCACTACGTTTTCACTACCCTTTTTGTCTTTAATCTGAACGTCAAACTCTTGTAGGGTCAATATCCAACGCAGTAGGCACGGTTTAGCCTCCTTCTTAGTCATCAGATACCGCAAAGCAGCGTGGTCAGTCCACACAATCACTTGAGCTCCTAACAAGTAACTACGAAACTTGTCCATAGCAAAGACTACGGCCAATAGTTCCTTTTCAGTAGTAGTATAGTTAACTTGAGAAGGATTCAGTGTGTGACTGGCGTAATAGATTGGCTGGAATTTCCCTTTGATTTTTTGTCCTAAAACAGCACCAACTGCATAGTTTGATGCGTCGCACATAAGCTCAAAAGGTAGGTTCCAGTCAGGCGATATAAGAATTGGAGCAGAGATCAAACGGTCCTTGAGCTCCTCAAACGCTTGCTTGCAGCTCTCATCAAAATTAAAATCAACGTCTTCCTTTAGTAAAGTAGACAGGGGCTTGGCTATCTTGGAGAAATCTTGAATGAATCTTCTATAGAAACCGACATGTCCAAGAAAGCCTCTCACTTCACGCACATTCTTGGGATAGCTCATCTTCTCGATAGCTTCTACTTTTGCCCTGTCAACTTCTATACCTTTGGCGGAGATTTTGTGGCCAAGAACTATCCCCTCATCAACCATGAAATGGCATTTTTCCCAATTGAGCACTAAGTTCTTTTCCACGCATCTGGATAAGACCTGGTCAAGGTTGTCGAGACAATCATCAAAAGACTGACCAAAGACCGAAAAATCATCCATAAAGATTTCCATGCACTTTTCTACGAGCCCGTCAAAGATAGCCAGCATACATCTTTGAAAAGTAGCTGGGGCATTGCAGAGACCAAACGGCATTCGCCTGTAGGCGAATGTACCAAAAGGGCAGGTAAAGGTGGTCTTTTCTTGGTCAGTTGGATCGATGGGTATTTGGAAGTATCCTGAATATCCATCCAGGAAGCAGTAGAATACGTGCCCCGCCAGACGCTCAAGCATCTGGTCGATGAATGGAAGAGGAAAGTGATCTTTCATGGTTACCTCATTGAGCTTTCGATAATCGATGCAGACTCTGTAACCAGTGACAAGTCTCAATGCTATCTCCTCTCCCTTCTCATTCTTCTCAATCGTAATCCCACCTTTCCTGGGAACTACTTGAGTCGGGGAAACCCATTCACTATCAGCGATGGCATAGATGATTCCCTTGTCCAGAAGTTTGATGATTTCTTTCTTAACCACCTCTTGCATATGAGGGTTGAGCCTCCTCTGGGGTTGTCTGAAACATTTCGCACCCTCATTGGTCTTGATCTTATGCATACAGATGTTAGGAGATATCCCTCTGATATCTCCTACTTGCCATCCAAAAGCTTTTTCATTCTTCTTCAAGACGTTGATTAATTTCATTTCTTCTAGACGAGACAGCTTGGCAGATATAATTAAAGGAAGCTTGTCACCTTCTCTTAAAAACACATACTTAAGATGTTTAGGCAACGGCTTCATCACCAAATCTGCAGGGGGGTCTTCTAAACTAGACTTAAGATCTCCACCTTTCAACTCAACATCGCTGAGTTTACTGAGCGGTCCCACTGCCAAAGCTTCACCTTCCAACAACTCATCTTTAAATTCAGCTTCTAACTGCTCTAGACTTACCACACCATGATTATTCAAATTATCAACCAGTCGCTCATACTCAGTTGCCACAGCCATGACTTGCTTTTCCATCAAATCATCAAAGTCATCAGATGTATCTTCAATGGAAAAACCGGTTGGGGGACCAGAGGGTACTTGAGTGAATTTGGAGACAGTATAGCTTACCTCTTGATCACCAACGCGTATTGTCACTCGCCCACCCTCACAGTCAATGAGGGCTCGAGCTGTAGACAGAAAAGGTCTTCCAAGAATTAGGGGAACATTTTCATCCTTTTCAATGTCCATGACGTACCAGTCAACGGGAAAGGTAAATCTGTCGATTTGAACTAGTACGTCTTTTAAGATTCCCGCTGCTTTCTTAGAAGATCTATCAGCGAATTGCAAATTCATGTTAGTGGGCTCTAGAAGATCGATTAAACCCAGCTGTTTGCATACAGACATCGGCATGAGGCTTATAGATGCACCCAGGTCACACAAAGAGTTAGGGAAGACCAGGCCTCCCATTAACACTGTAAGCACGAACTTTCCAGGGTCACCTCTCTTGGTTGGTAAGTCTTCATAATTGATCATTGAACAATCCTCACCAATCAGCCTCTCCAAGTCTGACAATTTCCTTTTTGAAGAAACAACATCCTTGATGAATTTTGTATACTTAGGCATCTCAACCAAGACCTCGGATAATGGAAGATTTACCTGAGTATTTTTCAAAAGGTTTAGCACCTTTTCATACTTCTTACCTTCACTCAAAGGGATGTTGCTCTTTCGTGGTGGAAATGGAAGCTTTTTCAGATCACTCTCAGAAAAGATTTTCTTTGAGGATGCATTGACGGCTTTGTCTTCCGTATCCTTCCACCTAATGCCTTTTTCAACTTTGTTTACCGCCGGGGATCGGCCTCCGACTTCCACTTGTTTCTTCACTCCTCGGGGATCGCCCACCCGAGGACTTCCAACTTTTTCACCTCTCGGGGATCGCCACCGAGTATTCTCTTTTGGCAAAGGGGAGTGTAGGTGCTCGGCTTCCCTCCCCGCCTCATCAATGGCAGGGAGGGGCTAGTGGTTTCCCGGTGGGAAGGTCCACTAACTTGAGTACCACTTCTTAAATTCATTGCACTGGCCTCCTCTCTACCGTAAGGAATTGAAGGTACGAGGTCAGGACTGTGAATTGTGTTATATAAATCGTGATCACCAACCGCCGTTTGGAGAACACATCGGAAGATAGGGGTGAATATCAAGGAGGCTCGTGTATCAAGAAGGGTGTCCACCAACCGCCGTTTGGAGAACACATCGGAAGATCAAGGCGACTCTTCCCGTTATTGGTAACATAATCTTAAACCCCCTTGTAGTACTTAAGTCCTTTAATTATGAATTGTGTTATATAAATCGTGATCCATCCGCTGCGCGAAGATCTAACTCGTTTAGATCTAAGAACCTGCATCCTTCATATGGTATCGGAGACAGGTTCCACGATTTATATAGTCATAATCGTAATTAAACGATTTAAAGGAGTGGAATTGCATGTAGGTGATATTTTACTTATTATTATGCATTAATAATTTTTAAATTGCTATGGTTGAAGAGATGGATTGGGGTTGGCACCGTTTTCCCGTTAGATCTATTGTAAACTTATATAAACGATGAAAATTCGTTCATATGAGTATAGGAAATTATGTAATTTATGTATTATTGCAATTTTAATTTCCAGAAAATAGATCTGTACATTAGCTGTTTAGTCTTTTCGTTTTTTCCGTTGTTTGAGCCGTTAAAACGAAGATCCCTCCGGTCAGAATCAAGATTGGAAGTTGATGAACAATCCCACAAATTTTGGTGTCGATCAGAGTCCGTTTGGGTATCCGTTCGTTGCTGCGAAGTGGCTGCTGTAACAGAAAAACGCAGGATTCACAGAAACCCTGACTGTGACTTCTTCGATTTTCTGGGAACAATTGGACCGTTTAAATTAAAATCCGACCGGTCAGAGCGCATATCATGGAGTGTTGGACGTGAGATAAAATTCTCAGGACGATCGGGATTAATCTTGATCCCCGATCGGCCTCAGGAAGTATATGATGCGCTGCTGTAAGTGTCTGTTTCAGCAGAAAGTTGGGCGGCTCACTGAGAAAGATTGACAAGTCACAGCTCCGATCCGACCGTCCATCTTGAAGTCCGAAGAATGATGAACAGATCTGGAAAGTTTCGTCCCGATCCGAGTTCGTTTGATATGCCGATCGTCGAAGATTCTCAACAGCTGCAGATTAGGGTTTTAATTTATTTTCGAATAGATTAGTTACGGGGGTGCCAACGGTCCATCTCGGTGTTTATTTTCCGCACTAGTATACATGTGTAGATTGTATGAGTAGAACCGGAAAATTGCCATGACATGCATCATATCATGAATTCCACTCCATATGCATACATGTAGAAATTAATTCGAGGAATTAGTTAGGCATGTATAAAACACACGATTAGTTTTAATTAATTGTTTGATATTAATTAGAAACTAATTAGGGTAAAAACCGAGGAACAAGGGTTTTTTCAATCGTCGAGGTTGGGTGATGGATTCTCGGTGAATCCCACTCTGCGAAAGCATAAGGAGTAAAATCCCGAAACCTCGTGGTTAAGGTGTTGGATTCTCCGTGAATTCCACCTTACCTAAGACGATATTACGTTTTTGTTCCGTAGTGTCTACGTGAAAGTTTGATGTTTATGGATTGGATAATCACGGGCAAACAAAGTTCGAAAGTGGTTTAACCACGGTTGGGTGGTCAACGTAGCTACGGCTCAATCGACTTCACCCTCCACGTGTGGCGTTTGCACGGGGGTCCGGCAACACCGAGCCATCCGAAGAGCCACTACGGCTCAACGGAGCTCTCCTAGCCTTGACCCGTCCGACGGCCACATATGTTCTAAGGAATAGGTCGGGTGGGCTAGCCCACATAACCGACAACATTCGGGCCTATGATTTATTGTTCTTTAATGTAACATCAAGTCCAAAAACGTGATCGCAAACCCACCACTTTTTCAAAATATTGAGTGGGAGCGGGAGAGGCGACGGCCGACCCCACGGCCCTCTACCGTTGACACAAGCAACGTGAGAGAATGGTGACGCCTCGTGCCGGCTCGGGACCGGCCTCCCTAAGGAAGGCCTTCACCGCTATCAAAATTCAAGGCTTGGTCTCCGAAAGGATAGGATTTTGGGTACTCGTCGGGTCACCGACCGACCCTAAGGCGGCACACTCGGGGTCTACCTAAAAATCTGAGACAGTAGGTCACACTCATAAAGGGTATTTTTGGTAGTACCTTGGCTGAAAAAGGAAAGGTGATTGACGATCACAAATGAGATGTTTGATTCTCAATCTAATCTTCAATATTAATCGAAACCTCTTTGACCTACCCTAAGGCGGCACTGAGGCATTAGATTAAATCCTTGGAACGGTAGGATAGACTATAAGTACTTAGTTTATGTTCCTAAAATTTTAGTAGTGTATGATTTGGATTTATTTTTTGTCAATTTTATTTACAACTGTTATATATATCTCTCTAAGGTGCTAGACTGCTAGTGTAAAATTGACTAGTAATGACTTCGTTAAAAAGTGGTAAGTAACTAGAACGTTGTATTTATTAATCTCACATGCGATTAATTTTTCGGAGGAGATATTTCTCTTGAAGCCTTCGAAACTTAAGTGACGTAAATAGACATGTCACTGCTGTCACTCGTGCAGAACGAGAGACAACCGTAGTTAGTTTGAAAGATGATTGGGACGATAAAATTCTTCTAGTGAATTGTGTAGTGTCTACACGAGAAATTTTCTGATAGAAAAATTGGAGAATCATAAATTAAAGTGTCGCTAGTTAGACGGTATTTGAACCGATAAACTAGTGGGAGCTTTTATATTATGTTTTTCTAATTTATTAGAAAATCAGTCCCACTGGGTAACACTTTCATTAGACATCCCACAGTTCACGAGTAGTGTCTACTCAAACGAACTGCTAGTTCAAGACTATTTCCTTTTAGGGAAAGTTAAGAATGGGAAAGAATATCTATAAGTGTTAATCATCTTAACTAATGAATCCTTAGCAACTTTCATAACCGAGTAACTTGACTCGATAGCTTAGTTCTTTGGAAGAACAAGGAAGTTGTGCATTAACGATTAATAGAGTAACAACGGCGTAATTTCGGCTAGAATAGTGGGAGTGATATAAGGAAATGAATTTCGGATTCTATCCTTGAATATCACGAGAAAAATTTATTTTTACGTTTACGTATTCGTTGAAAATTGGATTCACTTTCAACTCGATATATTGTTGCCTCATAGAAAGTGAATATGACATTTATAGTACGAATCCAAGACTCGGACTTTTGTTTGATAAAGTCAGAACCACTAAGAAAAGCTGAATAAGTATAACACATCTAAAACTATTAAAGGTAAAAGGTTTCCGTATTAAGATAAGCGACCTTTCAATATTTATTAATTAGTGCATATATCCTAGAGATAAGACCTGGTGACTGGCTAAGGGTGATTCCTATCTCCCAGTCTAGGAACACTATCTCAAAGGAACAATGACTAAGTTTTCTTTCAATCGGGAAAGGGTAATAGATTTGAAGGGGTAACATAGCTTGTTCACATGACCTTCGGGGTCTAGTGAGAGATACAAGCTAGTGGGAGTTTTTGAGTGGTGACATTTTGTCTGATAACTACTTGAAATGTGATTTAGTTTATCAAAAGAATACGAGGAGGAGTCTCTGATTTTAGCAAAGGAATAGAGTATTCCATGCTCAGAAATAGGCTATCGCATAGTCTTGGGACTGATGCTCGGCCTGCCTCCTAGTGGAATGTTTCTCACTGAGGAAGAAACCATAGACTTGCCTGATATAGTTATTAATGTGCTACAATACACTGTTAAACTCGATTAAGATAATTGGTTACAAAATAACGGTTAACATTATAATGTAAACCGAGAAGTCTACCTAGAAGATGCCAGTGAATTTATGGATAATGAGTGAATTCGGTTCACACCACTTCCATAAATGTAGGCATTTAGCATTTAATGCTTGAAGGTAGGACTGGAGATTTTGCGCATACGTTCAGATTGTGACTGTTCGTAAAATATCTTAATGAGACGAGTGAAGGTTGATTATAAGATTCTAGAGATCAGAAAGTGACGGTTGAACTGTCACAAGCCTTCTGATAGAATCTATAAGTAACAACCTTAAACCTTGGAGTACGGTTACCCAAAGGTAGTTACTATCCGATTTAATCGTACCACGTCCAACATCGGTTGTTGGTGATTACACCGATAAATACTACTAGATCGAATGTCAATCCACCCAAGACACGGTGGGAGTATGGTTTAACCGTTGACCCATTGTGATTTTGTGGACTTTATAATCTTTGGGGTGATTGATAACCTATGGCTCTTGGTGGGTCGTATAGGATTCGATTATAGAGGTTGGTTTGAAAACCTTAACCCCGTGAATGGAGTTTTGGTACTCCAGTTCGTTCGACCTCTTGTAGAACCACCGAGTGTCTCAGCCCGGTGGGAGCAATTGGATCTACACGGAAAAGAGTCGAATGAATAGGAAAGTTTAAACTTTCGGTGCAAATTTGAGTGGTATAGGGGTGATTCCACGACAAGTAGAGAGTTAACCAGACCTTGAACTCTCTCACCACTCGCCTTGCTAGATTTCGTTAGAAAGCGAGAAAATAGGGGTGATTCCCCGAGACTTTCTTGCCGAACAACGGAATCGAATTCATTCGAACGAGAAGGGTTTTAGCTAAGAATGAATAACGGATTCGTTACAAAGCGTAAGATAGGGGTGATTCCCTAAGACCTTTTTTGCGAGACTAACGATATCTTAATTCATTCGAAAGAACCTTTGGTAGGAGGCTCGCCATGGCTTATATCCTTTGTGGATTTAAGAGAACCTCTCGGTCATTTAAAAGTCACATGTTTTAAAATATGTGGACTTGACCGAGTATTGATAAGTCTTTCGTATTTCGGATATCAATATTGGTAAAGTAGTAGTATTAGTGTTCATGAATGATAACACCGAAACAGCTTGGAAACAACATGTGTGTGCTATCCGAAGTCGGAAATCGACAGCCAAGATTCTCTGGATGAGAGAATTGGACTATATTCTAAGAATCCGATTCGGTCTAATTCACGAGAATGAGTCATTGGCTATCCCACCTATCTTATTGAATAAGATGATCATGCATATACGTATGCAACATTCATCGAGAGTAGTCCTACCTTACATCTCGTGAATGATTCTCTAAATCTCCGGATAAAGAGAAAATGGGATAGAGTCTCTCTTGGATAACGGCAAGTCAAAGTCATAATAAGTCAATTGCGCTTGAATCTTGGATTCAAGCAATAAGTAGCGGTTTAGTATGTCCTCAAGTATCGTTAGAGAACGAGTAATAATATGCTTGTATATTTAGGTGCAAACTTGAATATGGTTGACCACACTGATTCTGACTTGTAGTCAGATTAAGGATGATCATTAAGTTGATCTCGGGCTCGGTGTTTACTCATAGTGCTTAGAATTTCCTTTTGGTCCGGGAGTAATTCCGGTGTCCGATAAGCCGATATCACTTCATTGTGAAAACAAGTGAAGATATAGCTTAGAAGGATCTTCTCGGTCACAAGAAGTCAAAAGCATATCGAGAGAGAGTACCGCCCGATTGGAAGGACCGGCTACGTTTCAATCCTAAAGATCGTCTCGAGTCGACAACCAAGCTAATCGTTGTACCAAGTCGAGTGCTTGGAGGGTACGGCATTGATGGATATGTCTCATCTCGCTTTTAGAGCAAGTGGGAGAGTGTTGTGAATAAGATGAGAAAGGGTGTGCTCTAAAAACAATCGTCGCTTGTCATTTCGTGCAAGTGGGAGATTGTTAGGTGTAGTGCCCGAAAGACAATTTGTGTAATTGTTTTTAACAATGGATGACAGATTTTATCTCACCTTATTACTTGCTTTGTGCTTGTAAATAATACACCGCCGCAAACCCTAAGTATATCGCATGTAACCGCTTAACTCGTTGTATGGCATGCACGTGAGGATTGAGTTAGTGGTGATATACTTAAATCGTTAGTCCGTGGTGAACTTAATCGTAGTTTAGTGGTCTCTTGATTAAAACACCAATAATGCGCCCGTAACACCTTAGGGTGTGATAGTCTTATCCGGACCGTCGGTGAGGGTACCTACGTGGGGCATTTATATATGATGGCATTCATATAGATCGGACCGATTTAATCTGAATTTCTTGATATAATTCCGTAATCGAGGAATCTTATTAAATCATTAGATGATCATATATGGATCAACCTTAATCCTGAGGTGATCACAGGATGCTGCTTGTCCCGGGGTAGTGTTTGATGTGTTAGTTACGGTTCACTTTAATATGTGTTCCAAGCCACTTCTCATTGGCACTATCTCCAGATGAGTGAGTAGTTCTGATTTTCACAGACATGGAATCCATTCCTTCCCGCGGGAAGTAGAGAGACAGTCCCCTTATTTGTTAGCCCTAAGAAATTGATCGATCCCGGGAGTTCACATTTGACTAATTAGCTACTAGTCGATATGCATACTAATTGATCATCGTGGGGTTAATGGTAAATAAGGATAAGATATTCGAGTCGGGTTCACGGAGACTTCCCACTCGTAATGGACAAGCCTATGGAGGGTTAATCCGTATGTAGTGATTATATCAATGGACGCTTATTCACTCTACGGGTTGAGTATAAGTATACATCTATAATCGGTAGAGTTCGCTTTCGGGTTTATGGTGGCGTAATCCCGGAATTAATAATTAATGTACTTATTCTCGTTTGATGAATATTAATTATTGGAGCTACCGGTTATAGGTCCATGGTCCCCGATGTGGCTTCGTAATTCGGACTAATAATCTTGTTACTTGGGCCTCAGTGATAATTAATTGGCTAGGCTAATTAATTGATATGCAAAATATTATTTAGTTGGGCTAAATAATATAATACACATAAAAGACATTTTATGTGGGCTTTTAAACCCTAGGGGTGGCGCCTCATACTTCATTAAATGCAAGATTTGATTTTCTTGTGTGATTAATGATTAATAAAAGATGATTTATTTGTAATTGATTGATTGATTAATCACAATCTTTTATAAATGGAATTATCATTTATTGTGATTTCTTTTTAATTATTTATTTAATTAATTAGAAACTTGGAGGCCAAGGATTTACTCTCTTATATAAAGAGAGTTCTTCCAAGACATAAGTACAATGAAAATTTCGCCCCACTCATTAAAAAAGAGAGGAAAAATTTGTTTCTCTTGTCTAGGGTTTTAGAGGAAGAAAAACTTGGAGTTTTTCTTGGTGTTGCATATCAAGGAGGCTCGTGTATCAAGAAGGGTGTCCACCAACCGCCGTTTGGAGAACACATCGGAAGATCAAGGCGACTCTTCCCGTTATTGGTAACATAATCTTAAACCCCCTTGTAGTACTTAAGTCCTTTAATTATGAATTGTGTTATATAAATCGTGATCCATCCGCTGCGCGAAGATCTAACTCGTTTAGATCTAAGAACCTGCATCCTTCAAGTACACGGGCCTTTGTTCAAGTCGGTTTGAGCAACTTGACCACCCTTGGGATTCTTCTCAGTGAAAGTGGGCAGTTGCCCTGGGGGTCTTGAAGCTAACTGCTCAGCCAGTTGTCCAATTTGCCTCTCAAGGTTCTTATTTGTAGTCATCAGGAGTTGTATACTTTTATTTTGCTCCTCCAATTTAGCTTCGAGATTGTTAGATTGGGAGGGGCCTTGAGAGTTTTGGAAATTTTGAGCATAGGGCTGGTTGGGCCGACTTTGAAATTGAGAATTTGAATTGGAAGGCCAATTCTGATTGAGTCTTTGAGTAGGATTGGAAAATTTTGAGTTTTGGTTCTGATTAAAACCAGGGTTTCTATTAAAATTTTGATTCGAATTAAAATTCGAATTAGGATTGAAACTGGAAGATTGATTAAACCCGTGGTTTTGGAAATTATTCTGGCCAGAAACTTGATTAGACCTTTGATTATTCTGGCCATAGAATGCATTTACTTCCGCATTCTGCCCGTTCATAGGACAGAATTTAGATGTGTGCCCCACCTCGTCACAATTTTGACATGTGACTTGATTATACTGTCCATAATCATGAACCAAGCATTCACTTGATAAGGTGCGGGGGATTGAATTGACACCGGCCATTCACATGGCCGGTCCGACAAAGAGTTTTCGCATGCTGAACCCGAGGGTTCCGTGGAAAGAAGAAGTTTGATTTATCGGATTTGTAACTTGAGATGCGCGTCATCCGCTTCGCAAAGCATGGCGATCAAACATTGCATGTTTACCTCCTCTACCTTAGGAGGAGGAGGAGGTGATTGAATTGCTTGATAAGAGGGGGCGTAGTTGTACTTTGCAATGTCCTCAAACAGTGCCCATCCCTCATCGGGCGTTTTCTTCGAAACGCCCCACCGGATGAACTATTGACCATGCCTTTTGTAAGCTCGGTCAATCCACTAAAGAAGGTGTTGACTTGCCTTTCCAGTGGCAAGCCGTGGTGGGGACACTTTCTAAGCAGAGATTTGAATCTTTTCCAACAATCGAAGAATGATTCATTCTCTTTCTGGTAGAAAGTGAAAATCTCGTTTAAACACTGGGCTGTTTTTTAAGGTGGGAAGTATTGAGTCAAGAACTCCTTTTCGAGTTCGGCCCAGGTGGTAATAGATTCAGAGGGGAGAGAGCTATACCACTCCTTAGCTTCTCCCTTCAACGAAAAAGGAAAATTTTTTAGTTTGATGGCATCCTCACTTACTCCTTGGATGCGTGTGGTGCCGCATATCTCTAAGAACGTATGTAAGTGAGTATGGGGATTCTCTGACTGGTAACCGTGGAAAATAGATGCATGCTGCATCATCCGAATAAGTCCCGGTTTTAGCTCGAAAGTTTGTGCGGTGATGGCCGGAATGACAATAGCCGGGTTGATCGTGATCGCGCCCGGTGCATGGCGTAGTCCGCCAACGTACGTCTATCATTAGCACCATTATTACAAAATCGTGATTTCCTTGGCTAAGCGATCCTCAAGATCTTGCTCGGCTCGCTCGCGAACCGCGAACGGAAGATCCGCATGTTTGGCCGGACTACGGTTCGCTCAGGGTCGGGGGTGTATAGTAACGGTCCCTTTTGACTCCAAGTTTGCATAAACCGGACCAAAAACAAGTGAAAGCAACCTAAAGACTAAGAAATTAAAAGCCTAAACTAAAAATTAAAGCCTAAGAAGAGAAAAAGAAATGAAAATAGTTAAGACAAGGGCTCAGACGGACGTCCAGAAACCTGGACGGGCGTCTGGCTGGAATTTGAACTAGACGGGCGTCTGGAAATCCAAACGCTCGTGCGATAGGTTGAAGAAATGGACGGACGTCCAAATTGGATGGACGCTCGTCCAAAAGGTTAAAAACGGTTCAGAGTTGAAAATTTTAGAACAGACGGGCGTCCACTGGTCTAGACGCCCGTTTGGAAGCAGAAAACGAAGCAGGAATGGAGAAGAACAGCAGGAAAAAGAGAAACAGAAAAAAAAAAAAAAAAAAAGAAGGACAGATAAAACGGAAGAACTAATCACAAGGAAACTATATAAAGAGAAGATCTTAATCCCTAACTAAAACTCTAATATCCTACTTACCTGAACGATAATCAACTAAAAACAGGAATTAATACGAAATAAAAACAAGAAAAACGAAAAACAAAAACTAGGCAACCGTCCGGTTCCCCGGCAACGGCGCCAAAAACTTGTCACGGATTTTATCAACAAAAACAAACAAGTAATAATATTTATAAATCCGATATTCCCTCAAGTATAAGGATCGTAGTATAGAGGTTGATACCGGGTCGATCTTACGGGGAACTGGCGATTGTTAACCCTAGTTTTTGTCTAATCAAATTATGTCACGAGAAACTAATCTAAACAGCGGATAAAACTAAACGAAGCTGAAGACAAACTTAACTAAAACGTAAAACTGGACAGAAGATATTATCTAAAGCCAGGAAAGATACGGGTTGCGAACCAATTAAACTAAATCTAATCCTAATATGCAATAAAAAGACGAACTAAACTAAACAATTCAAATTCAAGGGGTTTTAATCAATAATTTACGAACGAACAAGCAATTGATCCACCTATCCTACAACTATCAATTTCGATCTAGATTATCTCGTGATTTCTAACCAAGTTGTGATTCACCTAACCACGGTATGAACTCCTAATTTCTTAGACAAGTTCTCATATCAATCTTTTATCTTTCGATCTAAAGATTAACGCTTTCAAATCAAGGTGTGAAATCTCTCAATTTCTAACCTAGAAATCTAACCTAATAACTCTCGTTAATTAGATTAAAGATCTATTCTTTATCATGGTGATCTAAAGTTTAACATGATTTTCATCAAGATCAACAATCAACATGCAAAGATCTTTCGATACAAATTGCATAACAACATGAAAAACATGATAAAGAAACAACTTGAATTAAAATATTCACAAGATAATCAAGAACAAAACTGAATTGTTGATTGGATGGCTTCACAACGCTTGTTCAATGGAGGTCTAGCCTCTTAACATCCTCTTTGAAACTCGAATTGTTTAGAGTAAAAGTGCATAAAAGTATTTAAGTAAAAACTATTTGTAAACTAAGGAAAAACGCAGCTTAGCCGCCCCTAAGGTTTAGGGTTCGAATATATGGTGATATTGGGGAGAAAATACGCCGCCTTTATATAGAAATTCGAAGTCGGTTCTACTAAGTCGGCTACTGGACGCCCGTCTGGAAAGGGTGAACGCCCGTCCAGCTTGTGTAAACTTCTTCGAGTCGGGCCGAGCTGGATCAGACGCCCGTCCTTCTTTAAATTGGACGCTCGTCCACTAAAAAACTAAACATCCTGAACCAAATTTCTCCTCCTGGACGCTCGTCCAATTGACCAAACGCCCGTCTACTCTGGACGCCAGTTCAAGCTGCTGGACGCCAGTCCAGGATCGACTTCATCTCTATCTCTTTTCATCAAATCCAATCATCATTATCTTTTTATCATCAATGAAATTCGACTCTTATCTCTTTTTGATCAACATTTGAGCATCAAACATGTACCTATAACACATTAAAACATCGCAAAATGTAATATCGTCCAAATAATCATAAAAATCACAATTAAAACACCGAAATTAACCTATTTTGCGAATAACTCATTTAAAACCTCATTTGCTTAATAAATCTACTAAACACTCGTTTCTAATGCAAATTATACGAATATGGGGGAAATTATCATAAAATATGTCAATATAAAACGTATAAATTCACCCTTAACACATCGCGTCTCTCTCTGTCTCTAATGAGAGACGACTAGCCTTGCCTTGCGAGTAAACCACCAATATAGGTCAGATAGCAACGGTCCATCATTTTCCTCAATTTCCTTAAGCAGCTAGCGCTGTGAAGCCCATCCCCGCTGCGGACAGGAAGGAATGAGCATCATATATCACGATCAACACAATCGCTAGCAATTTCACCACAAACGCATACAGTAGTAGGCCAAGCTCCCCTAATATGAGGCTTTTAATCTTGGAACCCCTCTTGGAACCCCATAGTTAAAATACCCCCGAATTACGCCAAAGACAGCAACTGCTAACTCTAAAACAGAGACAACGAACTCTAAAGCAGAGACAAACCAGCGTAACTCGGTAAGCAACGGTCTCCTTCTGAATAGAAGGGCATCACCATTGGGCATCACCATTGGGATTTTTTAAATCTTCATCGTGACCGGCCGAAGGGAGAAGATAAGTTGGAAAACAAATCTGCAAAGGTAGGCAAAAATATGAAACCGGCGGATGATAGATGTTTTCTTCATTTTAAATAGGAAATGGCCATAAAATCCATTTGCAAATAAATAAAACCAAGTTCTGAATAACTGTAACGGCGGATCTGCTTTTATTTCTTTCATAATTCCTAATTCCTACACAAACCATCAATGAAAAATACGACCTACACAATCAAAAATCTGGAAAATATGAAGCAAAAAAGCTTTTAATTTTTAGGATTTTTCATGGTTTGACACGCAATATATATATATATATATATATATATATATATATATATATATATATATATATATATATATATATATATATAATTTATTGAGCGAATTGTTACTCATGAAAGATAAAAAAAAATACAAGAATGAATGGACAACAACACAAAGTAGAAAAGTTACTTTCTTATACAAGGAAAATCGTGCCGATGGATAATAAACTCCTTAGATTTCTCCTATGAATGAAGACGAGTTGCCAATCCACAGAAGTAAAATAAAAAGACATGGTGAGTATGTATATGAGGCGGCCAGTTCGTAACTTAGTTTGTAAATAGAAAGGGTTTGCAATGAAAGCTCTCTTATTTATAGCTGTGATGTTAGGGTTCCTCAAGGTTATATGGACCAAATTACCCCCACTAGTCACATTGTTTAATTTATAAGAAAAATAATATTAGTGATGTGACGACCCGTATCGAGAACTACTTATTTTTGGGAAACGAATCGTTCGGCTATGTTTCAAAAGTAAATCTCGAAACACGAAGCCTCTCCTATAAAAAAATATGTGTGTCTCGTACATACCTTTTCATATATTTTCTAGAGGTGTTTACAAAGGCTCGAGATATATTTTACAGTTATTTTTGGAATAGGACATTACAAGTGACACAATCATTCGATCACAACGAGTGATACGACCAGGTCGGACCGACTCCAGGGAGTGCCCCCGCCCTTCAAATTTCTATGTGAAATTACTAATATACTCCTCTAACTAAAAAAATATATGAGTATATTATCTCGAACACTTTTTAATGAAATTATGATCCAGGTGGGGGTTATAATCCAGCACAACAGTGGACCGAAGGAGTTGTCACTATCCACAGCGTCACTAAGCAAAAAACTGGGTATGAAATTCATGTGGTATGTATAAGTAAGTGGACCCAAGGAGTGTTATTAACTTCTCCTAAGAAAGTCAGCAACAAGGTCATAATGGTTGGATCAAAGAAAAACTGAATGATGAGATGAGTGGGGTATCCTATTGGACTAAGAAGAAAATAATTGCAGCCTTAATTGGTTCTTGATGAGCGGGATTACTTTTTTTTTATTATCTTTCTCTATACATTCAAGGATATTTTTGAGATGGTGGGAAGGAGGATGATATGCAAGAGGAAAGGATGATATGCAAAGAGGATACTATCAATGGTGATAATAAAAGATGATGAGAATGCTGATAATGGGTGAACCTTTGAAGTTGCGAATCGAGCTGAACTTACTGAACGAGCATAATTTAGCTAAGGAGTGGTATAAATACTAGAAGTAATGATGTAATATGTACCGAAATTATTATCAATAAACTCTATTTTCTCTCCCTGTCATTCTCCCTAATTGATGAAATATTTGTGTCCTTCTCCCTCATTACCCCAATTAGTTAATAGGGCATGCTGATTGACATAATATGGGAGATAATCACAGAGTAGTTATTAGTTAATAGGGCAAGTATTTTAAACTTGATAATGGACATAATTTGGGAGATAATCACAGAGTAGTCCAATTGGAAAAACAAACACATCAGCGCCCTAATTAATTGTCATGTAAATGTGATGCTAGTGATTAATTTTTAATTTTTAATTTTTAACTTTTTAATTTTTTTTTGTGCAAGGATGCTAGGGATTATTAGGCATAGCTTTCTATGTAATTTTTTTCGCGTTTTTGGCCACGTCTATTAATTCCACGTTAATAATTTAGCGTGTTGGGATTGATATTAGGTATCAAGGCAAGCGTTGTCTTCAAAAAAAAAAAAAAAAAAAAAAAAAAAAAAAGTAAGCGTTGTTTTTATTATATTTATTATAATTATCTATAAATTAAGTTACAAACTAAAAAACTAAAATTTTAATTAATAAAAATTGTAATAAAATAATTAATAATATAGTCTAGATAAAGATACTTATCCCTAATCGGTTGTAGTCTAAAAAACTAAAATTTTAATTTTTGTAATAAAATAATTAATAAATAGTCTAGATAAAGATACAGATCGGTTGTAGTCACTTTTTGGAAAATTCTTAATAGGAGTCTCTAATAATAGGCCGACCGTCGGATGTGCGCCGTGTGTATATAAAAACAAAACTGTATTGTTTTATTATCCACGTGACGCAAACCTGACGGTTGGGTGTAATAGAGACTCCCTACGACAGAACAACCATTAATTAATCAAACTTACGCTCCAATCGGGCAGGTCACTATGAAAAAAAAAACAACACGAACAAAGCAAAAAAAAAAAAAAAAAAAACAACAACAACAACAACAACAACAATATCACACCGGCGGTTTACTCTCCGAGCAGTCCGTCCATCTCAACGTCTATTTTCTCGTGCATCGCGTCTCTCTCTGTCTCTAATGAGAGACGACTAACCTTGCCTTGCGAGTAAACCACCAATATAACCACCAATATAGGTCAGATAGCAACGGTCCATCATTTTCCCCAATTTCCTTAAGCAGCTAGCGCTGTGAAGCCCGTCCCCGCTGCGGACAGGAAGGAATGAGCATGCATCATATATCGCGATCAACACAATCGCTAGCAATTTCACCACAAACGCATACAGTAGTAGGCCAAGCTCCCCTAATATGAGCCTTTTAATCTTGGAACCCCTCTTGGAACCCCATAGTTAAAATACCCCCGAAATACGCCAAAGACAGCAACTGCCAACTCTAAAACAGAGACAACTAACTCTAAAACAGAGACAAACCAACGTAACTCGGTAAGCAGACGGTCTCCTTCTGAATAGAAGGGCATCACCATTGGGCATCACCATTGGGATTTTTTTAAATCTTCATCGTAACCGGCCGAAGGGAGAACATAAGTTGGAAAACAAATCTGCAAAGGTAGGCAAAAATATGAAACTGGCGGATGATAGATGTTTTCTTCATTTTAAATAGGAAATGGCCATAAAATCCATTTGCAAATAAATAAAACCAAGTTCTGAATAACTGTAACGGCGGATCTGCTTTTATTTCTTTCATAATTCCTAATTCCTACACAAACCATCAATGAAAAATACGACCTACACAATCAAAAATCTGGAAAATATGAAGCAAAAAAGCTTTTAATTTTTAGGATTTTTCATTGTTTGACACGCATATATATATATATATATATATATATATATATATATATATATATATATATATATAATTTAATGAGCGAATTGTTACTCATGAAAGATAAAAAATTAAAAAAAAATTACAAGAATGAATGGACAACAACACAAAGTAGAAAAATTACTTTCTTATATAAGGAAAATCGTGCCGATGGATAATAAACTCCTTAGATTTCTCCTATGAATGAAGACGAGTTGCCAATCCACATAAGTAAAATAAAACGACATGGTGAGTATGTATATGAGGCGGCTAGTTCGTAACTTAGTTTGTAAATAGAAAGGGTTTGCAATGAAAGCTCTCTTATTTATAGCTGTGATGTTAGGGTTCCTCAAGGTTATATGGACCAAATTACCCCCACTAGTCACATTGTTTAATTTGTAAGAAAAATAATATTAGTGATGTGACGACCCGTATCGAGAACTACTTATTTTTGGGGAAACGAATCGTTCGGCTATGTTTCGAAAGTAAATCTCGAAACACGAAGCCTCTCCTATAAAAAAATATGTGTGTCTCGTACATACCTTTTCATATATTTTCTATAGGTGTTTACAAAGGCTCGAGATATATTTTGCAGTTATTTTTGGAACAAGACGTTACAAGTGACACAATCATTCGATCACAACGAGTGATACGACCAGGTCGGACCGACTCCAGGGAGTGCCCCCGCCCTTCAAATTTCTATGTGAAATTACTAATATACTCCTCTAACTAAAAAATTATATGAGTATATTATCTCGAACACTTTTTAATGAAATTGTTCATTTAGCTTAATTGATGAAATGTCTTATTATTGACCTAACAGTCAAAGGATCGGAACCCGACTGCCCCAATTTTATTCTAAACTTTATCATAAACTTACAAAATTAGTGTATTAGACTAATGCGTCTATTTTGTTTTTATTTATGTTTTCCCTTTTTCTTATTAAGATGGCCTGATAATTTTTTTTTTATATTACATCCTTACATACTTATATTTATCTCTATTACATTCTTATAATAATCATATCTCTTTTAGTTTTTTAATTCATCATATTAAGCAGTAGCTTCCGTAATATATCTATTATAATTCATCATTAATTTCAATATATCATAAACATACAAAATTAATCTATTAGACTAACACACATATGTAAGGGTCACTTGGTGTATGCGTTTATCAATTTTTCGTATAAAGATACCCACTTGTTGATAGTATTAAATAAAAACAGCTAATATTTATCTGAAATCTAAACTGATAAAAACCGTGTTATTAACTTTATTATTTATATATTTTTTTGAGGAGGAACTTTATTATTTGTATATTTATGAATTTTACAAAACAAAAAAAAAAAATTTGCTGCGATATTTTAGTGAAAATTGGACCCTCAGTAAAAACAATCTGGGTCCGCCTCTGGACACGACCTTTTACAACATTGATTATCATGAGTCTAGCATTGATTATCGGTGTAAAATCGTGTTATGTCACTAGGTTGTGTCACTCATTGTAACTGAGTGGTTGTGTTAGTAATGGATGTGTTAGTAGTGGTTGTTGGGAAAAAAAATAAAACTTAGGGAAAAGGACCGACAAAACAATACTCCAAGGCACGTGATTTGCGTTGTCTTTTGAGAGATGTTTCTCCCCTACAAAGTCACTTAGGGTTTACATGAAATTCTCTCTCGGGATACAATGGAGGTGTTTGATTCAAACAGTGACAGTTTTATTAAACCAGAGAACACTCAAAAAATAGTTCTGATGATGCTTTCAAAAATGAATATTATTAATTTTCATGTATGCATTGAGTCGTATTTATAGGACAAAAAAGGTACTGGACATATCCGCTCGGAGATTCATGCATCCGGACGAAGAGTTATAGATACATGAATTTGATTGCATCTCTTCACAGATGCATGAATTCGATTCGCACCACTTCGCATATTCATGTATCCGAATCGCATCACTTCGTAGATTCATGTATCTGAATCGCATATTTTCGCACCCAATTTTGTTACGACAACTCAAATGCATACAATAACAAAATGTGTAATTTAATGAAAAAATATCTAACAATTTCCCCCTATTTTTTCAGAAAAATATTTATATGTAAAAAACAAATGAATGAAGCGGCTGCATCACCTAATGTGATTGCATACGTACCCTTGTGGGGATCAAGCCATCGTAGTTAATGCAGACACGGACTAAGCATCATCGTAGGAAATCATACATAAATGAAAGTAGCTTTTGGCTTTGAACTTCCACTTAGTGTAAATAACTCAAAGTTTCATCAGGGTGCTATATATGGTGAACGCATCTTGAACCAAGGACCCTATCGTGATGTAACCGGAGTTATCACACATACTATTCCGATAAAAGAGTGTCTTTTTGTTCCAACGCATTAATGGTCATGCGTTATATCCTGAAATTCATGAGTGCTCCAAAGACGGTCTATACCTCATAGAAAGCAGCCTGGATTTCACACTCACATAGGTAAGTCCATTCAAAGTGATACCGCGTGTCACTTCCTCCAATAATAAGACTTATTAAGAACTATATTCAACCTTTACCATGCGGTATTTACACACACTAAAGATTTCATAAATGAAATATATTAATACTCTAGCGTCTCGTTGTAGTTAGACTTTAACTTGTCTGTACCCTTTGAACTTTGTTTATATTTTAAAACATAAGTAGGGTTCCCGTCAAGGCTAATTGATGTTTCATAGACCTTAATCTCATTGCTTTCGTTGTTTTGGCAATCATATCTCTAGTCAATCCTTTCGTCAAAGGATCTGCTAGGTTATTCTTTGACTCTACATAGTGTCAGAAAAAAATGGGCCAACTCAGATTGTAAACTGCTGTGTTATCAATTAATGTCAAATTCAATTACACTGATTAAGGTACTCAAAACACTATTGGTGAAGAGAGTTCAAATAAGAGTGACACTTGGGACATGTCATTTGTTGTCTAATGGAGAGAGTAGGTTATTTGATCCTAAAAAGGATCAGGAGGTGGTCATTTTGCTACAGGCCCATCAGGAAGATGAATATATGAATATTGGATCTGATTTTTTTAAGTTTCTATCGATGATGGTTCCAACTAAAGCAGAGTGCAAACTGACAGAGTACAAAGATGATCCTCCAGTCAAGGTTGAACCAGATGAGAACTCTTCTGTGGCAATACTTGGAGTTTCTATTGCGTTTAAAAGAGTGAAGACACCTTGTGAGGAAATGACTGTGAGCAAATATTTGATGTTCAATTATGATCCAGGTGGGGGTTATAATCTAGCACAACAGTGGACCGAAGGAGTTGTCACTATCCACAGCGTCACTAATTAAGCAAAAAACTGGGTATGAAATTCATGTGGTATGTATAAGTAAGTGGACCCAAGGAGTGTTATTAACTTCTCCTAAGAAAGGTAACATCAGGGCACTCAAAAGTCAGCAACAAGGTCATATATCCAGTTCAATTTATAATGGTTGGATCAAAGAAAAACTCAATGATGTGATGAGTGGGGTATCCTATTGGACAAGAAGAAAATAATTGCAGCCTTAATTGGTTCTTGATGAGCGGGATGACTTTTTTTTGATTTTTTTTTTCTCTATACATCCTTGGGGACAAGGATGTTTTTGAGATGGTGGGAAGGAGGATGATATGCAAGAGGAAGAAGATGATATGCAAAGAGGATACTAGAAATGGTGATAATGAAAGATGAGGAGGATGTTTTGGTCGTTGTGGTTTACACGGTGATACCTCGAGCTACAAATGAGAAATGGTGATTTTGGAGTTCGGAATTTTCTCTATATCTTTGAGGACAATGATGTTTTAAAGGGGTAGGAGATGTCAGGAACCTGAACTTTCGAAGTTGCGAATCGAGCTGAGCTTAGTGAACGAGCATAGTTTAGCTAAGGAGTGGTATAAATACTAGAAGTAATGATGTAATATGTACCGAAATTATTAACAATAAACTCTATTTTCTCTCCCTGTCTAATCTCTCTTCTATTCTGCGTTCTTTATCCCTTTCTTCCCTAATTTCCTCTGTTCCTCCCCTAATTCCTCTCCTCTATCCCCAAATTTCATCTCAAAAACCCTAGTTAGGATCGAATCCTAACAGATGTTTTCCTGAATTTTCTGCAAGTGCTTGCTGTATTTTCAGTAAACAATTCCCCTTTTAGTTCCAGGGGAAGGTCAAACTTACTTTGTGGGTAGTTTTTTTGGACTTGTTGAGATTATTTTTTAGAAAAAGGGACGGCCTAGACATTTCATTTGTTAATTGTTATGCTATCAATTTTGTTGTTGAAAATACACGACTTTTAAGTTTGTTCTTTCATGTGGCTTCACTTGCTTAAAATCTGCAATACAGCTTGCTGTGGCTACTGTCTGCCATGTTTCAACTACTTGTGGAAGTGAAAGCATTAACCATGCTTTATCTGCTGGTGCTGAGCAAGCTGTTGATTATACAGCTGAGGTAAAGATATCATGGCCACAATCTTTTCTGCGGCTCCTTATTTCTTCTATTTCTGTTATCGTTATTATTGATATTGTTGTTATTTTTGTTTATTTTTGCCCTATTGCTGGATGGTTTTTCTATTCTGACAGGACGTTGGCATCGTTTTTACACCAGATAATTAGAATGGGTGTTTTGTTTTGTATTGAAATGGAACAGAATACTGGTGGACATACATGAGGGCAGATGCAGAAGGTTTTGAAGAAATCCGCAGACTGTGTGAGACGGGAAAACTGAGAATCCCAGTGGACAAAACATTCCCATTTACACAAGTTAGAGAGGCTCATGAAGAAAAAGACAAAAAAGGCCATGTTCCTGGGAAGATTGTGTTGGAACTAGACTAAACTAATAGAAATAATAATAATAATGAATCATAGAAACCTTTTTTTTTCCTTCTCTTTTTGTAAATCAGTTTTGCCTTTTATGTTTGTGTGTGGCAGCAGCCAGCAGTAGCAGTGAACAATAATATGAATAAATGAGAACATCTTCCTTCTTATACACAAACCTTTAAAGATCACACTTAAGATCATAGCATTTGAACAAGATTAAATATTGCTTTTTTGGAAATTTAAGAGTAAAAGTCACTCGTTCACGACAATATTGACTAACTCGTACTCCACAAGAGAGACATTGTTATCTTCTTTCACTTGGAATGCAGCAGATGCCGGTTCGGTCACCTCAATACGGCCCCACTTGTCAACTGCTAGCCTCATTGATCCTTTGAACATATCGATCTTTGCATTGCGTAAGATAACGGTTGCACCCGGTTTCATCATATCAACTGCATGAAGCGCGTCATATGCATCACAAATCAGCAACCAAACACAACACAAATTAAACAAGTTAATTGCATTAGATGATTTGAGTTACCTTGTTCGTTGCGAGCGGTGAATAGGATGGTCCCGGTGTCATCACCTACAAGGCACTCGGCAATGCGGGTGCTGCGAAGGTGTGGAGAGACAGCACGTCCCTTTTGCAAAACTGTATTGGAATCAACCACCTTCACTATGAGAGTGTGGCCGTATGTTCCAGGCTGCAGACTATCTACCTTCACAAAAACTGGCTTCCTCAAACCTCCTCCTCCTGTCACCGCCGCCACCGCCGCCGGTCTCCTCGCATTTGAAGAATTCACCTCCATTAATGCACCGCGTAAAACTTGAGAACCTAATAATATGTTTCTTTGTGGGTGCCTTTGCGGTTGTACAGTGGTGAAAGGGGTGACTCTCGTTGTCTGGTATTTAGAGTAGTAGGTTGAGTAGTAGTTATTATAACTTGCATTCTTTTGGACTTCCTTTTCGGCTGTTTTGGAAAAACTGATCGGCCTTTTTGGGCTTTGTGAATTGAATTAAACGTGACCGATTGGGATCTGAGGCAGTAATTCTTTAATATATATACTGTATTTTTTTTTTCCTGAAAGAACATCACGTTAAAGGCGTAAACTGTTAGAAGTCAATGACTTCTAGATTATTCTACAACTAGTATAAGGGAAAAATCTAGAAATTATTTCTTTAGAGAATAGTCTAGAATTCTAGAAAATACTTAGATAAATATGTAATTCACACTTTGCCTAGAAACATCTAGTGTGTATATTCTCTAGAAGGATCTACTACTTTTTCTAGGATATTCTTACATTTCCTATAAATAGGAGTTGTAACTTAGGCCAACAACACAACACACACAAGTTGTGAAGTGAGTCTCCCACATCAAACACTTTCTAGTTGTTTCTCTTCTTGTATTTTTCAAGTGTCCCATTTGTTGTATATTTTGTGTATCAATAAAATATCAAGTTCTATATTCCAAGTGTTTGGACCTACCGCTTACAACACAACAAGTGGTATCGGAGCCTTGTCGATCGGGCGTAGTTTTTTGTGGTGGTGATTTTTGGTCGGGGACCAACGACATCGTCACTCTGCCGGAGTAAAAGGTCGGAGGATATTATTCACCGTTTGAGAAGAATCACTCAACGATTCTTGTTCGTGCGCAGTCCGGGACTGTGGAGCTGTTTGGTCTGGGACCTAGCTTACTTAGTGTTTGACGGTGCAACAAAACTAAGTCACGATGGCAGATTTTTCGGTGAGTAATATTAAAAAATTAAATAATCACAATTATAGCACATGGCAATCGTGTATGGTGTCATACCTAGAGAGCCAAGATTTGTTGGAGTATGTCACCGGAAGTGACGCAACGCCGCCCGCTTCAACAGATGCCACGGCTTTGCGTAAATGGAAGGTGAAAGGCTGCGAAAGCCATGTTTGCTATAAAGACATCAATCGAAGATGAGATGATTGAGCATATCCGGAAAGCCACCACGCCGAAGGAAGCATGGGACACGTTGGCTAGTCGTTTTTCGAGGAAGAACATTTCGCGCCTGCAAATATTGGAGAATGAGTTGATGTCGCTCACCCAGGGAAATCTATCAATCAGAGATTATTTCACCAAGGTAAAATCTCTGTGTTATGAGATTTCCGAATTAGATCCGGAGTCCAAAATTGGTGAGTCTCGGATGAGAAGAATATTGATACATGGTTTAAAACCCGAGTATCGGAGTTTCACAACAGCGATACAAGGTTGGGCCACACAACCAACCATTGATGAGCTGGAAAATTTATTAGCCGACCAGGAGTCGCTGGCTAAGCAGATGGCAGGCGTAGTTATAAAGTCAGAAGAAGAGGCGTTGTATGCAAGTCAAGCAAGAGGAAAATCAAATAGATATAACAATAAGGGATTCAAAAGACAATATGATGGAAAACAATAAAAGGACGAAGGACAGAGTTACCAAAAAGGGGGAGCTGAAGAGAAGAGACATGATAATAAGAAAAGTAATGATAGACCTCAAAGAGGAGACAAACGCTTTCACAAGCAACAAAATACTTGCTTCAATTGTGGCAGAAAGGGACATTTTGCAAGAGATTGTAGATTCAAGAAGAGACAAGTTGAAGGAAACGCGCCACTTCGGATACCCGAGATGACCAAAGTGAAACGAGAATGGGATGTCCAAGCATCTTTCTCGGGGTTGAAGTCCGAGCAAGAAAATATTGACACTACTATGGTGAAAGAAGAAGACCAAGTAACTTGTGCAAAAGCAACTATGACAAGTGATATTGGGCGTGTTAACTTTCACAAATGCGTGGATCGTTGACTCGGGAGCCGGCAATCATATGACCGGTGATAAAGAAAGACTTCAAAGTATGACAGAATACAAAGGAGGACGTGTTGTCGTAACGGCGGATAACACCAAGCTTCCAATTAGACACATTGGAGAAACAGTGATCACGCCAAACTCAAATTCTCAGCCAGTGATACTGCAAAATGTGATGCATGTTGATGGAATGAAGAAAAATCTCTTGTCAGTATCACAACTCACAGAGTCAGGTAATTATGTATTGTTTAGTCCACAAGATGTGAGGGTTTATCGTGATCTTAGAGTCGTTGGGACTCCAATCCTAGAAGGTGAAAAGAAGGAGTCAGTATATGTACGCGATCGCCGAAGCGACATATGTTGAGAAAACCGGGAAAAATGACACGAAGTGATCTATGGCATGCACGTACGGGACATGTCGGTTATAAGAGACTTAAGGTCATGATGAAAGAGTCTATGCTCAAAGGACTTCCTAAGTTGGAATGTCGGGATGACACGGTTTGCGCCGGATGCCAATATGGAAAAGCGCATCAACTCCCGTATAAGGAGTCGAGATACCGAGCAAAGACACCACTTGAGTTGATTCATTCGGATGTTTTTGGACCGGTAAAGCGACGGTCGATCGGAGGAGCAAAATATATGATCACCTTCATTGATGATTTCTCAAGATATACGTGGGTGGATTTCATGAAGGAGAAATCCCAAGCTTTGGAGAAGTTCAAGGAATTCAAATGTAAAGTAGAAGCAGACTTTCCTCAAAGAGTACGTTGTCTACGTACAGATAATGGAGGTGAGTATACATCCACCGAGTTCTCGGAATATCTAAAGCAAAATAATATTTGCCGGCAGTTGACTTGTCCGAGAACGCCGCAACAAAACGGGGTAGCTGAAAGAAAGAATCGACATTTAGCTGAGACATGTCGGAGTATGATACATGCAAAGAATGTCCTAGCCCATTTTTGGGCAGAATGTATGAAGACTGCAGCCCATGTGATCAATCGGCTACCACAAGCAAAGCTTGGATTCATCTCACCATATCAGAAACTCAAAAGAGAGAAACCAAGCGTAAGTCATTTCAAAGTATTTGGCGTATACGTTACGTATTCGTCCCGAGATGAGCTACGAAGCAAATTTGACAAGAAAGCAATCGGATGCATCTTCTTGGGATACGATGAGGAAAGAAAAGGATGGAAGTGTTGTGACCCAAGAACGAATCGATGTATGGTGTCAAGAAATGTTGTATTCGATGAAGCATCTTCTTGGTGGTCATCTCAAGATGAGGAGCTTCACGACTCACCTATTCTAGAAGAGAAAATAAGAGAAAATTTGGAGAAGAGTTATGCACTCGAAAGTAAATGATGATGGCCAAGAGAAATCGGCGGCAATTCAAGAGATGGAATATAGCGAGATCGAAAGTCCAACACCGGAGATGGAGGAAGTTGATCATCATGAACAACTTAGGAGATCATCTCGACGAGAGGAAACCAAATCCTAAGTATGCTAACATTGCGACAGTTGATGATACGCAACTATGGAGCCTTCAAGCTATGAGGAGGCGTCTAAAAAGGGTGAATGGATCCGGGCGATGAAAGAGGAAATTCAAGCGCTTAAGCAAAACCGGACTTGGGAACTTGTTCCTCTTCCGGAAGGAGTAAAACCAATATCTTGCAAATGGGTTTACAAGGTGAAAACACGACAAGACGGATCCATAGAAAGACATAAAGCTCGATTAGTTTCTCGAGGTTTCTCACAACAATATGGCTTAGACTATGATGAGACGTTTAGCCCGGTGGCGAAGATAACTACGGTACGAGTCTTGCGGCCCTAGCGGACTAGTAAGTCTTGGAAGCTATATGGCGAGATGGATGTGAAGAACGCCTTCCTACATGGCAAGATCGATCGAGACATATACATGGAGCAACCAAAAGGCTTTGAGAGTATGACTCATCCTAAATATGTGTGCAAGTTAAGAAAGGCGTTATATGGATTGAAACAGCGCCAAGGGCTTGGTACGGAAAAATTGCGAGTTCTTGACTCATAGTGGATTCTCTATAGCTCCGTCCGACTCAAGTTTGTTCATCAAGTATCAAAATAAAAAATTAACGATCGTGTTGGTATATGTTGATGATCTCATCATCACCGGAGATGATGACAAAGAAGTTCAACAAGTCAAGAGGAACTTATCAGTCCGGTTTCAAATGAAAGAACTTGGAGAGCTTAAGCACTTTCTTGGACTTGAAGTCGAGTACACTAAAGATGGGTTGATCCTCTGCCAACAGAAGTATGTTAAGGATCTATTAAAGAAGTCTGGAATGATAGACTGCAAGCCTTCTCCAACACCAATTGAAGTCAATGCCAAGTTAAGCTCAAAAGAAGGCATAGAGTTGGATGATCCTACAAGTTATCGACGACTAGTAGGAAGTCTGATATACTTGACGTTAACAAGACCAGACATTTCCTTTGTAGTTGGCGTCGCAAGCAGATTTATGCAAAGTCCAAGAAAGCCACATTGGCAGTTAGTTCAGAAAATTATGAGGTACGTCAAAGGAACTTATGACTACGGTATTTTCTACTAGAAAGGAGTGCCATGTAGACTTGTTGGATACTGTGACGCTGATTATGCTGGGGATCGTGACACTCTCCGATCAACTACCGGTTACGTGTTCAGCCTTGGTTTCGGAGTAATATCTTGGTGTAGCAAAAGACAACCTCGTATCTCTATCAACTACCGAGGCGAGTACCGGGCAGCCGCGTAGCGGCTCAAGAAGTCACTTGGCTTGTGCGGTTATTGAAGGATTTACACCGGCCGGTGACTATGCGGTGGATTTACATTGCGACAATATATCATCACTTCAACTAGCGAGAGAATCCGGTATTTCATGCAAGGACCAAGCACATTGAAGTGCACTACCACTTTATTCGAGAGAAGGTTCTTCAAGATGAGATACGGATGATTCACGTGAAGGCGAAGATCAATTAGCGAGATATATTCACAAAAGGATTAAGCGGACGCAAGCTCGAGGAATTCGAAATGCTCTTGGGATGCAAATGAGCTCGTCGTCAAAAGAAAGAAGTCATTGAGGGGGAGTGTTAGAAGTCAATGACTTCTAGATTATTCTACAACTAGTACAAGGGAAAAATCTGAAATTATTTCCTTAGAGAATAGTCTAGAATTCTAGAAAATACTTAGATAAATATGTAATTCACACTTTGCCTAGAAACATCTAGTGTGTATATTCTCTAGAAGGATCTACTACTTTTTCTAGGATATTCTTACATTTCCTATAAATAGGAGTTGTAACTTAGGCCAACAACACAACACACACAAGTTGTGAAGTGAGTCTCCCACATCAAACACTTTCTAGTTGCTCTCTTCTTGTATTTTTCAAGTGTCCCATTTGTTGTATATTTTGTGTATCAATAAAATATCAAGTTCTATATTCCAAGTGTTTGGACCTACCGCTTACAACACAACATAAACGATTCAAGTTAAATGAAAATTTTACTTATCAAGTAGAGTAACTACTCAAAACATTGACGCTCAAACTTGACTCGAGTTCAAAGAAGGAATAAATTGCTTAAGATCAGCTTGATTAAGTTTTAATTATACTTCGAGTTCGGCTCGATAATGATCGATAAAATTTTTTGCGCTTTTTCAAGCTCGATAATATGTTAATCTTTAAAATGATCGAATTCGGCTCGGTAAAAATATTTAATGTAATAATACTCGATAAAGCTCGTGAAATTTCGTGACAAACTTTCAAATACTCGTGTTCAGCTGGTTAATTTTTGATGAAATGCTTGAGTTTGGCTCGTGTTCAGTTAAATCATACTTGAATGAACATTACGGGGGACGAGCGACGAGTGAGGGAAAATCGATTGAATTATTTCCGAGTTCGACTCGTTTTACACCCCTACACAATGTCAACAATAGGACGAGTGAGGGAAAATTGAGACCGTGCCCATTTTGTAGAAAAATGCATCAAAAAGCAAATCTCTTGTTGTAGACAATCGGTATAAAATCATTAGTAGTTCAAAACAAATGAAGCAAAAGTAGGTTTAAGCTAAGTAGCAACAACCTGAAGCATATGCAAAACTAAAATGCTCGTATTCGTTCGACACGTGCACATCTCGTGATTAGACTCAACATTGAAGGATAGAACATAAAACACAAATCTACAAATCAAACATTGTCACATGTGCAGGGGGCCTGCCGCAGATTCGGTAGGTAAAATTCCAAGAATTCCTGTTCCTTGTTACATATATAATCTATAACTATAAAAAAAGATAATCCAAACACCTCCATAAATTCCCAAATAAGTTACATACTTCCCATTTCACTAAAATAAAAGAAATACAACTAAAGTATTATATATTAACTCAAAGGAAAGAAACTAAACAACATAAATGTAAACAATATCAGGTGCGCTACCAATAAATTAAATAGTTAATTGTCAATTAAGACGCATTTAGAAAGATATCAGGATTTTAAGATTATAAAAAATATTTTTGTCAAAAAAGACATTTCAGCAGTGAAAGTGAAAATGAAACTAAATTTGAAAGTTACGTTGGTTTTCTGCTGAAAATCAACGTAATTCATTTTCAAATTCACTATTTTCACTTTCACTAATGAAATGTCATTTTTGACAAAAATATTTTTTATAGTTCTTTTTAACTGACATCTTTCATATTATGTCATTTAGGACCCTTATCCCTAAATTAAAACATACAAAGCAACAATTGGAATAACGAAAACTCCTAAACAACATAAACTAAGAAGCATAAAAACAACTGGCTTCCACGAGTTCTTCCCGTGTCTCATCGGTTTCAACATTATCCTCATATGAAATTGTTAAGTAAGCGGTGAATACGAAGGTCAAGTAAAGAAAATATAATTTAAAAAAAAACTATTTATTATTTGCAAAATACACTCAAAGTTTTTTTTATGGGAAATTAGGGATAATGACACAATCTGGAATATTTTTAAAAACAGGACAACTACATATTTTTTATAGGGAGAAGGACAACTGCATCATTTTTATAGCGAGAAGGACAAACAGTGAATCCCGAAAATCAGTGAATCTCCCTAGTGAATCCCGAAATCAGTGAATCCTGAAAATCAGTAACTTTCGACGATGAATTTTGAAAATTAGTGAATTTCGACAGTGAATTTCGGCAGTGAATTTAAATAGTGAATTTCGAACACAAGTGAATTTCGACAGTGGATAAATAGTTTTGTCCTTTATGCAAAAGTTTCAAAAGATTGTCCTTCTACTCAATTGATGAAATATTTCTGTCATTCTCTCTCATTCCCCCTTTTTTTTAATGCAAATATATTTTCAAAAACAACATATTAATAATTATAGTATAAATAACTGCATCATATGAATATTGAGAAAATGGAACGAGAGATGACGTGATTTAATGCATCCTTAACATACTAATGCATAATTGGGAAATATCTTAGAGCAACGACAATGACCAATGTTCTTAGTTTTATAATAAAAGACTTTTAAATGGTACTATGACCACTCTTTTCCCGGCCAATAAATAATGAACATGACATCAAAGCAAGCACATGCATTCAATATCTATTTATTAATCTTAAAGAACCACCACCGTATATCCCACCTAAAGGGCTTTTAACGAGCTATAGTATATATTTTGTGTTCCCCTTTGTATTAACTCTGCGCAAATTCATTTTTGCAGTGTGAACAAAACGGCCATTACCGTTGCTCTTAGTTACCATATCGTACCGTGCATAACCATAAATTTATTATCATACATAATTACTATCATATTCCTTTACCAAATTAAATAATTACTATAAATTTATTTACTTCTCGTATGTTATATCAATATACATAATTACATCAAATTAACACAACCAATATCTCGATATACATTTACATCATTGATAAGGCAGACATAGATCACAATCAATATCTTATATTCAATAATCAATAGTGTTAATTCAGTTTATGTCATTGGTTAATGTCATTTTAGTTGTGTTTTTAACATTTCTCTTTCCTTTTCTTTATTTTTCTCCCCTTTGACAATTATTATGTAATTTCAAATTCATAAGTGTACTATGTATGTATGAATGTAGCATAATACAACGGATCAGATGAGGAAGCACATAGAGAACAGATTATAAAATGATTACCAAATTAAACTAATGTATTTTTTTAAATTTTTAACCAACACAGTAAAATTGATAAAAATTCAATTGGATTTTGAATTTATTAAAATGAATAATTTTTCAATCCAATTAGTTTTATATGGACTTGAAATAGATCATCATCTATGTCCAACCAAAACCTTTAGTTTATATTATAGTATATTATCACATCATATTTCAATTTTGCTGTTTGGAATGTCTTTTACAGAAATTCTTCACCCTGTCAAGTGCTTCTTCAAGAGAGGTTGCTTCAGCTGCAAATGTGATTCTCAGCCAATTTTCTAAACCCACAGCCAACCCTGTTCAAATTTTCAAATTGTATTTGATTAATCGAAAACGTAATCGCATTCTATAAACATATGCACTTAAATATTATCAAATAAAAGGGTATATATATTATTAGTAAAACTAAAATTACATACCAGGAAGTATTATAACAGATTCTTCTTCAGCCAACTTAAAACAGAAATCAATGTCATCACTTATATCTTCCAATAAAGACACATTGAGTTTCACCTGTGCATTGCATAAAGAAATTGAGTCAAATTAAAAAGAGCTAAGGGCACCGTTATTGGCACGACAATCAATTTACTTTCGAGACACCACACTGTAATCCGACATCTACAAAGTCGAATTTATGTACAAACTTAAATCTGGAGAGGTTGAAAGCAAATTTTGACCTCTGTAAAGTCGAATTTTTTTCTAAAATGTGGTATCCGGGTAAATCGATTGTGGTGGTGCCATTAACGGTGTCAATTTATAGAAACATTATATTTACTAACCATCATAGACATAGCTCCTTCAGGTTTATAAAAACAACTAAGGCAAGGGATCTCTTTTATCTTTCTGTAACTTATTTCTGATGTCTGCTTCAGCATAGATACAGTCTTGTTGAAAAATGCCTCTTTTGTTTGCTCAATTATCACCGGTACCGCCGCCTATAAGTTGTATTTTTATCACCATAAGATTCAATACGAAAAAAGCATCCAAGTTTGTTCCAATTTTATGGGATGTCCCGAAAGGGACAAGCATTTCAAAATATATAAGTACAAACCTGGATAAATGTTGCAGGGGCTCCACAAATATCGCAATATTTCTTAAGGCGCTCAATGAACTGAGAAGAGTAAAAGAAAAAAAATTTGTAAATAGTGGGTGACTGACCATCAAAATCCAGTTCCAAACTATCGAAATCATTGAAAAAACATACTTTTCGAATGTGGGAAGAAGAAGAAGAAAAAAAACGAAAAATATTTAACCTTGTGAGTTTTCAAGAAGCCATTGGGATCATCTATAACAAACCAACCAAGACGCCAACCGGGCACCAACCATCTCTTTGACAAAGAGCCTAGAGTGAGGACAGGAGCTATAGATCCAAAAACGCCCATCGGAACGAAAGGCTTAGCCCCGAAACAGAGGTGCCCATAAACTTCATCAGCAATCACCACAATTCTAAGCCTCTTTGCCATTTCTGCAATCTAATATTAATCACACAATATGAGATCCACATCGTGAGACTGCAAGAGCGTATCTGTGTATACTAGGGTGGCCCCCCGAGATCCGGAGATTTTTTTTTTTTTAGTATTAAAACAATGTAGTTTTGTTGTTAAAATATGTAGTTTTAGGCTTCGGTGGCCCATGTAACAAATTTTTGGATGAAAAGGTTTAGTTTTACAGTCCGGTGACCCCACTGGAAAAATTTCCTAGATCCGCCCCCCATGATATGTCAACTGAGCTTACTTTGTAATGTTGAATATTATTATTACTAACCTTCTGTAAATGCTGGTAAGAGTACACATTGCCACAAGGATTCCCGGGATTTATAACTGCAATTGCAACGGTGTTGCTATCTGCAAGAGCTTCAACCACATCAAGATCGACTTCCCATCCTTTCTCGGGTAGCAAATCATAATAACGAACCTCAAGATTCCTAAACGAAGCACAAAGCCCGTAAATTGGAAAACCAGGCCTTGGTAGCAAAATATTAGCACCGGGGCGTGCCAAGATTGATATTGCCATTTCAATAGCTTGAGTGCATCCAGCTGTGACGTAAACGTCATCAGGTGACAATTTGGATGGAAGACTTCTGGATAAATACTCTGCAATTGCCCTGTGTGAGAGACATTTGTAATGGTTATATAACCAGACAGAAATTTTACAATAATTTCAAAATGTACACAAATATTTACCCTTTTCTTTCAAACATTTGTATTCTTCAAATTTAAAGAATATAGATCCCCACAAAAAAAAAAAAAAAAAAAAAAAACCTTACAAAAGACAGCATTTAGTACAGAAAATGATCAGAATCAACACAAGGTAACCTTATTTGTATAAATTAAGGTTACTGCACTTTTTCCTCTATCAATACACTTTTTTGAAAAACTTGGCCTATGGTCCCGGAAACATAAATGATGGCCCTGCTTCTAATCCATTCTTCTGACTACAATCATAAAATAGACGAGTCGTCACAATTTTACCCATACACCACACTATCATTACACTACATCAAAACGTCATTTTTCTTGAGTCAAAAATCGACTTTTCGTAGGTTGATCACACCAGACCGGAGAAGCAGCGTTCCATACCATGACACTATCAATCCAAATAAATGAGCACACCAGACCGGCCGGAGAAGCGGCGTTCCATACCCCAAAAAAAAAAAAAAAAAAAAAAAAAGAAAGGAAAAAAAACTACAGACAAATTCAGAGAAAAACATTCATCAAAATTAACATTCAAACACTCACACAAGCAAAGTAAAAAAAAAAAAAAAAACAGAGTAGAACCTTCTGGTTTGAGGAAGACCAACAGTGGGTGAGTAACCATTGAACTTGTTAGAAGAAACTGAGTGAACAACAGCTTCTTGGGCAACAGCAGTTGTGTGGAAACAAGAATAAGCAGTCGGGTCACCGATTCCTAAAGATATCAGTTTCCTTCCATTATCAGAAGCAGTGTTATCCACTAATAAACCCAGTATGCCTTTAATTGTGATATTTGTTGATGCCTTAATTTCCTGCCATTTTGCTTTTGTGGTAGCAATAATAGTTTCATCACCACCATTTTGTTTCAACCCATTTTCCATTGCAGCTGTGGTACCAAGAATATGCTATTGTTTTTCTTGTTAAATGAAAGAAAATTGGGATTTTTCTTATGTAATGAGGTACTATATAAGAGCATGACAGCTCTGTGTACGTAGTTGTTTTCACCCTTCTTTTTGGTTTTTAGTAATGTCTCTCATTTAAGTCTTTTGGCGCTTGTTATGTCTTTTTTTTCCTTTTTAATATCTTTTTATTTTCAACGACACATAATAATATACTAGCTTCTTCGTTTCAAAATATAATTCATCCTATACTTTTTGTTTTGTCCCACAAGTCATTTTACATTACTAATGCAATATTATTTTTTTCTCTATCTTATTCTAATTTATTATCAATCCAACCACTTTTAATTACTTAACAACTATTGTATTAATGATAGTCAAGGGGCATTTTAAACATTAAATATCAAATTTATGACATTCAACAGCTTTCTTAATCTGTATGAAAACACGTAGGATAACTTATATTTTGAAACGTAAGTAATATATATATTAGACAAAATAAACAATGCAAATGAATTTGGTGTTTCGCCTCTGTTTTATATTAATATTCTTTCCTTTTTGTTCGTGGATGTAAAACAATTATTCAAACTGCTTAAATTTGATATCTTGTATGAGTTTATATTTTTCTTCTTCATGAGTTGTTATTATTACTATTATTATTATCGTTAAGAGTCATAACTCGAGTATATTTTTCTAATAGGTTAGTCTTTTTTTTTTTTGAAGAATCTAATAATAGGTTGTTTTTCTAATAGGTTACTTTGGAAGTTAAAAATCAAAATTTAGCCTCTGATATCAAAATAGGTTAGTTTTCTATTTCTATCCGAAAGGCTAAGGACCTACGTTTAGCCTGGGGGCTCCAGGACTAGTCGGTTTCTCTCTTTTTAATGTAATCTGAGTTTGCTGTTGTTTAATTAACTTACTGACGTTACCGTCCTGATGTAATGTCATATTGAGGGTTTTTCCCAACTGTTTGAATAAAAATCTTCGTTTAAAAAATTAAAAAAAAATTCAAAATCAAACACATTAAGTTCAGATGAAGGGAAAAAACGCGCATCCCACATTTGATGTTAATTTTTGATGTGTTGGTATCATTCGCTAGACGGTTAACAAATAATTAGGCATTAATCATCATTTTTGTCTAATATTTAGCCATAACGAATCAGACTTTTTTCCTTCTTCTTTTGTCTCGTCCCGGTTTTTATATTTCTTGTTTGTAAATTAATTTATTCTTACATTATCGTCAACACTAATAGCTCGAGTTTTTCTTCTTTCTGATAGGTCGTTCGGAAGTTATAAATCAAAATCAAACACATTAAGTTCACATCAAGGAAAAAAAAAAAAAAAAAAAAAAACAGATCCCAGAATCGATGTTAGTTTATGATGTGTGCATGTCATTCGACAGACCTAACAAATAATTAGGCATTAATCCATCGTAAAATAGAAAATAATTAGGCATTAATCATCATTATTGTCAAACACTTAGTCATAACAAATCAGACTAATTTTTCTTATTTTGATCGGCCTTTAGTTGCAAACAACAGTTTTATTTTAGTATATTTTTTATTTTCCTTCAGTTGATAAACAAATAGTATTAAGAAGTAGTAGTACATAATTAGCTAGCTCTCATAAAACTTCTCAAAAGTTTGGCATTAATTCACTGTAAAACAGCTACTACGATGAAATCAAAATTCTGAAAAAACATGACTCGTAGTAGTTAAAAAGAGAACGTGAGAGGCGGAGCCAGAATTTTTATCTGAGGTGTATTAATAGACTATATCGTGTTTATCGGATGGATTGAATTAAGAATATTTTAAATATCAAAATGGGCTACATAGATTTTATAACGTAATAAAAAAAAAATCGGATGTGCTCAGCCCCCTATGTCCATAGGTGGCTCCGCCCAGAGGCATACGTAACGTAAGGGAAGAGAACATGATGTGGTTTCAAAAGCCACACGACAGCGTTTTGTCTGCATCCATGTGGACGTGTGGTGGGACTGGTGTCCATTTTTTGAGCTAAAACGATATTTGTTATAAATAAATAAAAAAAACAGGCGTGTGGCCGTTGAACATGTGGGTGTCTTCACAAGCTAGCTCAAAATTTTTTATTTTTTATTTTGATAATTCAAGTTAGCTCAAATTAGCTCTTTTCTTTTATTATAAATATAAATTTGGAGATATTATTTGCATTACACCGATTCTATCAGTGCATCATATCTATCGGTGAATCATATTTATCGTAAAGAATCAAAACCCGACTTCCTAAAGATATGTTCTCAATACACCGACGGAAAATCAATTTTTGGCCTTAAAACCAATTTTTAAAATGTCGATTCTTGTGACTTGATTGTTTCAGGCATGGGTTTGGATCGAAAGAAATTCCGTTTAAGAGGATCCAAAATTTGATACAATCCACCCATTTCACCAACACAGTTCCTTAAAACTTATCATTAACAAGACATTCAGAGGAGTTGAATTCAACACATACATTATTATCAGAAGTGAAAGAATATATACTAAGTAAGTTTTTTTTAATGGAAGAAACATGTAACAAATTCTTAAGGTGCAAGGGTGGGTGAGAAGTGTCACGATGTTGATGTTGATATTCTTCAAGTTAGATGTCACAAGATTGGTGGCACCACAATCAATGTACCGATTGAGATCAACAAAATGCTAATGTGATGTAATACATGCAGATATCTGGTTTGGAGGATTGCTTGAGGTATCATTTTATTTAGAATCATATATGTAGAAGAATGATACAACAATGTTACCAGGTTTGCATCGTACTTGGCACACAATCCTGCTATTGTTGAAGCCTATTCCACCACCTTTTGACCTACCTTCTTCTCATCCTCTGTTGTTTGCTGGAAACTGTCATCTTCCTCTGCCGGTTGTATGAGCTGAGTTTTGCGGTGGCACAAGGTTCTTGTATGGTGTCTTGAATGCAACAAAAACAAACTGAGATGAGTTGTGAATGAGTTTGGCAATCTGTCTCTCATGTGTGAGCAACTGAGACTGGACTTCAGGCTAGGTCAAAGATCCTATTATGGTTGTGATGCTCACTATGGTGGATTCATGTTCTCTGTTCAATCCACCAAGGGTATCCAATGTGAGTTCATATTCGGTAATAGGATCCTTGTAGAGGCTAACTTGTTTGAGCCGGTTTTTATCTCCAAAAGGTAATCTGCCATGGAATTTGATCATTTGGATACCTTGGTGAGTGCATTCTTATATTCCAACATTTTAGCCTCATATTGAATGTTAAACAGGCTTCCCAATGTTAGCCAGATATCTTGAGCACACACCCGGAAACTTCAAGGAGAGCTTGTTTAGTCGTGGAACTCAGTAACCAACCCATCGAGAGTTGATCCATGGTTTTCCGACACTTAGAATTACGATATGTAGCACCATGGAATCTTAACAAACCGGAGTGTGCGCTATATAAGTGATCTTCAACTTTGTGTCGACGTGTGATGGGGAGAATAGTGAGGTTACAGAGCTCAAGCTCTGAGTTGCCATTGTGTTGATGGTCGGAGTTGTTGTTGCTGTCGGAGCTATTATTGAAGGAGCTGGAGCTCCGGTGGATGCCATGACGTTGGCCTTTTAGCTCTGATACCAAGTAAGAAAAACAAATAACTAGATACAAAATTGCATGTGATCAACTATAGACTTGTACCATGTAGAAAATCTAGGCACAAACCATATAAGAGGAGATGCATCATCCCCAAAACCTAGGTTCTGAGGTGAGAGAAGTTCATCTCTTAGTATGATGGTGATACTATAGTAAGTGCCAAATGTAGGACAACTTTAACAGAAGGCGGAACTATTTGATCTAATAACTTATAACAAACGATTAATTAAATATATAATCTAAAGAGTAGATTAGATGTATTAACCAGTCGTAGATAAGCCATGATTTTCCGTGTTGTATCTTTAAACGACGACTGGTGGACATCGATCCCGTATCAGAGCCTCTTCGAATATGAAAAGAAAAACCCTAGGTTTTTCTTATCCCAATGGCAAAGACAATAAACTAATTTTTCCATCTTTTTTTCTCAAAAGTGGCACCTATAATTGCTTTCTTGTGTGTTGGAGAAAACTCTCTTTATATATGGTAATAAGCAAGAGTTTAAGAGTTTATCCTATACACTCAAAAGAAAACATTTATCCAATACAAGTTCGTATTTATTCAATAATTATTTAACAATACAGGTAACATTTTCCTTTAATGAAAAGAAAACATTTATCCAATATGATAACAATTTTTGTATTTATTCATTAATTATTTAACAGATAAATAATAAATTTACGCATGAGACATAACTAGGAGAAAAAGAATTCCCAAAATATGACACATGGCGCGTCTTTATTAGCCATTGGATAATTGAAAATGTCATTTTTTTTATTTTACATATTATTTAAGCAATAAATAATAAATAGTATGCTCATTAAATGAGCCAACTATTTATTTTATTATCGAGATTCCAAAATACGAGAATTCAATCGCGTGTCTTGGAAATCATTGACCCATAACCAGTAGCTCGAATATATTGAATAAAATATTTATCAAACAAAACATTTACTCAACTTATTAATTCCGGATTACGTCACCATAAATCTGAAAATGAACTTTATCGATTATAGATATATATTATTTCAATATGTTGAGTTTATTGAGTGTCCAATTATATAATCATTTCATACAAACTAACACTCCACAGATTATCCGTTATGATTTAGGAAAATTTCCGTAAACCTTGTTCATTACGTCTTATCATTATTTACCAATACCCCATTAGTGATCAATTAGCAATGCGAATTCCACGGATCGAATAGTTTCTAGGATTAACAAATAAGAGGATTGTTTTTATACTTACGGCAAGAAGAAACGAATTTCATCTATGTGAAACAAACTACTCATTCCAGAATATTGTCAAAATGAAAATGATTCGAACTGCGCCACTTAGTATTTTTTAGTGAACACATCAAACTCTATCTTGAAGGAAACATGCGTCTGCAATCACTTTATGATGAAGATTAATCCATACATGACGTGTATATACATTTTATATCAAAAAAAAAAAAAAAACACGAAGATATAATCCGCCATTATTTATCTTTTAGTTCGATTAAATATTAAAGTAATGTTTCCCTCAAAAAAATATTAAAGTAATGTTATTGTTTATGATAACGTGCAGCGTATGTGTCGTGTGGAAGTTAAGATACCACAAATTATTGGAAACATGATGAATAAATAAACAAATTTAATATATCATGTGAGCTACCCTGAGGATGACATTGAATGCGTAGATGACATAACAGATAGCAGTCATGGTTTAGATTATCTTCATAAACAGAACACCATAGGATTAAAGCATTCAAGTGTTTGTTTTGCAAAGAGTTTTTTTTGGGTTTTTTATATCATCTCCAATCATTTTTTACAATTCTCTCACCAATCAAATCTTTAACTACAAATAAAAAAATATTAAATCATCTCACATCATTTTACTTTATCAACTTTATTACTTTTTTTACCATTATTTTATTCATTCTTTGTTGAGAATAATATAGTTTGAATATTATATTTACTTTAAATATTATTATTGTCATATTTATCTTGTAGTGACTTATTGACTAAGTCAGCGAACCCTATATATTTGTACTCTCCGTTCAGTTGAATCAACGAAATACGATTATTCTAAATGTTGATATGGTATCGGAGCATCTCGATTTTCTCTCTCTCGTTATGTCAATTCTTCCCTAAACCTTAACTCTTTTATTTTCCAAAAAAAAAACGCAGCTTTTAATCGTGTTTCTGCAGGAAGTTTCAGGCAACGATCGGATACTAAAAACAACTCCGTTCGTGACGAAATTTTGAGGGTGTGTTCGAAATATGTTCTTCTACGATCTGAACGGTGGAATTGACGTTTGCACGGTTCAATTTCTCTGAATCATCCGTCGACCGAACTGCTGTAAGTCGGTGTTTCAACAGAACTTTTCTTGCAACGATCGGATATTGAAACAAACTCCGATCGTAACGAAATTTTGAGGGCTTGTTCTTATCACTTTCTTCTACGATCTGAACGGTGGAATTGGCTTTTGGACTGTTCAATTTCTCTGAATATTCCCGAAACCGAACCGTTGGGATTTTATTTGGTGTTTCAGCTGAACCTTTCTTGCAACGATCGGATATCAAAACAAATTCCAATCGTGATGAAATTTGGAGGTCTTGTTCATATCTCCTTTGAATAAAATTTGAACGGTGGAATTTCTATTTGGACGGTTAAATTTTTCTGAATTGTGCCACGACCAAACTGCTGCGTTTTGGTGTTAATTTTGTCAAATTGACGTCTCCCACGACCCCCGCCTCTGCTCCCCCTCAATGGCAGCTCGACGAAACAGTTTCTATGGTTCAAATTTTTCTCGAGAACGGGGGCGTTGCTACCATCATGTTGTTGCGCCTATTTCCGGTCAAATTTGTGATCAGGCCAACCATATGGCTCCGTCATGTCCCTACCGCTATGGTTCCTCTCACCTCTCGTCATCTCAGTCACCACCACCTCGGACTTCCCAGTCATATGCCGCTTCTCTATACACACATCCTAGTTTTGATTGGATTGTGGATACTGGTGCCACTCATTATCTCACTCGTGACCATCCCAATCTCACCATCTCATCTGCACCCTATGCCGGGCCCGACAAAGTACATGTAGGCGACGGTACAGGTTTACCTATTACTCATTACGGCTCTTCGTATATTCCCCTTCCTAGTCATTTCATTTATCTAATATTCTTGTTACGCCTTCCATTACTAGAAACCTCTTATCAGTACATAAATTTGTTTCGGATAACTCCGTGTACTTTGAATTTCATGGGTCTTACTTTCTTGTAAAAGATTACTCCGGTCACACCCACCTTAGGGGTTTTGTAAAAGATGGCTTATATCACTTCTCCACTCCGCTTCACCCTCCTCCTACTCATGTTCAAGCTCTAGCCTCTTCCACCACCTCTTCTCCATCACTTGGCATCAGCGTCTCGGTCACTGTTCTTATTCCGTACTCCGTCAAGCCTTAAAAAGCCTTCCCACCTTCACTCCTACTAAGGCATCTCCGTCTGTCTGTGCCCCGTGTCAGTTAGCAAAAAGTCACCGTCTTCCTTTATACACTTCTGAGTTCACCTCTACTGCCCCATTGGACCTGATTTACTTTGATGTCTGGGCCCCTGTTCTGAGCCCTCAATTTATGGTTCCCGTTATTATGTCAGTTTTCTGGATGACTTCACCAAATATCTATGGCTTTATCCCCTGAAGAATAAATCAGATGTTGAAAATATCTTTCCTGACTTTCTTGCTAGGATTGAATGTCAGTTTAATACCAAACTAAAGTCCATCCAAACTGATTGGGGTAGTGAGTACCGTCGCGTTTCCACTCTTCTTACCTCTCTTGGCATCCGGCATCACCTTTCCTGTCCCCCACACACGAACAAGTTGGTGCAATTGAGCGCCGCCACCGTCAAATTGTTGTAGTTGGCCTCTCTCTTCTTGCCCAATATAATCTTCTGCTTTCCTATTGGGAGGACGCCTTTATCACTGCCACTTATATTATCAACCGGCTTCCCACCAAAGTTCTTCGTTATAAGTCTCCCTACGAAATGGTCCACCACCGGTCTCCTGACTATACATTCCTTCAAGTCTTTGGTTGTGTGTGCTGACCCTATCTCCGTCCCTACAACAATCACAAGATTGATTTCCACTCCAAAACTTGCATCTTCTTGGCTATAGTCCTTCCCACCACGGTTATAAATGCCTGGACCTTGCCTCTAGCCGTATTTACATTGCTCGCCATGTGGTTTTCGATGAATCCGTCTTCCCCTATACACCTTCTCCCTCAAAACCCACTCTTGATACACTCACAGTCCCGCTTCCTGTCTTCCTGCCAGCACCTCCACAAAATCCACCTCCCATGCCGGTTCCCTCCAACCCGGCCTCACTATGTTTGGCTCCCGCTCCCGAGCCTTCCCCGCCCACCTCCTTTGTATCAACTTCGGCCTCGGCCTTTCCCGACTCGTCTCCTTCCCCTCCTGCTCCCGCTCATACCATGGTTACTCGAACCAAAACCAATTCCCTCAAACCTATCTCTCGGCCTGAATTTATCCGCTACCCACTTCTAAAGCCCTTGTTGCTTCCACCGACTCCGTGGACCCTTCTTCCTATACCGAAGCCTCCAAACACCCAAATTGGCGTAATGCTATGAGAGAGGAAATTGACGCGTTGTTGCGCAACCAAACCTAGGATCTTGTTCCTCCGCATCCTCGTATGAATATTGTTGGCAATAAATGGGTTTATCGCACTAAACGTCATGCCGATTGGAGTTTTGAGCGTCACAAGGCTCGCCTTGTGGCCAAGGTTTTCATCAGGCCGAAAGGGTTGATTTCACTGACACATTTAGTCCGGTCGTTAAACCGGTCACTATTCGTCTTCTTTTGTCATTTGCCGTTTCACAGGGTTGGTCTCTTCGCCAGGTGGATATTCAGAATGCTTTCCTCTACGGGCATTTATCTGAGCCCGTTTATATGCAGTAGCCCCAGGGATTTGTTCACCCTGATTATCCGGATTATGTTTGCCGTGTTCGCAGCAGCCTTTATGGCCTTCGTCAGGCTCCCCGTGCTTGGTTCTCTCGCTTCACTGATGTCTTGACTCAGTCTGGCTTTGTCGGCTCCAAAGCTGACACCTCATTATACATTTATTCTCGCGATGAATATTGTTGGCAATAAATGCGTATTGTTGGCAATAAATGGGTTTATCGCACTAAACGTCATGCCGATTGGAGTTTTGAGCGTCACAAGGCTCGCCTTGTGGCCAAGGTTTTCATCAGGCCGAATGGGTTGATTTCACTGACACATTTAGTCCGGTCGTTAAACCGGTCACTATTCGTCTTCTTTTGTCACTTGCCGTTTCACAGGGTTGGTCTCTTCGCCAGGTGGATATTCAGAATGCTTTCCTCTACGGGCATTTATCTGAGCCCGTTTATATGCGTAGCCCGTGGATTTGTTCACCCCGATTATCCGGATTATGTTTGCCGTCTTCGCAGCAGCCTTTATGGCCTTCGTCAGGCTCCCCGTGCTTGGTTCTCTCGCTTCACTGATGTCTTGACTCAGTTTGGCTTTGTCGGCTCCAAAGCTGACACCTCATTATACATTTATTCTCGCGATGGTGCTTGTGTTTATATTCTGATTTATGTGGATGATATTATTATTACTGGTTCATCGTCTTCACTGGTTGAGCAGATTGTCTCTTATCTTGGTCGGCACTTTCCGGTTAAGGATCTTGGTTCTCTGTCATATTTTCTTGGCATTGAGGTGCTTCCTACCTCTGACGGGCTATTTCTCACTCAGCGCAAGTATATTCTTCAGCTTCTGCAGCGTGCCTCTCTGGACAAGGCCAAGCCTTGTCAGAAACCTATGTCGGCCTTTACCCGTCTTACATTTGACGATGGCCCTACTTGTGCCGATCCGTCACTTTACCGTACTATTGTTGGTGGTCTAGTATCTCAGTTTCACTCGACCTGATATTGCCTTCTCGGTCCATTTGGTTAGTAAGCACATGCATTCACCCACCGAGGCTCACTGGGTTGCCGTTAAACGTATTTTTCGGTATCTTAAGCACACTATATCTGATGGCCTCTTCTTCTCTCGCCGGTCCCCTGTTTCACTCTGGGCTTATTCTAACTCTGATTGGGCTGCTGATAGTGATAATCGCCGCTCAGTTGGGGAATATTGTATTTTCCTTGGTGCCAATCTCATTAGTTGGCGTAGTAAGCAACACTTGACGGTTTCAAAGAGTAGCACCGAGGCCGAGTACAAGACTCTTTCTAACACCGCCGCCGAACTTCAGTGGCTTTGTAGTCTTCTTCATGAGATGCAAGTTCCGCCTTCCCCGCCTACTCTTTGGTGTGATAATATTTGCGCCACTTATCTTTCTCACAATCCGGTGTTCCATGCCCGCACGAAGCACATAGAGATCGACTTCCACCATGTTCGCAAATTAGTTTGAATATTATATTTACTTTAAATATTATTATTGTTTGTAGTGACTTATTGACTAAGTCTCGCAAGCTCGGAATCTCTTTTATCTCCTCGAAGGATCAATTAGCAATTTTCTATCTATATATACGGTTTTACACGATGTCCTCACCAAACCGTTGGCGGAGCTCCGTCCCGTACGGACGGGCGTTTCGAGGAATCGACGGGCGTCCTCGTTTTGCCGAGCATCCAAATTTTAAAATCCAATCTCCGTGTTCGACCACCTAGCGTAAACCCTTAAAACTATAAATAGGCGGGATCGTGACGGCGTGTCGAGGATAATATAGTTTGAATATTATATTTACTTTAAATATTATTATTGTCATATTTATCTTGTAGTGACTTATTGACTAAGTCTTGTTGTTATGCAATTTAATCGATAGATACCTTGCATGCTTGCGAACGTGATTAAATATATCACCGTTAAAGATGAGATATATTTCTCTCCGTTCTTTGATATTAAAAGCGTTAATCTTTGAATCAATGAAATACGATTATTCTAAATGTTGATATTCTTCTACTTTATTTCACCAATCATTTCATAATCTACACAAATTTCAAAAAAACATCTTAACTTTCTAATCATTAAAGTGTTTAAAGTGTTTTTTTTAATTTTAGGTGTGTATTAGAGAATTTGCAGAAAATGTTCTTGATAGTGTCGAGTGTGGAGGGATTTACGAAACAGATCCGTAATTTACGGATGTAATTACGGATAATTAAATGCAGAAAATAATTAACTCGAATTAAAATCTTATTTTATTATGTAGATCTAACAAATTAACAGAGCTATATGATAGATCTAATAAAACACAACTATTACGATATAGATCTATCACAATATGCAATTATAGTACATATCTGACTTAAAACAATTGAGAAATTAAAGTACAATGCATAAATAAAGACAAACCGAGGCGAGTTATGAAACTCTTTCCTTAAGGTAGATTGCTCTGGTATGGTGCCCACTGTAGTAGCAACTGCCTCCCAAGATACAACGGCTTACGTCTTGGATTGAGAGGCATTCAACAATCCAAGCTCCGGCGAACTTACAGAGTGCTCCGACTTCTCTTCGACTCAAGAACTAGACTATATGCTCGACCCTTTTAATAGTGGAAGACACAAGAGAAAACTGAATGCCTCATCATCCTTGGGGTTCTTTATATAGTGGAGAGGAGGAGCCAATGCTTGAATGTGATTGGCTAGAACATGTCACTAAAGTCGGCTGGCTTTTCCCCTTGGAAAAAAAATTGGGGCCAAAATTTTGATTAAAAAATAGCCGACAATTTCCACGATACTGATTGGTCGGATGACGTGTCTTCTGAATTCTTATTGGTCGGATGATTTAATTGCTCGACTTTTCCCTCAAGAAAAGTTATCTTCGGCCGAATTAATTAATTTTTGGCCGAATTAATTTAATTAATTAATTTCGGACCGACTTATTTTAATCAGAATTTGTTTCCACATTATTCTGGAACCTTCCAACCGCCTCACGATTAACTAATTAATTTCTGGTTAATTTCAAAGGAAATTTTGTCCAAAAAATTAATAGTAACACCCGAACCAAACCGAGCCGAGCTCGTGCACGAGCCGAGCCGGCCGGCCAGACACATCTATAAGAGCATACACTAGCTCTTATTACTTGAGCTCACAAGTCTCAAGTTACCTAGTGGGAGATTGAGTTGAGGTCCTCCCTTCAACTCTCATCTCTTACACATTTTCAACCAACTTTAGGCATTAATTTCTCACTCACCCGATATCCGAATCGAGTGATTCCAAAGCCAAACATTATCTACTCCGTGAGTAGAATTTTTAGACGTAATAAGCTCCCGGTGAATCACCCCGGAGTATATCCAAAATTTCCGCTAAAGTTGACCGTTTCAACCCATTAAAATGGGATATCTCCAATAGTAAAATCCGTAAAAGATGGGAAATCTGTATTTTACAAATTATATTTTCTTAAATCTAGCCGAAATACAGCTGCACCAAATTAAAATCTATTCACATGATATGTATTCAACAGATTATGTACACCATACTATATATCTAACGCAATCTGAAAGAATTTACATATATAATTGACGATGCTGGATATCGTCTATGAATAAATCCGGGCCGTTTAATCTAGGGATAACCGAACCAAGGGCATAAATCAAGAAGAATATGAACGACGGATGGTTTTTTGGGTGATTTTTAGACTGAGTTTGGGTATCTTCCCAAGTTGCCTACGTATCCTGTTATGTTTAGGAATCAAGTCTCCGTAGTTCCTTAGGGGTTGTTCATATAGAGGACGTCGCGTCCAAAGCCTTGTCCTGCAAGGATTTAATTCTTAATCCCTAAGGATTATTACGTGTATACCCCTATAATTTAGGGATAATTATGGCTAGTTTAAATATCAAAATCAGAGTCTTAATGGGTAAAGGATCCTTAGGATCTTTCCATAATTATCTCATAAGCACATGGGCTAATTATCATATAAAGAAGGCTTTGGCCGACCTGCGTTGAGCCCTCAGCCCGTCATAGCCTGAACTATACTGGCCCAGCTCTGTTGCGACCTAGCCGACCTGCGGTGGTCTAGGGAGCGGGACCGATCTCCCACCTGGGGTTCGGATCTGCCCTTAGGCTTGAAGTGGGGCTCCTGGCCCTTAATGTTATAGTTTTTATGTCTTCATTTAATGTTTGATCAATTAGGAGATGACACGTGGTGAGATCGACTCAGTTCAACCCTCATCATAAGCCCCCCAGATCTGGCTGAACCACTCGTTGTGAGGTCGGATTTGTTAGAGGTGCTGCTCAGTCACTGTCATCTAGGCTTGTAGAATTTTTCAATGACCTACTCCGCCAGGTGGCATAGTTACTATTGTGACACTGTCATTCGTGCACATGTCTTATGAAGTGGAACGGTTTTTGAGAACGTTGCTACAGCTCCTTATTTAGTGCCTTCTGTGGCTGCTGCTTCGCTTCAACGGCTCCTGCCGAGCTGCCCCAGGTCATTGTTTCTGTGGATAATCTTACTCTTGCTACAGAGTCTGGACAGATTTCAGCCCTTTAATGCTTCTTAAGTTTTTGAACTTGTATTTCATTTATGCTTCGTTGTATTTTTACGAGCCCGACCTGCGTAGCTCAGCTTGGGTCCCTTTGGAGACTTAGGATGTTTACTTCGCAAAGTTAGCGAGCCTAACATGTGGTGCCGAAAAATTTATCCGACATGCGGACTTGCGTGAGTTTGACCTGTAAACCGGCTGTTTAGAGTTAGTGGAGCTCAGCTTTGCAAACGCATTGAGCCTGACATCCAGTGCTCTGAATTTCTGTCCGTCTTGCGGACTTGCTTTCTGAGGAGTTCAACCTGCGGAGTTCGGTTTGAGTTCATCTGCGAACTAACTTTGTCCCGCAAACTTAATGAGCTTGGCCTGCAAAGCTCTAAAATTTGGATCTGTCCTGCAGATTATTGCTCGAGACCGTCTAGTGGACTGGTTTCCTAATGAGTCCAACAGCGAAGCTCGGTTTGAGGTCGTCTACGAACTAAGGAAGTTTGGTCTACAAATTTTACGGAACCTGAGCTAGAGAGCTCATATTTCGTCCGTCCTGCTAACTGGGCGAGTTTGTCCTGCAAACTCGGTGAGTTAACTTTACGGAATTAAGTCTTGCAAACTCGGTAATTAAGTCCGTAATTAAGTCTGCCTAAGCAGACTCCAAAAAATTAAGTCTGCCCGAGCCGACTTACAAAAATTACTTCTGCCTGAGCAAACTCCAAAAAATTAAGTATGTCTGACAGACTCCAAAAAATTAGTCTGCAGGTCAGACCCAATTAATTAAGTCTGCAGGACAAACACTGAACTGAGCCCTGTAAGTCAGACTCTGCAAGTTTGCAACAACCAAGAGAACTTATTAAGATATTGAAAAAACATTGTACATGTTACAATTCCTTAAACTTTTCTCCAAAGTCTGCAGGACAGACTAAAAATAAAGAATAAAAAATAAATAAGTCTGCAGGACAAACGAACTGAGCTTCGCAAAACGAACTTAGAAAAAGCTCGCTAAGTGAGCAGGACTGACAACTGAGTCTGCAGGTCGGACCTAGCCGTATTTGCTAAGTCTGTAAGACAGACCCGAGCTGATCTCCGCAGATCAGACTCAGCAAGTTGGCAATAGCCAAACTTACTAAGTCTGTAGGACAGACCCGAACAAAAACTTAACAAAAGTCCAAGTATGCCATCCAACAATATAAGTTAATGCATGACATACTAGGAGGGCAAGACACCCACGGCGGATCAGAGTACTTCAGGTAAGTGCTGAAAATGAAATTAAGGCAAGAGAACTTGCAAAAGTTTGCATATATTAACACTTGCAAAAATTTACATGTATTAAAACATTGTATAGGAAAAAATTGGAAGCTTTTCTCCAAAGCCTACAAGATAGACTCCAAAGTTTGAGCTCCGCAGGTCGGACTCGAAAGCTTCAGCTCCGTAGGCCGGACCCGAAAAGTTTGCTTTTAGAAATCCGTAGTCGGACTCAACAAAGTTTGCAGGTCAAACTCATCGAGTTAATCCACAGATTAGACTCACCGAGTTTGCAGGACAAACTCGCCTAGTCAGCAGGACGGACAAAAGTTTGAGCTCTCTAGCTCAGCCTCCGTAAAGTTTATAGACCAAACTTCCGTAGTTCGTAGACGACCTCAAACCGAGCTCCGCTGGTCGGACTCGTCAGAAAACGAGTCCGACGGATCCAAATTTCACAGCTTTGCAGGCCAGGCTCATTAAGTTTGCGGGACAAAGTTAGTTCGCAGATGAACTCAAACCGAGCTCCGCAGGTCGGATTCCTCAAAAAGAAAGTCCGCAGGACGGACAGAAATTCAGAGCACTGGATGTCAGGCTCAATGCGTTTGCAAAGCTTAGCTCCACTAACTTTAAACAGCCGGTTTACAGGTCAGACTCGCGCAAGTCCGCATGTCGGATAAATTTTTCTGGCACCATACTTTAGGCTCGCTAACTTTGCGAAGTAAACATCCTAAGTCTCCAAAAGGACCCGAGCTGAGCTACGCAGGTCGGGCTCGTAAAAATATAACGAAGCATAAATGAAATGCAAGTTCAAAAGCCTAAGAAGCATTAAGGGTTGAGTTCTGTCCAGACTCTGTAGTAGGAGTAAGATTCTCCACAGAAACATTGACCTGAGGCAGCTCGGCAGGAGCCGTTGAAGCAGAAGCAGCAGCCGCAGAAGGCACTAAATAAGGAGCTGCAACAAAGTTCTCAAAAACCGTTCCATTTCAGAAGACATGGGCACGAATAACAGTGTCATAACAATAACTATGCCACCTGGCGGAGTAGGTCATTGAAAAATTCTACAAGCCTATATAACAATGACCGAGCAGCACCTCTAACAGATCCGACCTCACAACGAGTGGTTCAGCCAGATCTCGGGGGCTTATGATGAAGGTTGAACCGATCCTCGCCACGTGTCATCTCTTAATTGATCAAACATTAAATGAAGACATAAAAACTATAACATTAAGGGCCATGGCCAGGAGCCCCACTTCACACCTAAGGGTAGATCCGAACCCCATGTGGGGGATCGGTCCCGCTCCCCCGACCACTGCAGGTCGGCTAGGTCGCAACAGAGCTGGGCCAATGCAATTCAGGCCGAGACGGCCTGGGGGCTCGACGCAAGTCGGCTAGAGCCTTCTTTATATGATAATTAGCCCACGTGCTTATGATATAATTATGGGAATATCCTAAGGATCTTTTACCCATTAAGACTCTGATTTTGATATTTAAACTATCCATAATTATCCCTAAATTATAGGGATAGACACGTAATAATCCTTAAGGATTAAGAATTATAATCCTTGCAGGACATGGCTTTGGACGAGACGTCCTCTATATAAACAACCCCTAAGGAACTACGGAGACTTGATTCCTGAAACATAACATGATACGTAGGCAACTTGGAAGATACCCAAGCTCAGTCTAAAAACCACCCAAAAAACCATCCGTCGTTCATATTCTTCTTGATTTATGCCCATGGTTCAATTACCCTAGATTAAACGGCCCGGATTTATTCATAGACGAGATCCAGCATCGTTACTAATATATATATACGGACACACACACACACCAATATATAATGGCGTATTTGTTTAAAATGGTTCGTGAGGATGCCTGTTTGTTTAATGGGTTTTGACCAAAAGAGAGGGAAAAAAGAGGAAAATGCTTATAGTAGCTGTAAGGTCAAAAATGCCCCTCCGCAAAAATTGATAGCCAGTCCCAATATCTTATCTGTTCCCACCAAAATCATTGAATTCATTGAAACTAATGTTATTTTACTCTTGGAAATGAGCTAATCGGCTTCCTTGTGTAATTACTTTCATCTTTCTTCTTCCCTAGTCCTTATTCCAATCCAAAAGCTCTCACGGATGCATCGACAAGGCATTATTGAAAGGAAGTTTCGTTTATTGGTACATTTTGTTGGTGGGAAGTAAAGAAGAAACATGCTTAAATAATGTAAGTATTTGCTTTGCTTAATTCTTACATATAAGGTAAGTTGATTGAATGCATTGTGCAGGACAAACTTGCCCAGTCAGCAGGACGGACAAAAGTATGAGCTCTCTAGCTCAGCCTCCGTAAACTTTGTAGACCAAACTTCCTTAGTTCGTAGACGACCTCAAACCGAGCTCCGCTGGTCGGACTCATCAGAAAACCAGTCCGCTGAACGGTCTCGAGCAATAATCCGCAGGATGGATCCAAATTTCACAGCTTTGCAGGCCAGGCTCATTAAGTTTGTTGGACAAATTTAGTTCGCAGATGAACTCAAACCGAGCTCCGCTGGTCGGACTCCTTCAGAAAGCAAGTCCGCGGGACGGACCGAAATTCAGAGCACTGGATGTCAGGCTCAATGAGTTTGCAAATCTGAGCTCCACTAACTTTGAACATCTAGTTTACAGGTCAGACTCGTGCAAGTCCACATGTCGGATAAAATTTTCTGGCACCACACGTTAGGCTCGCTAACTTTGTGAAGCAAACATCCTAAGTCTCCAAAGGGACCCGAGATGAGCTACGCAGGTCGGGCTCATAAAAATATAACGAAGCATAAACGAAATGCAAGTTCAAAACCTAAGAAGCATTAAGGGTTGAGTTATGTCCAGACTCTGTAGCAGGAGTAAGATTCTCCACAGAAGCATTGACCTAGGGTAGCTCGGCAGGAGCTGTTGAAGCAGAAGCAACAGCCGCAGGAGGCACTAAATAAGGAGCTGCAGCAACGTTCTCAAAAACCATTCCACTTCAGAAAACATGGGCATGAATGACAGTGTCATAACAATTACTATGCCACCTGGCGGAGTAGGTCATTGAAAAATTCTACAAGCCTAGATGACAGTGACCGAGCAGCACCTCTAACAGATTCGACCTCACAACGAGTGGTTCAGCCAGATCTGGGAGGCTTATGACGAGGGTTGAACTGAGTCTCGCCATATGTCATCTCCTAATTGATCAAACATTAAATGAAGACATAAAAACTATAACATTAAGGGCCAAGAGCCCCACTTCACGCCTAAGGCAGATCCGAACCCTATGTGGGAGATCGGTCCCGCTCCCTCGACCACCGCAGGTTGGCTAGGTCGCAACAGAGCTAGGTCAGTGCAGTTCGGGCTGAGACGGGCTGGGGGGCTCGACGCAGGTCGGCCAGAGCCTCCTTTATATGATAATTAGCCCATGTGTTTATGAGATAATTATGGGAAGATCCTAAGGATCCTTTACCCATTAAGACTCTGATTTTGATATTTAAACTATCTATAATTATCCTTAAATTATATGGATATACACGTAATAATCCTTAGGGATTAAGAATTAAATCCTTGCAGGACAAGGCTTTGGACGTGATGTCCTCTATATAAACAACCCCTAAAGAACTACGGAGACTTGATTCCTGAAACATAGGAAACTTGGGAAGATACCCAAGCTCAGTCTAAAAATCACCCAAAAAACCATCCGTCGTTCATATTCTTCTTGATTTATGCCCTTGGTTCAGTTACCCCTAGATTAAACGGCCCGGATTTATTCATAGACGAGATCCAACATCGTTACTAATATATGTATACAAACACACGCACACACCAATATATAATGGCGTATTTTTGTTTAAAATGGTTCACGAGGATGCCTGTTTGTTTAATGGGTTTTGACCAAAAGAGAGGGGAAAAAGGGAAAAAAAGAGAAAAAAAGAGGAAAATGCTTATAGTGGCTGTAAGGTCAAAAATGCCCCTCCGCAACAATAGATAGCCAGTCCCAATATCTTATCTTTTTCCACCAAAATCATTGAATTCATTGCAACTAATGTCATTCTACTCTTGGAAGTGAGCTAATCGGCTTCCTCATGTAATTACTTTCATCTTTCTTTCTTCCCTTGTCCTTATTCCAATCCAAAAGCTCTCATCGGACGCATCGACAAGGCATTATCAAAAGGGAGTTATTGGTACATTTTGTTGGTGTGAAGTAAAGAAGAAACATGCTTAAATAATGTAAGTATTTACTTTGCTTAATTCTTACATATAAGGTAAGTTGATTGAATGCATTGTGTGTCGATGCTAAGTTGTTTTTTATGATTTGATGTTTATCTTAATTTATAATTAATTATGATTAAGGGGCTAAAGACATGTAACCAAAGCAATTTCAGTCCAATCCCATGTAATGGGTTAAAGTCTCCTACCCTAAATGCAATTGCAATTTGTGATCGGAACTGGAGATTTGGGGGTTTAGGGTTTTAATTTGTGTTTAGGGTTTTATGTCTTCATAGGGTAGATACATTGGGATTTTTTTAAGGATCGTGGGGTAGAATTTGTACATGGCAACTCGATTGTTTAATAAGTAGAATAATGTGCTATATTTACATGAAGTAAATTGAGAACATGTATGAGTTAGTGTCTGTTATCCTAAATGTTGTTGCAATTTGTGATTAAAACCGGAGATATAGGGGTTTAGGGTTTTAATTTATGTTTTAGGGTTTTATGTCTTCATATGGTAATTACATTGGGGTTTTTTTATTTATTTTTTTATTTTTAGGGATCATGGGGTAGAAATTGTGTATGGAAATTCGATTGGATGATAAATAAAATAATGTGCTATATACACATGAAACATGCATGACACGTACACACATTTAGTAGGAACAAAGTATGTGTTAATTTCCTCAAAAAAAAAAGTATGTGTTAATTAAAACGTGGCCAGATGAAAGTGTGTAAATTGAATGTGTTCTAAGAATTATTATTGGATGATTTCGTTTAAAGTTTTAATCAAAACGTGTCATGATAAAAGTGTGTTAATTGAATGTGTTTTAAGAATTATTATTGTGGTCTTTTGTAATTAAAAGTGTTTTAAGAGTTACTGTTATTGTTGGTCAATGATCTTGTAGTTAAAAGATGGAGAAGTATGATTTTTTTACCTCGATGATAGATCACGAGCTTGTCATCTACAGTATCAAGCATGCATATACTCTCCAGTGAATTAGTACAAATGATTTGGAAACAATTGTGTTAGTAACATTTTTCTGAATTAAAATGTAAAGGTCTTTGTGTATTTCACCTGAACCAATCATTGTTTTCCTCTTGATGTCCTTTAAATTACACTTGTTAGCAGGCAAAGCAGCCATGGACGGAGCCAGGATTATGGTTTAGGGGGGCGGAATTCTAAAAATTAATTGTTGTGGAAAAAGTGTTAATTTATTTTTTCCGTAGATACATATAAGAAAGTTGTTGTGAGTTTATATTATAAAAAGACATTGACTATATTGTTTTTCATATTAATAATTGACGATAAAAAAACAATCTAAAGATTAACAGAGTAAATAATTTTACAAATTTTCGGATTGTCATATCAATTATCTGATTGTCATATAAAATGTTCAGAAATCTTGAGAAAATAAGTGTGGAAACTTTGAGTAAAAAAAATTAAAAATCTAAAGTTTAATATAGTAAACTTGAAAAAAGAAATGTTGAAATTTTGAGTTAAAACATGAAGAATCTGCAATTTAATATAGTAAATTTTGAGTAAAATAAATACTTTGAGTAAAATAAAAAATAAAAAAAAAAGAATGCAGGAAGGGGGATTCGAACTTAGCCCCTTCAGCTTAGACTATCAACTCTGGAAAACTACACCAGGCAAGTAATTTGTAGTTTGTAAGGAACATATAATACATATCTTAGTTGCAACATATTACCAATTAGAAAGGCTATTTTAGTAATTTCTCGGAAAATTTAAGGGGGGCACGAGCCCCCCTCGCCCCTATATAAGTCCGCCCCTGAAAGCAGCTACATAATTTGAATGTCTGGTTAATACAGGTAAAGTCAACAAATCATGTCTGAAACCAGGAATGTACATGACATTATGCAAAGTCAGATCAGGATTGAGAAAATATACTTTAAAAGCACAAAATTTATTTAGTATGTTCCGTAAATTATGATTTGAAAATTATTTTTCTGTAGAATTTCGGTGGGATATGCGTAGCACACCACGTAATTTCGTGGGTTTTTTCGATAGCCGCCAAAAAAAACCCATGCTGATTTTTTTAAGAAAAAAATTACCCACGCAAAACCTATTTATATCCTACGTATAACTGAATCATTTTTAACAACCTGATTTTCGAAATCCGTGTCATGACATCTTCGGTAGAATTTCGATAGGATATGCGTAGCACACCACGTAATTTCGTGGGTTTTCGGTAGCCGCCAAAAAAACCCACTCTGATTTTAAAAAAAATTTACCAATGCAAAACCCACCTTATATCCTACGTATAAGTGACTCATTTTTAACAACCTGATTTTCGAAATACGTGTAAATAACCTAACTCACTCAAATATCACTCAAACGTCGCGTATGTTTAAGTCTGTAATGACCTTCTCACCAAAAAAAACTTTTTCTCATCATCTTTCTCACCGCCACTCAAACCTTACTCAAATATCACTCAATTGCCGCGTATCTTTAAGTCTGACATTACCTCTTCAAGATATAAACCATTTTCTCATCATCATTCTCACCGACACTTTTCTCACCGTGTGACAATTTTACCAAAAAAGAAAAACCGATGACTGTGGCATATAGTCGCGTCAACTAATACCGGCACAATAGTCGCGTATTCTTGGGGTAGCCTCTTCTCCGTGTTTAAGTACTACCCGACCCGATGACTGTTACTTATTTTTTTTATGTTTTCTTATAACCGTGTTTAATGTACTACCCGACCCGATGACTGTTACTTATTTTTTATATTTTTTATATGAATCACATATACGTATGATAGGTAGGTGAGTTTTGCGTGGTATTTTTTTTTTATAATTCAAATAATAAATGTATCAATTATCCTATTGGAATATTAACTTTTTTTTGAAAAAAAAACGGTCAAGTAACAAAGAAATCTATTGAACTACCATCTCTCCCACAAGTTTCAACCGATGGAGAGCTAGATGTCCCAAAATGTAAGTCCATTTAGGATTTTTTTACACAGATTAAGAAAGTGAAATTGGTTATGTGTCATTAATTTCGATAGAAAAGTAAAAAATGACCTTTGACTATTATTAATATAGAATAGTAAAAATTGGGTGGGTAGATAATAAATGAGTATAAAAGAAGAAAAATTTAATAAATACTTCATTGGTTATTTAAATAGACTTAAGTTATGGGACGAAACAAAAAAGTTAAACGAGCTTACATTTTGGGACGGATGTAGTAATACCCTATGTCTCATCTTATTTCAACACCCTATGTCTCATTTTATTTATCTAGTTTAATTTTTAGTCAAATTAAGAAAATTATAGTTAATATTTTGAATCTCATTAAATGATCCAATATTTCACCCTCGTTCCAATTTATTGTCTCGTTTGACTTTTCACACAAATTAAGAAAATGTAGATTTTTAATGTAAAAATTGTGAAGAGAGAAGGACATTTGAAGAAATGTATCAATTATTACACACAGTGAACACTTAATTTTGAGACAAACAAGAAAAAGAATTTGAACAAATAAAATGAGCAGAGGAGGTATAAAATCTACTATTTTATCACCGGTAGTCGATTATATCGCATTATAGAAAAACGATAAATTAGAAAGTTTATCAGTTTAATTAGAATATATCGCATAATATACGTTAATAATGGGAAAACGATAACAAATTAGAGGATGTATAGTCCATAATCATGATAACGGGAAATAATTGATACACAACATGTATTACTTTAATCCATTAATCACAATAAAAAAAAACTCATTCAATTCAATATGAGTTTCATTTAACATGACCAAGTAGTTTAAAAATTATGATTATGTATGTAGCAAATGAAACACACTAATTAATGACTAAATGAAATTCACTAAGCAATAATAAAACCAACCAAACTCATAATAAAGACAACAGAAACAATTTGAGAAACAGCACTAGGAGTAATTGTGGTCGTTGCGAATGATTTTTCTGGCGACGGACTCGGTGACGGGGAGGAGGATACAGACAATTCCGGCGAAAACGGTGACGGTGCCGGGGATGAAGCAGCTGGTGCCGGCGGAGATGAAGTGATGGAACCACCAGACGGCGAAGGTGCACCGGCGATAGGGGAAGTAGCAGGAGACACAGATTGAGATTCGGGTTGGGGTTTAGATCCCGCAGGTGGGCTTCTGACGGCTAACACCACGATCAGTAGCTTTTGTCCATTTTCACAGTTGGTTTTGTTGCCGGAGATGAAATAAAACGGGCCGGAATGACCGAATTTGAAAAACGAATTGCCGTCTTCAAGCTTAATCACCGGATTATCCACATTGCAATTCTCGTAATCACTTTTACTCACGGCAAAAACCGAATCTGTAGCGTTTGAATACCTGAAAACTACAAAGCAAAAGAAAATTCAAAAACTCAAACAATGCAATTGAATTGAAAAGTAATTAATTAAGGAATATTAAGAACTCACAAATGGTGTCATTAACTTGAAATCGTAATCGTTGAGCCCAGTGATTATAGTTTTCTTTAGGATTTACGACCCAACCATCTCGACCGCCGACGACAAAATTCAATGCTACGGAATGAGATATAAAGGAAGAACTTATGAGTGAAAGAAAAACGAAAGAGAAGAGAAAAGAGTTAGTCGCCATTTTTGGCTTTGCAAATGAAATGAGACTCCTGCTTAAAAAAACAGACTTTGAGGGTATATAAATAGCAATGAGATAAACACGATTAAGGGATAATACATTCATTCAAAAAACTTAAATTAAAATAAAAAAAGATAGTAATACTAATCCCAATATAGATAATTATTGCAAAGAAAATATGTACAAAATCGTTCAAATTAACGGCTGTCTACTCTGAGAGATTTGAATTTTTAAACTTTTTGAAGAGTATACATTTGTCTATTTATCTTACTTAATATATATATATATATATATATATATATATATATATATATATATATATATATATATATATATTGGACATACCTTCCAATCGTGGCATTATACAGTAACACCTAGCCCCGGAAAAAGAATTTGAGAGTTTGCACACTCTTAGAAGAAACATTTTTGAAATACAATTTGCTATGATTTTATCATCCTATATGTTGTATTCATATAATTAAACTTATCCGAACACAATTTGAAGGGATTTCTATTTACTATGAGATGATAATTAACCTACCCATAGCAAGAAAAATACGGTACCAAAAATATTCACAAAAAAGATGGGTAATTATCATTTAGCATTTTGAAAATATATTATGATAATATTTGTAATTTTTTATTCATCTTATACGTGTGATTTGTTTTTAGAGGAAATGTGTGATTCAAAAGCTTTTTTTTTAGGGTGGTTGAGCCAAAAGACCACTTTTAATACAAAATAAATAAACAGAACAAACTCGTTTTTTTAGTTGTAATAAGGACAAATAATTTCCGTCGGGCATAAATATCTTTTTTGGTACCAAAATGAACGCGCGCAACACAGCCTGTTCTTTTTACACAGGATGTGATTAAACATGTTGCTTGTTTTTTTTTCTCTCTTATAAACAACCGTAACTTTTGATTTAGAACTCCGATTATAAAAAAAAAAAATCACCAAAATTCATGTTTTTTTTTCTCTTTATTTTGAGATCTCATACGATACCCTTCCGACGTAAATTTTGAAAGCCGAAAAAACATTTGTATTAATCGGAGCGTTTTTCTTATAAACGACCGTAACTCTTGATTTAAAACACCGATCTTCAAAATTCTTTCACCAAAGTTCATATTTTTTTTCTCTTCATTTTGACATCTCATACGATACCCTTTCGACGTAGTTATTAAAAGCTGAATTTAATCGCAGCATTTACACTAACACAGTATGAGTAACAAAGTGTCAGTAACACAACATTATAACATCGTTACCATTACCATTAGCATTAACAATAGCGGTGTGGGATTAGACAAAAATCATGGACTCGGCAAGCTTTACAACAACACCAACACCCAATATTTTGGCGGAACAACATGGGGTGGTCTTGGTTACACTTTATTATGGGGGTACTACACACATATTCTCACTAGTTTTTTTTTTTTTTTTTTTTTTCCTTTGAATATTCCTTTGTGGATTAAAATGAAAACAAACCGTAAACTAAAAATTATTTGGACAATAATGTAATCACTTTAACACCTAAAAAACTTGTGTTTTTTCAAATAACACATTCAATCACAATGGAAAAAAATTACAACATATATGATAAACAACTTTAACATCAACATATATTATAATTAAGTTAAATCAAGGAAAGGATTACTCATGACATTTCTATAAAAATATAGATTTATGAGAATCAACTAACTAGTAGTATGTAAATGCAACATATGGCTCTTAGGCATGTGATGATCTTGATTTTTTTTTGTATACTTGGGATGAAACACCAGCATTACCTCACCATTTTGAATCAACAACCTTCAATCACCTGGGCCAAAACCACCTGCAATGACACCTTTTATTAACAATACATTGTGATACTAACAGTATCAGTAACACAGTATCAGGCTCATCTAAGGCTTAATTCAAGGGACTAATTCAAGGCACACATATCTCGCTCATATAAGGCTCATTTAAGGCTTAATTCAAGGGACACAGTATCATATCTGGCTCATATAAGGCACACAATATCAGTAATAGTAGCATATAAGTCACACAGTATCAGTAACACAATATCAGGCTTGTATAAGGCTCATTTAAGGCTTAAGTCAATAAACTACTTCAATAAGTTGAAAGAAGTTGTAAGTGAGGAGAAATGAAGTATATTAGCAAAGATAAATGAAAAGTAGTAGTAGACCAATACAATAGGACCAAACAAAAAGAGTTGTATACCTGTGTTCTCAAGGCTTAAGGGCATATCTTCATCTTCTGAGGAAGAATCCAAGTACAAATAAACACAAGAAACTAAATAAGCAGCAAGAAAAAAAACATAATGCACTTAAAGCTAATGTGGATAAAACTGAAGAAAAGAATAAGCTAATGTGGATAAAACTACTTCCATTTCCGGGATTATAAAGCTCAAAGCCAAAAAAATATATACTCCAGTAGTAGCTGCAATGTTTAGAAACAGGATCCACAACATGTTTAGAAGCAGAATCAGCATTTGAAGGTGATTCAGGTTTAACACCAGTCTTTTTATCATCCCTAGCCTTGTTAAAGATCACCGTAAATCCATCAAACAAGCTACGGTAAATTGCTTCTTAAGATAGGCCCTCAAACAAGAAACATCCCCCCGCCCCTCGCCCGTCCAAAAAAACAATGTCTAAACTAATTCAACTAAATTATCAGAATCGGACCTTCATTACAAACACCAATCTTCAAACATTCTTATTCGTTTGTAACAAGATACCCAACAGTCTACGAAGTATAACTACAATCTTGCTATATAAATGACTCCATAAGGGGGGATCACCACCCCGGATCCATGTTCAACTAGTTAAACACCACCCCGACACCCCGGACCCATATTCCCATTTGACAAACATGAAAAGGATATAGAACCAAAAAAACCATTCCGGTCCCTAAGGAAAGCATTAAAACTTGACAAACAATCCTAAGGCCTCTGAAAACATTAAACAAAAGGGAATATAAGTTGAGCAAATTACTTAAGGAAAGAATCCATATTATTCTAAACACAACTATGCGAATTAACAAAGGTGAACGCATTGATATTTACTTAACAACACACATGGTTAATTGCAAAAAATGTTTGTGCGATTTCAAAGTGACCACGCAGCTAATTACAAATCAAAACATCAGCAACATTTATCAGTTGCCATCGAACCGGGCTGAAAAAGAAGCAAAGAAATCATGCTAAGTGGTCCTCCTTAACCTGTTCAGTAGACAATCTAAATATGCTAAAAAAACAGTTGCCTTGCATTAAAATCTCTTTCTTTAAATGCAAAAAGAGAGCTTAGGAAGCTGAGACTCGGATTTCACACTGGAGAATGTGAATCGGACGATGAAGATTTCTTTGAAGGAATCTCCTTCTCAAACCGATCCGATGGGAATTAACGGTATACTGAGACCTTGTGTAAGACAAAAACAGGGTATATTGGTCGAAGAAGAGATCGAATTTTTCCAAGTTTTTTTAATATAAAATTTTATATACGTATTGCAGTTATATTTTTAAGGGAAAACTATGAATGAAAAAAGACAAAAACATTTATAAAATTAGCAAGAAGGACAGACACATAATTCTTTTCGTAAAAATGACAAAATACCTTGTATTAAAACAATTTTGTCCTTTTATTCATATATGCCCCTAAAAAAAAAACCACCACAACTCCACGTTTTCATAAAAAATATATGGGAAATGGTATGTGCACTACACAAATGTGTAGTACGTGCACTTTCCACTACATGTATTGTTTCCATTGATTAAAGTGATGAATTATTTATTGTGATGGGTCCCAACAAGATATGCGGTGTTGATTGTGTTGTGTAGGATGTTGTGGTGAAATGAGTAGTGGATATATCACTACTCTAATATATATATACATAATAACTCAAACTTTCCACTCCAATGGTATATAAAAAAACAAAGAAAAAAAACTTCTATCTAATTTTTTAATTAATAATATTTTTGAATCTATCTTTTCAATCATCATATTTTTTTCACTATAATTCTTACTTTTTGGTCTCTTTATTTTGATATTGTTAATGTCATTGTTGTCATAGTGTCGATCAGTAGTTTCAACTTGAATGACACTTACTTATGTATTTACGAGTACTCTGCTATTGTCACTGCTGTCATACTATTATTGTATATGTGAACTTGAATAACACTACTTATGAATTGGAGAAATTACGAAAAATGACATTTCATACACCATTTTTGTCATTGTGTTGTCATTTTCTTAATGTCATTGTTTATTGCTAAGCGACACTGTCAAATATCACTTTTAAGTGACACTACTAATTGTCACTTTTAAGTTAGTGTTAAGTGTCCTTGTTTAGTGTCGTTGTTCATTGTCACTGTTAAGTGTCATACATTATGTGACGTTTTTTGTTGAGACTCATAACCCTCGACGAATCAGTGTGTCTATTAGTAGTGTCGAATAGAGGGACAATTACTAGCGACACATTATATATCTGAAATTTGTTATTATCGCTAAGATAGTGTCAAATAGTGTGACAATTATTAAGTGTCAATAGTTGTGTCACATAGTGTTATAATGTCAAATAGTAGTGTCAAATTGCGTGACAGTTCGTTGGGGCACATTACATATCTGAAATTTGTTATTATCACTAGTGTTTCGGTCAAATAATAGTGACAAAGTGAAGTACATATTATTGCAAAAAAGGTTGATTTCTGAAATTATACCGGAAGAATATGAATCATGATGAAAAAATTAAGATGATTGAAAATATATATATTAAAAGATATGATTGATTAACAAATTGATATTTATATATATAGTGCACACTGGTCATGGGATGATTACACTGAACGTGGGATGATCAGTACGTAGTTTCCATGTTTTTTTTAAACTTACATTTTAGGGGTATTATTGTCTTTGAGCTATATATATAAAATGTACTTTTTAATAAAGAAAATATAATGTTGTCCTATTTGATAATTTTGACGATGTTTTTATCTTTTAGAATAACTCTCCTTATTTTTAACTGTATCAGTGTAATAAGAGTACATGAATGAACTGGGATTAATTATAGTTCGTTACAAACATTTATACACAACAATAAAATCATATGCTTTCAATTTTCAAACCAATTCCTTAAAATAAAAAAAAAAAAACAAAAAATAAAAAAAAAACAAAACAAACAAACAAACCAATGTCTCTAGAATATTGTAGCTCACAATTTATTCATGATCTTTCACCAAAACAATCAACCATACATTTAGTCTCCATAAATTATGATTTAGTGTTGTCTAGTGGAAATTTTTATTATTTCCTTTTCCTGACGAATGAGCAATCAATTACAATTAATTGGTTTGCACAAAAAAGATCAATCTAACAAATAAATAGTACTTCAAATTGATCAACAGCAGCGAAGAAAAACCAAATATTGGGCACGTACCATATATTATCAATTACTGTGCACAGCGAAATTATTATAGATGCATACAATTGAACAGATCTAAAACCAACTATTTATCGCATTAACTTAGCAATAAAATTGTTCCATATACGTACGAGATCAAGAGTGGAATTAAACAATTCGACAAGATCTGCAAGTAATCGATTCAAACAATCCTCTTACAACACACGGACACAAATTTGTCTTAAGCTTGTTGGGATAGGTGTCGTATGTGGAGTGATTTACGGAAGATCCGTAATTTACGGATTAAATTACGAGAATATTAATCTAAAAAATAAATCATGCGAATATTATAACTCATATTATTTTGTCACGCATATCGATTCAAACAATAGACATAAAGTAGTATGCACAAAATAAAGGACTAAGACAAACCGAGGCGAGTAGTTACTCTTTCCTTAAGACAAATTGCTCCGGTATGGTGTCGGTAAGCAAATGTCTCCCCGAGATACAACGGCTTTACGTCTCGGATTTAGAGGCACTTCAAAAATCCGAGCTCCGGCGAACTTAGAGTGCTCCGACTTCTCTTCGACTCGGAATCTAGATCTACATGAATGACTAGATCTATATGAGACTCTCTTTTGTGGTGGAAAAGACAAGAGAAAAGCGAATGAATAAACTTTCATCAATAGTAGGGTTTTTATATAGTGGAGAGGAGGAGAGGCCAATCTTTAATCGATTGGCGGAACACATCATCAATACTTTTCCCTTGGAAAAGACATGGGGTCGAATGACACATCTATGAATTCTGATTGGTCGGATGACACATCTATGAATTCTGATTGGTCGGATGACTCAATGAATTCTTATTGGTCCGATGACACAGTTACTTAAATTAATTTTAGAATTAATTTCATAAAGAAATTTTGTCAAAAAATTAATAGTAAACGAACCGAAGCACGAGACGAGCCGAGCCGGACGGACGGCGGCGCGCGTGTGGAAATATCTAAACTTGCACAAAAGTGCCTTGCCCTTGGGGCACATTTATAAGAGCATACACTAGCCTTAGCTTATATACGGAGCTCAAGTCTCCCAATGTGGGATATGTGAGTTGACACTCTTATCTCCAAACGCATTTTCAACCAACTTTAGGCATTAAAACCCGATATCCGAGTGGTGCCCATCATCTACTCCGTATGGAGTATTTAATGATATCATTAACTCTCGATGACATATATCTCTATCCGTAAATTTGATTCAGATGTTGATGATACTTTTGGTCACGTGATTAACGACACTTCGCCAGGTGTGTTCACAAAAATACATCTTAGTAACGTTGTACTCAAGTTGCCGTTAGGGCTTTTGAAGGAATACAGCAATTTTCAAATAATTTTGGATTCGGTTGGTATAATTATTTTTTGTTTATATGTTTATAAATTTATATGAATTAAATTGAAAATTTTAATTAATCAAACTCAGTTGTTAATGTAACGTCTCACATGATATCATGTTATTGTCTGAAAATGAAACATTCGGCACGCGACTTTTAGACAAACTCTTAGTCTAACGTAATATTAGAGTTCAAAGAAAGATGCGGAAGAAATAGAAACATTGGGCATGCGACTTTTAAAGAAACTCTAAATCTAACGTAATATTAAAGTTCAAAGAAAAGCGCGGAAGAAATAGAAAAAGCCGAACTTTGTCTTCAACGGACTCAGTCTTCCAGAAATCACCGTCAACAAGTCTAACATAATAATCTCATAGTCTTCAACAAAACACCATCAACGGACTCTCATAGTCTTCCAGAAAATACCATCAACAAGAATCTAGCTTCATACATAACTGAAACAACGGCTAACATCAATTGTGTTGTTAATTCTTAATGGTGTTGTTAATTAATGGCCGGTTAATGGTGTTGTTGGTGTTCTTGATGGTGGCCGGTTAATGGTGGTTTGTGGGTGGACGGTTGGTGTTAATGGTGCTGTCAGTGGCCTGAAAAAATGGCGAAAAATGATGTTTTACGTAGTGGGTGGTGGTGGCCGGTGTTAATGGTGTTGGTGGCTGTTGGTGGTGGGGACAGCATTATTGGTTGTTGGTGGTGGGGGCGGCATTATTTGAAGATGAAATTAAAGAGAGGAAAATGTGGTGGTTTTGATGTGTAAGAGGGAGATGATGGTGGAAGGTGTTTGATTATGGGAGGTGGAAGAGATGAAGAAGATGGTGATGGAGATGGATGATGTTGATAATGATTATTGTAATAGATAAAGGATTAAATTGGTCCATTTTTATTAGCAATGGACTCAATTGTATTTTTAAAAAATCGTGGTAGAAGTAGTGATTGTGTTATTTTTTGTGTGTTGTTAAAGTAAAAAAATAATAAAAATATTCCATGCGGTCCCAAAAGTAATTTATAGGGTACCGAGAGTAATCGGCGTGTCGAAAGAAAATTCGTGGTGTCAATAGAAACCTTTTTTTTTTTTTTTTTTTTTTTGATGCCCCTAACGGGATTCGAACAATGATCGATCCCCTAACCGCCTTTATACAATGAACACGGTAAAAGATGCAAATATTCGGCATTTATATAACATGTATAGTAAACATAAATTTGTGTCATAAGTTTTAATAATGGAAAAAATGGTTGAATTTATATAACATGTATGGTAAACACAAAAATGTGTGATAAGTTTTAATAATGAGAAAGAAAAAAAAAAAAAAAAAAGAGGTTGAATCCCACACCGGCTGAGTGAAAGAGAAAAAAGTTATTTTAGTTTAATACTGTACATGGGCTATAACCATTGCCAAAATGTGTCCGGAAATGACTGTCGATTTCATATTTTCTCGTTCTCAAACTCTTCATTGTCGATTTCATCTCTCCTTCCTCAGGCCATAGGAGCCGTAAAAATGGAAGCCACAGCCGATAAAAAAGAATGTGCATCGTATATTTTTGCTCAAAACCAAATCAACACAATCAATTTTATGATAAACGAAATAAGAAGCAGCAAACAACTATGTCCAGAATATTGATACTGGCCTACGAAACTCATTATCGCTCCAAGGACCGCGACAACAACTTCCAGACTTGACATTCTTTTCCCTGACCTAATGGTCTAGTTCAGTCTGGGTGGTCTCCGATACGTTGAGTAATAAATATTAATAATTATCTATATCTCGGATTACATCGGTATTTTTTTTGTTGTCATTTTTGGATAAAATCATCCAGTGGTTATTTGTATAGTCTCAACCATTTGATTGACGACTTTTGAGAAAGAGAAGAAAGAGAGAACAAGAAGAAAATTGTGGGGCTTCTTCAGGGAGGGAGGCTGAAAAAACGATTAACGAAGCAAAAAACAATGGTGAAAGACAGATGAAATGAGAAGATGCTGTTTTTCTATTCAGTCTCTCTTGATAATCCAAGGTACAAGGTTCATTGTCTTTTATAGGGCTTAATCGGATAAAACCTTATTTATTCAAAGAAATGTTTAACTACTTTATTTATTTCAAACCTATTCTAATAGAGATAAACTTCTTGCAGATTACAACTCAATCCAAAGCGTATTTGTGAGAGAATGTGGAGTTTTGCTGATTTCAAACTTCAATCATGTTTTTGATTTGCGGTTACCACCGATTTTATCTTTTGAATTTGTAACCGTAGATAATCCGATCACCTGCACACACTCCAGCTCAATTTATATTTGAATTTCATCCTTATCTCTCCATGTACTCCTTATTTCTCTAGCTCGATATTTTTGATTATCCGAGTCATTGCTGTCTGAATTTGTGTTGTCTGAACTAAGAGTGTTAATACCCCCCCGCAAACTATACCTGGGGTGAAGGCAGAGTTTGTGTAGAAACATTTGCAAAGAGTAGCGGGTAGAGGGTTTTGTAAAAAGATCGGCCACTTGAAACTGAGCTGGAACATGCTTGGTGACAAGTTTACCCAAGGCTACACGTTCTCGGACAAAATGGTAGTCTAGTTCAATGTGTTTGGAATGAGCATGAAACACTGGATTGATAGTGAGGTGAAGTGCACTAAGATTGTCACAGTTGAGTGTAGGAGGGGTCTGTGGGAGATGTAAATCTTGACTTAGATACTGAAGCCATGCCAATTCTGCTGCTGTATGGGCTAAGGCTCTATATTCTGCTTCAGTACTGGACCTAGAAATGGTTTGTTGTTTTTTGGCACACCATGAGATAAGATTGGCACCCAAGAATGTGCAGTATCCATATGTTGATCGTCTAGTAATAGGGCATCCAACCCAATCCGCATCAGAGTATGCTGAGAGAGTGAGTGATGAGTCTGCCGTAAACTTCAATCCTAGGGCCAAAGTGCCCTTGACATATCTGAGAATCCTCTAAGCAAACTTGAGGTGAGCTTGAGTAGGTGCTTGTAAAAATTGTGAAGCATATTTAACACTGTAGCTGAGATCAAGCCTAGTGAAGGTCAGGGACTGAAGTTCCCCAATCAATTGTCTATAGTAGGTTGGATTGGACAGTGTAGTTGAAGCAGGATTAGGCTGTGGCTTGAGTTCCAGAGGTGTTGCAACTGGTTTGCAGTCCACCATTTGTGCCCTCTCCAAGATTGTGAGTGCATAATGTGTTTGGGACAGGTGCATTGTAGTTCATGTATAAAAAACCTCAACTCCAAGAAAATGGTGAATTTGCCCCAAGTCTTTCATAGCAAATTTCTTATTGAGGATCTCAATAAAGGAAAAAATAAGATGATCATTAGAGCCTGTAAGCAGCATATCATCAACATAAAGAAGCAAGTATAGAGATCCATGTTTAGAATGGCATACAAACAGGGAGGGATTCGCTAGACTACAATAGAATCCATAAGTGAGTAAATATGAGCTGAAACTATCAAACCAGGAGCCTGTTTAAGGCCATAAAGAGCCTTGTTCAATTTGCACACATGTTGTGGAAGGTAAGAATCAGCCATGCCAGGTGGTTGAGACATGTATATCTCTTCACTAACCATGCCATGAAGAAAGGCATTCTTTACATCAAGCTGTCTAACTGTCCATTGGTGGCTGAGAGCAGTGGCTAAAACAAGCCTAATTGTTCCAGGTTTAATAACAGGTGAAAAAGTTTCAGTATAATCCACTCCATCAACTTGGTTGTACCTTTTGGCAACTAACCTAGCCTTCAGTCTTTCCAAGGAGCCATCAGGGTTGAGCTTAGCCTTAAAAACCCATTTAGAGCCAATAATGTGCATATGTGGTCTTTTTGGGACAAGTTCCCAGGTTTGGTTATGAGTCAAAGCCTTAAGTTCCTCTAACATTGCTGCCTTCCAACCAGGGTGTTTAAGGGCCTCTGTCACAGTCCTTGGTTCCCTAGGGATGTCAGGAAATGAGGACACAGTCAGGGCATATTTTGGATTTGGTTTTATGATGCCATGGTGTGCCCTAGTTTCCATATGATAAGAGGGTGCAGGTGCAGGGATGGGGGGTGTGTCTGGTTCAGATGAATCACTAGATATGGGGGTGTGTGGTGGTGTTTCAGGGTCTACATCAGAGAGAAGTTCTAAGTGGGGTGATTGTGGGGCAGGGTCTGTGTCTGTATCTAAGGTAGGGGTAGTGTCCATTAGTGGTGTGTGTGATGTCTTAGTAGGTTCAGTGAGGTGGAGACTATGCGGTGAAGGGATAGGAATGTCAGGAATGGTTGTGGTGTCTGGAGCATTGTCTTGTGGTGGAACATGAGTGTGTTCAGGTGGTGCCTGTGATGGGATCCAATCTTCAAAAGTGCTAATGGTGCATTGTGGTGCTGGCTGAAGGAGTGTTTGGTGGTTTTTATAAGGGAAGAGAGTCTCATCGAACACTACATGTCTGGAGACTAGGATTCTTCTAGTGGGTGGATGATAACACTTATACCCTTTATGTTGAAGGTTGTACCCTATAAAGACACAGGGTATTGTTTTTGGATCAAATTTGTTGGCCTTAGTATCCCAAGTGTATGGGTAGCATACACAGATGAAAGACTATGAAACTGTTTTTATTAAATTGATTAAAATGCTTACAATGGACGTCACTTATATATAGTAGAACATAAATGCTATGAGATAAACCTAAATATTTATTCAAATATAATTTGAATAATTTAAATACAAATAAACAATTTTTTATTTAAACAACTAATTTATCTCCACAAAATATCATCTCGGTCTCTTCATTGACTCCATTTTTTTTTAATCTCTTTGTCTCTATCTTTATTACCCTCCCTCAAACGTTGCCGGGGTTGGAGGCAACATTTGCTTGTCAACAAAGAAGATGATGCATCTTTTGACACCCACGGCTCTAAGCTCTTGGCTCTCGGCTCTTTTGGCTCTTGGCTCTCGGTTTCGACTTGTGGTATTTTTTTTTGTTGTTGTCTAAAGTCTGTGAAGTCTTCCTTGATGACGACGACAAACATATTCTCTGACTCTGCACGGTCTGACGGAAGGATTTGTCTTCCTCAAATGAATCTAAAATATATTGATATGAAATTGATACCAAAAGAAGAACATTGATGATATATGTATGAATCTCTTTTCATTTATTTATGCCTAAAAATAAAACAAATACTTGAAAAAAACGAATTGCACTCTCAAAGAAAAAAATGAGATTTTTTTTTATTTTTATATTTACGTTGAATAATGGAAAACGTGAAAAAAAAAATGGAAACAAATTTGATAAACCAAAAACGGCAAAAGGAAATAAAAACAAAGAGGGATGTTGAATGCTGATATTTTCTTTTCATTCTCGGCCGGACAACACCTTTTTATCAACACCTTTCTATTTTTTTATTTTATATGGAACAACTACACCCTGTAAATGGTTTACCACATCACCGGAGGAAGATGGATGAGGATAGCATTCGGATACTATTGAGAAAAAAAGACATTTGTTTAAAGGCGGAAAATGATCGGGCGAGGGTTTGTCATTGTTGTGACACCGAACCCTCGCCCCTCTCTGATACCATGAAAAAACGAGTAACGAAGCAGAAAACAATGGTGAAAGACAGATGAAATGAGAAGATGTTGTTTTTCTATTCAGTCTTTCTTGATAATCCAAGGTACAAGGTTCATTGCCTTTTATAGGGCTTAATCGGATAAAACCTTATTTATTCAAAGAAATGTTTAACTACTTTATTTATTTCAAACCTATTCTAATAGAGATAAACTTCTTGCAGATTACAACTCAATCCAACGCGTATTTGTGAGAGAATGTGGAGTTTTGCTGATTTCAAACTTCAATCCTGTTTTTGATTTGCGGGAACCACCGATTTTATCTTTTGAATTTGTAACCGTAGATAATCCGATCACCTGCACATTCTCCAGCTCAATTTATATTTGAATTTCATCCTTATCTCTTCATGTACTTCTTATTTCTCAGCTCGGTCTTTTTGATTATCTGAGTCATTGTTGTCTGAATTTGTGTTGTCTGAACTGAGAGTGTTAATAGAGGCTCCTTAAATAGAGCCGGGAAAGTTAGGCCAAAGTACCATACAATACACATTTTTAACGATAATTGATTATCGCTGAGTAAAAAAAAAATGGTAAACCCTACCATTAAGGGTCCCCTCACCCCCGATCCCACAGGAAAGTGAGGAGAGGTTAATCAGGTAATCTAGTAGCTCCAACATGGGCTGCCTATTAAATCTTTGCACTGAAGGGTGTTATCAATCGGAAATCAACCCCTTACGAGAATCGAACCGCTGACCTCCAGCTTAGATTCCAGGCTGAATTACTACCCATGCCTTCACCACTAGGCCATATCCAGGGGATATTATCGCTGAGTATTATATATGTAAGAGTGTAAAAGTGTTATTTTTTATGATTAAAAAAAACAAATTTAACCAAACCGATAGCTAATACATTTATGGATTATTTAGGTTTTTGTTTACCGATGCAATGAAAGATTTAAGGATAAATAGAAAATGTTTGCACCACAACAATGTCTCATAATATATTTTTACGTCATTAATTTTTATGGTATTCATATAAATTAATATGTGCCACGTCATCATAATCAACTGCTCAAAAATATGTTATACACTTGGTTGTGTTAATTTTGTTATGAAACTATCACTACTCAAATGATAAATCCTTATGAATGATTTATCATTTCCTTCTTGCCCTTAACTTGTGGGATAGTTGGATCCAGGGGCGGATATAAATAGTTAAAGGTGGGGTCACGTGACCCTACTGAAATCTGAGAAATATTTTTAGTATTTAAACGTTTTAGTTTTGTTATTAAAAATATATTTTTATACTTAAAAAGTGTAGTTTCAGACCCCAGTGATCCAAAGAAACAAATTTTTGGATCAAAAATATAGTTTTAAACTTCAGTGACATCATTGAAAAATACTTGGGGATCTGCCCCTGGTCGGATACATCTATGTAGAAACTATATATATAAGATTGACGAATTACGGAGCTAGATGAGAGTAAGATGAACATTAATATGAAAAAGTATATAGCATGTATTCTTTATGTTGACAAACATTCATATGAAATGTTGATAGATGGTAAACATTAAGGTATGTAAACTATCAAATGTTAAGATTTACAAGTTAGTTTTAATTGTAGTGGATGATAGGACGTTATGAAGATGTCGTACGGATAATCTCTTGCTTCATATATGAATCATTAGTGCCGGTACGTTATATCTCTAGACGCTCAGTAACAATATGCCTAATAGAGTAAGACGTTATATATCCGAAAGAGTGCAGTCTAATATTTAAGGTGATATAATACTGAGATTAATAAAAAGGAGTAATTCAATTGAAGAGTTTGGTTGTTTACTCGATATATTGGAGTTTCTGATTAAAGACGTATGGTCTCCGATTTGACTTCCAATATATGCATTGAAAGTGATTCTTGATAGTATAACGATTAAATACAAATTTTCATCTAAAGCACAAAGCCAAGTTTTAATTCCCGCCGCTTGGGGCTTGGGGCTTGTGGCCCTGTATTAATATTTTTGAGTCAGCCCAACATATAAGATTCTGAATCAAAGGTAATCTGAGCTAATTGAAGCATCTGTTTGAACCAGATTCATGCACCTAAATGCAACAGTTCGAACTCGAAGTTCATGAACATAGTTCGAATTTCGGTTATAACCAACAAATAACTTCCAATCCTGAACAGTTGCTTCATCTACCAAATGTTGTCATAATGCCTATATAATCCCAATGCTTACAATAATAATAATAAATAAATAAAACTTTTTTCATTACAGAAACTATGCAGGAATAAAAACACAAACCTAATTTCCTTATACAAAAAATTCTGCATACATTTTCTGCATATTCAAAAGTCAGCGATAACAAGGTCTAATCAGTTCTCCGCGCTATTCACATTCAAATGCAGAACTAGAAAATGTAAAGACTGTTGTATATTGGATGCCATGTTGTCATATTCGTATGCACATATCGGGCCAATAATGTTTTAAGGATAGTGTTCTACGCGCCTCAGTTGACGAATAAGGTTTTCGTTTTATTTTTGTTCTATGCATTTATTGGTTCAATGTGTGTAGTAGATTAGTATGAATAAAAGTGTTTTATGATATGTGTTTCTCTACCTTTGAAATTTGTTTCTACGATCTATATTATTGGATTTTCAGAATTAGCAAACCACTACACTGTAAATTTTCTGACAGTTATCTCACGTGGCTCGTTCTATACCATTACTTCTTAATTTGCATTTAAATTAAACACAAATTTTACTATGGTCCAGGATCAAATCCTACTTGGTGTGCCCAACCAATAGGAATTCAACTTCCACCAATGGAATCCTACCTGTAAATCTTTCCACCAATGTATCCCTTTGAAAGTCTTGACTGGTGGCCATTCAAAACTCGCACGACCACCATAAAATTAAATGGTCCATTTTAATTCGTATACGTTAATTCCACAACGAAAGTTATCATTACTCACCTCATTTCAATACGTACAATCATGCATTTACACTACGAGATAGATAATACGGATGAATCTGGATCATATATTTTAAACCTAAAACGAAACAGTAGTCGTCCAAATCGATAAAATAAACTCTTTTGAATTCCTCCACAAAATTCATGAAGAAATTGCTTCAGGAATCAATTCCTTAATTCATGGGGTTGCACTTTGCAGAGGTTTTTTTTTTGGTACAGACAAGAGCTTTCTTTTTGGATTGAATCATTGATGTCACAATACAATAAAATGTTACGGTTAAAGTGAAACAACATTTTTCTTTCTAATAAAAGAAAGAAAAAGGCTTTGTACGAACCTTTTCTTTTCTTTCGTTCATTTAAAAATAAAAAAAATAAATTAAAAAAAAAAAAAAAAGTGAAACAACATTTTTTATTTTTATAGTGAAAAGTTTTTTTTTTTCCCCCTCCATAAAGTGTTTGCACCGCATCAAAAGTACACAGCATACCATGTGAGTTTCATACATAGAAGACGTTCTGCAAGACTCCATGTGAACATACCCTTGATTCTTTTTAAATTTTAATTTTTTTTTTTTTTTTGCTTTTAGTAAATATCTCCAATTTTAGTATATCTCTAACATTAAAATAAACAGCAGAAAGAAAAGTAAAAGAGGTATTCACATCAACCAATTTGCTTTGATGTGCCAGGTCCAAGACGGGATTACTGATATGTTCTACAATTTCAAAACACCCACCTCCATAATTCGATATGCATGTTCTCTCTCTCTTTTTTTTTTTTTTTTTTTTTTTTTTGGAAAAAGATATGCATGTTCTTTTTCGTATTCTTATAATTCAACTTCTATGAACAAAATTTGACGGGATTTGTATTTACTATGAGATGATAACGTATCCAAAGCATGAAAAATATGGTACCAAAAAAATTTTGAACAACTAAAAAGGCTGGTAATTATCATTTAGCAAAATATGAAAATGTGTTATAATAATATTTATTTTTTATTCATTTTAAATGTGTAATTTTTTTTATTTTTATTTAGAGTAAATGGATGATTCAAATGATTTTTTAAATATAAATTTTATATACGTATGGCGGTTAAACCAGTGTCCTGATTCATATTTTTCTCCCTTTTTTTTTGTCCTTTTAAATCAATCTCCTTATGTTTTTAACTATATCATCAGTGTAATAAGTGTATATGAATGAATTGGGATTGTGTATATGAATGAGTTGGGATTAATTAGTGCTGGGTATAATAGAGAATCATGAAATTGATTTTATTGATTTGAATAGAGTACAATGCTGATATTATATAGGTATAATACATAATGTGAAAGACATAACTACATAATATTTTCAGAATATTTGCGTGATTAATTTTCAAATTCTTGTGTATCAATAATATCTTCAACACGCCCCCGCAATCCCATGGTACGTAATGCAATGAATATGGAGATCGACATGTAATGAATTAATCCGGTGTCCTTCACATAATGCCCGCAACAAACTGTTCCATATCAATCGGCATCAACTTGTTCACAACCTAATAATGCTTTGAATCTGCAATGGATGACTCAAAAAGTTTGGAAGAGTCATATAATAAGTGATAGGGGGAGGAAATATTATGAGGGAACATCATCTTTAAGATGATGAGATACCCTAAAAAATATAATAGCTGAATGACTCGAAAATTTGAGTAGTCATAAAAAAAAAGTGATAGAAAAGAAGAAATATTTGGAGGGATCATCCTTAAGATGAGTGGATACCCTAAAAAAATAGAAGAATTTATAGATTGTGATAAAGCATATCGAGTGAAAATGATAGCAGCCGATGAAATGAGTGAATTGAGGGATGCAGTTAACTTTCATAAAAAACATGTATAACTGATATAATCTCAACTAGTGAGGTGGAGAAAATAAAATAGAAAAAGAGTTGGAGAGAGATGCTCGTTTGCATGTGAGACAATGACATCAATAGAAGATTTATTTAAAATAAAATAGAAAACAAATCAATGAAAGAAAAAAAAACAAACTGGAGCCGAGGCTGTCAACCTGTGGAAACCATGCTTGAAGACTCCAAAGCCGAACAATAATTCAATGAGGACGACGACGGCGACCACGCATGTTAATAGTTTTTTTGATGAAGAATTTATTTGGAATAATAATTGAAATAACATAGAAAAAAAGCCAGATGAATTATGAAAGGGGAGGGGGTGATGGTTCGTTTAGATCAATGTTACGAACCCCCACCCGGACATTTTTCCGTAACAACTGCTCAGAACCGAAAAGACGTTAGTCTGAGAGCTGTGATACCATAATAGAGAATCGGGAAATGATTTCATTGATTTGAGTAGATTCAATGCTGAAAATATATAGTTATAATACGTAATATGAAAGACATAAATACAGAATATTTTCAGAATATTTGCATGATTAATTTTCAGATTCTTATGTATCAGTCTTCAACAACAAACATTGATACACAACAATAAAATCATATGCTTTTAATTTTCAAAGCAAAAGTCTCTAGAATATTGTAGGGCACGATTTATTCATGTTGATGGCACTTTTGGTCATGTGATTAACGACACTTAGAACATTTGGATCAGTATCTCCTAACTGATTCTTTATTTTACAGATTCAATTTTTTTCATTTTATATAATCTTTACAAACAATCAATTGCATCAAAATCTACTATTATATATATAGTATTAAAATAACTTTTTTTTTTTGATGAAAGTATTAAAATAACTAAACCCATAGTAAATAAAACCAAATCACTCGCAATATGAAGTCATGTTAACATATTTACAATCTTTACAATTACAATATATTTATAAACCATATAACATTAATATATTAATTATTTTCAATTTTCAATTTCGCTTCAGTAAATGTGAGCCTTATTTATGAACATATTAGAAAAAAGAAATTTATCTCTATTATTTGGGATCTAAAACATGATTCTACACTTCGAGTTTTTGGCGCCCGTAGACAACTAACAGGGGCTATATAAACTGGTATCACTGGCGCTTGCCAAGAGTAACTGGAACCTCTGTTAGCTCTTGGCGTCCGCCAGCACAAGACTGACACCCGCCAACGCCAAGTGGCGTCCGCCAACATTACAGATCTACGGATTTAAAGAACAAAAGCTGCAAAATTTGATTCCCAAACATCTATAACACTTGCAACAACCAAATCTAACATTTCTATAAGTTATGGGCAAGATTTAAAAGATATTAACAACTAAAGATTCGGTTGAACATCCCTTTACCTTAAATCACTTAAAGAAAAGATGATATTCAAACTTGAATCTCCAAAAGCTCTTCAAGAACACCACAAGAAATCATAGATCCACAAGCAAAGCTCCAAGAATCTAAGCAAGCCACTTCGAATCTACAACCTAAACGAAGTTCTACGATTACCCTACAACTTTTAAAACATTATTTAGCTAAGAAACATCCAAGAACACTTATAGGATCGGGAAAAGGGGTTTTCTAAACTTTTACCCGATCGGAGAAAACTTGTATCAAAATGAATCTCTATTCATGGTGAGTATTTTGGTATCATTAGTTTATGATTTTGGATTGATCTGAAAAACGAATTAAGACTCTATTCTCTTTTCTTTTTCTTTCTTTCTTCTCTTTCTCTCATTTCTAGCGGCTGCACATTTTGGGGGAGTGAAATGAAAGGGTTTTTGGGATTAAGGGTATATATAGAGGTCGATACATTTATCATTTTGTCCTTACTAAAGGTTACACCTTTAAAACACCGTAAATACCTTTTAACATTTATCTTGACTCTATTTATATAATTAAAAATTATCGGGACACACAAAATCGTAAAAAGGCATTTGTACACTTTAGGAAGATACAGGGTTTCACACTGGTGGTACGATTATCTTACTTAGTAAAAATCGTCTAAATCAATGGGTATCTTCTAAAAATCGCTGACAATTACTAAACAAATACTTTGGCGTTTGACATGTCATGGATAGGGATTAGAGTTGACAATAATAAAAGCATGTGTAACTATAAAACCTAATTATTATTTAACCTAATTATTATTTAACCTATTTATTTAATTAAAAAGGATTTAATTAAAAGGATTTAGTTATTTATTTTTATGGATTTTAATTAATGGGTATAAAAGGAACCATTACCTAAATTACTATTAGTTTGTACACGGCAATTCTTTCTGCAAGCAAAATTGGAGGGGACGCTGTACAAAGGAAAAAAGAAGGTCGGACGCTGTTTTCCAATTTCGGGGTTTAACGGTTGATTTTCGGTGCAAACCATAGTAGAAAAATTAATCACCGCGAGGAGACGATCGTTTCGATACCAACCGTTCCTTTTTTCGGTAAGTTTTCCTTCCTAGCCCTAATTATAGATCCGTTCGTTCTTAGGAAAATCTGAGATTTTAGTGAATTAGAGGATTGACTAATCGTAGTTTGACGTTTAATTATCGTAGGTGATTCGTAAAAGAGGTTGGAATCGAGGATTGAAGCTTTTTACTACTTGTTTTGCTTTCAAATTCGTTTTTTGGATTCAAATGTAAGGGGGTGTTCTTAAACGGATTTTGGATAGTCAATCGTATTTAATTATGTGATTGACTATTCACTATTGCCTTAATTTCTTTATTTTTATTTTTGTATATTATTTTATAATGCCGATTGAACACTGCCGAAAACAAATACATGTGCTGCTGCTGAGGTACTAGAATTTATTCAATCGTGCTTAACTAATCCTTTATTTATTTATTTTCTTGCTACTGCCGAAAGAATATGGAGTATTACTCCTATTTTCTATTGTTTTTGCTGATGTATGTCTGCATGGGCAGTAGAAAGAAAAAGGGAAAAAAAAAAAAAAAAAAGAAAAGAATTATGTAGGTAATGTTAAATATATGTATTCTAGTTACTGGAAAATTTGATATGTATTTATTCGATAGAGTTGAGTAAATAGATATTATGTACGATAAGAAAATTTATATACTAAAAAGGTATGCACTACAGAGTACTATATATGTATAATGGATATAGTAAAAGTGTGATGTATATTACGGTAAAAATATATTATATCAATTTTGTGCTTTTACATGTATTACACTATACGATGTGGCTTGTATGTTCTTGTGAGAACATTATGTGTTAATTTGCAATGTCTAACTTCGACTTCGGTAGCCTTGGTATCAAATCGCACCACAACCGAGATCTGGGGGGGAGAAGGTGGGAGCACCGGAAGGCTTTGTTTAGGCCTTGTGGGACATTGACTTAGTAGTCAATGATCTCTTTACAACGTGCTAGGTAGTGTAATTAGTTGTCTAGGACTAGAAGTCCCTAAGGAGCCTTATACGTGAATGAATCTGGTGGTTAGTACTTAACTCGTAAATACATATGTGATGAGTCTAAAAGCTAAAACGTTGTAATTCTTGGTGAGGCACATTTATGATTCGCGCGGCATGGATCATTTCTCATACGTAACGGACAATATTCGGGTTTTGGGAAATGTTCCACACGGAACCATCCGTGCCATATGAGGTGCTGAATATGTCCCGGTGCATACCCATCATTCGGGCATTGTGTCCTTGAATTACAATGTAACATAGATAATTGCTCGTGATGGTGCTAGCAGACCTAGCAGAGGGGAGTGTATTTTAATGCAACCTATGTGGTAGAGATTGTAGAATTTACTTGTTACGTATGATATGTTATATATTGTGTGTAACCGTTTCTTCTACCCCTTACTAAGTACGTATGTACTTACCCCCTCTTCTCTCTTGTCCCCACCCCGAGAAGGTGGTGTTTTTGTAGGTCGTTTTCGAGGCCACTGAGGAGTGACCCGGAGATGAGGCATGAAGTCTTTTGTTCTTTATTTTCCGTTGTAATCTGGTATAGATTGATTCATCCTTGTAATGCTAGAAATTGATGAGTCGAGTTTGTGGTTATCAACATGCAGTGGATTTATTGTATTTGACGGTATTAGTAAAGTCTCTTGATGATGTAATAGATGCAGCCTATGTTACTTTCGATCGTGTATTAGTCGTTTCAGTTGCCCGAGTCAGTCGTTTTGTCTTCCGCTTGTTCTCCGATGTTTGCTTACGTGTATAATTAGATTAAATTTTAATTATATGTGTGCCGGACGTTTTTTTCCGGATAAGGACTCGGTATCCGGGACAGGGGCGTCACAGTTGGTATCAGAGAGGCAAGTAACACCGCTGCATAGGATTTAAACTAAGAGGAGTTGGTCTAGATGTATTAGGTACGTGAGATGGGAACCTTGGAGGTAGATATTCTAAGTGTAGACCCACTTAGGCTAGTTCGTTAAACGATGAACCCTTAAGGTTGAGGTCTTTAAGCCAAACCATGTTACCTAGAATTAAGTGAAACCCTTTAAGTAACGCTTTGGGATCGGAGTCTTATGCCTACACCTTCAAGTTGAGGATCTCTTGGTTGAATTTTCCTTACACTTCCTATCGTGATCTTTCCACTTTCATTTACACACCAATATCAAAGTCTACTTTTGACTTGGCCAACCTTTGTAGGGTATGGTATCTTACTCAACTCTACAATCCACCAATTTCTCCTTTCACTATTACTTGCTTGGTGTTTATCAAAATTCTTAGACCTTTGCTTGTTTGAGATGGGTTCCACACGAACTCCATATACAATTCCACCTTTGCCAAGTGCTTCCTATTCGTTTCAATTACCAGTGTTGAAAGTTTCTTGCTTGACACATGCTCTTTATCATCCTTGTGATTAACCTTTGCAACACGGGTGAATAATTTACGTCCCCGTGTTTTCCTTTCACGTAAAACAGTTTCCCTTGCTCCAAAAATTCTGAAAATTTTCATCAAGGTAAAACATTGACTTTTCTACAATTTCTCTTTTTACATCAACTCGATAATCATTGTGGATGGTCCAGAAAATCCATGTTGATGACGGACACTCTGTCCAGAAAATCTGCAGCAACACTTTTACTTCCTCTTCTGTTTTGAACAGGTTAAGCACATTCAAATGACCTGAATTTTTGATATGTTGCAGACAACACTTTTATCTATAACTTTACTTTTGGTATTAAGTTCAAATTCCTTTTAGTTTGATCGGAATCTGCAATTCAAATCAGTGTTTACTAATTTGTAAATTCGGAAAGCTTGTGCATTCGGCAAAAATAATTGTTTTTGGCAGACTTCTTCTCATCCCAAAATTCTAATCTTTTGTTGTCATCTGGGAAACCCCTGTATCTAAATCTCTTCTCTTTTGATCGTGCGCAAAATCCTTTTGGTTTGAGCTGCATTAGTCGATAATATCAGATCCGGCGTAAAATATCATACACTACAGCCTAAAGGGAATTCCCACATCTTTGACTTAAGGCTAGGACTAAGAGAGTAATAAGTTATGATTGTTATGTTCTAGAAGTTTCCTCGAAGTTGATCTTCTTCTGGGTTAAGTCCTTTAGTAGGATGGTTGTAAAGCTAACGTTATGGCTTATTTTGCAGTATGGACAAGCACTAAAACGCGATCTTCCAGCATACCATGTTTGATGTTCAAGTATTTTTATGCCTTTCTTCGATCATTCCTTTTCCAGTAAATTACTCCCCATTTTATTCCTCACTTGAGGTATTTGAGTTCAATAACTTTTCGCCATTTTCTGTCATTAATTGTCTCAGAGACATATCTTCATAAGTTCTTCCTTTGAACAAGTTCTTACCTTTTTACTCTCTAAATATATGAAAAAAAAATCCTCTCTAATTTTGTATTGTTGCGCTCTCATTCTTTATTTCAAATTCAATCTGATTAAACCCTCTAATGACGAAACATTCTTCTTACTTGTGTTTATTCTCAGCTTCCCTCCTAAGGGTAGTGTTGATGTTGTAAATTTTCCACCTAATGTTGCCGTTCTTTCAAGGTGTGCACCTCACCTTCATGCCAGTAGATCTTTAAACCTACCATGACCTTCCCTTGCAATTATTCATTTTTGACCTTCTGGCAATTTATGCTGAACTAGTTTTCAAGCAGAAGCTAGTCTTTGCCAAGATGCCTTCCGGGCACTATCTAGCCAATCAACACTTGAATTCCAAAACTTCTAATTTCAACTCGGATTAATACACCTTGTACCTTTACAATTTTAAATCTCTTTCATGCCATTTAGAGCCATGAACCGACAGACTTACCTTGATATTTTCTCTTCTGTCTTGGTATTTCTATAACAATTTTGTGACACTAGACGAAATGTCTATTTTATTTTAACCTTTCATTCCCTCATAAGGGATAACCTTGAGCATTTATTCATTAGCAGTGTACTATTCCTCTCGAGTGGTGCAACTTTGAACCCTTTGAATTGGATCATCAATGATCTTTCACACTTGTTTTGAAAGTTTGAACTAATTCTATGAAATCAAACTTTATCCGACATTTCTTAAGTCTCTATTCTCCTTCACTCCAAAGCTCGTTTATCGCAGACCCCTTTCCAAAACTTTTGATTTTCCTCTACATTATCTTGAGGAAAACTTTATACCCTTTAAATCTTGAATGACCTCACTTTGACTAATACAAACTTGGACACTTCTTGACAAGTGTTCATTTCATTCTAAGACTTTTTGGTGTACTCGTTTTGTCTCCATAGTTCCTTCATGTTGAGACTCTTGCTCTCTTATTGATTTCTCAGTTGTGTAGCCTTTTTAGGTGCTCGACCTTGTACTTTTAATTTTTCTGTTGAAGAATGATCCCTTGAAGCATTCATGCAAACTGAGAACCTTCTTATTTCGCCAACATCCATTTTGTTTATCATATCCTTGACGATTAAGGTCACTTGCCAAGTAATCTCAAGTCCAATCTTCTTGTTCCTTCTGCATTAAATGTCTCCAAGACCATCACGTGATGTTTCTCTTAACGTCCCCACCTTTTAAGGGCTTATGTAAAAGCTTGCTATCTCCCTTTTAAACGGTCTGAGTTCCTTTGCAGACTACCGTATCTTGCCGAATTCCACTTCCTTAAAAGAATTTCATCTACAAGATAATATTTTTTGCTTTTCTTTTAGTGGTTATCTTTTATACTACGATACAATGCTCATCCTTCAATCTTGAACTAATCTCTTACTTACATCAACCTGGAATCATCTTGTTTTGGTTGTAACCCATGCAACCTCACTTGTTTTGAAAATTTATTACCTCTACTTCGGCTTACCAAGTTGACTTACCACCCTGGTGCTCAACTTGCCACTTCTCAACTGTTTCGGCTTTTCAAAACAAAAAAAAAAACCAATACCAAAGAAAAATGTAACCGGTAAAGGTTAAGTCTAAACCAATTGATCTTAAATTCAAACATTTATCTCTCATTTCCTTGTTTGTACCATTTTTTTCATCTTTCGTTGTTTCAACATCGGTTCCGTCCTCAGAACTTTTGTCAGATATTTTATAACTCCTTTTTTTTTGCTAGCATAAGTTCCCTTGGTATAATCAAAACGTCTAAAGGCCGCCGCCACAAAGATTGGATCAAACCGACAGAGAGAAAGCGTGGCGATTGCGTGTTTCTTCCTTCCCAAAAGGTCTCAGAAACCCATCAGTCGGAATCCTCGCAGTTCCACAGCAAACTTGTGCTGCAGTGATAGAAGATGAGATCGAAAGGAGTCAATTGTGCCAAGAGTTGTGGATCGGTTGGAAAGATTAAGCAATCCTGATTCAGTCAGCAAACCGAAGTAAAGTGAGTTGCACCGTTGATTGCAAGATGCGAGGCAGTTGATGAGATCGTGAAGAAGCAAGACGAAGATGCGGTTGTTGATAGTTACAAGTGAGTGGTCAAGATCAAACCAGCCAGTGGTCACGAGTTAGATGAATATGGCAACCTTCAGCGTCAAAGGTCGGCTTCGTGTTCTGGGTGTGGAAGATTTGAAGGAGACAGTGGTGGATGAAGGCCACACGATAGCAATTGCAGTTCACCCCGGAGCAACCAGGATGTGTAGAGAGTTGAAACGACACTGCCGGCCACCTTCCGTGAAGATAGAGATAGTAAAGCTCTTAAAGCTCTGCATGGTAGAAAGTGTTGAAAACGTCAATTTTCTGGGATGAAGTGGAATAGTAATAGAATACAAGACCAGAGTCGATACAACAAGCCGACGAGTAGATTGAAGTGGATCGTCGCTACCTCAAAATGGCGCAAGACGGGTAGAAGAGTTGGGAAGATAGAAGAAAAAGACTACTAGAGTTTGAAGTTGAAGATAAATGTATCCAAAGACGTTCCCAATCAAAGGAGTAAGACGGCCTGGGTAGACATGCCTTAGTTATGAAGGTCTTTATGTGATCTTAGCTAAAGTTAGGCCTTTAGCTTATCCGTTTAGAGTTACCAAAACCTCTTTCACGAGTGCATGATGTCATTCATGTATCCATTGATGTGGAAGCGAGTTTTGACAATGAAATAGTTGAAAAGAACTTGACCTAAGCGGAAGAATCAAGTGCACTTTAAACGGAAGATGAAGAAAGTAAGAAGGGAGATGTACAACTAGTCTTGATTCGGCGAAGCAGTCACACACCGGCAGAAATGACACGAGAGTTAGAAGACAAGACGTTTTGCGAAGTCCTAGAGTTCATTTACCTCCCAGTTACGTTCAGTTTCGAGGACGAAACTTGTTTTAAGGGGGGATGGATGTAACACCCCGAATTTTCAGAAAGGGTAAAATGGTAATTGGGTATGTGTACTATGACCTAATTATTATTTAACCTATTTATTTAATTAAAAAGGATTTAATTAAAAGGATTTAGTTATTTATTTTTATGGATTTTAATTAATGGGTATAAAAGGGAACCATTACCTAAATTACTATTAGTTTGTACACGGCAATTCTTTCTGCAAGCAAAATTGGAGGGGACGCTGTACAAAGGAAAAAGAAGGTCGGACGCTGTTTTTCAATTTCGGGGTTTAACGGTTGATTTTCGGTGCAAACCATAGTAGAAGAAATTGATCACCGCGAGGAGACGATCGTTTCGATACCAACCGTTCCTTTTTTCGGTAAATTTTCCTTCCTAGCCCTAATTATAGATCCGTTCGTTCTTAGGAAAATCTGAGATTTTAGTGAATTAGAGGATTGACTAATCGTAGCTTGACGTTTAATTATCGTAGGTGATTCGTAAAAGAGGTTGGAATCGAGGATTGAAGCTTTTTACTACTTGTTTTGCTTTCAAATTCGTTTTTTGGATTCAAAGGTAAGGGGTGTTCTTAAACGGATTTTGGGTAGTCAATCGTATTTAATTATGTGATTGACTATTCACTATTGCCTTAATTTCTTTATTTTTATTTTTGTATATTATTTTATAATGCCGATTGAACACTGCCGAAAACAAATACATGTGCTGCTGCTGAGGTACTAGAATTTATTCAATCGTGCTTAACTAATCCTTTATTTATTTATTTTCTTGCTACTGCCGAAAGAATATGGAGTATTACTCCTATTTTCTATTGTTTTTGCTGATGTATGTCTGCATGGGCAGTAGAAAGAAAAAGGGAAAAAAAAAAAAAGAAAAGAATTATGTAGGTAATGTTAAATATATGTATTCTAGTTACTGGAAAATTTGATATGTATTTATTCGATAGAGTTGAGTAAATAGATATTATGTACGGTAAGAAAATTTATTTAATTTATATACTAAAAAGGTATGCACTACAGAGTACTATATATGTATAATGGATATAGTAAAAGTGTGATGTATATTACGGTAAAAGTATATTATATCAATTTTGTGTTTTTACATGTATTACACTATACGATGTGGCTTGTATGTTCTTGTGAGAACATTATGTGTTAATTTGCAATGTCTAACTTCGACTTCTGGTAGCCTTGGTATCAAATCGCACCACAACTGAGACCCTCTGCGGGGAGAAGGTGGGAGCACCGGAAGGCTTTGTTTAGGCCTTGTGGGACATTGACTTAGTAGTCAATGATCTCTTTACAACGTGTTAGGTAGTGTAATTAGTTGTCTAGGACTAGAAGTCCCTAAGGAGCCTTATACGTGAATGAATCTGGTGGTTAGTACTTAACTCGTAAATACATATGTGATGAGTCTAAAAGCTAAAACGTTGTAATTCTTGGTGAGGCACATTTATGATTCGCAGCATGGATCATTTCTCATACGTAACGGACAATATTCGGGTTTTGGGAAATGTTCCACACGGAACCATCCGTGCCATATGAGGTGCTGAATATGTCCCGGTGCATACCCATCATTCGGGCATTGTGTCCTTGAATTACAATGTAACATAGATAATTGCTCGTGATGGTGCTAGTAGACCTAGCAGAGGGGAGTGTATTTTAATGCAACCTATGTGGTAGAGATTGTAGAATTTACTTGTTACGTATGATATGTTATATATTGTGTGTAACCGTTTCTTCTACCCCTTACTAAGTACGTATGTACTTACCCCCTCTTCTCTCTTGTCCCCACCCCGAGAAGGTGGTGTTTTTGTAGGTCGTTTTCGAGGCCACTGAGGAGTGACCCGGAGATGAGGCATGAAGTCTTTTGTTCTTTATTTTCCGTTGTAATCTGGTATAGATTGATTCATCCTTGTAATGCTAGAAATTGATGAGTCGAGTTTGTGGTTATCAACATGCAGTGGATTTATTGTATTTGACGGTATTAGTAAAGTCTCTTGATGATGTAATAGATGCAGCCTATGTTACTTTCGATCGTGTATTAGTCGTTTCAGTTGCCCGAGTCAGTCGTTTTGTCTTCCGCTTGTTCTCCGATGTTTGCTTACGTGAGGCTTACGTGTATAATTAGATTAAATTTTAATTATATGCGTGCCGGACGTTCTTTTCCGGATAAGGACTCGGTATCCGGGACAGGGGCGTCACAGAGCATTGGCGGTGTTGGTGCCGGCCAAATGGGCTCCGGAATTGCCCAACTCGCCGCCGTCAACGGTGTCGACGTTTGGCTGCATGACGCAAATAATGTTACAAATACATAGAATTTAAGTATGTGAAAACGCATGATCAAGTTGTAGCTATTACTTCTATAGTGTTTTTTTTCCCTCTTTGTGGAGCCTGGATGCTTTTTGACAATGTTTTTATAGCCTTTTGATTGCCACATGAATAAATATGATGACCACTTTAAAAATAAAAAAAAAAACCTCATGATCAAGTTGTCGATATTTCTACGGGTTCAAAAAGAAAGTTGTAGATATTTTTACAAAGTCATAGAAGTTTGAAGATTTCGAAGATTGTGAGCGAGATATGAAATACAGAATGAAATTCCACATTAAGGAGGTTGTACGTGGAACAATAATTGATTTTAACTATATAGGAATTTTTTTTTCCTTAAAGCCCCCGATATCCGGAATCCACTGGTCCGACTAATCCGGAGTTCGTCCGGATCGTACCTGCAGAGCCTTACTCTTATTCAGGAGTAAGGCATCGCCAATACGTATTTCAATATGACGCCCCAGAGAAGAGGAAAATGTATTTTTAATTACATGCGTGTATGACCTCTCTTAGTTACAAAATTCATATAGACTTAAAAGAAAAAAAATTATTGTGCGTCACGTACACAATGTCATACATGTTTATTTTTTAAAATAGGATAATAATGTAAATATCGTGTATAAAATAGAAAACACATCAATTTATCTAATGTATTATTGGTCTGAGTAATGATAGAGACACAACGATTGTTCCACAACGAATGACATAACGGTGATCTGTACGTTGATCATAATGAGTTTACATTGATAACCATGGAAATCTAAATGATTAATAGTACATATCACCGTTGTGTCATCTATCATTACTCTTTTGGTCTTGGATTACCAAATCATACTTGTCTAAGCACCATATTAAACTTTGCATAAAAAAACTGAAAGAACTTGCATGTAAAGAAATTCCTAAGAGTTTCATTTAGAGTAATGATACGGGCACAACGATTATGCCACAACGAGTGATATAACGGTGATCTACATCATTGATCATAATGAGCTTAAATTGATAACCATGGAAATCTAAATGATCAACGGTGCAGATCACCATTGTGTGTGTCATTCATTATGGCACAATCCTTGTGACTCTATCCTTGCTTTTTTTTGTACGCGTATAAATACACATTGTACTCCACATTTGAAGGCTAATTAAGGCAGAGAATAAGAAAATTATAAGTGTTATCTCCAAAATATTCTTCTTCTTCCTCTTCTTTTCCAATTAACATCTCCATCTCTTCCGGTGGGTCCCTTTTTCAAATCTGATTTTGAGCTTTCTGCTGGCGTGCGTTGAACTTTGAATTGAGAATAGTACTTGCACTTTGTAGACGATTGTTAGAAGAAATACAGATCACCTTAATTGTTGTTGACATGGCGGAAATTTGGAGCATAAGCATTGTCAGTGCCGGCCATATGCGCTCCGGAGTTTCACAACTCGCCGACGTCACCAACTGCAGGGGCGTTTGGCTACATTTTGCTGAACCCAAAGCACTCATTAATTAGAGCCCAGAATTATTATTCAAGCAATCTTTCAAAAGGCCGCTTTTATGAGGTAACGAATGTAAATTTAATATAATGCTCTAAAATATATACCTTTTGTCTCTGAATGAATTGAAGCATATTATGGGTTTGAATATGTGAAGGGAGTCTTCAATCTTGTATAGTAGTTAGGAGTTTTCGTCTAGCTAGCTAGCAGCACATTTTTGGGGAATTCATCATCTTTTTGTATTCTTTAAATTGCTACTGTTTATAAGGGTTTTTGTTTTGCTTTGTTGTTGGTGCATGAAGTATTCTTTTACATTGGACAAGGGCCGGTCGTCTGAATCATTCGCCGGTGGATCTACCAGGGCCATCATATTGACTTTTATTTTTCTGGCAAAGCTACTGATGCTTGTGATTATTTTTCCTTTTTTTCCGTTGAAACGGAACCGATATTTAGTGTTAAGTCGTTGAAAATTCTCTGTTCATCCAAAGAGAAAATGTTCACCTCATGGACCGAGTTTATAGGGACAATGACTAGGGGTGCACATGGTCCGGTTTTCCGGTTTTTAACCACTTTTAAAACCAAACCATTTCTTACGGTTTTAAAATTTACAAACCAAAACCGAACCATAGCTAGGTAAAACCAATTTATCCGGTCCGGTTTGGATCAACTTGGTTACGGTTTTTTTCCGGTTTTTAGTCCTCTCTTTTTTCATAGATAATTCACTGAAAGAAAGCATTATCGGTTCAACGAATTCGTGTCTTCATTCATACGACAATAATACAATATTCTCATTCTCCATTTACCATACACCATAACTCGAATGTCATTTATGTGTGTGTGTACACACAACATTATATTATCATATTTTTCAATTAAGATAATCATATAAAATCATGTAAACTTGTTTTATTTCATCTTGTCATAGGTCCTATTATGATGGACATCAAACTACACGTGTGAGGTAGTTGATTAAAGTATTAATAGATAATACACCGAGATATTAGTTATTTACATGTAGTGATAATTGAAGGGGACCGACGAAAAGTCGGTTCATTTGTGATGATCGATTCTCACAATGTCGATGAAAAGTCGGTTTCACCGTGGTGCACGAGATAGAGTGGTATACGAGTGGATTGGTGTGGTGCAAATAAAGGTCCCCTTAATTTATAGTGTCGATATTCACACACACACACACACACACACACACACACACACACACACACACATATATATATATATATATATATATATATATATATATATATATATCCGGTTCCGGGTTGGTCCGGTTTTTAGCTTAGAAAACCAAAACCAAATTGTTTTTTACGGTTTGGTTTTTTACAATACAAAAACCAACCAAAAAACCATGGTTTACGCATTTTCGGTTTGGAGCGGTTTGGTTCGGCCGGTTGGTTTGGTTTCTGGTTTTTTTGTTCACCCCTAACAATGACCGAATTAGGATCTCCTCATGTGCACCTATCCTGTGCACTCTCATCCATGGAAAATAAAAAAAAAGTAAAAAAAAATAAAAAAAGAATCTCCTTCAACACACACCCAAGTGTGAACAACATTTACCCCTCCTGTGTACGGGAGAGGATCCACACTCATAATCGATAGATAGTACATTGAAATTAAAGGTGAAAATATGTGTTCTATCACTTGTAGCACAATCATTGTGTCCATAACATTTTACCATCTCATATGACTTGTCATTAATTAAAATAGAATATTTAACTTGACAATATTTAAAATCGTCAGAGAGGTAATCGGATTGAGATTCAGGTAATTAGGTTTCGGGAGGATAAGTCAACTACTAAATTGGTGGATTTGGTGATGATTTGTAGCTGAGTCAATTATGATTGACTGCCTTCGTACTCTGAGATTTTGAGATCAAGCTAACAACGTAATTCTGATTTGTGAAGATAATGTTCTCTTTATAGGCACTCCTCATGGATGAGTTGATTATGCTGCAAATGAAGTCATGGTCAATGACTTGACGGAGTTATAATGATAATCATGACGTAATAATGACCCTATATGCATGAATCATGAGACCATTATGAGATTATGGTAAAAGTCTTGATGTTTGTATAAATGTTGTCTAAGTTCGTTGAAACTTGTATCGAGCTGTGAGTCTCTGACGAGATGAACCTGCACCATGCTTCGAATTGAACCAATGAGACGGAGGATGACGTGCGTTATATCGATACATTATGACCATTTTCGTAGAGTCCATTTTGTAGAGTTCCACATCTACTCAAGGCCCGATGTATTACTGAACGCATTAGGCTCATTTTATTTAGGAGACAAACTGAATCTTTAAAAGTCACGTGTATGAAATTGGATCATAACCACATTATAATTGGGTTTTATTTTATTTTTGAAATACGATAGCTTATGTTAAAGGCATATGTTGGTGCATTTAATCAATATTTTTTTATGAGATAAATCGACAAGAGATTTGGTGTAATTGTTGTAAGAAAGTTGTATCGAGTGAGATAGAGTTTTTGATTTTTACTCTTATTTACATAAAATGTTTTATTATATGTGATAGATTAAAAATAAAAAATTATAAAATATATCATTTGATACTACCTTTATATCTAAATTAATTTATCTAAATCTACAAGTTGCTTCTCAATATTTGCTGACAATTACAACTAAACAAATACTTTGACATTTGACATTTCATGGATAGGGATTAAGATTGGGAAATTGTATCAAGCACTCTTCTCACATGTATCGTTCATTGGATGCGTGACATATGTGCTTTTTTGTCTTCTTACGCATATGTTGCACATTTAACGAAGCGGTGCGCGCGATGATTTTCCGGGATAGATTTTCCCTTATGATTA